>CM038222.1:140912115-142112115 GCA_021442155.1 Cymbidium sinense
TGACTTCTTCATTTTAGCTAGTTCTTCTATTTCTTCTACTAGTAGAACTCTTGTATCCGCATATAAGGGCATCAAATCCTTACTCACTTACTCACTTTGATTTCTACTTTGTACCCCCAAATACTTCCAAGAAATTGAAGAATAAAGCTAATTTGAATTATAGATGTGTCTCTTCTGATGAGTTATCTTTTTCTATTCCTAGCGATAATTCTTTAAGTCTAATAAACAATAACAATTTTGATCTTCCTCTTTTGGATTCGGAGTTGGATCTTCCAACTCTGAATACTACGGGTTCACCTCTTGAGATAGACTTGGAATCATCCAATTCTGAGAGTCCTATAGGAGAAGCTATAGGTGAGTTTGAAGTGCAAGTAGAACTTGCCACTACCTTGCCTCCAGAGATTACCGAAGTCAACCTCTGTAGTGGCAAGGTTCTACTTCCTAGGGTAGCACCTCTAGATAAAGGAAAATCAGTCATTGGTACTGAAGATCGAGAAGCCCTTCGACAAGATGCTCCACCCTTGGATATGCTTGTGTAAGATCAGCCGAAGGTGGACTACAACATCCTTTCTCATCTAAGAAAGTTGTCATCTAAACTAAGCATATATGATGCCCTCTGTCAAAGAGATGAGAATCATTAATCAAGGCCTCCTTGATCTAAATATGCTTAGCTCAGCGGCCTATAGGTGAGGAAGTACACTATATAAAAGAAGCCCAAGGGATCACCTTCACAGATGAAGACCTTCTAATGGGGGACTTTGAGCACAATCGTACCCTATACATTACAGTCAACATGGACAGGTTCAGACTCGCTTAGGTTCTCATGGATTCAAGTGCATCGGTAAACATTATGAGTCTACCCTTGATTTGAAGATCGACATCTCTACTCTGGGAGATAGGATGATGTTGAGAGGATTCAATGATCAAGGCGGGCTTTAGGTTCTATAGTGTTACCTTGGAGATCGGTGGCGGGCTGAAGCCAAGTTCTACATCATTGATTCAAATACTTCATTCACTTTGCTTGCTTGGGCCTTGGATACATGAGATCATTCCATTCTCCCTTCATTAGTGCATCAAGTTCAGAAAAGATGGAATTGAATACCCTATCATAGGGGATGAAAAGCCATTCTCAGTGAGAGAGGTTGAGATCTATGAATATGTGACCTATTATCTTCCTCAAAACACCCTTTCTTATGAACTTGGACAAAATTCAAATGCAAAAAATATAAGAAAAAAATGAAACAAAAGAAAAGATAAAAGAAAATGAAAAGAAAAAGAAAAGTCCACGTGAGCAAGAAAGGGGAATTGAAGAAGAAGTGGATCTGTATATCACATTCCACCCACAGTTTATTCCATCATATGGATATGTGGGTAGATGACTCAACCTCCACCATGTAGAGGCGGGAGGAGGCGGTCAGAGGTGGAAGACCCCTAGTTGGCCTTCATCCAATAGAGGTTGTTCAGTTCATGGGATTACCCTACTATTCACATAGACTTGGAATCTAGCTCAAAGGATGAGTCTAATGTGATTATACCGATAACCCCTCTTAGGGGTTCCATTGAGGTGACTTTTGATCGACCAGACAAGACCATTCCAAAAGCAAAGTATTTGAATCTAGTTTATGTGAAACTATTAGGCAGTAGTTGGGAACCTTAGCTCTTACCTCACTTACATCTCAGAAAGTTGAAGGTTTGATAGTTAAGGAAGTCCCTAAGTCTTCCAGTGGCATAAAGTAGAAGAGGTTCTTTTTAGGTTCATCATCCTCAAGTCCAGAGCTCGATGTAGGACTTGAGGAAGATACTTTTAAAGAATTAATGGAATTACGTTTTGACTTTTACTCACCTTGTGTTCAAAATCTTGTGCAGAAAGGTTTAGTTCCTCACACTTGGTCCAAGTACAAATCATAATATTTTGAAAAATTATGGAATAATCTAGGAAAGGAAGCACAATCAAGAGCAGGACTAGGATTCGGCATAGTGGGTCCAATCGATGATGAAGATTTTTTCTTAGTTGTTACTAACCATTTGGAATATGATAGATTCTTCTCACACATCCCCAACTCTTATGAGAATGTGTGTTTAGAAACTCTTGATGATCCATATGATCTCTAAGTTGAAGAGGCACTGCCATAATTTGAAGAGAAAATCCATTCAATAATCGACAAGCTAAAAGAAATCTACCTCGAGATAGAAGAAAATCCTCGCCTGACATATAATAGTTCATTGTTGAATGAAGAAGAAACCAATGACTTAGTTAGGCTATTGACTGAGTTTAAAGACTACTTCGCATGGAGTTATGAAGAAATGCTTGGATTATCTCTTGACATTGTAGTCCACAAGCTAGCAATAGACCCTAATGTTACCCCTATTAAGCAAGCTCCTAAACGCATGCGATTAAAACTTGAACAACAGGTCATTTTTGAAGTCAAGAAATTGATCGATGTTGGTTTCATCAGGCAAGAAAAATATCATACCTGGTTAGCCAATGTCATTCCAACTAAGAAGAAGAATGGCCAAATTTGCATCTGCATAGATTTTAGGGACTTGAACAAGGCATGCGCTAAGGATGAGTTTTCTCTTCCTATACCAAAGTTAATGGTGGACATTGCCTCATCTCATGTTGTGTTCTCTTTCATGGATGGGTCATCTGGCTATAACCAAATCAAGATGTCTCTAAAGATGAAAGAAACACTTCTTTCTAAACCCTGATCGAAATCTTCTGTTATCGGGTCATGCCTTTCGGCCTTAAAAATGCTAGTGCTACATACCAACGGGCCATGACTCAGATCTTCAATGAACTCATTCATCATCAGGTTGAGTAATGCATTGATGATCTAATAGTCAAGAGAGAAAAGAAGACCATCTCTTTGACTTGAGAGTAGTTTTGAGCGAAAGACAATATAACCTTAAAATGAATCCCACAGTGTGCATTGTCAAGAAATTCCTTAGGTTTGTTGTTCGACATCAGGAAATAGAAATAGATCCTAAAAAGTTTAAAGCTATCTTATAAATGTCACCTCCTAAGAGTTTAACTCAACTCAGATCCTTTCAATGACTGTTGGCGTATCTAAGATGCTTTATCTTAAACTTATCAGGGAGATGCAAGCCCTTCTCAGCACTTGTCAAAAAAGGTGCTAAGTTCAAGTGGGTTGATAAGTGCCAATACGCATTCAAAAACATTAAAGAGTACTTGGTGAAGTCGCCAGTTCTCTATCCCAGGCGGGTTGATCCTTTACCTGCTTGGATGACTCTCTGCTCTTGGCAAGCCTGATGAGGAAGGAAAGCACACTCTACCTTACCATCATCGATCCTTGCTGAAGCAAACTATCCACCTATTGAGAAACATTTCCTAGCTTTGATCTTTGCATCTTAGAAGCTACGACATTACATGATTTCTCGTGAACTTAATCTCTCGAACCAATACATTACATTACCTCATGACACGACCAACACTTTCTGGATGTTTGGCTCATTGGTCCATGATATTCTCACAGTTTGATATCACATTTATACCCCTTTATGCGGTAAAAGGTCAGGCACTAGCATATTTCTTAGCAACACTGCCACTTCCTATCGATTCTCTGCTTAGTGATGATCTCCCCGATGAACAAATCATGAACTTAGGGGAGGCTGACAACCATCGATGAGAGATGTATTTGATGGTGCTGCTTCTTTTCTTAAAGGTGAAGCACCATAATCTATTCTCTCAAGAAAGGTGGGGGTAGGAATAGTTCTTCTAACTTCAAACTGTGATGTGATGAGATACTCATACTATCTTTTCAACCCCTGCACCAACAACGAAGCTGAGTATGAGGCTTTGATTGTCGGTTTAGAGTTAACCATCACTATTAACGTCAAGAGCATCAACATCTTTGGGGATTCTCAATTGGTGATTAACCTGATTGTTGGGTCCTACTGGGTCCTCAAGCCCAAGCTTCGTCATTACTACGTGTATACTATGAAGCTGTTGGCCCAGATTCTCGAAGTCACCATCTACAAAATTCCCTGAGAAGAGAATGTAATAACAGATGCCTTGGCCAAACTTGTCAAAGAGTTGGCATGTCCGGAAGATGAGTCCATTTCAATAAGGGTCCAAAATAGATAAGTCTTATCCCTTATTGATTCAGAACTCATTGAGAGACTTTCTCTTGGCAGGGAGGTTATCGTTGCCAAAATAGATAAGGAGCTAGATTGGAGGCAACCGTTCATAGATTATTTAAACACCGACAAACTACCTCAAGAGAAATCTCAAGCCCATCAGGTGAAATAAAGAGCTCTCTCCTATGCTCTTGTTGATGGCACCCTGTATCGCCGGTCCTTTGACCAAATGTGGTTACATTATTTAGACAAACATGAATCCTGTGGTATTGTAATTGAGGTACACTCAGGTCTATGTGGAGCGCATCAACCTGGTTCAAAGATGAAGTCAAAGATGAAAAGACTTGGATATTACTGGCTTTCTATGATCACAGATTGCATGGACGTAGCTAGGAGATGACATCAGTGTCAGGTGCATAGTGTGGTCCTCCACCAACCACCCAACATTCTACCTACACACTTCATGGCCATTTGAGTGTTGGGGTACATTGTAGTGATCAATCCTCCTTCTTCCAAGGGGCATCATTCATCTTACATCGCTACTTTTCCAAGTAAAAATCCATCCCACTTTGAGAGGTCATACTCACCATGTGCTTCGCCAGAACCATATCATATATAGGTTCGGGGTGCCTCGATAAATTATATCTGATAATGGTATTGCATTCAAAAGCTCAAAGATCAATAGCTTTTCCAGAAGACATGGTATAGATTAGAGATACTCCACCATATGCTACCCTAGGGCAAATGGCTTAGCAGAAGAATTCAACAAAACTCTCATCCAGATATTGAATAAGACTCTTGATGACAACAAATGATAGTGGAACGAGAAGTTGGTTGAAGTATTGCGGGCCTACTGCACCACATATCGATCTCCAACTAAGTCTACCCTGTTTTCCTTAGTGTGTGGGTTTGAAGCCATTCTTCCCCAAGAAGTTCAACTCCCTTCACTAAGGATAGCATTGGGTAACAAGATCACTACAGAGTATAATGCAAAGTTGCGATTAGAAGAGCTTGATGGTTTGGAGGAATGTCGCCTACAGGCATGCTAGAATCTCTAGTTGTACAAGGATAAAATGATTCAAACTCACAACAAGCTGGTCCACCCTAAGTCTTTCTGAGTAGGAGAACTTGTGTTAGTCCTAAGGAGACTAATTGTTGCCCATTGAAAGATGGGAGGCAAGTTTAAACCCACTTGGAAAGGCCCCTATGTTATAGAGAAGGCCTACCAAGGAGGATCTTATCAGCTTATTAATTGTAAAGGGGAATACCCGATGCTTCCAATTAATGGGCTCTACCTAAAGAAATATTACCCATAAAATAAAACTTATTTAAAAATGATTAATTAATAAAAGAACAAAATCTGATTTCATTCATCAAATCTTCTCTTCTTTCAAAGTGTTATTTGCTTATCTTGCAATCCACCATGATGTGTTTAGGGTAGGTGTAAGAGTCCCTTAGAGGCATCTCATTCCTCTTTCATAACACAAACACAATCTCCCAATGCTATTAGAATAGGTGTAAAAGAACCTGAAAGGCATCCTATTTCAATTAGCATAACTAAGTTAGGTGTGAGAGAACACAAGCGGCATCCTTTCTTAGTGGAAATTCTTGTTGCCATCCGTTGCATCACTTCATAATTCCCCGGTGTATTTTAAGGTAGGCGTAAGAGTCCCCCAGAGGCATCCTATTTCTTTTAGCACATGCACAACAATAAACACAAATATTTTGTCTCAAGATATTTTGATGTGGGAGCAAAACCCCTATGGCACTCACTCATTAGCTACTCTAGGTCGGGTCTACATGCTACTTCGCTAGTATGTCACCCCAATGGTCATTTGTTGGAAGATGTGAGTTCCCACACTTTCTTTCTAACTTGACTATTGCAAACCAAAGAGCACCTTGTTAGTAAGGTATGCTTCACCGCCCAGCTAGTAAGCTACCTCATGTTCGACATTGCTTAAGAAGATGTGAGTCCCCGTGCTTTCTTCTTGAACTATCCATCATGTTCTAACTAGGTTGAGTATATTTGAGGTTTAGGATAAGTCCCCCAAAAGCTCCTTTCCTCTTGATTATTTTTGTGTTGATCTAAGTCCCCCAATGGTATTTACTCAGTAGTCACCCTAGGTCGGATAACACTTATCGAGCCGAAGATAGATTATCCCAGTAGTCAGTTTCTCTATAGGAGGGTGTGAGTCCTTGAGCAATCTTCCTAGGCTGATTGTTGCAAATCGACGGGCACCTTAGGTTGGTTGATGTTCACTATGCTGACAGCGACACACTGGGTGAGTACACCACTCTTGGCAGATATGAGTCCCCATGCTTTCTCCTTGAGTTAGACAACGAATACCTATTGAATTTATAACTAACCATGTCATTTTCTATAGGATGTTGGATTAAGCATTTACCAGCCCCATCCCCTATGGGCACTCTATTTGGATCAAGTCCTTTGCGACCCTATTTAGACACTACTCGGGTTACTTTTAGATTAGACAGTTCCCCTTTCCTAATAACCACCCTTGTGGTTGAAAAATTTGTTCAGTGGATGCATAAATTCTCCCTTAGTTTAGTAAATTTGAGATAGGTCTAAGCTGATATAAACTCCTTCTCAGTTTGATCCCTCACAAACTAATAGGGTCCATGATAAAATAACTAAAATAAATAAACAAAATTAATTTGCTTGTGGATTAGGATTCAAGCCCCAAAGGGCCGCTTCTCCCATGCAAGCAACCTATCTTTAGGGCAATTTCAGCAGAATTCCCTATAGGAATTGCTTGACTACCTGAGTTGAGATAAATCCTGTACTCACTGTAGTTGCCCTTAGGTCAGGTTCAATCTATTTTTCCACAAGCAGGTTACCCCGGCAATCATTCCTCTTTGGAAGATGTAAGACTATAATGCATACTTTCTAGCATGATTGCAAATCGACGGGCAGCACTAGGTCGGGTTTGATTTGTTGTCCAAAGTAACCAATCACCCCAGTAATCTTTTCTAGTGGAAGATGTGAGTCCCTGAGCTTTCTTCCCTTAAATTGATCATTATAAACCAAAAGGCACTCCTTTGGTCGGATTATTCTCTCATCGGTCGAGAAGCTACTCCCTTTGGTTCAGTAAATTCGAGATAGGTCCAGGCTTTTATAAGCTCCTTCTCAGTGTGATCCATCGTAAACCAACAAAATCCATCAAAATAAATAATCTATAAATGAAATCTATCTTTGACTATCTTTGAGTTGATTTAAGTCCCCCAGTGGTATTCCCTCAATAGTCAGCCCTAGGCTAGGTTTGATTTGTTTCCCAAAGCAACTGATCACCCAACTAAAAGAGATATCGATTCTTTGGGATCCTTCCTTTCTTCAAATGGAACGTTAGCACTGGCAAAGATCTCTTGATTCCTCGCAGTCAGGCTGGCTTGGAAGCAAGCTACCTCCTATCTCACCCACCCAGCATATACCAATTAGAGGAAGGAGGCATATCGAAGTAACTTTCTTTCATCTCAATCATGAGAAGTAGAAGTTTGTTGATGCTCTGCCCACTTTAGCCTCTATTACTAAGATAGACTGTGGGGTTGACTTGCAACCGCTGCAAAAATGTCTAATTGCTACGCACCTTATCTCATACAACCTGGGGTTTTCCCTGGATTGTATGACTACCTGGTTTCACAGTAATTTCTTATCTCTAGAAGATGTGAGTCCTCATACTTTCTTCTTAAGACTTGACCATTATGTACCAAAAGGCATTTCTCCTTGGTTGGATAGTCCTACCTTATGGTTGGTAGACTACTCCCTTTGAATTGGTAGATCTGAGTTAGGTTTATGCTTCCATGGCCCCTACTCAGTACAGTTCATCGCAAACCTATGGGATCTATCATAATAAAAATAAATAAAATTAAAAAATAAAATCAATCTTGACTATTTTTGAGTTGATTTAAGTCCCCCAATCGCATTCACTTAATAGTCAGCCCTAGGTTGGGTTCAATCTGTTGTCTTGTCAATAGATTACCCCAGCAACTGGTCTTTACTTTGGAGGATGTAAGTCTACTATACTTTCTTCCTAGTACAGCGGCTGCATATAGAAAGGCATCCCATTTGGCTGGTTGGTCTTACTATGTGCTTAGTAGACTACCCCTTTGAATTGGTAAATCTAAATTAGACCTTAGCCTCCAGGGTTCTTATTCAGTACAACTCATTGCAAACTAATAGGGTTCTTTCTAAAAATCTAAACCTAATAAAATTTAAAACAAATCCAATCCTCTCCCCCAGTGGAGATCTCTCCTCAGTGAGATTCAAATCAAATCCAACCTCTCATCTCCTGTGGATGACTTGAACTTGTTACCCTAGTGGAAGGTTCACTCTCCATCCCTTAGTGAATTTTTTCCCTCTCTCTTATGTCTTGGACATAAGTAGAGCCAAATTTCACTAAGCTCTAGATTCATTCTTTTCCTTGGGTCAAGGATAGATAGTTTCTATAAGTGCTTGTGATCTTTTGGCATTGTTGATCATTTGGGTCAACACCAATACATGCGGTGTTCCTGGTCAGTCATACCACACATATTAGGTGCCCTTTGTTGACACCATTTTTAGAATGAGCTCTCAACATCTCCATATTAGGCTTAGGACTTCTCTTAGACTTTAAGAGTTCCTTAGTCTTAGGACACATCTAGTGATTAGGTTGGCACTCTCCCCTTGCCCTAGAAGACTTAGAAGAGTTAGCCATAGGAATAGGTCATGCCTTAGGGGTGTTAGGAAAATCTCCTACCCTTAGCCTAAACCATTCCTCACTTTCCTTCTTTTAAGTCAAACTCTAAATCAATTCTATTTGATTTTATCAAACTCAAATCAATCCCATGATTCAATTCCATGATTCAACTCCATGATTGAAATCCATGATTGAAAGCCATGATCAAAATCCATCAAAAACCCCTAAGTCAAAATTTCCTAAGTCCTTAACCCTTTTTTAAGGACTTAGCCAAAATCTTGATCAAACCTATTCAAATCTTTGAAATTTTCTCATGATCCATTTATATTATCATTTATATTCATATATATATATATATATATATATATATATATATATATATATATATATATATATATATATGTATATGAAATATAAATTTAAATCCATCAAATCAAATTCAAAATTCCAAAATAATTCATGAAAATTTCTTAAATTCCTTTAATTTTCCATTAAAGGACTTAGTCAAAATCAACTCTAAACCTTGATCAAACCTACTCAAAACCTTGGATTTTCTCAAAATTAATTTATATCTTCATTTATATTCTCATATATAAATGAAATATAAATATAAATCAATCCAATCAAAAAAATTAAATTTCAAATTAAAATGCTTGAAATTCCCTTGAATCCCTTAATTTTCATTAATGGATTTAACCTAAACTTTGATCAAACCACTTCAAACTCATGGGATTTTCTCAAAATCAATTTATATCCTCATTTTTGTTCTCATATATAAATGAAATATAAATATAAATCAATCCAATCCATTTCGAAAATTAAATTTCAAATTAAAAATTCAATTAAATCTTTTAAATTCTCCTTAATGGATTTAACTTCAAATCATGATTAAACTCTTTCAAAACCTTGAAATTTTCTCATGATAAATTTATATCCTCATTTATATTCACATATATAAATGAAATATAAATTCAAACAATCAAAACCAACCCCAAAACTCAAACTCAAATCAATTCTAAATCAAATCTAAGCCTTTCATGTCAAAATCTCGAACATGGCCAAAATCAATTCAAATCAAGCCAAACCCTTGATTTTCTCTGATGGTTCAGTCAATCCTACAATCATGAACTTATATATAAATTCAAATCTCATTCAAACAATCAAAACCTAAATAAAAAATCAAACCCAAAACTCCTTCATATTCTTCCTTTGAATATAAAATTTTCAAATAGATCAAAATCCATTTGACTCAAACCACTTGTAAATGGATTTATATTTCAATCAAAAGTCTATATACAAGATCAATCAACTTCAAATCAAGCTTTGACCAAGCTATTTGACCCACTTAGACTCACTTGACCCAAAGTGACCTAAAGTACCCTTATGAGCCAACTTTTGATCCTAACCAAATTAGATTGAACCAAACTCATCTACCCCTCTCATCATGATCAGCAATCATCATGGGATGATCAATCAATCAAATTGGGTCAAACCAAGTCAAACCTAAGGATTGACAAAGTCAACACTTAACCTAAAATGAAACCTAACATAGCCAAAATCAACCTTAGGCCAAATCGATTGAAACCATTGATCTAAGTTCCCTCATGACCTATGTTTGAACTTGACCAAGTCAACCTTTGAGCCTAACCTAACCCATTTGGCCCACTTGACCCAAGTTGACCCATTTGACCTAAAGGGTCAAAATGTGCCAAAACTTGATCTAAGCCAAATTGACTGAAACCAATAGGTCAAGTCCATCCCAAATCACTTGTGGAACTTGACCAAAGCCTCAATTGGCCAACTAGGCACAACCTAGCCTAATTGACCTTAGACCCAACATGACCTAAAAGGGTCATGTTGAGCCAAAATTGAACCTAACCCAAATTGATTGGAAAAAAAGATACCAATCCATTCCATATGACCAACCAAACCTAAACCTACCCTTGACCAAACCCAAATAGGTCAAATGGGTCAAATGGGTCAACTTGACCCATTTGACCTAACTGGGTCATATGAGCCAAAACCAAGTCTATACCAAATTGAATCAAACCAAAGGCATCAAAATATTTCAAATGGTCATATGATCTTGACCCAACCCTTGGTTTGACCCAATTTGACATATTGGTCAACTTGACCCAAGTTGACCCATTTTGATCTAAATGGGTCAACATGAGTCAAACCCTATCAAATGAATTTCAAATCTATTGAAACTTGGCCCAACCTATTTTCTCAACATACCAAACATACCTAAATTGAAAAAATAGCAAAATGATCATTATACCCCTAAGACATTGAACAAATTTTGGCTTAACTCATCAGTATTTTGGTCATGCACTCATCACAATCACTTAAGGCTCTCCTAAAACCTCAAGGGGACCTAGTGATGAGTGGTGTAGCCAACCCAATGGGTTTGGGTCAACCCATTTGGCCCATGGACCAAACCCGACCCATAAGCATGAAATTGAAAATTCAAACTCCCCCCAAAGCTCAATTGGATGCACATGGGAGTTAGGCTTCCACTCCTCTGGCCAAACCAACCATGTGCACACCTCTAACTATCCAAACAACCCATCTCATGGTGTCAATTGGATCAAAATGGCAAGCTTGTGCTCTGTCGTCCGATTTCCATATGGGGAGATTTACTCCCCCTAAATAACTTTTGTTTTCATTCACTAAAGATTGATTGAAGGATTGGAAGCTAGAGGATCCATTGGAGATTGATCCTAAGCATCTTAGAGCTCATTCGATTCTCCCATTTCTTGGTTTTCAAATAGTGAAAACAGGGGAAGCCAATTGAATTGCCAACTTCTTCCACACTTCATTTCCTTCCAATACCTTTTGCAAGCACACTTAGGTGACCAAGTCAAGCTCACCTAAGTTGATTCCCAAGTTCTAAAGGCAAGGGAAGATTAAATTGGATCAAAGCTAAACTCAAGCTAAGGAGGAGGTGACCCATAGGAAGATTCACTCCATCTCAAGTGCTCTAAACTTCAGCAAGATTTCGTCTCAATCAGACAAAGCTCCTCCAAGAGAATCGAGTGCCAGTGATCACCTCCAGTGAGGTTAGTGATTTTTTGACCACTTAGGCTAAGAGGTGTTGGTCTTTTGTGAAGTGGATTTTAATCTCAAAGGATCTTAGCCATTGGATTGGCCGCTTTGGTCCTTTAGATGGTGTCGGTTGATTCTTGATGGAATCCATGAAGGATCAGACTCGGATCTCCCCTTGGATTGTGAATGACTCACATTCCTCCTCAGGGAAGAACTCGGCCCATCTCAATCATCCATTCGTGCATTTTTAGATGGACGGATGAGATTATTAGGCATATTTTTAATCCCTTATTCGATTTATAAATCACGAGTGTATCCTCAGCCATCCATTCTTTGGTCAGATGGTTAAGGGTAAAAGCACGTGTTCCGCCACCATTCCGCTGATGTGACAAGTTAAATAGGGGGCTCACGGCGTGACGCGTGTAAAGCATGTTGACTGCCATCGTCGCACATCGTGCCATTGGGTATTAAGTGGGGATTAGTTATTTAACTACTAATTAATTCTAAAAGCATAACTCCTCATAAAAAATTCAGAAAAATAAAAAAAAATGCCTTGGATAGATAATTCCATCTAAAATTTTCTTAAAATGTTTTCAATGTATTTTGAATTTCCTTTTTCTCTAAATTTGGGTTTCTTTGGGAATATTAATTAGTTAATTATTCTTTAATTAAGCCATAAATTAATCTCAAACTTCTAGAGTTTATTTTAAGGGATGACCTCTACCTCTGCTAATTTTCTTGAGATTTATTGAGGCCCTGATTAGAGAAATTGCTAGCTCATTCTCTAATTACCCCTTTCATGTAATTAAGGGTAATTAAGTTATAATTAGTGGGTATTCCCTATGATTAAGTTGGATTAAGGTTAGATCCAGTGAGTATGGGATTTAGGAAATATTTTGGGATATTTTCCCTAAGCTATTCCCCAAACCCTCTTTTCTTTCCTTAATCCCCTTCTTAATTAAGGGTTAATTCAGTAATTACCCCTTTAAATAATTTTCAAAAATTCTAAAAAATCTCCATAACTTAATTAATCTACCTTGGGTAGATTCTTAGGTGTTCAATAGCCTAAGTCTAATTAAGAAAATTAAAACCTCTTTCATAAGTGTGAAGGGGTGTTTTAAAAGTACTTAAGCTAAAACCCATTAGCTTAATTAACTATTAATTATGAGCCAAATTGCATTAGACATTTTTATTACTAGGTGCATTGCAAATTTATATACCTTGTGGGTTTTATGTCATCTCATTGGCTCATAATTATATAGTTAATTTTTCTAAGGTGGTATAGGTAAGGGTTAATTAAGCCACTTAATGTATACCTTAACCTAATCAATTCTTTAAATGGATTTAATTATCTAAAAATTAAACTAAAACACAAAACATATGTGGGAATGGGTTAGGAACAACAAATTCATCTCACCTTTTCAAAATTAAATCAAACTTCAAACAAACCAAAAATCATTTTGAAATTCACTTTGATTTATTCTTAGTTTTCTTATTCTTTAAGAATGTCTTTAGGAATTAAGTAAAGTGAGTTTGTTCATGTGATTACATAGCTTTAGATCTTTCCCAACATGTTAAATAATATGATATATGACTTATGCATCCATGATTTCATGTTTTCAAAGTTTTAAAATGAAATTATTTACTTTATGTCAAATGTGCATGTGTTGGCTAAAGTAAAATATGAATGGCTTTTATCACTACTAAATCTAAAGTATTTTCAAAACATATAAATGAAACATCAAATCTAAAAGTGTTTTATTCTTATAATTTAATTATAAACTTGCATGTAATAGATTATAAAGTAATGCTTAGTGTAGTCTTTTCTTCCTTGCTTATGTTAGTATAGTTTTGAATATGGGTTAGTAAGATGTAGGGATCATTTGAAAAGAAGCCAACACTTACATAATTCCAAACCCTATTCATCTCTATTCTCTCACTTAAGAAGGATTTCCTACACTTGTATGAATAAATTGCATAAAAAAAAAAATGAAACCATTAAATAAACTTTTGCATATTCCTTTTCCATTTCATTTCTTTTATATGCATGTTAAGTACTTAAGGAAAGTAGTATATTAGTTTGGACAACCCTGAGGTTGCGAGAATTTAAGTAGCCCTAAGTAGGTCTTGTACCTTACACCTCTGGTTAACAATGGTGCTGTACTCACTTATGCCTTTCTTACTTTCATGCATGTATGTGAAATTTTGGATAAGAAAAATCTTTTCTACTTAAGAAAATTCATGCATCTAAATCTTCTAAATTTTCTTAAATAAATTACTTAGCATGCATCATAAAGTGTTTTAATTATCTTCATTTGCTTGTATAGATATGCTTAGGGTCCATTCATATGCATGTTATATACATTGGGAAAGAATTGAAGTAATGTATGTTATGTGGATTTTGATTCATTTTTCTTAATTTTAAAATGTATTTCTTTTTTAATAGGTTTATTTAGAGTTGATCTAAACTTAGGATTAATTAAAAGATTTAATCAAAACATTCACCTAAATGAAACTAAAATGTGAACTTACCTTAGAAATTACTTAAGGGTTAGGGAAGGAAAGAGATGTCCTCTTCTCTTTTCCTCTCTTTATAACATAGTAATTAATTATAAGTTTCACTCAAATCAAACTAAAACATGAAATAAAAATAACCCAAAACACTTAAACAACTTAAATGAAACCCTCCTCTAAGTTGAATATGTCTTTTACACTTAGAGAATTTAAACCTAAAGTCCTAAGCTAAGCATGCCACACAAACCTTCAAAGCACACACATTAGCCTAAGTCACCACTTCTAGCTTTAGGTTAGGTTAGTGCACGACTTGATGTTATATTTTATTTTACAATGAATGTTTTAGACTGGATGTTAGGATATATGCTCATAGAATGAATGGTAAGACGTGCTTAGTCTAATTATTTTTTTCTGTAGGGGATTGTGCTAAAGGGGCGCTATCATAAATAAAAATATAAATGCTTCTTGCTTGCAAGTGCTTATACCCCTTAGCATAATCCATAGGTCATGTAGACTTAATCACCCGTGTGTGGGGTGATAAGTCTAATATACATGCTTGGGATTTATATGGTGTGATATGACTAACCTTTGTTTTGCAGGTGTTAGTTAGATTTATGCTTTTACTTTTCATGTAATAATTTGTATATTTAGGATGTTGGAATGAATTTTTATGGGGGATTAGGATGAACATTGGTCATAAGATCCTATCTTATGCACCATGTGAAGCCTTGGAGCATCTACCATTCAATCACCCAAAAGAAGATCCAAAGAAGAAAGAAAGAAAGAAGAATAAAGCTTGAAGACCCCCATAACAATGAATTCATTTTTGCTTAATTGTAATTCAATTCATTTGTAATTCGGGTTGTATAAGGGTAGAATTCAGCTACCCACATTTGATATTTTTTAGGTTTGTGCGGTGGTGCCCGACCATAAACAGCCGTTTATTCTTTTTATGCTAGTTTTATAAATTGATTGATATTTGTTTAACTTGCGCATTAAGTAGCATGCTTTTCCTAATTTCTTCCTTGCTTTATGTATAGCTTGGATATGGATTAGGCTCTTTAGGGAAAAATAAATCTTTTACCCAACTTAAAAATTCCAACTAAACTAAACAACTCATAACCTCACCTAAAACTTTGGATTAAAATCAAGATAAAAGAAATAGAAACCCCTTAACTGGATGAGTTCTTTCTTTATAATATCATGCACAACAATATCTTATTTTACTCATGATTAGAGGGCTTCCATCTTTGCTAGAGAACCCAAATTGACCTTTGAGGGCCGTGGTAGAAACTCACCTCCTAAAATTTTAGCTGATTTTTGCCAATAATCTTGTTTCTCATGCATTAGTCATAAAAGTCCTATTAGCCTGAGTCAAAATGATTGTCTAAAAATGAAATAAAATGATATTTGAAATGCATTAGATTTAGGTCATTTGAAGCATGCCCTTTACATGATCTAGTCTATTTAGGGAGTGAGTTTAAGGACTTAGTCTCTTTCTAAATAAAAATAGCCTAGCTATCTTGCATAAACATAAAAACTTGCCTACATGTATTTAAAATTGTAGGAGGAGTTAGTTGGCGGCCACCCCCAGGCAATTGTAAGTCCAAGCTGTCGGGTGGTTTGTCCTCTTTTGCGAAGGCAAACCAAACACCCATTTTCTCCTTAGATTTAGGTTGTGCTCTGGCCCTCACTAAAGCTCTCTAGATTTAGGTTATGAGGTTGATTCTCCCCTTTGTGGCATAAGCATAATTCCTCACCTCTTAGGCATTTTCTTAATCTTGTGCTAAGGAATCTTAAGTCTTAAAATTCTAATGAAAAATATAACTCAAGCAAACTAAATCAATTTCTAAAATATAAAGCTCAATTTTAGGATAGTTTGAGATGCTCGCTAGGTTTCCTAGCATGGTGAGCATCTCCTACTTATTCTCATTTTGGTTTCGATAATAACTCCTTCTTTTAATCAATCCCATTTGATCTTCAAAAATACAAACCAATCTATTAATAGTCCTTCCTATTGAAATCTTTAAAGACAATGATCATTTACCTTAATTAAGAGTTTTCCTAAGGGATCCCATCCCTTAGGATGTAATTAACTATAGGAGCTTGCCACTGTAGGAAACTTAACGAACTCGGTTTAAAATAAACCCTGCTTTACTTTTTCATGTAAAGCAGAGGAAGAATCTCTAGTACATATGCAAACCCATCATCCTTAAGAGTTCTTATGGAGGTGATTGATTCCATTAAAGGGTAGTGACTTCTATCTTTTGAGATAGTACAATATACTTTGATGATGTATCCGATCACCTAAATAAATACATCTACGGATCTGCGTGGCATCTTACCAAGCTGAATTTTTGTAAGGGTGTTCTCTTTCTTTTCTCCACGGATTTGAAAGGTGACTCCTTTATAGAAAATTTTCACCACAAATACATTCTCAAAGTACAATAGAAATCCCCTTGCAAGATAGGGGTATTTTTTTAATATATCTATTTAGGTCGACATCGTGCTTCATGTTGAGATCCCTAAATAAATGTACTCACTCTAGATGAAAAAAAAGTTTTTTCGTGAAAATTCCCCTATTATGTAGGGGCATTTTTAGATTTTTTATACATAGATGAAAGCAATGTTACATGTTAAAACCCTCTTAAGAGCATATCAATTCAAATATTGACGTATTTGTGTATTTTCATCTTAAAAGTTCATCTAAATGTGCTTTAGAATCCCCCCTGCTAGACAGGGGGCACTTTTAGTTTATGTTAAGTTTATATGAGTTTACATCGTCCTATAAGATGAGATCCTTGAATATATTCTAATTCAGGTTGGCATATAGCTTTATGCTGAAATCCTTGAATATATCCATAATTATAATTGTTAAGTTGCAGGTTCTTATAGAAACAAAAAGAATTAATTTCTATGCATGAAAAGATAACCCTAAATGTCAAAAATTTATCTCCCAAATTTGCCAAATTCTGGAGATCAAGTTGGAAGAACTCCCGATTATGAAAGCTTCAATCAATTAAGTTGGAGAAACATCAACCTCTACATTCGAAAAGTCTGGAAAAATGATGGTTATAAAGGTCAGACTCAACAAGTTCATAAATGGTTGAGTTGCTGACATTATCATCACTCAACAAGCCGTAAGAAAAGGCCACAGTGAAAGAGTCTTCATTCGTCAGTCCGAAGATCAAATCATCAACCCGTCATAGCTTAAGTCGAAGACTTGAGTAAGTTCTAAAGGTCAGACTCAACAAGCATATAAATGGCGTTGTTTATGCTCTCTCACCAATAAGCCATAGAAAAAGGAAAGAGCCACGCCATCCCAATGATGATAGATATTTAATCTCAAACCAGATCCAACTTAGTGACTACAAGCTTCCAGAATCCAAGAGATCTTTCTACTTGATCGATAGACTAAGATAATCTATGAAAACTCTCAATTTAGAGCTGCCTCAAGTCAATCTTTATATTGCGTGCAGGGTGATATTTCAACTTATTCTCCAATGATCTGATCAAGCTCAAAGCACAGATCAAATCCAATCTCCTCATCAAGTCTGTCAAAGCAGAAAGCACAGGATCGAGGAAATAATTTCATAGTTCATACAAAGTCGATGGTCGAACTAAAAGAATTTCATGGTTATTCAGTCTATTAAAGCACACATTACTAGACTATTAACTCAACATTAACCATATATGAGGGTCATCTGTACCCTTCAATGAGTTCACAAGGCAAAGCAAGCAGATTCATATACACTTTCTAACAAGTCAATATGGATCAATCAGGTCAGTCCTTCATCAAGTCCGTTATGCTTAAAGCTATGATAGAAGGAATTTCAAATCCGAACAAGCATGGATAAACCAATTCCCCAGCGAAGTTTTTCATCAAAATAAATAAACAAATTCCTCCAACAAACCCAATCAAGCACAAAGCTAGGATTGGAGAAAACTCGAGTTTGCAAGGACATAAAAGAAAGAGATTTTCAGCAAAAGCTATTGAAGCAGAGAGTAGATGGTGTAAGAACTCTTATCTATCTGATAAGTAAATTCTGACAAATCGATCAAGCACATCATTTAGCATGTCCTAAATAAGGCATCATATTAATGACAATCATATCAAAGCTCCATAAGCTATTATAATTGAAGCTAAAATGATCCAAATTCTGTAGCTAGCACATAAATTAAACCCAAAAACAAAACACACAAATCAAACCCGAAGCACAAATCAAAGTTGATTTTCTCATCAAGCCTACCAAAGAAAAAATACAAAAGTAACAGAGGAATGCCAATATCCACTAATATAATAAGATGATACATGACTGATAAAAAAAAGAAGAAGAAAAAAGTACATCATGGGAGCCTATATTGTAGCTCCTAATCCTATATTGAATAAACTGTTAAAGACTGATGCTCACTCTCAACCAACTATAAAGCATCAGTAGCTCTGGTCAAGGGAGCTTCAACATCTACCATAGCCTGGTGACGTATCTGGTAATGATGATGTTCCTGCTCTATAGTCCGAGCTCTCTTGTCCTGGTAAGCTTACAGCTCTTTAATCCAAGCAGTCTGTCTAACTAACTCAGAAGAAGCATATATTAAACTCGCCGTGATTATATAAACACTCTCCTCAAACTCATCGTGTTAGGTCACCGCCTCCCTTTAAGCGACCGCTCTTAAGCTCTACCAATAAACTGCTAGATCAGACAACACTGAGCGATATCATCTGGTGGATCAAAAACTCTACATCTCTGCAGAGAGTCTCCAAGTACCTGAAAACTTTCTCCTCCAAGCCAGTATAAGCTAGAAGATCCAAAATGGTGTTTTCATATGATGTGATGATGTCTAGTGACTCTGGTGAATCCAAAGTAAGCCGAGAAATTGCATCCCTCAAAAACACCAAGTTGCAATCCTGCATGCCCCTATCACATGGATCTAGCGGGATATCGAAGATCTCGTAACCATCAGTGCACTTCAAGGAACAAATGAAAATAATCAGCATAAAATAGAGCAGTAAATGTAAAGAAGTGCAACTAAAGAACAAAGAGAGGAAGAAAGTACTTGAGCATGATGAATTTGACTGAACTTGTGTATCATAAGTGGCATAGTCCTCACAGAACTTCACTATATAATAAGCACCAGAGCTATATGTTGGTTCAGCAGAAGTCCCACTAGGCACGAGATGTCTCACCTCAGAAGTCTCCCTAAGATAATGGGTAGAGTCAGGCTTAGTAGAGAAAAATGGCTCCATAGAAGGAGTAGCAAAATTTGAAGCAGTAATAGCAAAGGCTGGCACACGCAACAACCCAACTCCAGAGTCCTCAATAATATCTTCAGTGCTACCTAACACTTGTGGCACCTCATCATAATTCATAAACTATTGTGGAGGTGGACTTATGGGATAATCAACTGAAGCCCACACAGACTCTGTAGGCTGACTACGCCTACGTCTGTGAGCTTGTGAAGGAACCTCAGTATAACTAGGAATGGAATCCCTAGCTCCAAGTCTGCTATGAGGAGTGGTGTCCTCAGCTCTGATTTGTTCATCAAATGCTGCATCTAACAAGAATCAAGTTAAAATATCATATGCATCGAATATATTTTAATGATGCAACAAAGAAGATGGTAGAAGTATTGAAAAGAAGAAAACTAATAATTATACCTCTGGCGCTGCTATGTCCTATTGGTGGTGACTAACGTCAAGGATTTGACCCTGAGGAATTCCCAAAAACCTCACCCTATGCTCATATATCCTGGCATCATGCTCTATGAAAGGACCAAAGGATAGTCTTACCCATGTAAGGTAAATAACTAACTCCTGTGTGACTTTACGAAAGAGCTATCAAAAGTGAGCACCAGTACCAAGCCTCAGTAAATGTAGCCAAACAGCTAAAGCAGTCAAGTAATGTATCTCGAGGGGAGTCATCCTGATCTTCCTAATGTCTACTACACCAGGGATGAATGGCCTACCATCACGAGCAGTCGACTGGAAGAAACCAAACTGTCGTGCAACTCAATTGGGCTGGTAGCCCTCGATAACAACTGAATGTCCAATTCGATAACATAGCCATCCTGGACGTATACTGAAAAAGTACTCATATACTCTCAATGTCCGATGACCATGAAGCAATGAATATATGTCATTCTCATCAAGACTATCAATAAGATCAACCTCTATCAAGTCAGATGGTAAACCAAATATATCTGGATGGTGAACTAATAAAAATCAATCTCTGACCAAATGAGGAGCAAAGAAGAACATGTGAATCTGCTCCATCTCTAAAGTAGATGATGCTCGGTATAACTGCAAAACTGTAAGATATCCTCGCCCTGAAAAGAATGCAGGATACTCAAAATAAGCAAATGCACCATGTATATGGAGGCCCAAGCATACAAGTACTGCCACGACAGAGTCACGTCTTGTAACTCTAAAGAACTAGCCTCAAAAATCACCTACAATATCCTATAAATCCTAGCTAACACTGCAAGGGCTAGAGAAATCTGCTCACCTTGAGAAATCCTGCTAGCTACTAATAAAGCACATAGACGAATTGAACCCTCTGTAATGGGAAGCACAAAAATGTAGAGCCATGTCACTATAAATCCGACTAAGAATAAATCCTCGCTCAATCCCTGTAGGGCTAGAGAAGTCACTCCTGTTAATAAAATAGGATCTACAATCTCCTCAAATTAGTAACTGTCATCAGACACACACAATCGAAAATAATCATGAGTGCTACAGTCTTCTCAGATAGAGCATAATCCTGTAAGAAGCTCTAAATCCATGAACTCATAAGTACTGCAGCTCATGATCGTCTAGAACATCCTGACATCCTAAAAGTCTTGTGATAGTGGTTTAGAAGATCAATATAAATAGAAGGCATAGCCATCCTACCTCGTCAATCACAATCATTTGAAGACTGCCTACGAAATAACTCCTCATTAGGTGGAACACACTCCTCGTAGCGGTAACAAAATATCAGGAGACTTGACACAGCCTATAAGTCCCAAAGGATAACTGTCAACTCCTCTGGGCCGATTCAATAAGTGTTACTACTAGCATTCTATAACTCCGCTACTCTACGAGCCCAAGAAGAAGGCATACCTCCAAAATCAAATAAAGACACATATACTGCCTCATAAATGTCAGTTTTCGGTAAAGTGTCTCTGCAAGCCTGCAAGATATATCTAGCCCGTGTGATGTATCTAGGTGGAAGACTAGGAATCTTGCTAATAGATGAATCGTGAAGCAATTTTAATGATTTTGAACTAACAATGGCTGTCAGACGCATTGTTCACAATGTTGTTAGATGCATGTAAAATATCACGATCCACTGCTCTGTACTATCCAGAGGATTATAATCCTCGCATTTCAGTTTAATAGTAGCCACCCAATCTGTGAGATCCTTAGAAGCAACAAAACCTGAAGTATAGTCAGGAATCATGGAAGAGCGCACAAAGAAACTCTAATAAAAGTCACATCCCCTCAACATATCGATGTGCTGCTCAATCCTATCCCTGATATCAGCATCTCCATGAGGATCATGTCTGTCATTCTCCAACCAAATAGCCTCCTCGCTAGGCTCAGCATATGATAGATCATCACGTCTTCTCCAACTGAACATTCTCCTATCAAGTGATAAGAGAAATAACACATAAAAATTCAAATGACAGTATAATAAAGCATCAAATAAAAAAAGAGGGAGTTATACTAAGAAGCAATAAAAAGAAGTGGAATAAAAGAAGGGGGGCATTTGTTGACCTCCAGATATGTTTCATAAGTCGAGTCAAGCCAACAAGTCAAATTCGATGGACTTTGGAAATGACTATGCACAAGTCGGGGCTCAAAATACACTACACGTCACCAAAAATAGTCAAAACAGACTTTGACATCGCATTCAGAATATCGAAATTAATTAGAATATAAAAATTGCATAACTTGATGATCAACCGATCAAGCGATCGAGTCGTCAACGTGTCTGCACGCATATCGAGATTAGGAGGCACCGACATAAACTAAATGACCTTCGTTTATGAAATTGATTGTGTCGTTAGCCTCAAAATATTGAAATCTATCAAATAAGATTGTTCACCCTGAATTCGAATAAGTCTGTATGAATGTCGAGCGGTCGAAAGCGGTGACGCATATTTTGAGCTGAAATTGACTCAATTTGAAGTGTACTTGAACCAAATGGCCTCCGACAGGAAAAATTACGCCATCTCCAAATATCGAATAGATTGATATATATATTACGATCACGACCGTAGCCCGTATGCTCCCTAATGGCTTTTCCCTTTGAGTTGTGAATCATATGATATACTTGATAGGGCAAACAACCCTCTGTCAGCTAAGGTGGACTTAAATCTATCTCCTTAGACAAACACCACCCCAGGTCTATAAGGATTTCTTGGACGACGTAACACATGTGTTGCTGATAAGGATCCTTCGGCCAGGTTGGGTCAACTACCTCCTTTGACTAAGTAGATTAGGGACCACGACAACCCGGGATGATGGAACTATAGGATCTATATCAAGCACGTCATCATTCCCCCAACCATCCGCTTTTAAGCTAAAATGATGAATTTCATAAATTCTAAATTTTAAACTTGATATGTTGTTACTATACACTACGCATTAAGCGATCTAATCACTAGCCTTAATCGAAAGTTCTCTCTCAGTTATTGGGAGGAGTAATTAACTATAGGGGCTTACGCCTATAGGAAACCTGGAACCAGATGTAAAGTTCTCACCAAATGAGGATGAAATCTCTGGGTAGTGTCTTATCTACTATTTCATCTGTCTTCTGAAAATTACACTAACACACCATAAATCATACTCTCTTCATTCATTTGTCGAGAAGTCGGTAGTGAATTTTCGGAGCCCACAGTGCTATTATTGAATCATTTGAAATAAACTTTAGAGCATAGGCCCTTTTATTATTGCAAAATAAGGACATTGATTAAGTACAATTAATATTGATATAAATTCATTGATCTCGATGAGAACAATCCAAAGTTGTTAATTATTTCATCAATATGATGCCTGCGATAGCCACGACATTTCTGAACATTAGTGATCAAATCTTGCGCAAATGAAAAATGATGATAAAATTTTATATTTTTGGCAATGAAATGTTCATTTTCAAGAACAATTCAATGTCATGAACAGCTTGTTATATTGTTTTATACAGTTCACTTTAATTTAATGATTGAGAGTTTTGATATTAAATATTTACGATGCCCGCAGGCGAGCTAATTGGGTGGCTATCGCATCTCTCAATGCATATAGCCTTAATGCAGAAGCAGTGAATTACGAGAGAGAAGAGTTGCGATAGGGCCACCTTAAAATAAGCCGGACACGTTCTATTTATGCTCATCGAAATTCATCTTCTCTACTATAAATTTTCTAGAATTAAAATCCAATATATATTGTCGCTAAAACCACAGAGTGAAAGTTTACTTAGCCTTGTCGATTAGTCCAAAGACACATACGTAATTAATGAGAACAAGAGACACCTGCAATTTTAACGGAAAACCTCAAAAAGGGGAAAACCACGCAAATCAAGAAAAGCTTCCACTATGTATCTATTTCAGAGTACAAGTCTTCCGACAGATTACAATTGCATATGAGAGGACCAACAACCTGTAACAATGATCGTTGTAATAGTTGGGTAATAGGTGGAGATGCGTGACAATTAGCGATGATGGTGGTTGACCGCCGAAAGTGTGGACCTGTTGGAGGATCTTGAGCTTCTTCTTCCTCCTTGCCAGTTTTCCTCTTCTTCCTTGTTTGGATTCTTCCTCTTCCCTTGTTTGACATTGATTGCGGAGGATCACCGCACGGGTGGTATGGTGGTTGACAACGCTGAGGTGGCTCCTCTTCTTCACTTGTTTCAGCCTCCTCTTCTTCACTTCTTTTTTTCTTCATGAGGGATAGAGTTCTATTTATAGATGGGAGGAGGCGTTTGTAATTTATGCAAAGTCCGCGTTACCCCTCTTGATCGGACGGCTTAGAATGGTTCCTTCGATCATTTGATGTATTTTGAGCATTTGGATGCCCAAATGAAGTCGTAATTATAAGATCTTAGGCTCGTTAGATCCCACGAGACGATTTGACTATAAACACTCTATATTTAAGAGCTATTTTGGGATGTAATTGATATCCCAAAGATTCCAAGGATATTTCAACTCTCGACTGACTCAAATCGCGCTTTTGATATTAAGATTGACTTTGATTAGCGGTATTTTGAGCACCATATATATATATATATATATATATATATATATATATATATATATATATATATATATATATATATATATATATATATATATAATTAAAGTTTAAATGTTAGATATGTAAATATATAAGAATTGTGTAATATATAAGTAAATACCCCAAATTATTATAAAATAAATTTATTATAAATTTTAATTAATTATTCACATATTATATTCATCTTAACAAATATTTAATAATTTTAAGATTTATTTTAATCAAAATTTGATCAAATATTCTCACTTATATTACTCGTTAATATATATTTTGGACAATCAGTACTTTCAAGAATGCAATGATTGAGAACCGATCGAAGTTGCATTATTCTCACTGTCTGTCTTTGTTAATTTAGTTTTTTAGTTTTGAAAAACTTGAATTTTAAAACGTAAATTTAATAGGATCACTTTAACTTAATAGTTGAGAGTTTAAGTTTTTAACTAAAGAAATCCTCACACATTAGTTATATGTGTGAATTTGAAATTAAATTTATTTAAAATTTCAAAGAAAAGAAAATTTTATAAACCGTATTGAATCTCAAAATTTTAACCAGAGTCAATTAAAACTTGCACCCATACACTTTGCTAGCCTGGTTCAGTTATCGAAGACCACAGGTTCCGAGCAAAATTAACTCAGTAGTTAACTAATTACTGTCGGGCCTCGCCTTCTTCCCAATGCATGGCATATGTATCATCGCCCATTTACTGAAGCACCCATCAGGCCATCAGATGCACACCATTCATCATTTAAAACTGATCATTAATTCATTAAAGCTAAATAAGCATCCAGATTTATATTTTACACACAGCCTTTATATATATATATATATATATATATATATATATATATTGAAAGAGAGGTAGGGATAGATTTAATAGGATTATGATGATGATGAGCTGGCAGCTAACAGGTCATATATATCAACAGAATGCTTTGCAGATGGTTGGATCACCTTAGCTTCAGATGAACCAGCCCCCTGAAAAAAAAACAATAAATGGTATAAATGAGATTGAGGTTTCGTTTGGGAGAGCTTTTTGCTTTTGAGAGCTTGAATTTTTAATTTTGACACCGTTTGAATAGTGGCTTTTGAAACCGAAGTTTTAAACTTCATCTCACCGAAGTTTCGCTTTTAGTTTCTTTTCAAAAGAAAGACAAATAAATTTTGGGAAGATTTTAAATTTTTTCGTGAATCCAAAAGTTTTACAAATAGACTGAGATGCCCATTACTTATCATACAACTTATATAACACTAATTTTGGTAGTTTATTATTATTATTATTATTTACAAGAAAAATTATTTTCATATAAATAAGATTTAACCAATGAGGATATGATTGTATAAAACAAGAATAAGAATAATTGTAGAGATGTATGACATTTTGCAGTGCAAATACTATTTTTTTTTATTGAATGATAAGACATTTAAAAAAAATCATCTGGAAAAGTCAATGTTGAGATTCGATTATAACTTCGAAATTTTTAGACTAAAAAAGTATTTAAATTTTTTAGTCTAAAAATTTCGAAAGATAAAATGGTATAACCAATGCTTTTCAGCTTAATCTTGTAATAAGAATTATTTTTTTCATCTGATATGCCGTTTTTAAAGCAACAATCAATCAAGTTATAACATGAAATTAATCATCTCATTTAATAATTCACAAATTAATTAAGTTCGTTTAGTTGAAATTTATTCAAGAACGATTCCTTTTTAAATATAATGATAACAAAGGACAAATCTAACATGCAAAGTTGTAAACTTATAAATTTTCGAGTTACAAGAAGCTATACAAAAAGATTAAAAAGAAATGAAAGGTCGAAAAACTAAACACCTACAAAAAAGATTTTTCTTTTTTGTTAGGGGAGAGATTTGCAAAAAAAAAAAATATAATTAAATTTTTATATATTTATATATCTAATACTTTAAAAAAATTATTAATATTCATAAGAAGTGTCAAGTTATAGAATTGATATAGATTAACTCAAAATTTAATATTAGTTTCTATTTGTTTCAACAGTGTTGTTGAAATCCAGATTATTTTTTTTTTTTTGAAATATAAACTGTCATAACCTAATATATTAATAGCAATTTCTCATGCAACACTGCAACAAAAATAAATAAATAAATAAAGTTGTCAAAAATCAAAATAAATTCCACAAAATGAGACACAAAGAAGTCAACAATCAAGCACTCTCAAAAGATGAAACCACATGCATAAATAAATATTACTAGAAAAATAAAATGAAAATCAATTAAGAAACTTTCGTTAAACTTACCGCTGGCGATCATCTTTAAGAAACGAAGCGGCGGCGGCAGAGGCGGCGGCGGTAGGCTGAGCCGAGTGAATACGATAGTTAGGAAAAGGGACGAGGCCTGACTCGATGCTGTCTATGTCGTCGAGGAGGAGCTGATAGTGTAGCCTAACGTCAGTCACCGTCTTACCGCCGCCGATAGCGGCCGCCACCTTCTCCCAACGGTTCGGGGTATGCTCCCCGAACATCGCTAAAGCCCTCTCGAACTCCTTGTCCTCTTTCGCCGACCACTTGGAAGCCGTGGCGTAGGAGGATGCCATCTAATGACCTAACTTGGCCGCTGCTTGTACTGGATGCCAACAATGGCTAGGCGTTGCATGCCTATTTATAGAGGATGAACGGAAAATGGGCAGAGGGTTTTCTCTCTCTCTCTCTCTCTCTCTCTCTCTCTCTCTCTCTCTCTATATATATATCTTATATCAATAATGGAATTAAGTGACAGAAAGTGAAAAAAATGCACTTTAAATTTTTAAAATAAAAATAATAAGTTATAATTTTTTGTAAAAAAATTCTTATATAAATTATATAAATAATTTTTAAATTTAACTGGCAAAAAATCACTCCCAATGCCATATCTGTTTTCATTAGTGTCTGATATGATTTTATCGAATTATTTATAAATTGTATAAATTATCTTGAATAAATATATTAATAGATGTTATAGAAAGATAGGAAAAAAAATAGATTACGATATATGAATAAATTTTAACGATTTCAAAATTATCGATTTTACAATTTTGCGTACAGATGCTACCGCAAACTTTATTGTACAATGCTCTTAAAAGGTTGTCCAGTAATTTGTAATCAAATTTGAAATCGGCTAAATTTTATCAAATTTATTTTACCTTTTAATATCGACCAGTACATAATTTTAATTATATTTGATACATAAAAATTGATTGATCCTCAGATAATTGATTAAACGAATTTATCAAATTTATTAGTCGTATCAATAAAGATGTGCTTCATCTAATCAAATCTCAAGATCTCATAATTTTCATTTGAGCATTCAAAATACATCAAAAATAATTCTAAATCATCGTTCAAGATGAGGTCAATTTTGTGCGACCTCTAATCTATAAATAACTTTATTATTCTAATTATTTTAGAGCCAGCTTGAGGTGCATTCAAATTTTTTTTTGACGTGTTCGTCAAGAAGATTGAGAGAGAGAGATGAGAGAGAGAGAGAGAGAGAGAGAGAGAGAGAGAGAGAGAGAGAGAGAGAGAGCCGAGTTTTTTTTTTTTTTTATCGCTTTCGGTAAGAGAGAGAGAGAGATTAATTTTTTAATAAATATAATTATTTAAAATATTTAAAATATATAATTTAAAAATATTTTTTATAAAATATTTAATAACTATATATTTATATATTTAGTTATTAATTTATTTATATATATATATATAATTAAATATATAATTTAAAAATATTTTTAATTATATATATAAATTTAGAAATTTATTTAATAATTTTTATTAATTAATATAATTATTTAAAATATATAATTTTATTAATTTTTGTTAATATATAATTAAAAAATATTTAAAATATATAAATAAATAATTTTTAATAAATAAATAAAGAAAGAAATAAATTATATAAATAAAGTAATTATATATATATATATATATAAATTTATTTAGTTATTTATATATTTAAATTATATAAATATTTTTAAGTTATATAAATAATTTAAAAATATTTAAAATATATAAATAAATAATTAGTTATTTATATATTTATGTATTTATTTAATTAGTTATTTATTTATTTAATTAGTTATTTATTTATTTTAAAATATTTATTTATTTAATTAGTTATTTATTTATTTAAAAATATTTATTTATTTAAAAATATTTATTTATTTAAAATATATAATTAGTTAAATTAATAAATAAAAAGAATTTAAATTATATAAATACTTAGTTATTTATATATTTATAAAATATTTAGTTATTTATATATTTATTTATTTATTATATAGAGCCGATAAATTATATAAATATTTTATAAATTTTATAAATAAAGTAATTATATATATATATATATATATATATATATATATATATATATATATATATATATTTAAAAATTTATTTAGTTATTTATATTTAAATTATATAAATATTTTTAAGTTATATAAATATTTTAAAAATATTTAAAATATATAATTTAAAAATAATTTTTATAAAATATTTTAATTATACATATAAAATAGCTTTATATAAAATAAATAAATAAATAATTTTTAATAAATAAATAAAGAAAGGAATAAATAAATTAATAATAATAAAAATATGAAAAATAATTAATAATAATAACAAAAATATAAAAAATATAAAATATATAAAATAAATAAATAAAGAAAGGAATAAATTATATATATATATATATAATAAATAAATAAATTTATAAATAACTAAATATTTTATAAATATATTAAATAACTAAATATTTATATAATTTAAATTTTATTTATTTATTTATTTAACTAATTCTTTATTTATATAATTTATAAAATATTTATAAAATTTATTTATTTCTTTATTTATATATTAAAAATTATTTATTTATATATTTTAAATATTTTTAAATTATATATGAACAAAAATTAATAAAAATTATTTATTTTAAATAATTATATTAATCAATAAAAAAATTAGTAAATAAATTTCTAAATTTATATATATAAAAATATTTTAAATTATATATTTAATTATATATATATATATAAATAAATTAATTAATAACTAAATATATAATATATAGTTATTAAATATTTTATAAAAAAATATTTTTAAATTATATATTTTAAATATTTTAAATAATTATATTAATTAAAAATTAATCTCTCTCTCTCTCTTGAAAGCTTGAAAAAACTCGGCTCTCTCTCTCTCTCTCTCTCTCTCTCTCTCTCTCTCTCTCTCTCTTTCTCTCTCTCTCTCTCTCTCTCTCTCTCTCTCTCTCTCCCTCTCCCTCTCCGTGTGAATGTTAAAACCACGAAAAAAAAAAAAAATTTATGCCAAACGGACAACTGACCAACGTACACGTCGTCTCCAGACGACTGTATTTTTAAAATTTTATCACCTAAATTGTTTTCACTGCTTATTTTAAAATAATCTCTTATTGAGGAGACAAGGAAAGAGAGGAGATAACTCTAAACAAAATCCTCCATAATCAGTACACTCTTATCGCGACCACTCTTTCTTCATCACGCCATCTGCGGTATTATCATATATCATCCACGTCATGCCACTGGCCATCTTTGCATAGTATATCCCTTAATTATATTAATGAATTACATTATTAATGTTCTATCGTTTGGCCGCTAATAAGATACATAGCCATATGGTGTCAATCGCTGATATTCGAAATCTTAGATTACCACCATCGTGGTATCCCGAATTGGATGTGGTGCTGCTATAATGCTTATATTGCCGGAGATTCATTTGCGCCGCTGATCACCGGCTTTGTCGTCTGCTGGAGTATTCGGCTCGAAAGAATCTCACCAATCTATGATCATCCCTATTTTCCGATAATCGAAATGCTGAGCTTATAAAATATCAATCATCTTTCGGTCACTTTGGATGTCGGGCATTGTGAGTGCTGATACCACTCGACCATCATTCTGGACCACGAATTGATCATCTATTTGATGGCCTTTCGTGATATTTCATCATTACTTACCAAAAATTTATACAATAAGTGGCTTATTTGTTGTTTGATTGATTCTCATTGTTAGCAATTCTCATATAATTATTTAATCCATTCGGAAAATTTTGTACTCAAATAGATACATAGAAGATTTTATTAGCTAGGCGTGATTTTTACTCTTTTTTGAGATTTTTTTTAAAATTGCAGGTTTTCTTATTAATTCTTCAAACATCACATTATTGTCTTTGGATTATAATAAAAGCTAAAAAATTTTACTCTACATAATTTTCTAGTACATAACAATATTAATTACTCATATGTGATATAAAAAATTGGCGTATCTTAATTACGCATATTATGTGAATTTATTATTAAATTTGTTTTAAAAATAGGATAGTTCAAATTACAAACATTAGAAACCAGTGCAGGACGATAATTATTAAATATGCGATCAATTTTAAATATTTAGATTCTAATTAGTTTTAATTGAACTATGACATGACATTTTTTTTGGTTTTAGTACCACAGGAAGGAATTGATATATCTCTTTAAAATTTATAAATCAAGTACGAATCTCAAATTAAAGTATGTATATAATAAAATTAATCGACTCAGTAAGATGAGTCCAACAATACTGTAATCAAGTCAAATCGAGCCCAAATGAGCTCAAATTATGTTCAAATGCTATATATAAAACTTCAAAATACTGACTGGATAATCAAATGACTTCCAAATTTAACGTGCTTATAGTTGAATTGTGCAGCTCGATGAGACGAATCCAACGAGCATAAGATCACTTAAATCGAAGATCGTTTGAATGGTCAAATCACCAAAAAATTATCTATAATCAAATAAATCGATATAAGCCGTCCGATGGAGTGTTTTGGATTTTGATTACAATGACCAAAATGCCCCTCTTAGAATTCTATAAATAGGATCTCATTCCTATCATGAAATGGCGGAAGGAGCAAGAGGTGACCTTGGGAGAAAGCTCGGAGAGAGCTAGAGTTTAAAGTTCGTCATCATTTCGTAGATCATTTATTTGCCATTGTTATTCATATACAACTATCTCAACTAAATTCATGGTTGTTATCACCTTGGAATCGTTGTCACTCACATCTGATATTAATCCCGTTATTGAAAAGATTTAAACTTTATATTCTACATGAGATATATAGTGAAGCATTTTTACTGAGAAAAACCCCTTAGTTTTTTCCCCTCTTTCGAAGATTTTTTCACGTAAAAATTATGGGATTTATTATTCTATTTTCAACTATGCGTATTGTGCATCTTGGATTTCCATACAAAGAGGCGTGAATTTTATTCTCAAATTTTTTTTGGCACGCAACAAGAATATTCTATTCATTTATATTAATTAATAGGATCAAATTATTTAATACATTCAAAAATATTTGGTAAATAAATATTTAACTACTAAAAGGAATTTAAGTTTCAATAATATTTTATACTAATACATTTTATATTAATACAAATAATTCAAGAAGGACTTTTTTGTTTTTCAAGTGTTCGACTATTATGTCGGAAAAAAAAGTATAATTATATGATAAAAATATGCTTAATATGCTATTTATAAGCTATAGTTTTTTAAAATGGAATTTTATTTTAATATCAAATCGTATGATTAAATAATTTATGATTATAATCCAAATGTATTAAAATAAATAGAGAAGGAATACATGAGAACTTAATAGCAAATAATCATGCTAGCCTTCTAATTAAACAACTAATGACAAAGAATATTTAATTATATTAGATAATTTCTTTAATATAAATGGAATAAAATTTTCCTTAATTAAATCATTAATTATATTTTCATTATAACAAAGTTTAAGAGTGATTTGATGTCACTTGAAGGTTCAAAGCAAAGAATTTAACTATTTAAGGGCAGAAGAAAATGAGAGAATCTATCTATCGTTGTGCCTCTCAAACCTGCCTGGGAAAGTTGCAATGGATGCTAACTAGTGGGAATAAATAAAATAAAAAGAATAAAAAGAATAAAAATAAAAAAAAAATTAAAGCTTATGTCGTTTTGAATTGACTTTTATGCAAACCCTGTTACCCTCCTGAGTTAAGAAAAAAAGTTCGAGAATACTACAAACTGAAATTATTTGAGCTCAATTTGAGCAATTATAATTTTGTTTAAATTTGGCTCATTAAGATTTATAATTATTTGAATTCATCAATCAGATGTGTCTTATCGAGGCTATTAACAAGAAATATTATCAAACGACTTATTAATTAATTTAATAAAGCTTGTCAAGTCTATTAATGAACAAGGTACTGAGATTAAAAATAAAATTTTAATTATATAAACTACTAAATAAATAATTATTTTAATTAACATAAATAAATAATTTGTGCTCATGGACAAATGTATCTAATATTGAAAAGAATATTTTTTCTATGTAATCACATATTAAATAAATTCATAATTAAGTTTTAAATTAGCAAATTATGAAATCTTTGTTACGGAAAAATAAAGAAAAAAATATTATAACGTTATTATTCTAATTTTATTATAATATAAATATTAATTATGTAACTTATAACATAAATTAAATAAATACAAATAAAATAATTTATAACTTAAAATAATGGCTAGTAACGGCTATAAATTATAATTACGTAATTTAATATTTGGCTCCCATCTTTCACTTATAAATAGATGATAATGTGAGTTTGAATGATATGATAAAATCTGAGCATTCTCTCTTCCTTTTTCCATTCATAATTTTCTTGTCATTCTCTTCATTTCATTTTTGAGCAACAAGAGAAACGCGATTAGTTCGAAGTTTTGTCGATCGATGGTGGCGATCGATCAAAGGGGAAAGTTGTATCTGCAGTAGAAAAGAAGCATGATGGTGCACGCACGATCTACTCAGAATAATAAATATCGACCCCTCCTCCTATTTCAATTTATTACTTTTATTTTTATTTGCATAATTGTGTTAAATTTATTTTTTAATTGCTAATTTATTTTCTTATAGATCTAACAATCATAGAGTATATCAAAATATTTTCTTTGTTTTAATTATTTTCATCAATTAAAAATATGTCTACACAAATATCACTTCATCATGATAATATTAAGCCGAAAAAATTTATAGGAACATACTTTGAAAGATGACAAAAGAAAATTATATATTAGTTGACATATTTAGGATTAATTTCTATAATATATAATCCTCCTTCATCTGAACCTAATTCAGAAAGAGAAAATAATTCTTCTTTTGATGAAAGGTTAGGAAAAGGAAAAACTCTACAACATTTATTTTTCATTGGGCATTCTTAGTGTTCTTCTTTTACATGTTTTGTACATCAACATCTTCTTTTGAGCTTTGGAAAGCACTTGAATCAAAATATGAAAATGAAGATGTGGATCTAGAAAAATATTCAGTCAGATCATTCAATGAATGTAAAATGAGTGATTCTCGTACTGTATTAGATAAAATAAATAAAATTCAAGATATTATTCATGATCTAAAAGAACATGACATAAGTATGACAGAAGCATTTATAGTTGTATCGATAATAGAAAAATTACTACAATTATGGAGTCAATTTGCACAAACACTTAGGCATAATAGAAATAAGATGTCTCTTGACGATCTTATTACTGCACTTAGATCAAAAGAAAAATAAAAAGAAATGGATAAAACTCTCACTAAAATTAAATCTCAAACACATGTCAATCTAATGAAAAAGAGTAATTTTAAATGAAAAAATTTTAAACCATTTAATAAATAATTTAAGAAACAAATTTTACACAAGTCTAGCCATAAAAATAAAAAGCATAATAATGAGATTCAATATTGGGTATGCAGGAGAACCGACCATCTTGCAAAGGCTTGTTATTATCGGAAGGATAAGACATCCAAAAAAAAATAACAAAATCTTTGAGCAAAATCAATCTCAACTTCAAATTAATATGATCACTTCCAATGCCAATGATTCTTATCCTTTGATGTTTGTTAGCCCATCATTTGAAATTAATTTTTCATATTATTCTACCGATTGATGGATAGATACCAGGGCAACTATACATGTAAGTTTTGATAAATCTTGGTTTTCTTCTTACCATGATACACCAAGAGGAAGTGTAAGCATGGGCAATGGAGCATTAGCTAGTATGGTTGGAGAAGGTGATATTGATATAAAATTATTATCTGGAAATTATTTAAAATTATATTCAATTTTGTATGTACTGAATATTTGGAGAAATTTAATCAGTAGTTCACTACTTGTTCAACATGGTTATCGTCTAATTTTTTAGTCAAATAAGGTTATTATAATCAAAAGTGAATCAGATATTTATATAATGGTTTATTTAAATGAAATATATCATTTTCTAGTAATAAAGTGTTTTGTTTAAATCCTCTAGTTTATTAATTATTTTTTCTAACATTTGGCATGCAAGATTTGGACATGTAAACTATAAAATAATTAAAAGAATGATGTATATGAATTTAATATCTAAAAATGATATAAATAAAGGTGTGAAGTGTGAAATTTGCTCTCAAGCAAAACAAACTAAAAAACTATTTAAATCTATTTCTGTTAAGCAAAATGATTTATTACATCTTATTCATAATGATGTTTGTGATTTAAATGGTGATTCTAGAGGAGGTAAAATATATTTTATTACCTTTATTGATAATCTTTCAAAATTTTGCTATGTTTATTTAATCAAAACTAAAGATGAAGTTTTTGATATATTTAATAAATATAAATTAAAAGTAGAAAATCGATTAAATAAGAAAATTAAAATTTTAAGATTGGATAGATGTGAAGAATATATTTTACTTTTATTTAATAAATTTTGTGAAGAAAATGATATTATACATCAAGTTACTCCACCATATTCTCCTCAATCTAATGGAGTAGCATAATAAAAACAATAAAACATTAATTGATATAGTAAATGCAATGCTAATTTCATCAAATTTATCGAACAATTTATGGGTTGAAGCTTTATTAACAGCTTGTTTTATTTTAAATCTGATTCCTTATAAATATTCTAATAAAACACCTTATAAATTTTAGAAAAATAGAAAACCTAATTTGAAGTATTTAAAAGTTTGGGGTTGTTTAGCTAAAATATCTATTTGAGAATATAAAAAGAGAAAATTAGGATCTAAAACTATAAATGGTGTATTCATTGGACATTCTTTTAATAGTCATACTTATAGATTTCTTATCATTAACTCTGATATTAGTGATATTTCTATTAATATAATTATGGAATCTAGAGATATTACATTTTTTGAAGATATATTTCCTATGAAAAATAAGATTATAAAATCTATTAATCAAAAAGAATCTTCCATAGAAAATTCTATAATAAATAATAAAGATATTATTTTAACTAAAAACAATGAGGAAAATATTAGAAAAAGTAAAAAAAATTAGAAAAAAGAAAAATTTAGATAATGATTTTTATTCTCTTTTAACTGAAATATTTAATTTAGAAAATGTTCATACAACTTTTGATGAAGCTATGAATTCTATAGATGCACTATTTTGAAAAGAAGCTATTAATAATGAAATAAATTCTATTATATCAAATAAGACTTAGGTACTATATGATTTATCTCGAGGTTGTAAAACTATTGGATGTAAATAGATATTCAAAAAAGAAATTAAAACATGTCGATCTATAGATAAATATAAAGTAAGATTAGTAGCCAAAGAATATACACAAAAAAGTGGTATTGACTATTTTGATATTTATTCTCCGTTTGCTAGAATTTCTACAATTCGTTTGTTTTTAGCTTTATCTTCAACATATAATCTAGTTATACATCAAATGGATGTAAAAATTGTATTTTTAAATGGCGATTTAGATGAAAAAAATTATATGAATCAACCTGAAGGTTTTATAGTAAAAGGTCAAGAAAATAAAATTTGTAAATTAGTAAAATCTTTATATGGATTAAAGTAAGCTTCTAAATAATGGCATGAAAAATTTGATAAAGTAGTATTGACATATATAGTTTTGATTAGTGAGTTTGATAAATGTGTTTATATTAAAACTGTTGATCATGATTATATTATTTTATCTTTATGTTTAATTTTTGGTATAAATCTCAATATTACAAATAATATTAAAGAGTTTCTATCAACTCAATTTGATATAAAAGATTTAGGTGAAGTTAATGTAATACTTGGTATAAAGATTTATAGAAATGCAAATAACATTTCTATTACTCAATCACATTATATTCAAAAACTTCTTAAAAAGTTTAATTATCAAGATGTGAGTCATGTAGGTGCTCCATATAACTCTAGCTTGCATCTTATAAATAATTTAGATGATAGTGTATTACAATTAAAATATTCTCAAATAATTAGTTATTTTATGCATCTAACAAATTATTCTCGACCTGATATTGCTTATGTTTAGAAAAATTGAGTAGTTATACTAATAACCCTAGTGAAACTCATTGGAAAGTACTAGAAAGAATTTTTAAATATTTAAAAGATACAATAAACTATTGCATTCATTTTAGTGGTTTTCCTATAATACTAGAAGAATATTGTGATGCTAGTTAGATTGCTGACACTAGTGAAATAAAAGTCACTAGTGATTATGTATTCACATTTTGTGGTGGTACAATATCATGGAAATCTGCTAAACAAACATTGATCTCTAGATCTACTATGAAAGCAAAATTTATAACACTTGATCTTGCTACTTTTGAAGCCGAGTGGCTTAAAAATTTATTATTTTGTTTACCTTGTATTGAAAAATGTATACCTATTATTTTAATAAATTGTGATAATCAAGCCGCTATAGCAAAAACAAAAAGTGCAAAATACAATGATAAGAAAACATCATATGAGAATAATACATAATTCTTTATATGAATTATATAAAAGAGGTGTTGTTACTTACCATTTTGTTTGCTCTGAGAAAAATATTATAGATCCATTGACGAAAAGCTTGCAAAGACTTCTATATTGAGATCATTAGAAGGGATGGGGTTAAAATAGTTATCACAGTAGAAACCCAACCTTCAGATTGGAAACACCATGATATAAGGTTCAATGTGGAAAAAATGAAGCTGATCGAATGACTGGTAAAAATACAATTTTAAATATTATAAATATGATCCTTATATATATATTTGCTAAACTGCAATGAACATAAGGTTGAGTTATAGCTCTTAATGAGATCAAAGGCAAAAATTTTGCGAGATATTATAATTGTAATGTATCTTGGAGATCTCACATATATAAGTGTTGCAGTAATAAGCCGTTGTAATGAGATCTTATTAAGATCCTAAAACACTTATAAATTGAGATGAAAGCGTATGACCAAGTGCACCCTTGAGTAGAACTTATAGCGTGTCTCATATCATGTGTATACCAAATGATACAATAATTTGTATATTTAGTTCAAAACTTCAGTTACTATAGTATTTATTATTGTTAGATTCTGGTTATACTAAGTGAAAGCTCAAACCCGGAAGGAACTTTCATCGAATGCATGATAAAATTTATCCAAAATGAAAAATTTGGTTCTTGATCTTTTATTTTATTCACATCAAGTTTATTTATAAATTTTTTTATTGGAGAGGGAATGGTTACAAAAAATAAAGAAAAAAAAATTATAAGGTTATAATAACGTTATGATATATAGTTCTAACGCTATTATAATATAAATATTAATTATGTAACTTATAACATAAATTAAATAAATACAAATAAATCAATTCATAATTTAAAATAACGACTAATAACAGCTATAAATCATAATTAGGTGATTTAATATTTGACTCTCATCTTTTACCTATAAATAGATGAAAATGTGAGCTTGAATAATATGACAAAATCTGAATATTCTCTCTTCATTTCTCCATTCACAATTTTCTTGTCATTATCTTCATTTCATTTTTGAGCAACAATAGACACATAATTAGTTCAAAGTTTTGTCGTCGATTACGATGCAGTCGAGGAAATATTTACTTATATCTCACTAGAAAATAGTCATAAAATTGAATGCAGACTTGATTTACTTTAAGGATAATTAATGACGTCTCCCTTATTTTTATTTACATAGTTGTGTTAAATTTATTTCTTAATTGCTAATTTATTTCCTTATAGTTTTAACAATCTTAACTCAGCTTATTTATGAGCTTTAAATAATCGCTTGTTTATCATTATAAACTAAGGAACACTAAGTTATTCAATTCTATTTATTTTTCAATCTAGTAATTAAAAAAAGCTAACAAATTTATTCATTTAATGAATTAAATGATTATAAATGAGCTTTAATAAGTTGAGTAATAAGAAATTTGTCGAGTGTTTGGTTCAATGAAAGATATTCCCTTGTGTGTGTGGAAAAAGGAAAATATATATGTCAATGTAATAATAAAAAAAATAAATGATACCAAAATTTGAAATTAATTATTTTGTTAAAAATTTTGAAATTGAATTTTGTCTAATTTAAATTTATGGACAGATAATGTTTCAATAAAAAATAATTAATTTGTAACATATAATATATAAATAAATAATGATTGTAGAATCTAGTGGTGGGAAACACTTAACTTTGTTTGCAACGCTTGGATTACTTCATTAACAGGATTATAAATATTAAGAATGACTGCAGGTGTTTTTGCTGACATACTAATAAATGAAATAATAAAATATTTTATTCATTAAAAATATAATAATAATAATGATTTTTTTTTTTGAAAATGATGAGCGCCAAATATAAATGTTATTAAAATTAATACTTAAATTTAATTAAGCAAAATAAAGAGAGGGATTTACAAATATGTCATTAAATTTTTATATATTAGCATACCTAAATCAAGATATACAATTTATATTTTCTTAAGCTATATGTATATATATTAATGTATTAACTTTATTATTAAATAAATTTTAGGTCCATTAATTCTGATATAATTTGAATCAGGATATCTTAGATCTTTTTTTATTTACTTATATAACATCTTTATATCTATACAATATCAAAATGCATGAAAAATTTTATATTTTACTTTAGCTAAGTTAATGTTTATAACATTTTTTAAGTTGTTTAAAAATTAAAATATTATATAAATAAATATATAAAATTAAGTATTAAACAATTTAATACATAGAATTTCTTTGATATGCATAGATGTATATTAAAGAAAAAAAAAAGAACTTACATACATACCAAATATATATATTTTTTTGTATTTACAAATCTAACATCAAAAATTTCATATTTATACATAAAATATATTCTTATGCATATAAAATTATATTTTACTTTTAAAAAAGTAAATGATAGTGATATTAATAATTTAAATGTTGTATAGGTAATTATTAAATATATAAATGTATAAGAAATATACAAAAAAAATGTCTCAAACACCACTATATATACCTTCAAAGCTACCAATTATTCAATCTCAAGGCTTGGTTAAGTAGGCAGATACCTAAGAATCTGTGCCCATCGAACAATCTTAGAGGTGCACAACTTTAATAATATAATAAAATAACTTGGGAATATATTTGTAAGGGAGGCAAAGAGATTCTTACAATATAAAACTTTCTAATAACTGATTTAATTTGAGAGAAAATATGATAAGAATTATGATAACCTCTCGTTTTTTTATAATATTTTTAATTAGTCATCCAAGCCCAAACTCTCCTAATTATTGCAATATAAAAGGAAGTTAAATTTTGTAGAGAACTTTATTTTAAAATGAAGCCATTTAATTTATACTTTCTAACTTTAAATAAATTAATAATTTAAAATCTTGGAGTTGAACTGAGAAATATTGAGTGATTGTCAGCTATTTTAGTTCATAAATATTTTAAAAATTATTATTGATTTTTAGAAAATGTAAGGAAAGCATGCAAACTCCATTGGAAAATGGCAAGAACCACAGCTTGTTGTCAGCATTCAGTAGCCAAATGTAATCTTCGGGCTGGTAACCGAAGCGGTTAACAGCTATTCTAGTTCATACTTTTCATTCCCAAAATTTTTTTTTATAATTTTATGAGCAATCTTAATATATATATATATATATAGAGAGAGAGAGAGAGAGAGAGAGAGAGAGAGAGAGAGAGAGAGAATTCATGCTTAATACATAAACCTGTATTATTGATCAGAAGCCTAAGGCAAAGGGTGAAAGATTCATCCTGCTCCCTCATTTACTCCAAACAAGATGTGCAACTCCATTTTCTTTCTCCAACAAAAGGAGAATGCTATTTTTTATAATTTATAAGAGGAGAGATTATTATATGGGGAGTTCGGACGTAGTGATACGTTCAAATTTTTATTGTATGCTGTTGTACTCAATATTATGTACACGAGTTTTTTTTAAAATATTTAGAGAGTATTTTGAACAATGTGGACTCCAACCAATATAGAGAAGACGTATAGGGGTATTTTGAGCATAATTAAATAAATATAAATTATCTAAAAAAATAATTTTAAAAATATCAAAATATCTCTGTACACCTACGATGTACATAATATTGTGTACATTAATATCAAACAAAATTAAGATGCTTTGGAACCACGTATAATAATTATTTAAGAACTAGAGGAACGTTAACTCTTCAACCTCGTGGCCAGTCGGGCCGGGGGACTTGAACTTGTTTCTAAAATAATTGATAAATATTGTTACTTAAAAATTATTCAATAAGTTTTTGAAGTATCGTTAGGAAAATCTTTATGGAGAAATTTTTTTTTAAAAAATTCTTCATTGAATGATTAATCGTTCTCAAATTAAAAATGTATTCATAAAGTTTTATAATTGATATGTCACATTAAAATTTATCAAATCAAGCATAAATATCGAGTCAATAAATATATTTAATTTTATAAAATTAATTTTTTAAAAAACTTGAATTCAAATTTTTATAAATTTATAATCATATTAAATATCTTAATAAAACAAGTTCACGAACATAAAAATGAGCTAATTCTAGTTCAAATGAGATAAAATCAAATTAAAGAAGCATACTCAAAAATTTCAAAATATTAATTGGATGCTCAAATGACCTCAAAATTTGGCATGATTAAGTTAAATTTAGGGGCTTGTTAAGAAGAATTCAACGAGCCTAAGATTCCTCAAATTTGAGGTCATTTAAATGGTCAAATCATCAAAAAAATTATCTGTGCTTAAGGGAATCAATATGAACCGTCTCATAGTGAGTCATATTTTGACTATAATTACCAAAATGACTATCTTAAAATCCTATAAATAAGCCCACATTTTTATCTTGAGAGGGCAGGAAATTAGAAGTGAACTTAAAAGAAAATTATGAGAAAGCTAAAGGAGAAGCCAGAAGTATTGAAGTCCGTTATCACAAGCGTCGCTGACCACCGTTGATTATCGTCGTCTATTGCCACCAAGAACCGTTGCAGTTCAACCATCATCGCATAACTGTTGTAGCATAATTCTAGAACTCTCATTGCCTAGATTTGTCAAATACAGTCTTGTAATCTCATAACCGGGAAGATTAAAATTTTGTACTTCAAAGCATATATATATGTTGACCATCACATATGCTACACAAGCCGAATCGAGCTTATAAGGTGAATTTGATCGACTTCGGGTGTTTTAGAGCCAAATCGGGGCTCAAAATGCACTGGTCGCCACCAAAAATGGTCGAAACGACCCAATCGATGAACAGACTTCGCCATCGTGTTCAAAACATCAAAATTAGTCTAAATATAAATATTGCATAATCTAAAGATCAACTGATTAAGCGATCGAGCTATCAATGTGATGATGGTCATATCAAGGTCAGAAGGTGCCGACGTAAACCAAACTACCCCCGCTCATGAAATTGATCGCGTCGTTAGCTTCAAAATGTCAAAAACTACCAAATTAAACTATCCACGCTCAATTCAAACGAGTTTGTGCAAATGTCGAATGATAGGAAGTAACAACACGCAAATTAAGGTTGAAATGCACTGGACATCGCCAAAATCAACCCAAATGACCTCTGATCAACGAACGGACTTTTTCATCACATACAAAACATCAAAACTGATCAGAATATAAATAGTTTACAACTTGTTGATCAAGATCAAGTCAGTCGTGCTTACCATTATATCAAGGTCGAGGAGCCGGCAAACAAAATAATCTCTGTTTGTGAAATTGATTGAGCCGTTAGCCTCAAAATGTCAAAATCTATCAAGTAAGATTGTTCGCACTCAATTCGGACAAATCTGTGTGAATATCGAGCAGATAGAAATGATAATTTTGGTAATTAATTTGATTTGACGACGGTATCCGATTCTTGAAAGCATTTGCAAGCGTTTAAACGTGAATAGCAATTGATATATATATATATATATATATATATATATATATATATATATATATATATATATATATATATATATATATATATATATATATATATAATCATGTCGTCGTGAAATTCACATTAAGGTTAATTAAACGCTTAAAATATCAATTTAAAAGGCCCATTTTACTAATTAACCCTAACCTAAATCCCTAAATCACCCTAATCCATGCTCGACTGGCTCTATTCCACTTCACGCGCTACCTGAGCCCCTTTTGACAAATCGCACGAGAGCTTGCTTGACTTCCATCTTCCGAGCCCATCTCCTCTTTCACACGATCGAACGACAATGATCCTCTTCGATCGCACGAGCCTCCCTCCTTCTTCACGCATGAACGACAACCACTCCCTCCTTCTTCACGCACAAACCACATGTTCTCCTCCAACCGTTCCCCCCCTTTTTTTTCTCCTTCCCTTCAAACTGTAAAAGCTCTCTCTCATTCTCCCACTTCGGTTTTCTTCTCTCCCTCGTCCAAACTACGAGCAACTTCCCTTCTTTCTCTCTTCTCACAAGCAAGGGTAAGTTCTTCCATGGTTCTTCCTCTTCCATTTCTTCTTCTTCCTTCTCCATTTCTTCCCTCATTTCCACTAGACTGAAAATATCTTCTTAATTTATTTCTTCCCTCATCTTCTTCCAATCCGAAAATTCCCCTCTCCCTCTTCTTCCATTTCTTTTTTTTCTTCCCTTCTCTTCAAAACTGAAATCCCTCCCCTTTTTCTCTTATTTTCTCCCAATCTAAAATTTCCAATTCCTTTTAGTGAGGACAATCATTAGTTCTTTCTCTATTTTGACATCTCCTTTCCGTCTCCTTCCTCCTTTCTGGTGGAGAGGACATCGCTCTTAGGTTTTCTCTCAATTTTCTGCATCTCCATCTTTGTCTCCTTGCCAATCATTGCAAGTGCACAAAAAAATGAGTCTGAATATGTGTGATAAATATGTGAATGTGTATATGTATATGCTTATCTCTTTCTGTTGAATTCGTCACTCATTAGAGGACGAGATGAAAAAATGATTCGATTGCAGACACCATTTCATTATCTTGTAAATCTTAAGTATCTCTGTTAGATAACTCCATGAAATCTTTGAAAATTTAATCTTTAACTTAGAAAAAAATGAGAGAATAAAAAGAACCGACTTAAGAAATATAAACAAAGAAACCTAAAACTAAATTTAAATTAAAAAGAGTCAAATGAGAAGAAAAAGCGGGGAAGGAAAATGACATACAACGAGTACAAAAGTAAAACATTAAATTAAAAAAAGACGTGAAAAGCACTTACAAGATTTATCTATGCGGAGTTGAAAGCCCACTAAAAAAAATTTAACCCTTCTCTTTCAAACACTCTTGAAAGCCCACTAAAAAAAATTTAACCCTTCTCTTTCAAACACTCCAACTCCTCAAACAAATGAAATAAAATATAAGACCCCATCTTGGCCTTATTTATAGAAATTGGAGGGAGTAATGAAGGACCCACTCTCACAAAAAGAAATTAAGTAAGTGAGTCAATTTTCTAACAAATTTCTCAAACAAAAAAGGGAGGGAGAACTAAACAAATCTTAACTGAGCTAGGGGGAGTTAAATGTTAAATTCATAAAGGAAATTATAACAAAACTCAAAGTCCAATTGTTCTTTAAATATAAAACCTAATGTGGTGTTAAGGATATTGGAGTTGAGGCTTGTTTATGTGAATAGAGCCTTTTATTAAATACTCAAAGTACTAAATTCACAAGCAAGTGATCATAAGACCAATTAAACCATTGAAAATTAGATGATGTCAAAAGAAATAGGAATGCTGATTGAACATCAAATCAAAGCATAAGAGAGCCTCTTGGAATTAAGATACACTCTTCAAACATATTCAAATAAATTGAAGATAATTAAAGAATTCAACAAAGACTTTCCATGAGATCGTATGATTGCTGATAAGCATAAGCGATGAATCATTGGAAAATGTTTGAAGTGTATTTGATGCCTTATCAAACACTCGAATTAGATCAAGAAGAAATTGAGTATAGTTGGCGATGGATTTGAGAATCAACATAAGTGAGGGTTTATTGAATATTCAAAGACTAATCAACTTGGAATCAATTAAATATTAATCCAGAAAAATCTAATAAGATATTAGATCAATTTACAACACCTTCTACGCCACCAGATCTGCAATTCTTCATAGAAGCTGATAGAAGGCGATGCTAAATTAAATTCTCAAGCAAGTGATCATAAGACTAAATTCATAAGCAAGTGATCATAAGACCTATTGAACAATTGAAAATTAGATGATGTCAAAAGAAATAGGAATCTTGATTGAACATCAAATTAAAGCATAAGAGAGCCTCTTGGAATTAAGATACACTCTTCAAACATATTCAAATAAATTGAAGAAAATTAAAGAATTCATCAGAGACTTTCCATGAGATCATATAATTCCTGATAAGCATAAGCGACAAATCCTTGGAAAATGTTTGAAGTGTATTCATCGCCTTATCAAATACTCGAATTAGATAAAAAAAAATTGAGTATAGTTGGTGATGAATTTGAGAATCACCATAAGTGAGGGTCAATTGAATATTCAAAGACTAATCAACTTGGAATCAATTAAATATTAATCTGAAAAAAATTTAATAAGATATTAGATCAATTTACAACACCTTCTACACCATCGGATTTAGAATTCTTCGTACAAACAGACAGAAGGCGATGCTAAATTAAATTCTCCATAATTATGAAGTTTCTTTCAATCCAAAAAATTAAGAAATTTTATTCTAATTATGATTTTCAAAATCAATTATTTATTAATTAGATGAAATTATCTAAGTTATAAATACTCGCATGGGCCCCGACATTATGTTGAATGTTTAGATTCAAGTGATGCATGGGATTGCTTCCAGTCTTATTATATCATAAAATATCTTAATATCTTGTGATAGTGGATATGATCCTTTGTTAGAGCAACATGATCTAAAGTTCTCAAATATATTCAAATTAATCAAGTAACTACCCCGATGATGGCTATGTTGAATGGTGATTTCAACCGGAGGGGATACTTCCATCAAAATGTGATTCTAATTTTAAATCAAATTGAGTATCAATCTAAAAACTACTTAAATGAAATTTAATCATTTAAAACTTAAAGCAAAACTCAATCTATCCACCTTTCGTAATTGTTTATCGGAGGTGACAAATTAAGGAAAAACTCTAGCTCACAAAAGAGAAACAAACCTTCAGACTTAAGATGAAATGAAACTCATGCTACTTCCTATAGCTCAAATGGTGAAAAGTAGGTAATATATAATGTGGATAAAGAAAAATAACTAATGTACAATGATGATAAGGGAAAGAAGTCTATCTATTCTAATTCATAGCCAAAATTAGTATTGGGAGGCAAAGATAAACTTCAGACTTTTTCAAGTGGTGGGGAGCATCCAAAATAAGCAACAAGAGATGATGAGTGAATGCGACCATCTCTTAAGAAAAAGATGAATAAAGAATATTCCTTTAGAAGGGACAGTGTGGCCAAATTATTTTGGCAAGCATTCAAAGCTGGTCTACAATTATCAGAAATTAAAAAGCGTGAAGAGCTGATCAAGTCAGTAATCCAAATTAGTGTCCCTATCATCGGATGATCAGTCATCCTATCGAAGATTATTATGTCTTCAAAGATTGGCTAAAAAAAGTATCGACAAGGTAAATTTACATTATCCGATGGTGCTCTAGTCAACCCAAAAAGAGAGTCTACAAGGATGATTACGTTCTCTTCCGTTTCTTCCATCAAAGATAAAAAGAAGGAGAAATTAGTTCAGACTGAAGAATGGGAAACAGTAGTCTCCAAAAATACCATGAAAATGCTGAAGCAGCTAAAAGACTTCTCTAGTGTTAAATGAAAATCACCACTTGAACCTGTATTGGGCTTAAAAGAGATGCCTAAACCAAGTATTTGGGCTTCTCAATGATATTTTGATAAGACTACTTCATCACAGCATGATGAGCAGTCTACTAAACGCAGGCCTCATAAATCAAGAAAGTCGGCTAAGAAAAAGAAGATCAAGAAGAGAACTATAACTCAAAAGATTATTAACAATTTAGAGGAGTATCACCAGCTGGCAAGACAACCATTTAAGCTTGCAAACTTTATGCCTAAATTTTGCATTGTTGAATCGGATGAAGAAGATAATGGTGAATCTTGCCCAGTAGAGATATGTCGAAATATTTATGTGGTATTATATGTTCTTTAGCATCAGTTACCCCAAAATGATAAGGGTAGTCAGATAGACTTGACCAACCCATCAAAATTCTTTTTATGAAAATAAGAAGGGCCTGAGGAGTTAACATCTGAATTTTATTTAATGACTCAACAAAATGATAACAGTTTAGAAGAAGATTTATATTTTCCTGATGGAGAAGAGTCGGACTCATCGATATCATCACGTATGAAATATATAAAGTTGAAAAATGAGTCTAGCCCTTTTGGTCAATCCTCCAAAATAAGAAGAGAATTTGAAGAAATTACCTCTTCAGAAGAATCTGAGAAATATAAGGTAATTCAAGTTCAGTTGAGAAGTGGTAAAGTCTTACCACCTTCACCAAAGAAGGGAAATGCAAGTAAAGACAAAGGAAAACAAATTGAAGTCAACGAAGATATCATTCCCAAAAATCCTAGAATAAAGCCTAAATCAAGAAAAATATAGATTATAATATTCTACCACATATGAGAAAGATCCTTGCACAACTTAGTGTGTACGAGGCTCTCTTGATGTCAAAAGACCTTTGAGAAACTTTGATACAGGCTCTCAAAGATTCAAAAAGTTATGAAGCTTACTTTGCCGAAAAATACATGACTAAATCATTGCAAACTCAAAATCTCCCAGTAATCATATATTTTGAAGAAGATCTTATGTTGGGAACAATGAATCACAACTATCCTTTATATGTTACTATAAAGAGTGATGACATCTCGATCAGCCGAATATTGATTGATCCAGGTTCTTCTATCAATCTTATGAGTCTAAATATATTAAGATGATTATCACTCGATATCCAACATCTTGCGAGAGATGGGTTGATGGTTCATGGTTTCAATGAAAAAGGGCAGAAAACTTTGGTTCTTTCATTCTCCCACTCAAGTTTCAGAATTTATATATAGAAGCCAAGTTTCATGTAATTGATGCCGATACATCATTTAGAGCTCTCTTGGGTCGACCATGGCTGCATGAGTTTGGCATGGTTCCATCAACTATGCATCAGCGTTAAAGTACCTAAAAGATGGAGAAGAATTCAGAATTCCTGGCAACCTACAACCATTTTCTGTCCATAAAGCAAAGATCTATGAAGATACAAAATATTTTATCCCTAAAGAACCTAAGCCAACAAAGCCTCTTGAAGCAGTAGCATTAACTTTAGGAACTAAAAAGTAACTTCACAAGCTGAAAGAGCAGAAGCAAAGAGGAAGAAAGAAGACAATGCCAACTCTCCCTAAATCACTTGATTCTACATCTAAATCAAGAAAATCAGTCCCTCACTTGAGAAGTGACACACAAGAAGAATAAAATATTCCTGTCAAACCTAAGGGAACTTATAACCTTTCAAGAAAGACAAAGTATGAAATAAGCGATTTTGATTCAGATTATGATTTTGAATCTACTTATGAAAATAGAGTTCAGAGGATCGCATCAAGAAGGATAGCTCATTTAGCAGTGTCAAAGGACTCCTTCAAAATTATACCCATCCCTCAGTAGTACTTCAAAGAAATCATTCCACTGGAGGTTCATAATATTGAATAATTGATAACATTCTATGTACCACCGTTAAGTGAGAGTGGAGAAACAAGAACTCTATTTTACAAATCTGAAGAGTCTCAACCTTCCAATTTTGATCGGCCTACTCAACATGAAAATTCTGATGAGATAGTCCCAATAAGAATACCAATATACTATCCACAGAAATTGTGAAGAATGATGCATAAGCTTGAAATTCATATTGAAACTATTAAAAATAGAACTCAAATATTTAACATGATGTGGAGCCAAAGAAGTCCTCAAGCATCATAAAGAAGTGATAAGTTTATCACTAAAGGTCTTGGGTTTATCCACAAATCTCATTAAAATAAAGTTTGTTAAAATATAATAGAAGCTGAGTTCGAAATTAATAGTGACGAAGAAGATGATCTCCATGAAATTCTTATTACAAATGATGAAGAAGCAAAAGCCAAGCCTGTACTGGAATAACTTGAAGATGGTGGACAAACAACTACTATGGATGAACTCAAAGAAATCAACTTAGGAGCTGAGGATGATCTTCGTCCAATTTTTGTTAGTGCCCTTCTACTTGATGAGAAAGTTGAAGAGCTTAAAATGCTATTTTGTGAATTTAGGAATTACTTTGTCTGGACATATTCTAAAATTTCAGGCTTATCCTCTGATATAGTAGTTCATAAACTTGTCATTAAACTAGATGTGATGCCTATTAAGCAAGCTCCTAGGCCAATGAGATTGGAGATTGAAGAACAGGTAATTGTAGAAACTAAGAAGCTGATTGAAGCATGCTTCATCTGGGAGGAGAAGTATACAGATTGGATAGCCAACATTATCCCAATTAGGAAGAAGAATGACCAAATCATCTCTGCATTGATTTTCGGGACCTAAATAAGGCTTGCCCAAAAGATGACTTTTCGCTCCTAATATTGGAACTATTAGTAGACAATACTTCCAACTATGATATATTTTCATCTATGGATGGATCATCGGGATACAATCAAATTAAGATGGCCCCTGAAAATGAGAAGCACACATCATTTAGGATGCCAATTGATATATACTGCTATACAATCATGCATTTTGGTTTGAAAAATGCTAGAGCTATATACCAAAGAGCCATGTTGTGAATTTTTGATGAGTTAATTCACCAGAAGGTGGAATGTTATGCTGATGATTTAGTGGAGAAAAGTTAAATCTTGAAAATCACTTTAAAGACTTGAGAATTGTATTAGAGAGAATTCAAAAAAATATGATCTCAAGATGAATCCTCTAAAATATGCATTTGGGGTATCCTCCAGAAAATTCCTTGGGTATATTGTACGTCACAGAGGAAATGAAATTGATCTCACTAAAATCAATGAAATCGTGGAGAAGCCTCCACTGAAGAGTTTGCGTTAGCCCTGTTCTTTTTGCATTCATCTGTCAATTTATATCAAACCTATCAAGATGCTGTCAATCATTTGCAAAGTTGATGAAGAAGGATGCTTCACTCAAATGGGACAATGAGTACCAAGAAGCCTTCAATAGCATTAAAAGCTATATGTTAAATCCACCAATTCTTGTAGCGCCTACTCTGGGGAAGCCCCTCATTCTATACACAGTTGCATTAAAAGAGTCCCTTGGAGTATTATTGGCACAACAGAATGAAGAAAGCAAAGAAAATTCTTTTTATTATATCAGTCGAAGATTAATAGAAGTAGAAATGAGATACTCTCTGATATAGAAGCAATGTTTGGCATTGATCTTTACAGTCCAAAAGCTCCGTCACTATTTGTTATCTCACAAGATTATCCTCATCTCAAGGATTGATCCGCTGAAGTACTTGATGATAAGATCAGCATTGACAGGTCACTTGGCAAGATAGGCAGTATTACTTTTACAATTCGATATCATATACGTTCTGCAGAAAGTAGTGAAGGGACAAGTCTTAGCAGATTTTTTTGCTGCACATCCCATCTCTGTGGACTCTTCCCTTAACGATGATTTACCTAATGAGCAAATTATGCTCATTCATGAAAAAGAAAAATCATAAATTTAAAAAATGTATTTTGATGGAGCCTCATTGATGGAGGTGTGCGTTCTTTCTTTTGATGAGATTGAGAGAACATGAGTATTGGAGGTGAAGGAAGAAGATATGTTGGATAACTAGTGCTCTCACCAAGGATTGCCAAGGTTTAGCCACCAAGCTCTCAAACCACAAGAATAACTCAATAATTTATAATTGCCGAAAGATCTCCTTCATTCTAGTAAGAGGGGTTATTTATAGCCATTACAAGCATTTTTCAAAAGAAAAGAATTCAAAACATGGAGGGAAAAGGTGGGTGGCCACATTAATGTGAAGTATTAAATTACCTCGTTATTTTATGTCATCCACCCATTTCACATGCTATTATTTTATATGGATTCAACCACCTCACATGTCATGCTTTGAATTTTTAAATGCAAAATTTCAAACATGGAGTTTCTAGAATAAAATTAAAAATTGCATAAATAAAAAAGATGAAATCATAAAATGGGCCTTAGCAGGCTAATGGGCTAAGCCTTCTTCTTTCTTGAATTTTCTTGAGCTTTAGCTTGAGATCTTGCAAATAGACATTGATCTCTAATTTTTGGATCCTCATGATGTTCTACATCAACTCCCCCTGGCTTAATTGAACTATACTCTATAGAGTTGAAATCTAAGAAGTCTTCTACTAATTGTGGAGCTAAAGTCTCCAAATAAGTACGGGTCAATCATGTGTCTTCAGCTGGTGGCTTATTCTTCCAATGAACTAAAAAATGATATTCAGAAGCAAGATTAATGGGTGCTTCTCGATGATAATATAGTCAACTTCAAAGGAAGTAGGCTTCTACAAATATCATGCTATATCTCCTACTAAAGAGTTAGACTGAACAAGTGGAGGTTTGCTAATTCCTTCATATGATATAATATATTCAATATTAATAACTGGATGAATGAGCATATCAGCAAGAAAATCAAGATAATAAGCATTAGTTCTAATTTTTTTGAGAATTTTAAATGGATCATAAGCTCATGCATGTAATTTCTTATATCTAGTGGTTTGATAATGCTCAGGCCGAATGCGAATTAATACATAATCACCTTCTTTATATTCTTTCATTGAATGATTATGATTTGCCTTAGAAGCATAGTTTTCATTACTTATAGTAATTTGCTTTCTTATATCTTCATGGAGGCTTTGAAAATCTTTAGCAAATGAGAATGCTGCATCAGAAAATACATGAGATGATAGATTTGCTACATCTATTGGTCATCGTGGGTTTTGACCATAGACTATCTCTAATGGTGCTTTTTTGTAGTTCTAGATATAGTACTATTATAGGCAAATTCTGAGGTAGGTAAATGTAAATCTCAATTTCCTAAACTTCTACCTACCAAGCATCTAAGCAAATTTCCTATGGTACGATTAACTACTTTAGTTTGTCCATCAGTTTGTGGGTAAAATGTAGAAGAAAATTTTAATTTTGTACCTAATAATTTCCATAATATTTTTCAAAAAATATGAGACAAACTTAACATATCTGTCAGAAATAATGGTTAAAGGGAAACCATGGAGTCGCAATATTTCATTAAAAAATAATTTGGCTATATAAGAAGCATCATTTGTTTTTGATCAAGGTAAGAAATGAGCCTTTTTTGAGAACCTATTCACTACAACAAAAATACTATCATGTCCTCGAGCTGTCCTAGGTAATCCTAGAATAAAATCCATTGATAGGTCTTCCCAAGGTCTATAAGGAACAAGTAAGACAGTGTACTATCCAGATCTTTGTTTGATAGTTTTAGCTTGTTTACAAATTAAATATTGAGCCACTAATTTTTGAACATCTCGTTTTAATGAAGGCCAATAAAATCTATTTTCTAATAAACACATGGTCTTAACCTTTCCAAAATGACCAGCTACACCCCCAGCATGTAGCTCAGTGATAAGGAATTCTCTAAAAGAAGATCGAGGAATGCATAATTATTTTTCTTTATATAAATATCTATTTATTATCAAGAATGTCCCTTGTAAAGTTATTGGCTTATCTAGGTGTTCAAGATAAATTAGGTGAAAGTCAGGGAACACAATATAATCATCTTTAATTCTATCAAATCTTAGGATTCTCAATTCTAAAGAGGAAATCATTAGGTTTGCCCTGGATAAAGCATCAGCAGATTTATTCTCAATTTCAGGCTTATGCTTTAGAACAAAAGAGTAGTCTTGTAAAAATTCAACCCATTTTGCATGCCTATGACTTAATTTTTGTTGAGTATTAATGAATTTTAAGGCATGATGATCAGAATTAAGCATAAATTTTCTATGTAAGAGATAGTATCGCCAATGCCTTAAGAATTGAATTACAGCATAAAACTTTCTATCAAAAGTGGAATATAGTTGTTTGGTTTCATTTAACTTTTCATTAAAGAATGCTACAGGATGATTCTCTTGACTTAAAATTTCACCTATCCCAATTCCCGAAACATCACATGTCACTTCAAAGGCTTTAGAAAAATCAAGAAGCCTAAGGATTGGTGCAGAAGTGATAAGAACTTTAATTTGCTCTAAGGTCTTTTGTGCATTAGGAGTCCAACAAAATTTATCTAATTTTCCTAAAATTCTTGATAAATCTTCGATAAAAAGTGGCTAAACCATGGAAGCTTCTAACTTCAGTAAAACTTTTAGGTGATGACCAATCTAAGATTGCTTTCACTTTAGAAAGATTAGGTTTAAGTCCAATAGTGGATATAATAAAGCCTAAAAAGATTACCTCAGCTTGCAAAAAGAAATACTTTTTAAATTTATGTATAATTTCTCTTGTCTAAGTAGTTCAAAGACTTTTTGTAGGTGTTGTAGATGTTCATTTTCACTTGGACTAAAAATCAAAATATCATCAAAATGCACCACCAAAAATTTACTTATATATGGTTTAAGAACATTATTCATTAGTCTCATAAATGTGCTAGGAGCATTTGAAAGTCCAAAGGGAATGACACATAAAGTCCATCAGTGGTCTTAAAAGTTGTATTCCACTCATCTCCTGATTTAATCCGAATTTGATGATATCCACTTTTTTGATCAATCTTTGAAAAAAAATTTTCTCCTATGATTAAATCTAACATATCATCTAATCGGGGAACAGAAAACCTATATTTGATAGTAATTTTATTTATTGCTCAACTATCAACACACATTCATCATGTTCCATCTTTCTTTGGAGTTAATAATGCTGGGACTGCACAAGGGCTAAGACTCTCATGAATAAAATCCTTTTTTAATAATTCCTTAACTTGCCTTTTAATCTCAACATACTCGGTAGGGTTCATCCTATAATGTGAAAGATTAGAAAGTTAAAAATTGGGTAAGAACTCAATAGAATGTTGAATGTCTCTTAGACGAGGTAGCTCATCAGGAAGCTCATCGGGTGCAATATCTTTAAAATCAGAAAGAAGAGAAGAGTCCACAGCAGGTATGTGAGTCTCATTAGAGTCTGGTATGACTTCTTTCACATGTAATATGTGAAGAAGAAATGGATCAGAAAATTCTTTTCGTAAAGCTCCAAAACCTATTATTTCTAACTTTGGGGTCAAAGGAGGTAGAGTAGATGTTTTAAAGTAAGAATTAAAAATGATTGTATTAGGCCTAATAATAGGATTTTCTATAATAATTAATTAAAGTTTGACATTTTTCTTGAATAGAGGCTTAGGTTGCAAGTCAGAAGCTATTTTGTGTGGTGTTTTGGAGGGTGTTTTTTCTACTAATTTTATTGGTAGGACTTTAATAGTCTTATTACTATGTTTAAAAACATAAGTATTTTCCCTACCATAATGAATAACATTCATATCATATAGCAAGTGTCACAGAGAATATGAGCAATGTCCATAGGGAGAATATCACCCCAAATTTGATTCTCATAGCTTCCTATTTTAATAGGAACTAAACACCGATTGGTGATAGGAAGAGATATATGATTTATCTAGCTAACATGAAATGGTTCAGGGTGAGGTTCAGATTTTAGGTTGGCTCGAGTTAAGGTGTGTTAAAATGACATTCATAGCACTCCCTCCATCTATAACTAACCTACATCTCTTTTCATTATACAAAACATATATGTTAAAAATGTTCTTTCTCCTCCAATATTATGCCTCATTTTTAATTACAGTAAGACATCTCATCACATTAACATGAGGGTCATCAGTTAATTTCAATTCTTCATCAGATAATGGGGTGTCATAAACTTCTTCTAAATTATCATCTATTGGATTTTCAACTTCTTCTAAAAATAAGATTTAAGCTGTACATTGATTTTTCATATGACCCTTTTTATGATATTTAAAACATATTACTCCCTAGTGTTCTTAGAGCTCTCTTCAATTGAAGTTTTAGGTAAAGGGGTCAGGCCATTTGGATGGGCGGGTCTAACAATAGATCTATGGGATGAAATGAAAGGTACTTGACTTTTAGTTTCAGGGAGGGAGGCAGATTTCTTTTATTGTTCAACCAATATTGCATAATGAAATGCTTCCTCTAAAGATTGTGTGTCAAATAATTCAACTCCATTTCTAATGTTAATCCTAAGTCCAATAACAAATTTATTGGCTAATTGCCAATCATTATCATAACAATTAGTTCTAGAAACTAAATCTTCAAAAGTATTCAACTATTCAGTTACAAGATAATTACCTTATCTCAAAGTTAATAATTGACTATGTAGCTTCTTATTATGATGCCTAGGACAGTACTTTATTCTTAACATTTCTTTCATTTCTATCCAAGTAAGGTTTGTCTTTCATAATCTTTATTCTTTAGCTAAAGTATTTGTCAAATAAATTTTAACATGCCCTATCAATTTCATTTTAGCAAAAGTAACCCTTTTGTAATCATTCATTTTATACCAATCAAAGAAGTCATCCATTTGAACTAACCAATCGAGAAATTTATTTGGGTCATGTATACTATCGTAAGTTGGGGCTTCTACTTTAACTCTTCGAGATGGATCATTAAAGTCTTCTATAGTCTTAAAATAATTTTCTCCCCTTCCACCATTTTTAGCAATTGATGGTCTTCTAAGTGGTTGATTTCTCTATGGTTTGGATATGAATCTTCTTCATCCTTCCCTATTGGCACAATCTAAGCAGGTATTGGAGGATGAGTTGGTACTCTATTATTTTGTAGATGCGCTATAAGAGTTTGCATTTGTTTTTTAAGATTTTGCATTTGATTCTTACTTTCTTTTAATATTTATTGAGTTTTTAATTCATTGTCTTGGATCCTAAGATCTAAGGCATCAACTAATCTAGTCAAATTTTCAACTTGATCTTAAGAGATAGATTTTGGTGCAATGAGATTCTTTTTAAAGAAAAAAAAGATATATGAAAAGGGATCAATGAAAATTTTTTTTTTTAAATAAACAAGTATAATATAATTGTGCAATTAAATTGAAATTTTAGGCTAAGAGAACTTCCAGGTGAGGAGGGGGGTACAAGACCACTTAAATCTCAAGCTCTCCTTAGACAGTTTAGGTCTTTTTGATAAAGTTATATTTAGCTTCCAAAATCACTAGGTTTAACACCCTTATATTATTATCCATGCATAATTTTTTATTTTTTAAATGAACTGAAAAAAATGCTCAAATTTATCAAGCCTCTTTTTTTTCTTAAGAAAGCAAGTTATCATAAGTTAATCAAAGAAATTTCTTAAATTAACCATAAATAATAATAAAGATAATAAAGCAAGTAATTAAATTGGGATTTGCACTAATGGCTAAGTTATTTTTAGGGTAAAGCACTACCTCACTAAGGTGCTCTCTTGGGGGTGGGGTGTAAGTTTACACAATTAGAAAATGACTAAAATATATAATGGTGCTTACTTATTGAAAATTTATGCTATCATCATAAACTTGCAAGCAATATATATCTTTCTGAACTACTAATATGTATTTAAACTATCATATAAAAAAATTAATTAACCTCACAAGTCCAAGAAAAACTTACAAGTTTGAAGATAAGTCTAGTACTTGAGATGCTTCCTTTGTTGAAACAAACTTTTGACCAAATTTGCTCCTTTCAGGCTTTACTCTGATACCAAATTTGATGGAGGTGGGCGTTCTTTCTTTTGATGAGATTGAGAGAATGTGGATATTGAAGGTGAATGAAGAAGATATATTGGATAACTAGCGCTTTCACTAAGGATTGCTAAGGTTTGGCCACCAAGTTCTCAAACCACAAGAACAACTTAATAATTTATAATTGCCAAAATATCTCCTTGATTCTTGTAAGAGGGGGTATTTATAGCCATTACAAGCATCTTTTAAAAGAAAAGAATTCAAAACATGGAGAGAAAAGGTGGGTGGCAATATTAATGTGAAGCATTAAATTGCTTCATTATTTTATGCCATCCACCCATTTCACATGTTATTATTTTATGTGGATTCAACCACCTCACATGTCATGCTTTGAATTTTTAAATGCAAAATTTCAAACATGGAGTTTCTAGAAGAAAATTAAAAATTACATAAATATAAAAGATGAAATCATAAAATGGACCTTAGCAGGGTAATAGGCTAAGCCTTCTTCTTTCTTAAATTTTCTTGGGCTTTAGCTTGAGATCTTGTAAATGGACCTTGAGCTCTATTTTTTGGATCCTCATGATGTTCTACATCACTCATCGATCAAACAAGTTCAACCTTTAAATTTCTTAAGGGAAAGAGCATGAATTGGCATCGTCGTCATAACACCTGAAGGAGGGATAATGAGATGATCATATGGTTTGACTGAGCCAAGAACTAATAATGAAGCCAAGTATGAAGCATTGGTAGCAGGTATTGAAGAAGCTATTTTCATAGGCATTCAAACCTTGCATATTTTCAATGATTCTCAGCTTATTATAAATCAAGTACTCGGCATCTATAAAATCAACAAGATTAATTTAGCTTTCTACCACAAGCAAGTTCTTGAGCTTATGAAGCAGATACCAAATGTCACACTAACTTGAGTCTCTCAATCCGAGAATAGTAAAGTTGATTACTTAGCCAAATTAGTTAAGGAGATGACAAGTATGAATGGTGATTATGTCATGATTGAGATATTTACTCGACGAGTTCTAGAGTCAACAAAGTGCCAATCCTCGTAGATAGAGGGGTTATCAAATTTGACCCAGCAGGATGAGGCTCAGGTTGCTCCTCACACTCCCTAAAACTAATAAGGAGTTATAACAAGAATAGCTAAGCATGGTATTGCCTCAGAAAAGCAGTGTGAAACCTTTATTGTAGAAGAGCCACATGATTGGAGGCAACCCTTCATCGACTACTTTAAAGAAGGTAAATTACCAAGTAATAAATCAATGATAGCTCAAATCGAGAAGAGAATGTTGCGATATACTTTTGTTAACAACACTTTATATCGTAGGTCCTTTGAACAAATGTGGCTATAATGCCTAAATGCAGATGAAGTTAGTAAAGTGATGGTTGAAGTTCATGAAGATTTTGTGGTGCACATCAATCAGGTCCCAAGATGACATTAAAGATAAAAAGAATGGGCTATTATTGACCGTTTATGGTGAGAGATTATATTAATCATGCTAAGAAGTGTCATGAATATCAAGTACATGGAAATATAATCCATCAATCTCCAAATCCACTACACCCAACAATAGCATCTTGGCCATTTGAATGCAGGGGTACAGATGTAATTAAACCAATTGATCCACCGTGGTCACCTAGGCACCGCTTCATCCTAGCAGCGACTGATTATTTCTCCAAGTGGGCTGAAGCTACCCCTTTTAAAGAAGTTACTACTGAGCAAGTGATTAACTTCTTTACGCATAATGTGGTCTATAGATTTCGAGTGTCATGTCGAATAATTTTTGATAAAGACATAGCTTTCAAAAATACAAAGATTTATAGATTCATTGATCGACATAAAATTGATTGGCGATACTCTTCAATATATAATCCAAGAGCAAATGGTTTGGCAGAGGCCTTCAATTAGACATTAATCAAGTTGCTTAAGAAAATCCTTACTAAAAATAGGAGAGAATGACATACTAAACTAATAGAGGCACTATGGGAGTATCGAACCACCTACAAGATGCCGATTAAAGTCACTCCCTATTCATTGGTACTTGGAACTAAAGCAGTTCTTCCACTTGAAGTTGAATTGTCATCACTTCTGGTAGTCATCCAATACAATCTAACTGAAGATCAAAATGCTCATCTGAGAATAGAGGAACTCGATGCAGTTGATGAAATTAGATTGAAAGCTCATCAAAATTTGGAGGTTTATCGAGCAAAGATGTCCAGGGATTTTGACCATTTGGTGTGCCTTGAACATTCCAAAAAGAAGAATTGGTCGTGGTGCTGAGAAGATCAATTATTCCCAATCGAAAATTTGATGGAAAATTCGAGCCTAATTGGGAGGGCCCTTTTGTCATTGAAAAAGTACATCAAGGAAGGGCATATCAACTCATTGACTTAAAAGGTGAAAGACCAATGCTGCCAATCAATGATCGTTACCTGAAAAAGTATTATACATGATAAATATATTCTCAAAGTATAATTGAAACCCTCTATAATACAGGGGGCATTTTTTTAGTATATCTATTTAGGTCGATATAGTGCTTTGTGCCGAGATCCCTAAATAAACATACTCACTCAATATGAAAAAAAAACTTTTTCATGAAAATTCTCCTGTTACACAGGGGGTATTTTAGATTTCTATACATAGATGAAATCAATGTTACATGTTAAAACCCTCTTAAGATCAAATGTATCAACTCATACATTGATATATTTTTTTGAATTATTTTAGAGCTTTTTCAAAGTGCTTTAGAATTTCCTCTGCAAGATAGGGGCATTGTTTAGTTTATGTCAAGTTTATTTGAGTTGACATCGTGCTATAAGATGAGATCCTCAAATATATTTTGATTCAGATTGACATCGAGCTTTACGCCGAAATCCCTGAATATATCCATAATTGTTATTGTTAAGTTATAGGTTCTCGCAGAAGTGAAAAGAATCTATTTCTACGCATGAAAAGACATCCCTAAATGTAAAAAAAATTCCCTCCAAGATTTGTCAAATGTTGGAGATCATGTTAGATTAAATCACCAACCCATCACAGCTTAAGTCGAAGAGTCGAGTAGGTTCTAAAGATCGAACTCAACAAGCCCAAATGTGGCCGAGTTGTTGACGGTCTCCTCACTCAATAAGCCGTAAGAAAATGCTGTAGTGAAAGAGCCCCTGCTCGTTAATCTAATGATGATAACTATTCAACCTCAAACTGAATCTAGCTTAGTGATTATAAGCAACCAGAATCCAAGAGATCTTTCTACTTGATCGATATACCAAGACAATCTGAGAAAATCCTAAATTCAGAACTGCCTCAAATCAATCTATATATTGACTATAGAGTGATATTTCAATATATTTTCAAATGATCCAATCAAACAAAAAAAAGCATAAAAGTAATAAAGAAAATGCTGATGTTCACTAATACAACAAGATGATACATGATTGATGGAAAGAGAAACTAAAAAAAGAAAGAAGTACATCATGGGAGCCTAGACTGTAGCTCCTGAAGCTGTGCTGAATAAACTGCTAAAGACTAATGCTCACTCTCAGCCAATTGTAAAGTATCACTAGCTCGGTCAAGCGGCATCACTACCATAGCGGTGGCCATCAGTAGCAGTCTTGCTCGCTCTATAGCATGAGCGCTCTTGTCCAACTCAGCCTACAACTCTCTGATCCTGGAAGTCAATCCATTTAACTCAGAAGAAGCATCTATTGAACTCTAATAGTTGTGTCGTAGAGCATCATCACTCTCCTCAAACTCATCATGTGCTAGGTCAGCCGCCTCCCTACGAAGCATGACCTGCTCCTGAAGCTCGGCCAGTAAAGTTCCTAATTGGACAATATTGAGCGATCCCATTTGATGGATCAAAAACTCTACGTCTCTACAGAGAGTCTCCAGATATCTGAGAACCTACTCCTCCAAGCCAGTATGAGCTAGAAGATCCAGAATGATGTTCGCATATGATGTGAAGCTGTCTAGTGACTCTAGTGAATCAAAAGTAAGCCGAGAAACCACATCCCTCAAAAACACCAAGCTGTAATCCTGCATGCCCTAGTCACGTGGATATGGCGTATAGGGATATCGATGGTAGATCTCAGACTCATAACATACATCAAGCACTACAAGAAACAAATGAAAACAATCAGCATAAAGTAGAGCAGTAAATGTAAAGAAGTGCAACTAAAGAATAAAGAGAAGAAGAAAGTACTTGAACATGATGAATCTGATTGAGGTGGTGTGTCATAAGTGCATAGTCCTTGCTGACCTTCACTATCTGATAAGCTCTAGAACTATATGTTGGCTTAGCAGAAGCCACACTAGGTACAAGATCTCTCACCTCAGAAGTCTCCCTCGAATAATGGACAGAGTAAGGCTCAGTAGGGAAGAGTGGCTCCACAAAAGGAGTAGCAAAATTTGAGGCAGTAATATCAAAGGCAGACACACTAGACGGCTCAACCCCAAGGTCCTCAGTGGCATATCCAGTACTAGCTGACACCTGTGGTACCTCGTTAGGAGTCAGGAGTCATCATAGATGTGGACTCATGGCACAATCAGTTGTAGCTCGACTACACCTACATCTGCAAGCTGGTGAAGAAATCTCAGTGTAGCTAGGAACAAAATTCTTAGCTCTAACTCTACTATAAGGAGTGGTATCCTCAGCCCTAACTTGCTTGTCAACTGGTGCATCTATCACAAATCAAATTAGAGTATCAGATACACTGAATATATTTTAATGATACAAAAAAAAGATAATAAAAGTATTGAAAGAGAGAAAGATAATGATTATACTTCTAGCGCTACTATCTCCTGCCAATGGTGACCGATGATGGGTCCTCTGATATCGAGGAACTCCCAAAGACCTCACTTTGTGCTCACATCTCCTGACACCACGCTCTAGAAAAAGACCAAAAGATAGTCGTACCCAAGTGAGATGAGTATAGCTAACCTTTGCGTGGCTCTATGGAGGAGCTATTCGAAAATGAGAGCTGGTACCAAGCCTCAGTAAATGTAGCCAAATAGTTGAAGCTGTAAAGTAACGTGTCTCAAGTGGAATTGTCCTGATCTTCTTAATATCCACTACACCAGGGATAAATGACCTACAATCATGAGCAGTAGACTGGAAGAAATCAAAATGGCGTGCAACTCGATTGGGCTAATAGCCCTCTATAATAACATACTACCCAAATCGATAACATAACCATCCTGGATGTATACTAAAAATGTACTCAACTACTCTCAATGTCCAAAGACCATGAAGCAAGGAATATCTGCCATTCTCATCAAGACCATCGATAAGATCAACCCCTATCAAGTTAGATGGTAAACCAAATATATCCGGCTGGTGAACTATTTGATCTTTGACCAAATGAGGAGTAAACAAGAACATGTGAATCCACTCCATCTCCAAAGTAGATGATGCTCAGTATAACTCCAAGATCGTAGGATATCCTCGCTCTAAAAAGAATGCTGGATACCTGAAATAGCAAAGACACCATGTATGTAGAGATGAACTTAAGCATATAAGTACTGCCAAGGTAGAGTCACATCTCGCAACTCTAGAGAATCTGCCCCAGAAATCACCCGCGATATCCTGTAAATCCTGGCTAACACTGCTGGGGTTAGAAAAACTCGCTCACCTCAAGAGATCCTGTTGGCTGCTAATAAAGCACCTGGCAAACTAATCCCTCTATAATTGGGAGTACAAAAATGCAGAGCCATGATACTATAAATTTTGCTAAGAACAAATCCTCGCCCAATCCCTGTATAACTAGAGAAGTCATCCTTACTGGTAAAGTAGGCTCTGCAATCTCCTTAGATAAGTAACTTCCATCAGACACACCCAATTGAAAAGGGTCATGGAGTGCTAAAGTTTCTTCAGATAGAGCATAATCCTGTAAGAAACTCTGAATCCATGCACTCATAGGCAGTGTAGCTCATGATCGTCTAGAACATCCTGATTCCTTGAAAGTTTGGTGATAATAGTTTAGAAGATCAATATAAACAGAAGACATAGCTAGCCTACCTCGTCGATCACAATCATCTGAAAGCTGCCTGCAAAATAACTCCTTATCAGTTAGAATACAATCCTTGTAGCGGTAACCAAATATCAGGAGACTTGACATAGCCTGTAAGTCCCAAAGGGTAGTTGTCAACTCTTCTGGGCCAATCCAATAAGTGTTACCACTAGTATCCCATAACTTCGCTACTCCACGAGCCCAAGAAGAAGGCATACCTCCAAAATAAAATAAAGATACATGTACTGCCTCATAAATGCTGGCTGTCGGTAAAGTATCTCTATGAGTCTGCAAGACACTCCTAGCCCATGTGACATATCCATATGGAAGACTAGGAATCCTGCCAATGGAGGAATCTCGAAGCAGGTCTAATGAGCCTAGTTGTAATTGACGGTGGCCCAAAAGTCTAAACTGTCTCATCTTTTTAATGCTGTCAGAAGTAGGCTATAAAATATTACAATATCTAGAATTGACCTGAGCTAATGTGCTATCCAGAGGATTGTAGTCCCTGCATTTCAGCTTAATGGTAGCCACCTAATTTGCAGATCCTCAAAGGCAAAAAAATCTAAATTACAGTCAGGGAGTATGGAAGTGCGTGTGAAGAAACCATAGTAAAGATCATGTCCTCGTAACATTTCAGTGTGCTGCTCAATCCTATCCCTGATATCAACATCTCCATGAAGATTATTCATGCCAATCTCCAACCAAATAGCCTCCTCGCTAGGCTCAGTAGATGACAAATCATCAGGTCTTCTCCAACTGAATATTCTCCTGTCAAGTGATTAAAGAAATGACACATAAGAATCCAAGTGATATCATAACAAAGCGTAAAACAAAAAAGGGGAGTTATACTAAGAAGCAGTAAGAAGAAGGGGAACAAAAAAAAAGAGAGTGAAGAAAGTCAAAATGGTCAACCAATTTTCAACAAACATGACTCGCTTAATATGCGAATCACATCTATTGGGGGGCATTTGTTGACCTTCATATATGCTACACAAGTCGAATAGAGTATATAAGGTGAAGTCGATCGACTTCGGGTGCTATAGAGCGCAAATCGGGGCTCAAAATGCACTGAATGTCACCAAAAATAGTCGAAATGACCTTCAATCGATGAATGGATTTCGCCATCACATTCAAAATGTTGAAAATGGTCAAAATATAAATATTGCATGATCTAAAGATCAACTGATCAAGTGATCGAGCTAACAATGTGTCGACACACATATCGAGGTCAGGAGGCACCGACATAAATCAAATGACCTTCGCTCATGAAATTGATCATATTGTTAGCTTCAAAATATCAAAAAATATCAAAAAAATATAAAATGAGATTGTCCTCGCTTAATTCAGATGAGTTTGTATAAATGTCAAATGATCGAGAGTGACAGTATGCAAATTGAGGTTGAAATGCACTGGATGCCACCAAAATCAACCTAAATGACCTCTGATTGATGAAAAGACTTAGCCATTATATTCAAAACTAGTCAGAATATAAATATTGTACAACTTGATGATCAACTGATCAAATGATCGAGTCATCAGTATGCCTGCACACATATCAAGGTCAAGAGGTGCCAACGCAAACCAATTGACCTCTATTTATGAAATTGATTACACCGTTAGCCTAAAAATATCAAAATCTATCAAGTAAGTCTATTCACACTCAATTCGGATAAGTCTGTATGAAAATCAAGCAGTCGTAAATGATAATGTGCATTTTGAGCTGAAATTGACCCAATTTGATGCCGACTTGAACCAAACGACCTCCGATTGCTAAACGAATCTCGCTGCTGTGTTCGAAATATCGGAATAACTTTGAATTGATATATATATATATATATATATTATCTAATTGTGTCATCATAAAATTCACATTAAGGTTAATTAAACACTTAAAAAAATTAATTTAAAAGGCCCATTTTACTAATTAACCCTAACTTAAATCCCTAAATCACCCTAATCCACGCTCGATAGGCCCTATTCTTCTTCACGCGCAACCCGAGCCCCCATTGGCAAATCGAGGAGCTCACTCTTTCTCTAGCCGTCTCCTCTTCATGCTATCGACAATGGCCTCTTTGATCAGAGAGCCTCCTCTGCATAAACCACTCGCTCCTTCTTCATACACAAACCAGATGTTCTCCTCCAACTTTTCTTCTCTTCCTTCAACTGAAAGCTTTCTCTTATTCTCCCACATTGGTTTTCTCTTCTCCCTCATCCAAACCGCGAGCAACTTCCCTTCTTTCTCTCTTCTCCAAGTACAAGCAAGGGTAAGTTCTTCCATGGTTCATCTTCCCTCTCTTCTTCTTCCTTCTCCATTTCTTCTCTCATTTCCACTAAACTGAAAATATCTTCTCAACTTCTTTCTTCCCTCATCTTCTTCTAATTCGAAAATTCCCCTCTCCCTCTTCCTCCCTCTTCTTCCATTTCATTTTTTTTCTTCCCTTCTCTTCAAAACCGAAAATCCCTCCCCATTTTCTCTTATTTTCTCGCAATCCGAAATTTCTGATTCCTTTTTGCCGCAACCGGAGAGGAAAACCATAATCAGGCAGGTTTTTCTCTTGGTTTATGGAATCTCCATTTCCGTCTTATTCCGACCTTTTCTTTTTCCATAGCCAGAGAGGAACATTGCCATTATGCGGGTTCTTCTCTCGATTTTTGGCATCTCCATCTCCGTCTCCTTGCCGATCATTGCAAGCACGCAGAAAAATGAGTCTGAACATGTGTGATAAATATGTGAATGTGTATATGTATATGCTTATCTCTTTGCAAGGCCCGTGCTCATTAGACACGACGAGATGAAAATTATGGTGTTGGAAGACATCGCTATGCTCATTAAGGTATGAAAAGTAACATCTCTGTTAGATGTCTCTCCTCTAAATCTTTGTCAAAATTTTGTCAAATCTTTTGACTTAGAAAAAAATGGGAGAATAAAAAGAACCGGCTTAAGAACACTAAACAAAGAAACCTAAAGCTAAATTCAAATTAAAAAGTGTCAAATGAGAAGAAAAAGAGGGGAGGGAAAAGAACATGCAATAAGTACAAAAGTAAAACATTAATTCAATGAAAAAAGTGGTGAAAAGCACTTACAATATTTATCTAAGCAGAGTTGAAAGCCTACTAAAAAAAATTAACCCTTCTCTTTCAAACACTCCAACTCCTAAAACCAATGGAATGAGATGTAAGACCCCCTCTTGGCCTTATTTATAGAATTTGGAGGGAGTAATGAATGACCCACTCTCACAAAAAGAAATTAAGTAAGTGAGTCCATGTTCTCGCAAATTTCTCAAACAAAAAAGGGAGGGAGAACTAAACAAATCTTAACTGAGATAGGGGGAGTTATATGTTAAATTCATAAAGGAAATTATAACAAAACTCGAAGTCTAGTTGTTCTTTAAATATGAAACCTAATGTGGAGTTAGGGATATTGGAGTTGATGCTTGTTTATGTGAATAAAGCATTTTATTGAATACTCAAAGTACTAAATTCACAAGCATGTGATCATAAGACCAATTGAACAATTGAAAATTAGATGATGTCAAAAGAAATAAGAATCCTGATTGAACATCAAATTAAAGCATAAGAGAGCCTCTTGGAATTAAGATACACTCTTCAAACATATTCAAATAAATTGAAAAAAATTAAAGAATTCATCAGAGACTTTCCATGAGATCATATGATTACTGATAAGCATAAGCGATGAATCCTTGGAAAATGTTTGAAGTGTATTCGTTGCCTTATCAAATACTCAAATTAGATCAAGAAGAAATTGAGTGTAGTTGGCGTTGAATTTGAGAATCGTCATAAGTGAGGATCTATTAAATATTAAAAGACTAATCAACTTGAAATCAATTAAATATTAATCCAAAAAATCTAATAAGATATTAGATCAATTTACAACACCTTCTATGCCATTGGATCTCCAATTCTTCGTATAAGTAAACAGAAGGTGATGTTAAATTAAATTCTCCATAAATTATGAAGTTTCTTTAATCCAAAAAATTAAGGAATTTCATTATAATTATGATTTTCAAAAGCAATGATTTCATTAATTAGATGAAATTATCTAAATTATAAATACCCGCATGGGTCCTGACACTATACTGAATGTTTAGATTCAAGTGTCTGAGGATGCTGCGCGGGTTACTTCCCGGTTTAGTGTTAGGACCAGGTCTGGGTTAACAAAATCTAAAAATATATTATAAGAATTTTAACTTAGTAAAATATCTAAGAAGCTAATTAATCACATGTGGTGTATCGATCCTCTGTTAGTTAGAGCGAAGGATCTAAAGTTCTCAAATATATTCAAATTATTTAAGTAACAACCCCGATGATGGTTGTGATGAATGGTGATTTCAACCGGAGGGGATACTTCCATCAAAATGTGATTCTAATTTCAAATTAAATTAAATTAGATTGAGTATCAATCTAAAAACTACTTAAATGAAATTCAATCATTTAAAACTTAAACCAAAACTCAATCTATCCACCTTCCGCAATTGTCTATCGGGGGTGACAAATTAAGAAAAAACTGTAGCTCACAAAGGAGCTAATGTCAAATCAAGTGTTCTGCTATGTTCACTCTCAGTCAATCTCATGCCAGTATGGACGTGACCCGTGTCTTCTGACTGCGTGGTTTGGCCAGATGGCTCCACATATGATGCAGTTACAACCAGAGTTCTCTGATCGGGTGGTTTGGCCAGTAAAACTCCATTATATTACAATCACAATCGTAGCCTATATACTCCCCAATGACTCTTCCCTTTGAGTTGTGAATCATAGGGTACACTTGATAGGACAAAAAGTCCTCTGTCAACTAAGGTAGACTTAAGCCTGTCTCCTTAGACAAACACCACCCCAGGTCTACAATAATTTCTTGGACGATGTAACCCATGTATTGCTGATAAGGATCCTTCGGTCAGATTGGGTCAACTACCTCCTCTGACTAAGGGGCTGTTTGGTTGCCTGCATTTGAAATGTAGTGTAAAAGGAATGCAGTGTAAAAGGAAAGTAGTGTAAAAGGAATGCAGTGTAAAAGGAATTCAGTGTAAAAAATTACTTTATAGTTGTTTGGTTGAGAGCTTTACAAATTCATGACTTTATTTTTTTTTGTTTGGTTGACAAAATGTAATGTAAAGTAAACTGAAAGTTTTGATATCGGGGAAGCCGCAATCTGCGGGTGGCGTACATGGCCAGTAAATGACACCTGTATGGCCGTGGCGGCAGATAAGCAGCCAGATAATGGCGGGGTCGAGGTGGCCGGCGGGGCGCCGAGGTGCGGCGTACGCAGATCACCATGGCCATGTATTTGGAATTCTCCCAGGCGAATTCAAATACACTAAAGCATTTCTGGTGTATTTGAAATACAAATTTTACTTTACTTGCAACCAAACGCTTGAAATATTCAAAAGCGTGCATTTGGAATGTAGTGCATTCCAAATGCACGCAACCAAACAGCCCCTAAGTAGATTAGGGATCACGACAGCCCAGGATGACCGAATCATGGGATCTAGATCGGGCATTTCATCATTCCCTCAACCATCCGCTTAAGTTAAAATGATGAATTTCATAAATTCTAAATTTTAAACTCCGCACGCTGCTACTATATGCTACGCATTAAGCGATCTAATGACTAGCCTTAATCGAAAGTTCTATCTCACTTATCGGGAGTGGTAATTAACTATAGGGATTTGCGACTATAGGAAACCTGGAACCAGATCTAAAGTCCTCTCAAAATGAAAATCTAAATCTCTAGTAGTCTATCTACTATTCCATCTCAGAAAGAGTAAATCACCTCTTCAATTCAATTTGTTGAGAGGTCGATGGTGAATTTTCAGAGCCCACAGGCCCCGTGGTTTTTTTCCTTTCTTCTTGAATTTTTTAAAGTAAAATTTATGATGTTTTTTATTTTGTTCTCTATTATCTATGTATGTATTAAATTATCATACAAAGCTAAAGTAAAAAAGTTCTATTTTACCATTACGAAGTTTCTAACATACAACAATAATAATATTAAAAATAAAACGAATGGTTGCAGTTTCTATGTTTTGTCTCAACTCCTTTGGACAAGCAGAACTTCTCCTATATACCACATGCTTGCTGGTAATGTCCACACACCAGAAAAATATTTACTTTCCCATGAAAAAATTCATCAGAAGCTAACAAAGATCCATTGGTACTTCAAAATTTCGGCTTATTTCTGATGTTATAATCAGTTGGAAATAAGCGCATCGGAAACAGTTTCTGGCCAACAGATAATCAATCGGAATAACATTACTACTTTTGAGCGGATTTTCCGCCAGTAATCCCCGGCAAATTTTCTATCGCTAAGCCCTTGCTCATCAGTTTTCTGTGGATTTTCACTGGAAACCTACAATAAAAATTTTAAAAAAAGATTTAACGTATTATTTTTACTATTTTATGTACATATCCTCTCATGTCAAAATCTAACAGTGCAGCATAATTACTAAAAATGATGGTGGTTTAAACATGCATGGAGCTGCTAGAGTGTGTTTGGAGCAATTTTTTGGTTATTTTATTTTTCAAGAAAGCAATCACAGTTGTATTTAACTACCAATTTTTTGATTACTTTTTAAAAAATTTTGTGACAATAGACTGCTTCAAGAGCTAGAATTGTTAAAATACGATGACCCCAAAAAGACTCGTGGGATTCTCAGAAGAAGGCTGACAACATATTTTTGAGAATATAGAGGAAGTACATATCCAACATCAAAACTTGTATAACTATCATTGATTGAGCAATTAGTACGTAATTTAGAAGCTTAAATATGGATGCCTCCCCATGCCAATGCTAAGTCAATGGTAGCTATACAAAATCAACAAGGATCTCATAATAATATGGTTGTAGTCCTTAAGAGAAAGACTTGTTTATATGGATTTGTCTTGGGGGAACATAATTATATGGCTATAAATCCTTGAAGTAAGATCTTATATCACAGTTGTTTGATTTTAGTTTTCATTATTCTTGTGCTCTATCAACCATATTTCATAAGGAAAATTTTTATTCTTGCAATAATAATTTTTTAAGATGTATTAATTCAATACCTAATCTAGTATCTTGTTCCAAATGCTAATCAATATTTTGTCAATGATTTTGAATTAATTAAAGTAACTGCTTTAATCATTTCTTATTTCTACTATGCCTTACCATCGAATAATCCTAGATATGATTTTTTAAGATGTATTAATTCAATACCTAATCTAGATATTATTTCATTTAATGATCATGCTTTTACTTTATTCATTGTCATGATATTGACCACTTAGCGTATAAGCAAATTACTGTGATCCTAAATGTTATATTATGCTCATTAAATCTGCTAATCATGCATTGTGTTAATGAAAATGATCTATATTTAAATATCATCAATGTTTCTTAATCAGGTATTTTTTTATGATATAAAAATTACGAAATTTTGCATGCATTACATACATATTTCATTAATTTGCCCAACATGATAATATAATTAAATATATTATATATAGTATAGTTAATGAATTTGGTTCTAATATCAATTAAGTTATCGTATACTAATAAATATTTAAATATTTACAATTTTGCCATCCTACAGAACTATCAAGCACATGTCAAACTCACACGCATCAGGGATGGTGCTATGCAAGCCATCTTAGCTCATTGGTTGAGGTTTAAATGTTTAGCTAAAATATCCCAAAAAAAAATTAGAGCAGATCTTGACTGAACAACAACTACTTTGGTTAGTTCTTATGTGGCTTTTTATTGACCCCTAAACAACTTGATATTTATGTCCTTTAAAATCACTTGCATGAATAATTATATGAGTTTAATTTTATTATAATTATTAGATACTTTCACTTCCTCCACAACCAAAAAAAAAATAAAATAAAATAAAAATCAAATAACCATTATTGAAAAAAATAAGGATTTATCCAACATTCACAATCCAAAGGGTCAGTTTCTCTAAACAATCACCCGTTAAGAAAACAATGGGCGGTGCTAAATAAAGAATTTAAAAAAAAAATCCATTTCCAAGACCCGGAATAAAACCACCTATTACAGATAAAAATGTTCTGAATATTTGATCAAAATTCTGTATGTGATTAGGACCTAAAGCGTTGGCATCGAATCCATTTCCAATAGAATAGGTTGAAGAATTCCCGGATAGACCCTTATTGTTATTAGTAGCTTTGATTGACCTCAGATTCTTGCCAGAACACAGCACAACAGAGCTTAAGACATTGGGTGCTTAGAAGAGGATGCTATCTGAGTTGTTTCAAAATGCCGTCCAAAGACATTGGACGTCAAAGTATAAAGTCACCAATCCACAGTCGCAGTGCCTGTACTCGGTAGCGTTGATCTGAAGGTCCAACGAGATCTTTTTTCCTCGGGTTATTAAACGTAATTCTGTGAAAGATCAGTGAGAACTCTGAAGGTCGTTTGGTTTTCGCATCTTATCAGTGTAATGCATTGTTTTGAGTGACTTTCACTGATTGGATGAAAAATAAATGTATTATGATGTTTTGATATATTTGACACTCATATCTCCATTCAATTTTGTTGAATTGACTGATTTTCAATACATCATATAAGGTGTTGTCATCGCGACTAGACATCCGCCATCGCTCACTTTTCTATGTTGCTGATGCCCACCTCCCCCCTTCGTTGTCACTCACATTCTCACGCCGTTGTTGCTGGCCATCACCTGACCATCATCATCTCTCACCTTTCAATACTAATTACCACCACCTTCCACAACTAATCACCGCCACCACCCTGCCACTGCTTGGCATTGCCCACCGACATGCCATAGTTGCCAGCCACGAGCACTCCATTACTAACCACCCCAACTAACCAGAGGCCAATCACCATTGCTATTAACCATGAGCTTTACATTAAATTCTTTTGATTCAAACCAAATATAAAAATTAATGTTATGCATTTATTTCATATCTGACCAATTAACTTCAAAAAATTTCAAACATTATATTTCAAATATATTAGATTTATTATATTTATATTTATTTTTTAGTTAACCAAATTGCTCATAACTGTTATTTGTTTTTAAGCTCATGAACTCAATATTTTTTTTTTCTAATCAAAGTAAATTGCGTAGATTGAAGTTAGATTAAATAACCTCTCAGTTGACAAATCTAATTATATCAAAATGTGATATAATAAAAATATTATGAATTTAATAAAATAATGAAAATATAAGTTGAAATTTTATTTACATAGGAATGCAAATGAAGAAATATGCTCGACAAGCTCTTAGTTCGGCTCGATTAGAGCTCATTCATAATGGTTCAATTAATTAATAGAATAAAGTAGGATACTTTTTAAAATACTCAATTAATAAATTAACTAACTAAAAAATTTAGTATTTAATTCATTTATGATCAAGGACAATAACTTCTAAAGCTTATGCATAAATATTTTTAGAATCTCGATTAAGGTTTGAGAACATTTCATTTAAGATTGAGTTATAATTTATTTTAATATTTTATTCTGAGAATTTTTTTTTCTCCGTATGTGATTGCTTATATTTATAATTAAGCTACTTGTTTATGCTAATTAAAATGCTTATTTATTTAACAATTCATTAATTCAAAGTCTTTTTTTAAATCATTAGGCTGCTTATTGACTGGCTCAAAAAAGCTTACTCAACTAACTAATAAGTTGTTCAATAATGTTGTTTGGTACTTGACTTATTTGATTAGCTAATGAGCTAACCTCAAACTCAATCCAAATAGTTATAATTTAAAACGAATCAAGCTTAAGCATCACTACAAATACTCAATCAAGCTTGAACTTGTGGTCAAACATAATTTTAGGAAAAGAGCTAAAGCTCAAACAAGCTCCAGGTTAACTTAGCTCAGTTCATTTGACCTAATTCTGCACTTCAACATATGGTTGATAAGAAATTAAATAGTTTATTCCATATTAGTATTTAAACTAATAAAATTCGATTTTTACACGTAAAATTGTCATCAGAAAGCATATTTTGAGGCTTAACAAACCGGCATTCACAATAAAATATAAAACATTTTCATTAGATTACAAGATACCCGTTTTATTTTTGAAATAATAATCAAACGCAGTCATTTTTATAGAACAAAAACTATTGCCTTCCAAAAAAAAACCCACAAAACCCATAAAATCTTCCATGTTTTCTCCGAATAACAAGGCAATAAATTTTTTTTAAAAATGTCAAGTGATATAAATTCTATTTTGAACTTGAAATAGAATATTTTCTATCTAGTAGCATAAATAAATACTGAAATATATAGAAAATAATCAACAAACCAGCACCAAGTTGCAGGAATATAATCCAAGATAAAACTGTGATATGATCATATGAATGAGGTTGAACAGAAGCAAGATATCCTCAGAATAAAAGCCAGCCTTATCTGCCCAGAATAAATCTTAGCTTATCTCACTTATCGAGCACCTCAACTACAGCATCACCACCACGAAGACAAGAAACACTACGCACCACTGAAAAAAAAAGGTCGGATCAGGCTAAGGAAATAAAGGTGCTGATGCCTTCTGAAAGGAGATATGGAGAATAAGGAATGCAGACAGTGTCTCGCCATTCCAGCCAACCAGTTCCCATCCATTAGCTGAAGAGATGCCAACCTTTTCTCCACTTATCGCTTTCGAATCAAACACAGGATCTTCCATTGTTTCTACTCAAGCTCACTGGATGCATCCCACCTTGCATGAAGATTTAATTATTTTTCTTTCTAAAAAATGAATTTTTATAAAGAAAACAGATGAAAATTTCCACTTTTTAACTTTCCTTGAAAGTCTTGAAAGTAGGAATAATTAGCACACTTAAGTTGGATCAGTCTTCGTCCTCCAGATACAACGTGCATGATAGTAGATGCGCTTGCAGTAGAATCTGAACAAGTTAGATAATCAGCAGAGTGTGATGTTAGATAAGTCTAATTACTGAACAACTTGTGCTACAGTTGAGGAGTGTGACAATATGCGAAATGTATCTAGCCATTAAACTGCCTCACAACCTTCAGTATAATTTGCTAATGTTTAGAATAAAGTGTCCTGCTTTTCAGTATGTTTTCTAGTAGTTCAAGCCTATTTTTTTTACCTTCCTGGTGTTTGAAGAAGACAGCGAGAAGAGAAATTGGAACAAACAGATATGCTATATTGTAACGGCTAAAACTAGTACTCGATTTTATGGCATTAAAACTAACGGTCATATCTCCATTCTTGAAAGAACGTATGTTTAGTTCTTTCGATATCACATTATTTACCGTTTTGGATACATCCCTGAAACATTTCTAATAATAATATTACATTCAAAAGATCAAATATCTACAGGTTCGCTGACACAAAATTGGGAAATCCATAGTTCTAGGCAAATTGATTTGCTGTGCATTAATTCAGTATTTTAATATCAGTGCAAGTTATCTATGAAAAAAAGCTCGACTTTCAATTTTCTAGAAAGCTCAGAGCACATAAAGGGCTTGCCGTTTAAAGCCTCACATACCTTGACAAGCTTATTCAGCACATTGGCGCTTACCTTTCTTAATTATAATTTTGATAGGTTTGCAAATTATAAATTTGTAGCTTTTTTTTTTAGTTTTTTTTTTTCTTTTTTAAGCTCTTGTTGTGTGTGTGTTTGTAATTAAATTCGCTCAAATATTTATAATAAAAAAAGAGCTTTTTATGCACATCGCCGGTAATGGCTGGGTTATTCAGTCTGCATTCTTACGAAGATGGCAAAATTTCAGCATCGAACTAACACTGGACCAGTAATGGTCGGAACAAACTCCATCAAGATTATGCAACCCCGTAACAACCCTTTAGCAGAAGAGTTATACCAGCAAAAACCCTTCCCCTAACAACTCCCAAACATATGCACATTAGTAATGGTATCCGCATACTGTTACAGTGCAAGTCATGTAGACCATGCTTTAGGCTAGATTGCAACCAAAGCTAATAGCAAATTAGGATATAACTTTTATTTATTTTACATTTTTTTTTTGGATTTGAATTGATGCTTATTCTAGGAGCATCTATTGCTTGGTTTATGCATTTGTTTTCTTTCCTTTAGACTTATTTATTATAATCATAACTCCTTATCTCTATAAAAGGTAGTCATGGGCTTAGAATGGGATTAGATTTGAATGAATGTCATTTTGAATTGTTCCTCCTTCATATTCTCTCCCTCTGCCCTCCTATTCAAATTCCTCTTTATCTCTCTATCTACCTTTTTCTTGATTTACTACTAATCAAGACTCTTTAATCCTAGAATTTTTTCTGCCCACTCTCAATATTTTAGGTATATCTCCATTATTTCTTATTGAATCTCTACGATTTTTATTCTATAAGTTCATCAATCAATTGTCTATATCTTTTATATTTAATATTTTGGTTGATTTTAATGATGTACATTCCCTTCTTCTTGCACAAACAACTAAATATATTATAAAAGTGAAATGAACTATTGCATATTAGTTAAAGGAGATTGTTGTATCTCTAAGACAATAAATTTGAATTACATACTTAGCAATTTATAGCTACAATAATAATAATAATAATAATAATAATAATAATAATAATACAAATGATAGCCAACTAAAAATCACAAATAAAAAAAAATCATAATACCATCAAAATGTGTGCTCTTATATATTCAAATTTCTAAACGTCTCCTCAAATTAAATTGTAAATTTTTATCGTTCTAACATGGAGCATAATTTTTCATATTTTATAATAGAGAGATCCTTGGTAAGAATATAATAGAGAGTAGAGGTGGAGAAATTCATTTTGATCAAAATTTGAAAGCTTGATCATTGTTCTAATAATTATTTTAATGATTTGAATCAATAATCCTACTATTAGAGAAGACCATCAAATCCAACCTATATTGCACACAAAGTAAATATATTTAATGAGAAGTCATTATAAAAAGCCACAATGGAATTTATAGATTTTTTTCAATATATGTGTCATGTCAGAATTTGAAAAGATACTTAAAAGTTGGTTTAAAGGGGAGAGAGGAGAGGGGAGAGAGAGAGCAACCACTTGTTCATAAATTAAGAAATTAGTTCATTGATTTATCTCTATAATCTATGCACCCATCGAAGGTTGGTTCATGCATGCCTATATATGGATGTTTCTGCTATCTTCCTTGTATGACCGAAGTCATCATAATGCATGAATATGAAATTTGGAAGGATTAAGTGTAGCTTCAAAGCAATTTGTAGTATTCTATGAACTTTCTAAGAGAATAAATCTATATTAAACTTGAAAAAACACTAGGAATCAAGCTTTGAAAGTGAACAAGTAATATTTGATCTTCTTGTGGTTAAGTAACCTTCCTTTGATCAACAACTAGGCCACTAGCTTTGCAAAATAGACTTTTGAAATGTATGGTATTGTGAGGTGGCTAGTTAACTTATGGTCTAAAAGTCTAGCCTCATGATATTTAACATTTCAATATTTGAAACTAATACATAAAATTATCTATGATAATTATTATAATAAAATGATATTTCTTCAAATGATGTAAAATTTAAAAGTTTACTCATTATACTATATTAACTCTCCTTATTTTCAATAAGTTTACCCTATAAAATTAAGCAATGATATTAGACAAAATTTAGAAATATAAACACAACATGCAAATAAAATACAAAAATTTTGGAAAACCAAATATGCATTGACAATAGAAAGAAAGCAAATATATACTACGATGCAAAGTAAAGAAAAGTAAATATACTACTTAAACTATGGCAATCATTTTTTATCAATCCAATAACAACAACAATAAGCTTTTATCCCACTACGTGGGGTTGGGTACATGAATCTTTTTTTCTCCAATGTGTCATATTAAGTATCATATTCTCATTTAATTCTAATAAATTAAGGTCATTTTTTATACTTCCTAATCAAGTCTTTTTAATTAGGTCTACCTCTATCTTTCTTAATATAGATCAAATCTAATACATTTTCTCTCCTAATAAAGTCATCAAACAGTTGATATTTTATGTGACCAAACTATCTAAGATAACTTTATCTAATTTTATCTGACACTAGAGCTGCTCCAACCTTATCACGTATATATATTCATGACATTGACCATTTTTTATCAATAGAAAGAAAAAAAATCTAAACTAATAAATCATACAAAGGGAAATTTGCATTAGAAAATAAGAATAAACACATGTTAAAGGACTAAATGGAAAAGATAATTTATATATTATATTATTAAATAAAAATTTAGAGATGGATAATTGAAAAGGAACGAGGAAAATATACAATATGCAATATGTTAAAAAAATTACGAAAGTTCTCCAATAAGAAAATGAATCACCAAACTCATCTTCACATACAAGTAAATCAATCCTCTTTAAGATCTAATACCAAAAAGATAAACGATTGAAATGGATTTTAATAATGATTTTAATGGTTAGGTCACCATGCTCATCATATAGAGAAGGTCACTAAATCAAACTTACATTGTTCATAAGTAAATATATTCGATAAATCAAAAATAAATCATTTCAAAGTATTATAAGAACATTTATGGATTTCTAACATATGTAGAATTTGAAAAGACACTTAGAATTATAGAGGTGTGTGCACATGTTCATGAACCAAATAATTGGTATATTGCTTTAGCTTTTCAATTTCTACATCCATTTTAAGTTTTTCCATACATGCTTTCATTTGGAGTTTGCTTTTTTTTCCTTGTATAAATGAATTCATCATGATGCATGAAAATAGAATTTTAGAAATATAGTGTCTAAGCAATTTGTTGTATTCTATGAATGACTCTAAATTAAATTAGAAGAAGCACTTGAAATCAAGCACTAGATGTGGATAAATGACCTTTAGTTATCCTTTAGACATGTTATAGTCATGACATAAAATTTTTTTTTATGTTGTCTAGCTTTGCAAAGTAGGCTTTTGGATGGCATGGCATGATGAGATGGCAAGTTAAATTGTGAACTAAAGTTTAGCACACATGATATTTAACATTTCAACAGATGAAAATAATTCATAAAACTTTTTTATGATAATTCTTGTAATGAAATTAGCATTTGTTCAAAATAAAAGAATAGTTCAAAAAATTGCTTATTATCATGCATCACATAAAGTTTAATATTCTTAAGAGGAGTCGAGGTGACTTGCTTAACATAGAGCAAGTCAAGGAAGATGTCATTAAGAAAAAAATAGTTTGTTTTGATAGTAATAAATTATGATTTTATCATCTTTTTATACTACATAAAAAGGTTAAGATCATAAGATGATTTGAAAGGTTTGATAAGAGTATATTTTTCGTGGGGTTTATCATTAAATTTGAAAATATATGTATTCTTTTAATCATGCTGAGTGACAATTTGATAGAAAAGACAAGGTCAATCAAGAAAGATGTGTGCAATGTTAATGGGAAGGGCATCGCTTGTTATCTTATCCTCATAACTACCCAGATTTATTAGGTTTAAACACCTAGAGGTGACGAAGAGAGATGTGTGATTAGCCCAACTAATACATAATGGTTTAGTGTAAGGTCTAATTTTAATATTTGTCCCAACTAGTGCAAATGTGTAAATAATATTCATGACACTAGTAGAATAAATCATAATCCTACACCGCTTTATCATTGCAAAAGGCATTCATATAAAAAATACTATGTCATTTTAGCCTTCCAAAGTATGTTTGATTATCGAAAGGCATGTCATCATAGATATGATGATCAAACTTATTTAAAATATAATCTTCTTTTGATATGAATTCTTTATTATATAAACCCTCATATTTTGGTCTTATATTGGTATTGCTTGCGTCTTTTTTTTTATGATATTAAACACATACTATGTTCTTCAATTTTGGGTTAGAGTCAGTTCACATCCTAAGATATGTTGGGCTAATAGAGATGAATATGCTGTGAATAGAATTTGGGACAAAAATAGTTAGTAGTCTAATATTATACCTAGTAATAAGGACATGGGTGGGTAGGTTTTCAAGCCTGACACTTTCTTATATATAAGTTTTAAATTAGTGAATTATAGTGGAAGACATCTGCTAGTCTTTTGGATTCTCCTAGTTGGACCTCATGGCTACTATCATGTTCAAGGCCTAAAATAAATTTATTAGTGACTTCTTCGATAGAGTTCTATGCAAAACAATCAAATGTGACATAAATAATTATGTTGAAGTGACTATTAGTATTTGAGATGAAAAAGGTGACTTTTTATTTAAATAATTGTCAAGAAAAGATGCATTGTAAATGAACTATTTAAGTTATTTTCTCTTATTCACATTTTTTATGATACTTACACGATAATTTTTAACTTGATGTTATATTTCAAGAAGTAATATTTTTCTTATTAATATTACGTCATATTCTAAGTTAAAAAATCATCAACTTTTTATTCATATCTTTTATTAACATTAAAAAATTTATAAGTGACATATTAGTATAACAGTATGCGTGTATCAAAATATACAAATATATGTATTGGAATTATCAACTTCATGTAAGTGAATATGGCGTGCATCTTGCTTATTTGATAAGATTGAAATTGGTTAATTATAATTCAATCTCGAAATTCTAGTAAGTTTCCTATAAAAATATTTATATGTGTTTAAAAGTTGATTAGATATTTTAGCACAAGAATATGAAAATTCCAATGAGCTTTATAACTCATTATATATATTTATTTTGTCATTTTCAAGTCATCCTACATAGGGGCGGACCCACTGCTTGCCGAGGGTGGGCAATTGCCCACCCTGAAATTCCAATTTTATCCTATATGATAAGCAATTTGAACATTTTTGCTTGGCTCAGCTAATGGTTCGTAGTTCACAAATTGCACTTAACACTTCTTGCTTCAGTGTTGCTCTATCACCTTTTCTCCCATTCACTTCTCGCAGTGGCAATCCCTTATTCATTCCTTAAACCATTTATTTCTTAGCTATGAGTTTTAAAAATTGCTTAATAGCTGTAGGAAGCAAGAGATCTGGTTGGAACTTCTTCTGATAACTTAAACTCCTGTTATATATGTTACCAAGAAATATTCACAGTAGTCAACATTACTAATATGTGAATTTAAATCTCATTTCTTGAAAATACATATTCACACATTAATCAAACTTACTAATTTGAAAAAAATATTTTTTTGTATGCAAAAACTACTTTCACATCATTTTCAGAGAAGAGCAGCTAATCATTTAGTAGGAAAAGGAACTAGAAGCACAATAATCCCCACATCTGATTTTAATTATGAGATTAAATTGTAGTGTTTAAAGATGTAATAATAATAATAATAATAATAATAATAATTATTATTATTATTATTTTTTATTATTTATAATTTACTTGGACATAATACATGTGGTATTTTGGACTTTTCTAAGAATTATTTCTTTGCTTTCTGTTTATATTGATTCTAATAGATATCGCTCGATCGATATTGAATTAATATTTTTCACATTCATTTTTGTCAATTTCTAATCACATTAATAATGACATATATGTGCCTAAATTTGAAAATTAATAAATATTAGATGAACTCAATTAAAGAAATTCATTGAATTTTACTTATATAATATTTTATAGGAATTCAACATATTTTTTATTTATTTTATTTCTTTTAGCTTCAAGATCCTCTCTGTCCCTCTCTCAACACCAATGAGTAACGTGTGCATAATCATAATAAGTCTTAAGGGTAATGGGTAACAATAAATACTATTCTTTTATAAAAAGAGGATGATGGTAGATGTTTTAGTTTGATGAAATCCTAAAAAATGATGATTGATAAAAATGGATTGTACAGCAAAATAAGTGATGCTGACTCAATGGCTACTAATTAGCTTATATTAAGATATAAGTGATTAATTTGATTTTCAATAAAGTTAATATTTTTCATTATCAATAAATATAAAATAGATTAAAAAAACTTGTAATTGATATTTAAGTTAACAATAGTAATGGAAAACAAATTTTTTATTTTGAATTATGTATTATCTTATTTGATTTTTAAATATTAACTTATTTATAAAATGAATTTGCCCACCCTAAAAAAAGAGACCGGTTCCGCCCCTGATCCTACATAACATGATATTTGTTAAAGAAAGAAAAGGTTTAGCTACTTTTAAAATATTTGATATCATATTCTCTCTTTATGTATATTTTGATTTAATTAATTATTTTGTACAAACTTTTGTACATAAAATAATAATAGTCTCAAAGTATTTCATTGATTTATAGTTTATTATACACTTAAATAAGATAAAAGTCGAGCTAACTTATAACATTGTGAAAGTGGTTATGATAGTGAGAAGGCATACTAGTTTATTTTATCTACTTTATCAATGGATCATGAAATAACATTTGCTTGCATTACAAATATCAACATATTAAGACATGTATTGCGAGCCATGTTGTTATTATAATTTTACCACATTTCGATTTTGTTGCAATCGTCATTGCATAAAGTTATATGTTGGAACTTTTATTTATGTTTTTTCATCCTTTATCATATTAACACTTGTATGATAGTCATCTCTCATAAGATCTCGCATCTATTTCACTTAAGATTTACATTATAATCATCTCTCTTCAATGCTTGCACAATCATTTATTATGTGACTGACATCATAATTATCTCCATTAATACCTTCATTATCGCCATCTTCTATGAGATAGGCACTATGCCTACCTTTGAGTATATTGACCACCATATTATAACAAATTCATCATTTTATCCTTTTTATATTATATTGATATCATCTCTAATTGTGAGGATATATCACATTTTATAACTTCTACATGACAATATATAATTATTTAACTTAGCAAAAAAAAAAAAAATTCCACTATCAAAATTTTAAATAAAGAATTTATCCCCTACTCACTATTTTAACTATTAGTGAGAATTAGTTTGACCAATTGATAAGAGTTTTAAAAATTGCCATGAATACCTTAGATTCAATACTCATCATAATTGATATGTCATTAGAAAATATCCTAGTTGAAGCGCAAATCTTGATGTTTGTGAACCTCACTTAGAATTAGAATCTTATTCTTTCAAACTCTCTTTTGATCATCATGGAGCTGCTATCAAACACCTTGATTAGATCGAGAGTAATCTGATTATGAGTCCAGACTAGCCCAGATCAAGCACTCAAAATATAGTTGAAAACTTTGGGATATCAGTCAGATCCTTAAATATCTCATAAATATGGAATATTTATAGTCAAATCGAGCATCTTGATGAGCCAGATCTAACAAGCCTATGATCTCTTAATCTAGCTTCATTTGAGCATTCAAATACATAAAATATATATGATGATCAAATGGATCATTTTGAGCCGTCCGATAGAGTGGTTTGGATTTTGCTTATATTTACAGAAATGCCACTCCCATAATCTACTCTCATTTTTTACATGAGGGGGAGCTAAGCTAAAGAGAGGAGAGAGCTCTGAGACTCGAAGAATCTCAAAGCATAATGCCACCGCCACCGTACCGTGATTATCACTGCATGGCCACCACGGCCACTACCATTTGCCACGCTGAATGCGCCTGCCGCAGTACCACCACCGCTTTCCATCGTCTGACAATCGTTGGATCACCGTCGGCCACCACTGTTGGTCATCGCTGACCATTGGCCGCCGTTGCCGGTCACCACCGCCAGCTTCCATCGCCTGATAGTTGTCGAATCACCGCCGACCACCATTGTTGGTCACCGCTAGTTGCCACCGCCGCCATTGCCAGCTGCTAACGACCAACACTAGACCATCTTTCTATAATTGTCATCGTATCATTAGATTACCACCTCAAGCAAGGCCATCATCGCTAATCCAGGGAAGCTTATCACAAAACATACTCTTGTAAGCTATCCTTCTCCAACTTTGGAGAAAGGATAATAATTATAACAAAAATTGAATTATTTCTAAGTGGGATAGACCCTGTGATTTTTCCCTTATTGGATTTTCCATGTAAAAATCTTGATTCCTCTCAAACTTTTCTGTTATGTGTGCGAAACTTTTGTGCAATGCTAAAATATTGAATTCTCCTACTCTACTAACTCGAATCTTCCTGCACGCAAAAGTTTGGCACCGTTTATGGAAAATGGGAATCCCACAATCATAATCTTTGTGAACACTTGCACTTTGGCCAACAAGCGTAATACTCACAACAACGGAGCCTCCCGCTCTAACTCCCATCATTCTCAAAATCAATCCTTAAACCAAAGATGTTAAACTTCTACCTCATTTCTCCCCGATAGATGTTACCCTATCGACGAAGGTGCAATAAGAACCTCTCTAGAAAATCATGTTCATCAAATGGAAGAGTCTCAAAATGAGATAATTCAACTTTATGAGAAACATGACAGCCACTACTGTAGCAAACACATCTCCCCCAAGATCGATCATTAGCTATGGGAGGTCAAAATGCATGCACAAGGTCTTATCTCTATCAAGCTAAAGTTCCTCAGACTGCGGATCCGACCTCCTCGACATCAAGTTCGCTTCATCCATCACTTATGGCTCAACCGATCACTAACCCGCCAATTATTATCGATAGCTTGGCACGTTCTTGCTTTGTTGATTCCACCTGTCATGTTATACGTAGGGAATTACATGCTTAATGCGAGAAGAATTTCTCCTTGAAGATAGAAATTATCTTCCCTATCATTGTGGCTATCAGGAGTCTTCACCTTTAGCTAAAGCAATCCTTCAACATCCTATTCCAGTAGGTTTCAAGCTTTCAAGCATCAACTCCTATGATGGAGCAACTGACTCATATGAACACATCGATCATTACCGAATCATCATGCATATCCAACAAGCTCCTAGCACACTACTTTGTCAGGTCTTCCCAGTCACCCTCAAGGGTCAGGCTCACACTTGGTTCTACTCTCTTCTAAGGGGATCTATCCATACCTTTAACGAACTCACTAAGATTTTTGTAGAACAGTTTATTGTGAACTGAAGGATCATTAAAGATTCCTCTCATTTCTTAGAAATTCATCAAAATAAAGGTGAATCACTTAAGGAATACTTCTAAAGATTCTCCTTAGAAGCTCAGCAGATACCAAGGGTAGACCCTGAATTACTAAGAGGAGTTTTTGTTGGAGGGATTAATCTTGAGAATTTCTACTCATCGCTAATGTGTGATACGGTTCGCTCATATGTCGACTTGGTTCATCTTGTGGAAACATAAATTTTTGTTGATGGGGCTATCAATGCACATCAAAAATAGTTCTAATAATCATAGATTGGGGGGAAACTCTTATTATAACCTCAAAATATTATTCATGTAAATATCTAAGGAATAGGATCTCATTGTCATCCTACTTGATTACCAGTTCTAAGATAAGCAAGTCAATATTGGGGGAAAATTTTGATTGCAACATTCAAATATGATATTCTAGCATAATAATGATTATAAAGCTCATTTCTTCTATCATCTAATTTTACATTAGATTTATGAGGAGTAAGACAATATGAAGAGGATTTCTACAAATATATAAGATATCATAAGAAACTCTTGGGTGATATCAAAATTCTACATACACTCTTTAGCTAGACTTCTAATCTTTGGGCAAGACTAGAATTATGATCTCAAAATGATCATAATGGTTTAAATACATATCAAATTTTTATTTTTGAATTAGGATATGCGTGGCAATCAACTCATTCTAATAAAGGTATAATTGATCCCAAGGGGATTCAATTTGACCCATTCTATATAGGTTAATATTATCAAGTGACACTTTGACAAATAACCTCAAATGGATCAAAATCCTTATTGGATTCGATTCAACCCCTTTCATACAGATTAATGTCATCAAGTAACACTTTGACAAAGAACCTCGTAAGAGTAAAAAATCTTTGGTGGATTCTATTCGATCATTTTCATACAAGTGCGGTTTTTATTTTTGGATATGGGGGGGGGGACACCACGCAAATCTAAGGTGGTGCTTCTTGAAGTGACAGGTATGACATTGATGTATGATATACTATCTCAAAAGATAGGGATATCACCAATCCATGGACTTAATCACCTAATAAGGACTCCTAAGGCATGATAGGTCTTCCAATATACTAGAGATTTTTTCCCTGCTTTATATGGATGAATAAAGCAGAGTTTATATTAAACCAGATTCTAAAGTTTCTTATAGAGGCAATCCCTCATAGTTAATTACATCCTAAGGAAGATGAATTCCTTAGGAGTACTCTCGATTAAAGTAGAAAATTATTGTCTCCAAATATTTCAAGGATAGACTATCAAAGGATTGGATATATTTGGAAAATCAATCGGGATAGATCAAGGAGAAGACTTAATTTTAGAAGTAAAGGGGAATAGGTAGGGAATGCTCATGATACCAGGAAACTTAGTGAGCATTCCAATCTATCCAATGGTTGGGCTTTATATATTTGAAAGTGAAGAAAATTATTTTTGTTAGAGTTAAAATTTTATTAGATTACCAGGGCTTATAATCCATCAACACAAGGTTATGAAAAAGGCTAAGAGGTGAGGATTTATGCTTGTATCCTGAACGAAATAGCTACCTCAGATCCTAAATCTAAGGAGCTTTAGTAAGAGCTAAAGCATGACCTAAATCTAAATGAAGATGGGTATAAGGTTTACCTCCACAAGATAGAATAAATCACCCAACTGCTGGACTTATAACTGCATGGAGTGACAACTAGCTAATTCCTCATACGCTTTAAATCCATGTGGTCAAGTCTTATGATTTGCAAGATAGTTAGACTATTATTTATTTAGAAAGAGACTAAAGTCCTTAAACCCACTCCATAAGAGACTAGAGTATGAGTGGTATGAATAATGACTTAATATACAAATGCAAAATATTATCAAAATTTATTTCAATTTTGACACTTCATTTTGACAAAGGGGTTTAGGATTTTTGTATGCCTAAATGTACGATGAAATGGATTACTGGCCAAATCAGAAAAGAAGAGGGTGAAACCCCATCAGTAGGAGTTGCTCTCACAGGTCAAGCGGTTCCCATGCGTGTATGAATGGAGGCCCTCATTTTACAAGAGTGAAAGAATCTGTATGCATATTGTTAGACATATAACCATGCAGCTAAGAGATTGCTAAATATTTTAATTATCTTGATTTACATCTTAAGATTTATTGTGAGGTTATTAGTTATTTAAAATTTTAGTTATGAGTTATAGTTAGGTAAAAATTTATTTCTCCTTAAGAGCCTAATCGTATCCAGGCCACACATTGAAGCATCATTCATTAAGAAACTAGGAAAAGAATGTTATTTTTATTGCACAATTAAACATATAAATAATCAATTTTATAAATCTAACACAAAAGAATAAGAGGCCAGTGCATTCTGGTACCACCGTACAACCTGAATAGAGAAAATGGGTAGCCTAGTTCTACCATTATACAACCTGTAATATGAAAGAATAATTATAATTTATAAATAAATAAATGTTATTGGGGAGGGTCTTCAAATCTTCATTCTTCATGTCTCTTCCTTCTTTGATTTAGATGTGCATGCTTCAAAGGCATCACAAGACATCCCAGGACAAAGCCTTCTAGCCATTGCTCAACCTAATCCCCCATAGCACTAATTCTAATTCCTAATACAAAATTACATTTAAAATAGGAAAAGTAAATCTAACTACACCTATAAAATAAGTGTTAGCTAAACACACATACAATCCTAAGCAGTTATATATATAATTTAGACTTAGCACCCTGCACATGGGTAATCAAGCCTACCTGTCCTAACTTGGATTATGCTTAGGGGTTTAAGAAACCTGCAAAAGAGAGCATTTACATTTATTTTTAAGCACCCCTTAATCACAATTCCCTGTAGAAAATATGATTAAGCTTATCATGGCCTAACATCCACTCTACGAAACATGCACCATAACATCTAGTCTAAAACAATACATCATAAATAAAACATACATCATGCCATGTACCACCCTAACATAAAATTAGAAGTGGTAACTTAATTCTAATGTGTGTGTATTAAGGCTTGTGTCGTATGTCCTAACTAGGCATTAAGGTTATGATTTTATAAATGTGAAAGGACTATTTAATTACAAGAGGTTAATTTCACTTTAAGTAGTTTAACTGATTTGAAAATTTTACTTAGTGTTTTCTTTTATTTTATTTGGCTTACACATAGCAACTACGTGTTATAAAGATAAGAAAAAGAGAGGATTACTCTCTTTCATCCCTACCTTAAGTCATTTCTAAAGCATGTTAATTTGATTTAGTTCTCTTTAGTGAATGGCTTATTACACATTTTAAATTAATCCTAAGTTTAGGTTCACTTTAAATAGTTCTATTCAATATGAAAGGCATCTTAAGATTAATTTGATTGAATTACTATCACATGACACATGTTAAATCATTCTTTTCCATCACATGTAACATGCATATGATTAAGTCCTAAGTATACCTACACATACAATATATTTTATCTCACTTGAATGATGGATGTAAGTATGCAAATTTAAAGTTTATACTTTCCTATTTGATTGAATTATTTTATCATAACAATTTAAAGCCCTATCTAAATTCTTATACAAAAATACGTAGGGATAAAATTAAATAGGTCATGTCATTATTAATCAGGGAAGTGAGGTAATCAAATGACCTCCTTGGGGCTAGCTAAAGTCTCATATTTTTGAGATGTCTAGACTATATACCATTTACATTCAAACTATATGTAAATTTACATACATGAATATAAGAAAGAGAGTCCCAAATCACATGATCAATTAATTCAATCATCTAGCCAATTATGGATGCATTTATCTTTAATAAAAGAAAAAGGGTTCTAATTTCATAATTAAACACACACACACACACACACACACACACATGTATAAGAGATATAAGCTAGTACATGCCATTGTTAACTAAGGAAGTGAGGAAATCAAATGACCTCCTTGGGGCTACTTAAAGCCTCATTTTTCCGGGATGTCCAGACTAAATATTTTCTTTTCTCAAATACATATGGATGTATACATAAATAAATGAAGGAAAATCATGCAAATAATGTAATTTTTATTTGATTGAAACATTTATGCATATGGAGTAAAGTCTAATCCAAATTCTAGTATTGAAATACATAAGTATGAAATCAAATGGAGTACGTGCCATTGTTAAACTAGGAAAGTGAGGTAATCAAATGACCTCCATGGGGCTAGCTAAAGCCTCATATTCCCAGAATGTCCAGACTAATTATCCATTAACATTCATACTCACATAAATCAATACATGAATAAATGGAAAGAAACTTCACTTCATACACTTAAGCTATAATCACATACATCTCCTATGTATTTATAACTAACATTCATAGCATATGTAATCATTCATTTATAAGCTTTGGAAAATACATTTGGATTTAATAGTGATAGTAGCCACACATATATTAAATTAAATCAACACATGCAAACTTGACATAAAGGAAATAATTTGATTTAATCAATTTTGCAAAAGATGAATGCTTGAATCAATTGACATACAACATTTAATATGACTGGAGAGGAATAACTAAACATAAACATATGATTTCATTCAATCAATTTAATTCTTAAGGATAATCAAATAAAATTATTTAAAGCAAACCAAAGCTTTGTAATGCCATTTTTAAATTGATGTTTACTTTAATTTAAGGAATATGAGAAGAAATTTGCTAATCCTAATCCCATCCCATGTTTGTAAGTTAATTTTATTTAATGAGAGGCAATTAGGTTGATTTTATGGATTAATTAAGTTAATATATGAATTAAATTAACTAATTAACCCTTATATATGTTACCTAAAGTAATTAACTAAATAATTAGCCAATTGATATGCAAATGAATTGAAAAGTAAATTAGCAATGGTTCTAAGAAATGAAAGGGCTTAATGCACTTGGCTCACAATTAATAATTAATTAATCTTAAGGAACTTAGTTAAGTACATTTATGGTTTTCCCACACATGTGAGCTAACTATAATTTTCTTAAATGTCTTTAGGTTATTGAACACCTGAAGATCTACCCCTCAATTAATTAATTAGGTTCATGTGTGTTTTAATTTTTGATTAAACTAATTAATTAATCGATTAATCAATTAATCCTTAATTAATTTCTTCTTGAAAAAGTGAAAAAAATTTAAGAAAAAGATTAAGAGAGAAGCCCCAATCCAATTCCCTAAGTCTCCTCACTGTTAAATAGTGATAAATGACCTAATTAATTAATTAAATTACTATTCATATGGTTAATTAACACTTAATTAAGTTAAGAAGGTAATTATGACTTAATCAATCAATTTTTTCAACTAATTAATCAATAAATCTTGAGAAAAATAGGAGAGGCAGAGGTCACCCTTTAAACAATCTCAGAAAGTTTGAGGTTAATTAGTTAATTAATAAGGGAGTAATTAGGGTAATTAATCTTTTAATTAAACCCTAATTAAGCTCTGATTACTATGCAAAATCAATTAAGGATAATTTTAATGGATTCATCTCTGAAATATCCTTAAAATAAGCTTTTATTTCTATTTTTTGGATTTGTCTATGATTTTTTATGAATTTATGAAGTTTCAATCTTAAATAAGGATTATTTAGCCTTTATTAAGCCTAATCTTGTCGACTTCACATGGCACATTGACGCGACTTGCTTTCCACGTGGCACCGCAGGATTGGCTATTTAAGTTGTCACATCCCATTGTTAAGTCAGCTGGTGGCGGGATGAGCTATTGATCTCCGCCATCCAATCTTGAATCAGACGGCGTAGGTCAATCCCGCAGTTAATAACAGCTTGAATCAGATGGATCTAATGTGATTTAATCATGGCCATCCATTATTATCATGCGGACCAGATGATCCGTGATCTATCAGCTCGTGAATGATGAAAGACGGAGGCCGTCCACCATTGATCGTTCTATCCGAGCTCACTCGTGCTAAGATTGGCTCTGAATGGAACCCACACCATCACATGAGCAATCTAGGAAGATCCAACAACTAAGATCAGCTCATATGCACATTTTATTCATAAAGCTCCAAAATATTTTAAGCTAGAGGTCAGTTTCCATGGAATTATCTCACCGGAGCTAAGACCGGCAGCTCGCATGCTTGAGGAAGCTTCGTCTAGTTGAGATGAAGCCCTATTGAGCGACAATTAGGTTTGAATGGTTTTATTTATATTTATGAATATAAATGAAGGAATAATCGATTTATAAAGAAATCCATTAAGTTTGGTTGATTTGGATCAATATTTGATTAGGTCTATGGAGGTGGGTCCATATGGCTTAAGAAGGGTCTTGATTTGATTTGATTTATTTTGAATGGTTTGAATGGTTTGAATTAGGATTCCATTTATATTTACGAATATAAATGAAAGAATGATTGATTTATAAGGAAATCAACCATGTTTGAGTTGGTTTTGAAGGAGTTTTGACTAAGCATATGAAGGTGGTTCATATAGCTTAGGGAAGAGTTTTGGAGTTTGAATTTAATCATGAGTTTCAATCATTGGATAGTTGGATTTGATTCATGATTTGGAATTTGATTTGAGATTGAATTTGATAATTGAGTAAATCAATTGGATTGGGATTGATTTGGATTTGATTAAGGCTAAGTCCATAAGATAAAATCAAAGAGCATAAGAAGTGATCTAGAGTTTGAATTTAGTGATGGATTTTAATTATTAGATAGTTGGATTTGATTTTAGAATTTAAATTTGAATTTGAGGTTTGGTTTAAAAGAAGGAAGCAAGGATTGGGTTTGGGCTATAGGGTAGGCAACTCCTCCAAAATGCTTAAGGCTCAACTTATTCCTATGGCTAACTCTTCTAAGTCTCTAGAGTTAGGTTAAGTGTTCACCTAATCACTAGAAGTGTCTTAAGACTAAGGAACTCTTAGTGTCCATAAAAGTCCTAGATCTATGATGAGAAAGTTGAGGCTCACTCTGAAAGTGAGGTTAATATGGGGGCAAGACCTTATATTTAATTACATCCTAAAGAAGGTGAATTCCTTAGGAATACTCTTTAATAAAGTAGACAATTGTTGTCTCTAAAGAATTCAAAGATAGGACTATCAATAAACTAGCTATATTTGGCAGATCAAATGGGATAGATCAAAAGAAAAGACTTATTATCGAAACTAAATGGAGATGAGTAGGGGATGCTCATGATACTAGGAAATCTAGTGAGCATCCCAAACTATCTTATGGTTAGGCTTTATATGTTTAAAATTGAGGAGAATTATATATTTGAGTTAAAATTTTATTAGAAATCTAGGACTTATAATTCTATAAGATAAGATTGTGGAAATGTATAAGAGGTGAGGATTTATGCTTGTAGCCCCAAAGGGAAACAACAACCTCAGATCCAAAATCTAGGGAGCTTCATCGAGGACCAAAGCACGACCTAAATCTAAGGAAAAAGTAGGTATATTATTTACCTCCATAAGAGATAGTAAACCACTCGACTGGTGGACTTATAACCTCATGGAGTGGCAGCAAGCTAACTCCTGCTATGATTTAAAATCATGTGGTCAAGTCTTATGATTTTGTAAGATTGCTAGGTTGTTATTATTTAGAAAGAAACTAAAGTCCTTAAACCCACTCCCTAAGAGACTAGAGCATGAGTGGTATGAATATTGAGCTAGTTTAATGCAAATCTTTTCAAATTTTAATTCATTTTTGACTCTTTATTTTGACACCGGCTATAGGATTTTCTATGCCTAAATGTATGATGAAGTTGATTATGGGCTAAATCAAAAGAGAAAGATGTGTTTTTCCATCATAGGCACTCAAAGGTTAAGCTCTATTTTATCTGGAAAAGATGGAAACCCTCTCTTAGCAAGAGTGAAACAAAAAGATATGCATGATATTAAACATACACCATCTAGCTAAAAGGTTGTTAAATATTTTATTATCTTAATTTAATGCCTAGGCTTTATGTGAGGTTATGAGTTTGTTTTAGGAAATTTAGTTATGAGTTGTTAATTGGGGTAGAAAAGTTAATTTTTTCTAAGAGCCTAATCGCATCCAGGCCATACAACAATCACCAACCATAAATAAACTATGAAGAGACATGCTTTTTTTAATGCACAAGCTAAATAAAATATCAAATAATTTTATAAAGCTAATGCAAAAGAATAGGAGGCCAGTGCGGTTGAAAACTGTCATACAACCCGAAAAAGAAATGGGTAGCCGAGCTTTACCCTAATACAACCATGTATAGTGAAAGAATAAATACAATTTAAATACAATAAATGAATGGGAGCTATGGGAGATCTTTAAATCTTTAAAGCTCCTTTTTTTCCTTCATTTCCTTCTTTCATCTGGTTGGGCAAGCTCCATAGGATCACATGGTACATAAGGCTTGGTCTTGTAACTAATGTTTATCCTAAGCCCCCATAGCACTAATCCTAATTCCTAATGTAAAATTATATTAAAAAATAGAAAAAGTAAATCTAACTATACCTGCAAAATAAGTGTTAGCTAAACACACCATACAACGCAAGCAGTTATATGAATAATTTGGACTTAACACCCTACACATGGGTAACTAAGTTCACTTATCCTAATGTAGATTATGCTTAGGGGTTAAGCAACCTGCACAGAAAAAATATTTATATTTATTTTAAGCACCCCTTAAGCATAATCTTCTATAGCAAAACATGATTAGGCTAACCACGACCTAATATCCAGTCTACGCACATATAGCCTAACATCCAATCTACAACATTACATCACAAAATAAGCATACATCAAATCGTGCACTACCCTAACATAAAGCTAGAAGGGGAGACTTAATCTAATTTGTGTGTTAAGGCTTGATTGGTATGTCCTAACTAGGCTTTTGAGTTATTATTCTCTAAGTATGAAAGACATTTAATTATCAAGGGTGGTTTCACTTTAAATGGGTTAATTGATTTGAAAATTTTACTTAACATTTTCTTTTGTTTCATTTGACCTACACAACAACTAAATGTTATGAAGATAAAGAAAGAGAGGATCACTCTCTTTTATCCCTACCTTAAGTCACATCTAAAGTAAATTAATGAATCACTTCTCTTTAGTGAATGGCTTATTACATGTTTTAATTAGTCCTAAGTTTAGGCTCACTTTAAATAAAATCATTCAATAAGAAAGGCATCTTAAGATTTGTTGGAATGAATTACTATCACACAACACATATTTATTTATTTCTTTCCATCATGTATATCCTACATATGATTAAATCCTAAGCATAGCTATACATGCAATTTGTATCTTAGCACACTTAAATGATGAATGTGAGTAAATGTATTTGGAATTAATATTTCATTTGGTTGAATGATTTTTTCATATTAATTTAGGGCTATATCTAAATTCTTATGCAAAAGCATAAGGAAAGAACCTTAAATCACATGACTACTCAACTCAACTAAACAAACAAAGTATGAATCTATGCCTTTTTAATAAAAAAATGGGGTTTTCATTCATTAGCTAAGTACACATCCACATGTATAAAAGTTTTAAGCGAGTACGTCACCATTGTTCTGCACCAAGGGAACGAGGAAGGAACCTCCTTTGGGCTACTTAAAGCCGTGCATCCCTAGAATGTCCAGACTAATATACCACTATTCTTAGATACATGTGGATGTATAAACAACTGCAAGAATAGAAAACCATGCAAAAATTGTATTTTGATTTGATTGATTTATTTTGTGTAAATGAATTAAAATTCTATCTTGATTCTAATGTCTAAATGCATAAGATAAAAATAAAGCAGGTACGTCACCATTGTTCTACACCAAGGGAATGAGGTAGGAACCTCCTTAGGGCTACTTAAAGCCATGTGTCCCTGGGATGTCCAGACTAATATACTGCTAACATTCTTACTTATGCAAATTAACACATGAATATAAGAAAGTGACTTCATTTCATACACTAGATTTATATTCACTTGCATTTCTTATGTATATATATTACTAAATTTACAATATGTATGTATGTTCAATCATTAGTAAACTTTTTGAAAATATATTTGGGATTTAATAATGACACTAACCATACATATTTTAATTTAAATCAATACATGCAATTTGACATAAAGGAAATCATTTTATTTAATTAATTTTAAAAAGATGGATGCATGAATCATATGACATACAATATTTAGCATGATTGGAAGGAAATAAAATAATACAAGCATGTGATTTCATTCAATCCAACTAAGTCCTAAGGACAATCAAACTAAATAAGATTATTTAAAATAAACTAAAGTTCTTTATTGTCATTTCATTTTCATGTTTGCTAATCTTAATCACATCCCCCATGTGTGAGTTAATTTGGTTTAATGAAGGATAATTAGGTTGACTTTATGTTTTAATTAGGTTAGGGTATAAATTAAGTCAATTTATTAACCCTTACCTACATCACCTTAAGTTAATTAACTAATTAATAATGAGCCAATATGATATGAAACCACATGAAAGGTAAATTTGCAATGCTCCTAAGAAATGATAGGGGCCTAATGTAATTGGCTTATGATTAATAGTTAATTAGGCTTAAGGAGCCCACTTAACTACTTTTATGATTTTCTCACGCATGTGAGTTAACCATAATTTCATTAACTCCCTCTTTAAGTTATTGAACACCCAAAGAGCTACCCAAGGTTGATTAAAGGTGATTAGATGTGAAGTGGAAATTAGGTTGAGTTAATTAAGCTCATTAACCCATTTAGTTAAGCACTAAGCATTTTCAATTAATGAAATAAAATTAACTTAAGGAAAGAGATCAAGAAAAAGGCCTTAATCTCAATCCCTAAGTCTCATATTTGATTACTTAGGCTCTGATTTATCTTCAGGATTAATTAATTATTTAAGCACTTAATTACCTCATTAATCATTAACTATTCAAATTCTAAAAAGTGAAGAAAACTAAAGGAATGAATTAAGAAAAAAATATCCCAATCACATTCCCTAAGCTCCCTTACTGTTCAACAAAGATAATTAGGCTTAAATAATTAATTAAATCATTATTCATCACTAACTATCACTACTTAAATTAAGAGAGTGATTAAGGTTTAATCAATTGATTTTCCTAATTAAACAACCAATAAAATCTCAAAAAAATAGCAGAGGCAGAAGCCATCCCCCTAAACATTCATAAAAAAATTGAGATTAATTGGGAGATTAATTAAGGTGCAATTAAGTTAATTAGATATCTAATTAAACTTTAATTAAGCCAAAATTACTATTCAAAATTAATTAATAATAATTTTTTTTAGATGGTACTCTGAAATATCTTTAAAATAAGCCTAAGTTTGTAGTTTTTAGATTTTTCTACGATTAGTTATGATTTTAGGAAGTTTTAGGCTTAAAAATGAATTAATTAGGCCTAATTAAAGCCTTAATCCCATCGGGCCATGTGGCGACTGATGCGGTGTGCTTTCCATGTGGCACGATGGGATTGGCTCTTTAATTTGTCACATCTAAAGGCTGACTCAAATTGCAGTGGACGTGCTAACTCTGTGGACCGTTAGATCTAGGATTGGACGACCATGATCAGATATATGGTTTAGGATAGATATCTAGGGATCTAATGCAGGATCTAATCAGAGTCATTCATTCCAATCATGCAGAATGAATGGCTCATGATCTATCCTATTTGCGAGCGGTGAAAGATGGATGCCATCCATCTATCCCAGTTCAATCTGAGCTCACTTGAGCTCAAATTGCCTCCAAATTCATCCCACGTCTTCTAGGAGGGGAGACACACAGATCGAATGAATAAAAACTCATGAAGTTCAAATTTACTTCATAAAAGACCAAGTAATTTTTTTATACAAGGCTCGGTTTGTAAAATTACCTCATCGGAGCTAATGTTCGGTGATGGTTCGCCTAGTTGAGGTGAGGCCTTGTTGACAAGCTTTGAGCTTGATTTGAAGTAGTTGCTCCCAAGGCCAAACTTCTACTATTTGGTGATCTTTCTTGGTCGAACTCCTATCTCCGGTGCTTGGGAAGGCTTGGAGATGATTCAATTGGCTTCGATAAAGTAAGGGGATGGTGTGGGTGTAAGGAATTTGTGTTTGATCAAGTAGAGGGGGAGTATTGATCGGGAAGGTGGTGTCCTATTTCGGCTTTACTCAAGGAGGAGGAATGCTGATTTAGGGAGCTCAGGGAATGCTTAGGAGTGCTCTATGGGAGAGTGCTCTGTGGGATTTCAAAAATGGCTAGGGAAGTCTCACAAAGAAAATTGTATCGAATCCTGCTCAAATTAAGAGGGTATACCCCTCAATTGCACATGATGGATGGATGGAATGGCTTCCGAAAATCTAGTCTATTGGCTATCTTCGGGTCATCAGAGGGGTCATGGTTAGTTCCACGTGGCTCGCCAGGAATGGACGAAGTGGTGGCTGGATTCTGAAGGCTTGATATGTGGAGATTGTGTGGGATTGATCTTGCCTTTGCCCATGGGGTTTTCGGCCATGGAGGTGGCTGTTTAGCTTGCTTCCTTTGGTCCATGGAAAGTTCTAGGATGGCTTAGGTTGGGCTAAGGTGGCCTAGGAGTTCCTCATTTGGCACTTTAAGGGCTGTCATGGGAGAGGCAAAGTGAACTTTACCTCTTAAGGCAAGAATCCAATGTAAAGAGAGGGTGTCCATTGGTTAATCCCCTTGAGTTGTGTCCCACATGGACTTGGGCTAGTTTGGAGCTGACCTAAGGTCCCTTTGGGCTGAGTTAGGTCAGCCACCAAGATTTCATAAGGTGGTTTTGTTTGATTTGGCTTCAAATGGTCAAAATAGGCTCATTTGTGTTAGGTTGACCAATTAGTCAAATTGGTCAAACCAAGTCTTGGATTAGGTTCATATGATGAATTAGGATGTTTTGGTTCAATTGGTTCTGATTAATTTGGCTAAGGTTTGAAGTTGACTCATTTGGATTCAAAAGGGTAAAATGGGTCAAGTTGACCAATTTGACCAAATTATTTTGGGTTAGGTGTTGAGTCAAGTTCAATTGGTTAATTTAAAATGATTGTAGGCTTTTGATTGGTTTAATTTGGGTTTAATTTGGATTTTGGCCAATTCGACCCTTTGGGCCAATTTAGGCTAGGTTGGGTCAAGTTGACCAATTGGTCAAATTGGGCTCAATCATAGCTTTGGTCAAGTTCAATAAGTGATTTGGAATAAACTTGATCCATTGGTTGCAATCAATTTTGATCAAATCATGATTTGACTCATTTTAGCTTTTTAGGCCAATTTGGGTCAACTTAGGTCAAATGTCCAATTGGACTTGGTTTAGCTCAATTGAGGACTTGGTCATGTTCAAACATTGATTATGAGTGAGTTTGAGTCAATGGTTTCAATCAATTTGGTATATGGTATATTTTAGCTAGTTTGGGTTTCATTTGGGTTAAGATAATTGATTAACCTAGGATGATTGTTGATCCTAATATGGGGTTTGGATGGGCTTAGTTCAATCCAATTTGGGTTGAATTGGAACTTGGCTCAAAAATATCTTTTAGGTCACTCTGGGTCAAGTGGACCTAAATGGGTCAATTGGTTTGATGATGGCTTGATTCAAGTTTAATTGAACTCACATATGGATTTAGGATGGAAACATAAATCCAATTGCAAGTGGTTTGGAGTCAAATGAATTTTGGTTCATATGACAATTTCAAGTCAAAAGGGGTGAACATGGGCTTGACTTGGGTTGACTTGAGTTTGGTTTGATAATTATTGTTTGTGTTTATATTTGGAATAATGATTGAAGGAATGATTGAATCATGAAGAAATCCATGGATTTTGAGTTGATTTGGTTATCATTTAGCCAAGTTTAAGAAATTGGCTATAATGGATAAAATTGAAAATTTGACTTAATTTGGGTTCAATTTTGGCCATTTGGATTTATATTTCATTCATTTTTGTGAATATAAATGAAGATATAAATGATTCTTAAGAAAATCACTTGAGTTTGGAGTGATTTGGAAGCAAATTTGACCAAGTTGAGGGATGTAGGTCAAAAAGGCTAAGTTGGGTTTAGATTTGGTCTAATTTAGTTTGATTAAATTTGAATGGTTTGAATTTGAATTTAATTTATATTTGTGAATATAAATGAAGGAATTATTGATTTATAAAAAAATAAACCAAATTTAATTTGGTTTGAAGGAGGTTTTGGCTAAGCATATGAAGGTGGTTCATATGGATTAGGAAGGGGTTTTAGAGTTTGAATTCAATCATGGGTTTCAATCATTTGGAGTTGGATTTGGATTTATGGTCTAGGTTGGGATTTTATTAGAAATTGGATTTGATATTTGAGATAATCAATTGAATTAGGGTTGATTTGAATTTGGTTAAGGCTAAGTCCATAAGATAAAATTAAAGGGCTTAGGAAAGAATTTGGAATTTGAATTCAATCATGGGTTTCAATCATTTGATTTGAGATGAGATTTATGATTTTGGATTTAAATTTTAGGTTTTGTTCGAAAAAAAAAAGCAAGGACTGGGTTTAAGGCTATTGGGTAGGCAAGTCTTTTTAAATCCCTAAGGCATAATCTATTCCTATGGCTAACTCTTCTATGTCTCTAGGCATAGGTTAAGTGTTCACCTAATCACTAGAAGTATCTTAAGATTAAGGAACTCTTAGTGTCTACAAGAGTCCTAGATCTATAATGAGGAAGTTGAGAGCTCACTCCCAAAGGTGAGGTTAACAAAAGGCACCCAATAGGTGTGGTGTAACTGACTAGGTGCACCGCACATATTGGTGTTGATCGAGATGATCAATGACATCCGAAGGATTGCAACTACTAATAGAAATGATCTACTCCTAAACCAAAGATGTAGAAGGAATCAAGATCTTAGTGCAATGCAACTCAACTTATGCCAAGGGAATAAGAGTGGAAGGAAGGATCCACTGAGGGATCAAGCATCTGACCTTCCATTAGGGAAGCAGGTTCATGTTATCCATAACGGATAAAATCATGAACCTTCCACTAGGGAAACATGTTCAGATCATCCACTAGGGATAGGGATTTGACTAGGTTTGATTTAATGAGGGCTCTAATGGGGAGAGGATATGATTCGTGCCTCACTGGGGAAGAAATTGGTTTGATTTGATTGGTGGAGTATCCACTGGGGATGAAAATTTAATTTGATTTTTGATGTTTATGGTATGAGGCACCACTGGGGAGAGGATATGATCTGGTTTTCAGGGCACATCTGCTGGAGATATGAGCTCGGATCCACTAGGGATAAGTTGGTTTCAATATATGGATTGAATCAGACTGCACTAGAGGGAGAATGGTGAATCAGAAGAAATGGACCCCATCGGTGTGCGTTAGATCCACTAAGAAGGGGCTAATATCAGCCTAGACATGTCTTAGATTTACAAATCCAAAGGGATAGTCTACCGACTATCAGCTAGGACTATCCAACCTAAGGGATGTCTTTTGGTGTGCAATGGTCAAATCAAGAAGAAAGCTTGTAGACTTATAACTTCCTGAATAAGGAACCACTGGGGTGATCAGTTGATAGTACAACAAATCGAATTCGACCTAAGGTGACTATTTGAGCGATTGTCGCTGTGGACTCACATCGACTCAAGAATAGTCAGAATCAATTTAATTTAAATTTTAAGATGGACCCTGTCGATGCGCGATGGATCCACTAAAAAGGGTAGTCAAACTATCTTGAAAAGATTAATAATTTTGATTGTTATCTTGTACTTTTTTTTGGACATTTAAGAGAATTTAATCATAAATTTACACACACAATACATGTGTAAAGACTTGAACCCAAGATCTCTTGATTGAAAGCCAAAATTCTGAACCAATTGGTTAAGGTACCTTGTACTCTTATACTTTTTTTATAAATAGTTTTTTTTTTCAAAATATACTATTATTATTGTGTGCATGTGTGTGTGTGTGTGTGTGTGTGTCTATATATATATATATATATATATCATATAAGGTACAACAAGAAAGAAAATTCTTTGAAAATTTATATTAAAGATAAATCTACAAGAAGCTCCATTTTTGTCTCTCATGAAAAGGCCCCAACATATCCAGCCATTTTGCCTCCCCACAACCAAATATCTCATTGAAGCCAATTTTTTATAACATATATATATATATATATATATATATATATATATATATATATATATATATATATATATATATATATATATATATTTTAACCTATCTTAGATTTATAAATCCAAAGAGATAGTCTACCGGCCGTGAGGTTGAGCTAACCAACCTAAGGGGTGCTTTTTGGTGTGTAATGGTCAAGTTATGAAGAAAGCTTGTAGACTTAAAACCTTTTTGAACAAGGAACCACTGGGGTGATCGATTGCTAACACAACAAATTGAACCCATCTTAAGGCTGCCCGTCAGTGTGCAACGGTCGTGCTTGAAAGAATGCGTAATAGACTTACATCTTCCAAAGCAAGGACGATCGCCAGTGTGACTCGTTGGTGGCACAACAAGTCAAACCTGACCTAAGGGTGACTATTGAGAGAGTGCCTACCTAAGAACTTATCTCAACTCAAAAGTTGTCAGGTAATTCCTATAGGGAGTTTTGCTGACACTGCCCTAAAGATAGGATGTTTGCTTGGGAAAAGGTACCTCTCGAGGTTTTACTCCTAATCCAAAAGAAAAGATATATATATATATATATATATATATATATATATATATATATATATATATATATATATATATATATATATATATATATATATATATATATATATATATATATATATAACTATTATGTTTGTAAGGACCCTATTGGTGTGCGAGGGACTACAATGAGAAGGAGCTCATATCAGCCTAGTCCTATCTCAGAGTTATTGAACCAAGGGAGAATCTGCATATCTGCAAGGCAAATTCTCCAACCACCAGGGTTGTTAATAGGAAAGGAGGACTGTCCAATCCAAGAGTAACTGGGGTAGTGTCTAGATAGCGTCACTAAGGATGTGATTCAAATAGAGTGCCCACAAGGGAGGTACCACTAGGGGCATTATCCAGAACCCTGTAAAAGAAACTTATAGGTATTCGGTGGCTAACTCAAGGAGAAAGCATATCAGTCTTACATCTGCAAAGCATGTTGTATCCACCAGGTGGGTCACCATTAGCATGGTGAACACAAACCAACCTAAAGTGCCCGTCAGTGTACAAAAATCAGTCTAGAAAGAAGGCATGTAGACTTACATCTCTTTAAAGAGGAACTGATTATCGGGATAGTCTGTCTTCGGCTCGGCAGGTGCTATCCAACCTAGGCCAACTACCAAGTGGGGAGTTTTGTGTAAAGACTAAACCCAGACTTGAAGTAGTCAGGAGGAAAGGTACCACTAGGGGACTTACCCTAATCCTCAAATATACTCAATCAAGTTAGTTCACAATAGTTAGTTTAAGAAGAAGGCGTAGTAGACTTACATCCTCTCAAGCGAACCAATCAGGAGGTAGCTTATCGGTTGCGAGGTAAGGTCTACCATGCTAACAAGGAGCTTGTCGCTGTGCAATGGTCAAGTTAGGAAAGAAAGCATAGTAGACTTACATCTTCTTGAACAATGGACCACTAGGGTAACAGACTAGCAAGGTAGCATGTCAGCCCGACCTAGAGTAGCTAATGAATGAGTGCCACAGGGGGCTTGCTCCCACATCAAAATAGCCAGAGACAAAAGATATGTATTTGTGTATTTGTCATATATACCCAACCAAGTTAGTTCATGATGTCTAGCTTAATAAGAAGACATAACAGACTTACATCCTCTTAAACAAAGTCATCATGAGAGTAGCTTACCAACTATGTGATAAGACCTACCATGCTAATAAGTTTCTCGGCGGTGTGGAACGATCAAATCAGGAAAGAAAGCATAGCAGACACATCTTTCTAAACAATGGACCACTAGGGTGACACATTAGCAAAGTAGCATGTCAGCTTGACCAAGAGCAGCTAATGAGTGCCATATGGGGGTTGCTCCCACATCAAAATAGCCCGAGATAAAAGATATGTGTTTGTGTGTTTGTGTTGTGAGAGAAGGAATATGATGCCACTTGAGTTCTCTTACACCTACCCTAAACACATCATGGTGGATTTACAAGAAAAGATATTTTTAACCAACTATGAAGAGATGGAATTTGAAATGAAGAGAAGTTTTATTGATAGTTATTTTCAAACAAGATTTATAGATAATATTTCTTCAGGTAGAGTCCATTGGTTGGAAGCATATGACGCTCTCCCTTTCAATTTATAAGCTAATAGGATCCTCCTTGGTAGGCCTTTTCTATGCGAAAAAGACCTTCCTAAGTGGGTTCAAACTTGCCTCACATCTTTTGACAGGCAACAATTGATCTCCTTAGAACTAAAATAAGCTCTCATACTTGAAAAGCTCTAAGATGGACCAACTTGTTATGAGCTTGAATCATTTTGGCTTTATACAACTCGAGATTTTGGCATGTCCGGTGGCATCTCTCCTCCAAACCTTTGAGCTCTTATGACCATAACTTGGCGTTATGCTCCATTGTGATCTGGCTACCTACAGCTATCCTTAGTTATGGGAGTTGGACTTCTAAAGGTGGAACTGCTTGAGACCCATACACTAAAGAGAAAGCGGTAGGTTGAGTTAGAGTCCTGTATGTGGTGTTGTAAGCCCACAAGGCTTCAAGTAACTACTCATGCCACTACCGCTTATTATTATCAAGTGTCTTCTTTAATATATGGATGATAGTTTTGTTGAGGGCCTTTGCTAAGCCATTTTCCCTCGGGTAATAGATGATAGAATATCTCCGATCTATGTTGTGTCTTTGGGGAAAAGCTATTAATTTAGTGCTCTTAAATGCAGTACCATTATTAGATATAATTCATCGAGACACCCTGAACTTATATATGATATGGTTCCTGCAAAATTGGAGCACATGCTAAGTTGTGACCTCTCTAAGTGGGATGGCCTCTGCTGACTTGAAAAAGTAGTCGGTGGTAGCTAGGATGAACCGGTGACCCTTGGAATTAAGTGGATCGATGGGGCCCACTATGTCAGTACCCCAACACTCGAATGACCATTAGACCAATATAGGATATAGAATATTGGGTGGTTGGTGTAGGACCACACCGTGCACCTGATATTGGTGACATCTCCTATCTATATCCATGTAGTATGTGATCATCGAAGGCCAGTAATATCTTAGTCTCTTGATCTTGGATTTCATCTATAGACTGGATTAATGTGCTCCACATAAACCTGAGTGTACCTCGATCATGATCTTATTAGCTTCGTGTTTGTCCAAATAATGTAACCACATATGATCGAAGGACCGCCAATATAAGGTGCCATCCACGAGATCGTATAAGAGAGCTCTTTATTTCACCTGATGTGCTAGTGACTTCTCTTGAGACAGTTTTCTTGTATTTAGATAATCCATGAATGGTTTCCTCCATTATGACTCGTCATCCTTTTTGGCAATGGCAACCTCCCCTTCAAGAGAAAGTCTCTCGATGAGTTCAGCATTAACAAGGGATAAGACTTTTTTTGTTTTGGACCCTTATCTGTATGGGCGCATCTTCCAGACATGCCAACTCCTTAAGAAGCTTAGCCAATGCATCTGCTATTGCATTTTCTCTTCGAGGAATCTTATAGATGGTAACCTTTGGGATTTGGGCTAATAACTCAATGGTATACTTATGGTGATCATGGATCTTGGGATTCAGAACTTTGTATGACCTAGCAATTTAGTTAATAACTAATTGAGAATCCCTAAAGATGTTGATGCTATGGATGCATAGCATAATGGCTAACTCCAGACCAACAATCAGAGCCTTATATTCAGCTTCATTGTTGGAGCATGGATTGGACAGATGATATAAGAATTTCATCATATTGTGGTCCAGAGTTAGAAGGACTATTCCTACCCCTGTCATTCCTGGAAGAATAGATCGTGATTCTTCTCCTTTTTGAAAGGAAGTTGTATCATTAAAATACATCTCCCAATGGCTAATACTAGTGTCCCCTAAGTTCATGATTTGTTCATCAAGTCATCACTAAGCAGAGAATCAGCACGAAGTGGGTGTGCTGCTAAGAAATTCTTTAGTGTTTGTCCTTTTACTGCACAGAGAGGTACGAATGTGATATCTAACTGCGACAAAATCATGGACCAATGTGCCAACTATCTGGATAGTGTCAGCTGTGTCATGAGATAATACAGTGGATTGATCCTATAGATCAGATTCACTGTATGAGAAAGTATGTAGTGTCGTAGCCTTTGAGATGTAAATATTAAAGCTAGGCACTACTTTTTAATAGGTGGATAGTTAGCTTCAATAGAGATTAGGCGATGACTGAGATAGTAGAGTGCATTATCTTTTCTGTTGTTATTGGTTTGAGTCAACAAAGTGACAAGGGAGTCATCTAATGCAGTGGTATATAATATCAATGGCTTTCCTGGAATAAGGGCTGCTAGAACTAGTGGTGTCATCGGGTAGTGCTTGACGTCTTCAAAAGTATGCTAGCACTTATCATCCCACTTGAAGTTAGTATCTTTTTGACAAGTACTGAGAATGGTTGGCATCTTCCTGATTTGTTGGAAATGAAGCATCTTAGATATGCTAATCACCCTTGGAATGATCTCAGTTGAGTTAGAATTTTAGGGGGTGACATTTCTAAGATAGTCCTGATCTTCTCCAAGTCAATTTCTATTCCCTAGTGTCGGACAACAAACCCAAGGAACTTCTTTTAAGCTGCTCCAAGTGCACACTTCAGAGGACTCATTTTAATGTTAAATTATCTTAACCATTCAAAAACTACTCTAAAGTCAAAGAGATGGTCTTCCTTTTCTTTACTCTTAATTACAAGATCATCAATGTAACATTCGACTTGATGATGAATGAGTTCATTGAAGACTTGAGTCATGGCCTGTTGGTATGTAGCATCGGCATTTTTAAAGCTAAAAGGCATGACCCTATAATAATAAAATCCGATCGGGGTTCAAAAAGTAATATTTTTCTCATCCTCGGGGGCCATCTTAATTTGGTTGTAGCTAGATGACCCATCAATAAAAGAGAATACTACATGAGATGAGGCAATGTCCATCATCAATTCTGGTATAGGAAGTGAAAATTCATTCTTAGGACATGCCTTATCCAGATCCCTGAAATCTATGCATATGCAAATTTGGTCATTCTTTTTCTTAATTAGAATGACACTGGCCAACCAGGTGGGATATTTTTATTCCCTGGTAAAGGCAACATCAATCGATTTCTTGATTTCAAAAATGACCTGTTGCTCAATGTCTAATCGCATGCGTCTAGGAGCCTACTTGATAAGGTTAGCATTTAGATCTATTGCTAGTTTGTGGACTGCTACATCAGGGAATAAACTGGGCATTTCTTCATAACTCCATGCAAAGTAGTCCTTAAACTTAGCTAATAGCCTAACTAAGTCATTGGTTTATTCTTCATTCAACAAGGAACTGATGTATGTCGGGCATGGATCTTCTTTTCTTCCTAGGTTAATTTCTTTGAGTTTGTCGATGGTTGATCTGATTTCTTCTTCAAACTCTAGCAGTGCATCTTTGACTTCAAGATTATTTAGGTCATTTGAAATTTCTAAACACACCTCCTCATAAGAGTTAACATGATTTCAAAAGAACCTATCAGACTCCAAATGATTGGTGATGACTAGGCAATGGTTGTCATCGTCGACTGGACCCACTGTGTTGAAAATGTCTCCTTTGGTTGTCCCATAACCTTTCAAAGTAATTCAATTTATGTTTGGACCAAGTATGTGGGATTAATCCCTTCTTTGCTAAGTTAATAACACAAGGTGAATACTAATCAAAAAGTAGTCGTGTTAAATCTTTATATGAATCATCCTCAAGTTCTACATCAGCATCCTGACTTGAGGATGATGCTCCTAATAAAAACCTCTTTGGCTTGACATCTTTCAATGACTTGGGGGCCTCCTTAACTACCAATCCTCCAACTTTTTGGAAAGAGAGTGAGGTTAGAGCAAAAGTTCCCAACTGTTGCCCGACTGTTCTACATAATGATGATTTAGATACATTCATGCTTTGCTTGGAGGCCTGGTCTTCATTGATGTCTGACTCGAATGTCACCTCCAAAGGGACCCACTGAGAGGGGTTGGTTGGCGTGTTAACCACATGAGACTCATCCTCCGAACTAGACTTTAAGTCTATGTGGATAGCGGGGGTACTCCTCTGAGTTGGAACATAGCTCCTACTGGTTGACCATTAGCAAGGAGGTCTTCCACCTCTAGAACTGCCTTTGGATCTACCTCTTCCTCTACCTGGTGGGGGTCAAGTCATCCTACCCATTTGTTCATATGGAGAAACAAACTGTGGGTGGAATTTAACGTCAGGCTCTACTTCTTCCTCAGTGTCTGATTCTCGCTCACTTGCATTTTCATTTTCATTTTCTTTTTCTTTTTCTTTTCCTTTTCTTCTTCTTCTTCTTTTTCTTTTATTTCTTTTTTCTTTTAATTTTTAACTTTCACCAAGTTCACGAGAATAGGCTTTTTTATTTGACGGAAGATAGTAGGCTGCATCCTCATATATCACAACCTCCCTAATTGAAAATGGCTTCAAGTCTCTTTTGACACAATACTCGATTCCACCTCTTCAGAATTTGATGCACTAATGTAAAGAGGATGGAACCATGTTGTTTCTATGTATCCAAGGCCCACCGAACAAAGAAGTGAAGGATGTATCTTAATCAATTATGCAGAACTTGGCTTCTATCTTCCAGTCATCTATCTCTAATGGTAACACTATGGAGCCTAAAGCCCTCTCTCCTTGCTCATTGAATCCTCTCAACATCATCGATCTCCTCGAGTTGAGATGTCAATCTGAGTAGGCAAGGGTCTTTAAACTCATAATGTTCCGATGCACCTAGACCTAACACCTTAGAGAGTTTTAGATGTCCATATGTGTGATGTAGAGGGGACGGTTGTGCTCAGTTATCCCTAAAAGAAGATCTTCATCAGTGAATGTAACTCCATGGGCTTCTCTTGAATAACATGCCTCCTCTATAATAGCGGTCAGCTCAGCTAAACATATTTCTGGATCGATAAGGGCTTTGATCAATGACTCTCTCATCTCTTTGAACAAGACAAGGGCACCATATATGCTTAGCTTAGCTAGCAACTTTCTCAGGTGAGCGAGGACATTGTAGTCAACTCTAGGCTGGTCCTCCACAAGCATATCCGTAGGTGGAGCATCTTGTGGAGGGATTACTTGATCGCTAGAACCAATGACTTGCTTAACCTTATCCTGAGGTGCTACCCTAGGATGTAGAACTTTGTCACTACGGAGGTTGACTTCAATGACTTCATGAGATGGTTTAGTGAAAAGTTCTACTTGCTCATCAGGTTCACCTACAGCTTCTCCTATAGGGTCATCAGAGTCAGATGACTCCAAATCAATCTCAATGGGTGAACTCAAATGATTCAAAAATGGAAAATCCATTTCTAAATTAAAAAGGAGTTGATCAAAATTGTTATAGTTATTAATACTTGGAGAGCTTTCTATTGGGATAAAATCATCAAGACCATCAAAATTAGAGAAGATGTAAGTGGAATCAGCTTTGTTCATTGATTTATTAGATTTGGATGGAGGTACACAATAGAAATCAAGTAAAATAAGCAGAGTGAGGGATTTATCACCTCCCTCCATTGATACAATACGGTTGCTAGAAGAAGAGCTAGCCGGAGGAACTGTAGTTGCAACTATAGAAGGAGTGCTAAAATCGATCGGTGGTTGCGCTACTATGCTATCCCAGGCAAGTGGAGGTTATCTCTGCTGCTGCTGGGCTCCTACCTCCCTCAAGTTATCCTTAGCAACTTGCAAACCTTCCTTAGAGTTGGAGGTTTGAGCGGCTTCAGGCGCCTACAATGGTAATTTTATGATCTTAGAAATAAATTTCTTGGTGGTTTGGGATAGGGCGATATCCCAACCTTCCTTTATCTTAAGAGGATCGCATGTGTCCCCAAGGATTACCCTAACATAACTAGAAGGTCATTCCAATAGGTATTCCTTGGGGATGACAATGGAACCCGACTTGCAGCTACGCTCAAGCCAGTCCTTAAATATAATGCAATCTTCTAAGACATGGCCTAGCATGCGGTGATAGGGGAAATAGTTTGGATCATGACTCTTGCCCACTTCCTTCGGCCTCTTAGGCTCCGGTAACTGGAAATTAGACTTCTTTAAGAGAATCTAAAAGATCTTCCTGACTACCTCCCTCTTGAATGAGTAAGGTTTATTCAATCTGTCGGCAAGAATAGGTAAGTAATAACTACCTAGTGGCTGTGGTGAAAATATTTTATATCTCTGCCTTCATCTATCCCCTTTCAAAAAAGAGGATAAATGAAAATAGAAATATAAAACACCTTGTTGGGATGCCACACAGATTCACATATGTTCTTATTAGGGTGATCGGGTATGACATTGAGGAGAGGTGTACTATCTCGAAAGATAGAAGCCACCACCCTACAATGGAACTAATCACCTCAATAAGACTCCTAAGGACTACGGGTCTTCAAAATATACTAGAGATTCTTCCCCTACTTTACATGAAAAGTAAAGTAGAGTTTATTTTAAATTGGGTTCGTTAAGTTACCTACAGGGGCAAGCTCCCATAGTTAATTATATCCTAAGAAATGAAATTCCTTAGGAATACTCTCGATTAAAGTAATGATCGTTGTCTCTAAAGATTTCAAAAATGTAGGACTATCAATCGATTGGTTTATTTTTAGAAAGCCAAGTGGGATCGATCAAGAAGAGGGAGTTCTTATCGAAGCTAAATGAAAATAAGTAGAGGATGCTTAAGATACTAGGAAGCCTAGTAAGCATCCCAAACTACCATATGGTTGGGCTTTATATTTTTGAAATTGAATTAATTTGTTTGATTTGAATTTTTATTATAATGCTATGACTTATAATTCCATGATATAATGTCACGTAAATACCTAAGAGGAGAGAATTTATGCTTATGGCCCGCAAATGGGAGAAGCAACTCAGAACCTAAATCTGAAGAGTTTTGGCGAGGGCCAAAAGCACAACCTAAATATAAGATGAAAATGAGTATTTAGTTTACCTACACAAGAGAGGATAAATCACTTGACTGTTAGACTTACAGCCGCCTGGGGGTAGCCGCCAACTAACTCCTCATACGATTTTAAAATATGTAGGTAAGTCATATGTTTATGCAAGATAGTAAGGTTGTTATTTATTTAGAAAGAGACTAAGTCCTTAAACACACTTCCTAGGAGACTAGATCATGTAAGGGCATGCTTTAATGACTTAAATCTAATGCAAATTTTTTATATATTTTATTTTTATTTTTGGACAATCAATTTGACACAGGCTTTAGGATTCTTTATGCCTAATGCATGATAAATTAGATTATGGGCCAAAATCAGCAATATAAGATGGTGTGTTTCCACCATGGCTCTCACAGGTCAAGCTAAATTCTCTGGCAAAGGTGGAAGCCCTCCAATTAACAGTGAAATAATATGCTTTTTATGCATTATGTTAAAAAAGAAATTACAAATCTAGCTAAGGGGTTGCTAATTATTTTATCTTGATTTTTAAATTAGGAGTTAGATGAGATTATAAGTTGTTTATTTTTAATTTTGAGTTGATTAATTTGGTAGAAGATTTATTTTTCCCTAAGAGCTTAATTGTTGTCTAGGTCATACATCAAAGCAAGGAAGAAATTAAGAAAATATGTTATTTTAATGCACAAGTTAAACAAACATCAATCAATTTATAAAATTAGCGCCGAAAGAGTAAAAGGCCATTTGTGGTCAGGCTCCACCGCACAAACCCAAAAACTAATTGAATAGCTGAGCTCTACCCTTATACAACCTGAATTATAAATGAATAAATTAGAATAATGAAGGTTACCCCAGTAGTCATTCCGCTTTGGAAGATGTAAGACTATGATGCATTCTTTGTAGCATGATTGTAACAAACTGATAGGCGGCCCTAGGTCAGGTTTGATTTGTTGCACAAAGCAATCAATCAGCCCAGTGGTCTTTTGTAGTGGAAGATGTGAGTCCCCAAGCTTTCTTCCCTTCAATTGACCATTGCAAACTAAAAGACACTATCTCATCGACCGGGAAGCTACTCCCTTTGGTTCAGTAAACTTGAGATAGGTATAGGCTTCTATAAGTTTCTTCTCAGTGTGATCCATTACAAACTAGTGAAATCTATCAAAATAAACAAATCTAAAAATAAAATTTAATCTTGATTATCTTTGAGTTGATCTAAGTTCCTCAGTAGCATTCACTCAATAGTCAGCCCTAGGTTGGGTTCAATCTAGTATCTTGTTAATAGATTACCCTAGCAACTGGTCTTTACCTTGAGAGATATAAGTCTACTACACTTTCTTCCTAGTACATCTGCTGCATACTGAAAGGAATCCCTTTGGTTGGCTAGTCCTACTACATGTTTAGTAGACTACCCTTTTGGTTTGGTAAATCTGAGTTAAGTTTTAGCCTCCATGGCTCATACTTGGTGCATTCTATTGCAAACCAACAGGGTTCAACCCAAAAATCCAAACCTAATAAAATTGCAACAAATTCAACCCTCTCCCTTAGTGGAGATCTCTCCTCAGTGAGACTTGAATCAAATCAAACTTCTCATCCCCTTGTGAATGACTTGAACCTACTTCCCTAGTGGAAGGTTCACACTCTATCCCTTAGTGGAATTTTCCCTCTCTCTTATGTCTTTGACATAAGTAGAGCCACATTGCACTAAATTCTGGATGCTTTCTACATCTTAGGTTAGGGATAGATTATTTTTGTTAGTGCTTGTGATCTTTTGGTGTTGTTGATCATTTCAGTCAACACCAATACGTACGGTGTTCATTATCAGTCACACCACACCTATTGGATGCCCTTTATTGACCTCATTTTTAGAATGAGATCTCAACCCCTCAATCTTAGACATAAGAATTCTCTTAGACTTTGAGAGTTCCTTAGTCTTAAGACACATCTAGTGATTATGTGGACACTCAACCTAGCCCTAGAGACTTAGAAGAGTTAACCATAGAAATAGGTCATGCCTTAGGGGTGTTAGGAAAATTGCCTACCCTTTAGCTTAAACCATTCTTCACTTTCCTTCATTCAAATCAAACTCCAAATCAATCTTAATTAATTTTCTCTAAATCCAAATCAACTCTATATGATCAAAATCCATGATTGAAATTCATGATTGAAATCTATGATCAAAATTCATCAAAAATTTCTAAATCCAAAAATTTCTTAAGTCCTTAAATTTGCCTCTTAAGGACTTAACCAAAATAAAGATCTAAACTAAATCAAATCTTTGAGATTTTTTCATAATTCATTTATATTCTCATTTATATTCATATATATATAAATGAAATATAAATTCAAACCAATCAAATTAAACTCAAAATTCAAAAGAAATTCATGAAATTTTCCCAAGTCCTTTAAATTTTCCATTAATGGACTTAGCCTAAATCATGATCAAACCAATTCATACTCATGATATTTTCTCAAAAATCATTTATATTCTCATTTATATTCACATATATAAATAAAATATAAATACAAATCAATCAAATCAAATCCTCAAATTAAATTCCAAATCTAAAATCTTTCTTAAGTCCTTAATTTTCCATTAATGGACTTAGCCTAAATCATGATCAAACCAAATAAAACTCATGGGATTTTCTCAAAAATCATTTATATTCTCATTTATATTCACATATATAAATAAGATATAAATACAAATGAATCAAATCAAATCCTCAAATTAAATTCCAAATCTAAAATCTTTCTTAAGTCCTTAATTTTTCATCAATGGACTTAGCCTAAATCATGGTCAAATCAATTCAAATTCATGGGATTTTCTCATAACTCATTTATATTCTCATTCATATTCACATATATAGATGAAATATAAACCAATCAAATAGAATTCAAAAATTCAAACTCCAAGCTCCAAAATTTTCCTAACTCCTTTAAATCCTTCTTAATGGACTTAGCCTAAATCATAATCAAATCACTTCAAATCCTTGAAATTTTCTCATGATCCAATTATATTCTCATTTATATTTACATATATAATGAAATATAAATTCAATCAGTCAAAACCAATTCCAAAAATCAAACCCAAATCCCCTCAAAATCCAACCTAAGCCTTTCAAGTCAGAATCTTGAACTTAGCCAAATCAATTTTAAATCAAGCCAAACTCTTGATTTCTCTTAATGATTCAATAAAACCTACAATAATGAATCCATATATAAACACAAACTTCAATCACCAAATAAAAAATCAACTCAAAAATCAAACCCCAAATTCTTTCATGTTCACCCTTTGAATATGAAATCGTCAAATGAATCAAAACTCATTTGACTTCAAACCACTTGTAAATGAATTTATATTTCAATAATGAGTCCATATACAAGTTCAATCAAGCTCAAATCAATCTTTGACCAAGACATTTGACTCACTTAGGCCCACTTGACCCAAAGTGACCTAAAGTACCCTTATGAGCCAAATTCTAATCCTAATTAAATTGGATTGAACCAAACTCATCTATACCTCTCATCATTATCAACAATCATCATAGCATGATCAATCAATAAAATTGGGTCAAACCAAGTCAAACCTAAGGGTTGACCAAGTCAACACTTAGCCCAAAATGAAACCTAACATAGCCAAATTCCACCATAAGCCAAATTGATTAAAACCATTAATCTAAGTTCTTTCATGAGTAATTTGGTCATGCCCTCTTCATATCCACTTGATACATTCCTAATACCTCAAGGGGACCTAATGAAGAGTGGTGCACCCAACCCAATGGGTTTGGGTCAGCCCAATTGGCCCAAAGGCCAAACCCGACCCCATGAGTCAAATTGGCTCATTCGAAATCCCTCCTCCACCCAATTTGGCAATCCACTCAAGGCCTCAAACCGACCATGTACAAACGTCTAACAGCCTAAACAACCTTCCCATTGGGGTCAATTGGATCAAAATGGCAAGATAGCTTGCGGCCATCCCATCCTTCAAGGGGGAGATATACTCCCCCTAATTCAATTCAAATCCATGATTCCTCAATTCGATCAAGCCCTATAGAGTGTTAAGAAAGATCAAAGAGCCTTCCTAAGCATTTTAAGAGGGATTTGAATTTGAGATTTGTTGGTTTTCTCCATTAGAAAATAGGGGCTCACTTGAACTTCCAACTTTTTCCACACTAAAAACCACTCCAATTCCTCTTGCACACTTCCTCTAAGGATCAATCCGAGCACTCTCAAGCATTCATTTGAGTTCCCACAACAAGGAGAGAAGGAATTGAATCAAAGCCATAAGGAACATCAAGTGGTGCTGGTCCATAAAGCAATCCACTCAACCCCAAGGCCTAAGAATTTAAAAATGGCTTCTTCTCCACTATACGAAGCTACCTCATTGATCTCGAGCACCGGTGATCACCTCTGGCGTGGCATGGAATTTTTTGACCACCCAACATAGGAGGTGTTGGTCTTTTGTGAAAGGAATTTTCAATTCATACAAATTCCACTATTGGATGTGTTCCTTATTGGCTTTAGATGGTGTGGGTAAATATTTGCTTCAATCTGAGCTTAATCGAGCTTGGATCTTCCCCTTGATCATGGACAGTCTCTGTTGAGCCTAGTCAAAAAATTGGGGAGATCTTGGTAGTCCATCCGCGCATTTTGGATGGATGGCTGAGATTATTCCCATGTTTAGAAAATGAATTATACCTCTTAAGATCATGGGTTGATCTCTGGTCATTCAGTCTTTGATTGGACGACAGAGATTAAAGTGTGTCCCTCTGCTGTGCCACCTTTTGGATTTGATGTTTAAGTAAGCGACTCACGATGTGACGCATGTAAAGCGCACTGATTGCCACTACCACGCATCATGCTGCGAGCTGAGGGATTAGTTAGGATTCTTAATTAATCCTAATTAATCTCTTGATCTCCTAAAAATCATATCTCTTTCAAGAAAATTTTAAAAAATATGAAATAAATTCCTTGGAAAGATAATTCAACCTATACAATGGATTTTGAATTATGATTTTCTCTAATTTTGGGCTTTATTAGAAATTTCATTTTACTAATTACCTTTTAATTAAACCTTTTGATTAACCCCAAACTTCTTGGGTATGTTTTAGGTGATGACTTATGCCTCCCCTTATTTTCTTGGAATTTATTAAAGGTTTGATTAGGAGAATTGCAAAGGCATTTCTTAATTACCCTCTTTATGTAATTAAGAATAATTAAGGTATGAATAGTAGTTTTAATCCATTATTAGGATTGATTAAGGTCAGATCCAGTAGATAGAGGTTTACATTATAATTTTGGGGCATTCCCCTAAGCTAGTCCCTAAACCCCCTATTCTTTCCTTAATCTTCTCTTAATTAAGGGTAAATTCAGTAATTATCCCCTTAATTAATTTCTAAAAGTTTTAAAAAACTTCTAGAACTCAATTAATCTACCTTGGGTAGATGCTTAGGTGTTTAAGAGCCTAAGTTTAATTAAGGAAATCAAAACCCAATTCATATATGTGAAAGGGTGTTTTGAAATTACTTAAGCTAAAACCCTTAGCTTAATTAACCATTAATCATGAGCCAAATTGCATTAGACCCTTTTTTCCTAGGTTCATTGCAAGTTTAAATTCATTCTGAGTTTTCATGTCATCTTATTGGCCCATAATTATTTAGTTAACTATGCTAAGGTGGTGTAGGTAAGGGTTAATTAACTTGTTTAATTCATACCTTAACCTAATTAATACATAAAAAGGGATCTAATTATCTAAAGATTAAACAAAAATATCAAACACATGTGGGAATGGTTTAGGAACAACAAACCCAACTCACCTTTTCAAAATTAAATCAAACTTAAAACTAAACAAAAATCACATTGAAAACACTTTGATTTATTTTAAACATTCTTATTCCATAAGAATGTCTTTAGGAGTTAATTAAAGTGAATGTGTTTACATGATTTAATTACTTTGATTCTTTTCCCAACATCTTAAATTTGTATGTCATGTGGTTTCATGCATTCATATTTTTTACATTAAAATTTAAAAATGAAATTGTTTATGTCAAATTTGCATGTATTGGCTAAAGCAGAAATATGACTGGCTATTATCACTACTAAATTCAAATTATTTTTGAAACACATAAATCAATATAAATTTTGCATTCTTTTTTTCCATTTCATTTCTTTTGTACACAGGTTTGTATTTAAGGAAAGTGATATATTAGCCTAGACAACCCCAAGGTTGCGAGGCTTTAAGTAGCCCTAAGTAGGTATTGTACCTTACACCTTTGGTTAACAATGGCATTGTACTCACTTATGCCTCTCTTACACTTATGTGTGCATGTGAAAAATTGTATAAAGAAACCCTTTTCTACATAAGAAAAATCATGCATATTTAACTTCTAAATTTCCTTAAATGGATTACTTCATGCATAATAAAGTGTGTTAAATATTCTCATTTGTTTGTATTGATATGCTTAGGACTTATTCATAAGCATGTTATACATGTTGGGAAAGAAATGAAGTAATGTGTGTTATGTAAATTTGGTTCATTTTATTTAATCTTAAAATACCTTTATTTTTGAATAGTTTTATTTAGAGTTCATCTAAACTTAGGATTAATTCAAAGACTAAATCAAAATAATCACTAAACAAAACTATAATGTGAGCCTACTTTAGAAATTACTTAGGTTTGGGAAGGAAAGAGAAGTTCTCCTCTCTTTCCCTCTCTTTATAACTTAATAATTAATTATAGGATTAACTTGAACTAAATCAAAATGTGAAATAAAATCAACCCAAATAATTAAATGACTTAAATGAAACCCTCCTCTAAGTTGAACATGTTTTCATACTTAAAAAATTTGAACTTAAAGCCATAGCTAAGCATACCACATAATTAGCCTAAGACACCACTTCTAGCTTCAGGTTAGGGTGGTGCATAGTTTGATGTTTTATTTTATTTTATGATATATGCTTTAGGATGGATGTTAGAATGTATGCTCATAGAATGGATGGTAGGATGCTCTTAGTCTAATCATTATTTTCTCCAGGGGATTGTGCTTAAGGGGAACTATCATAAATAAAAATATAAATGCTTTTGCTTGCAGGTGCTTTGTACCCCTAAGCATAATCCAATAGACCAGACAGACTTAGTCACCCATAAGTGGGGTGATAAGTCTAATATACATGCTTGGGATTTGTGTAGTTTGTTTTAGCTAACCTTTGTTTTGCAAGTGTTAGTTAGATTTCCATTCTTTTCCTTTTCATGTAAATTTATGCAATTAGGATTTTGGAATGATTATTATGGGGATTAGGATGAGCATTGGTCATAAGATCCTATCTTATGTACCATGTAAAGCCTTGGAGCATCTACCTTCCAATCATCCAAAAGAAGGAACAAAAGGAGAAAGAAGAAAAGAAAGAAGAAAAGAAGAAGAAAGAAGAAAGAAGAAATAAAGCATGAAGACCCCCATAACAATGAATTCCTTTCTTAATTGTAATTTATTTCATTTGTAATCCAAGTTGTATAAGGGTAGAACTTAGCTACCCAATTCAATATTTTCAGGTTTGTGTGGTGGTGCCCGACCACAATGACATTTTATTCTTTTTGCGATTAGCTTTATAAATTGATTGATGATTTGTTTAGCTCTTGCATTAAGTGACATGCTTTACCTAGTTTCTTCCTTGCTTTATGTATGGCTTGGATGTGGATTAGGCTCTTTAGGAAAAAATAAATCTTTTACCTAACTTAATAACTCAAAACTAAATTAAAGAACTCATAACCTCACCTAAATTTTAGGTTTGAAATTAAGATAAAAGAATTAGCAACCCCTTACCTGGATGAGTATTTCTTTTGAAATAGCATGCAAAAATGGATCTTATTTTACTCTTGATTGGAGGGCTTCCACCTTTGCCAGAGAAATATGGCTTGACCTTTGAGAGCCATGGTGGAAACTCACCTCCTCCCTTCTCGCTGATTTTGGCCAATAACTTTATTTCTCATGCATTAGGCATATTAATCCAATTAGCCTGAGTCAAAAATAATTATCTAAAAATGAAAATAAAAGGAAATCTGAGTTGCATTAGAGTTAAGTCATTTGAAGCATGCTCTTTCCATGATCTAGTCTCTTTAGGGAGTGAGTTTAAGGACTTAGTCTCTTTCTAAATAAATAACAGCCTAGCTATCTTGCATAAGCATAATAACTTGCCTACATGTATTTAAAATCATAGGAGGAATTAGTTGGTGGCCACCCTAGGTAGTTGTAAGTCCATGCTGTCTGGTGGTTTGTCCTCTTTTGTGGAGGCAAACCAAATTCTCACTTTTTCCTTAGATTTAGGTTGTGCTTTCGGCTCTCACCAAAGCTCCCTAGATTTAGGTTCTGAGATTGCTTCTCCCCTTCGTGGGCCATAAGCATAATTCCTCACCTCTTAGGAATTTCCTTAATCTTGTGTTAGGGAATCATAAGTCTTATATTTCTAATGAAAAATGCAACTCAAACAAACTAAATCAATTTCAAGGCTAGTTTCAACTGTAAGCAAGCAGTTGGCAAGTCGCAGTGCAGCAAGTACCATTCTCATGTAAGTCAATCTCCGAAAGAAAAGAGATGCTTAATAAAGAATGAGAGCTTTGGTTTCTTCTCATTGAGATAGGAGTAGGAAAAAGAGAGATTTTCGTCATTTGTGGATCACTCGGATAAATGCGGTAACTCATGAGGATAGGCTATTATATAGCTATAGAAGCAAAACCCAACTATAAGATAGTTTGAGATGCTCGCTAGGTTTCTTGACATCGTGGGCATCTTCTACTGATCTTTCATTTTGGCTTCGATAATAACTCCCGCTTTGATCAATCCCATTTGATCTTTCAAAAACAAACCAATCGATTGGTAGTCCTTTCATATTGAATTCTTTGAAGACAATGATCCTTTACCTTAATTGAGTGAATTGAAGGAAGATGTTCATTTATGCTTTTCAAAAATTGAAAGATTTTGATGAAGATTTCATTTGAAAATAAAACTTCCATTCAATGGGCCATAAGCATGATTTTGATGAAGGAAGATGTTCATTTATGCTTTTGAATATAAAACTTCCATTCAATATCCATTCAAAATTCAAAATCCAAATTTTTTTAAACTCATCTGGAACTTTATTTAACATACCCAAATTTGTTAAGTGAAGTCTCCAAATAAAAAATCCAAAATTTTCAAAACATATTTGGAATTTCATCTAGCATACTCAAATTTGTTAAGTGAAGTCTCCAAACCCAAAATCAAACATTTTCAAATACACTTGGAACCTCATTTAGCATACCCAAATTTGCTAAGTAAAGTTTCCAAAGTCAAAACCAAAATTCTCAAACACCTTTTGGAACTTCCTTCCTTAGCATACCAAATTTGCTAAGGGGAAGTTTCCATTTTTAAAATCTAAAATAAATCAAAAATTTTGACATATTTTAGAATTTCATTTAGCATACTCAAATTTTCTAAGTGAAATTTCCATTTCACAAAACTAAGTGGGACTTCATCCTTAGCATACCAAATTTGTTAAAGTAAAGTCTCCACTTTCAATAAAATCAAAATAAAGATGAAAACTTAGGATTTTCCTAGCATACTCAAATTTGCTAAGAATCTTACCCTTTTCAAAAAATCAAAACATCAAAACAAAAATGAAACATTTAGAATTTTCTTAGCATACCTAAATTTTCTAAGAATCCTATTTTCAAAAAAAAAATCAAAGAAAACACACTTGAGCTCTTCACTTAGCATACCTAAATTTGCTAAGTGAGAATTATAAATTTTCCAAAATCAAAATAAAAATTCACAAAAAGAAATAATCACTTTCTCAAACACTTCACTTAGCATACCTAAATTTGTTAAGTAGGTGAAATTCCAAAATCAATCAAACAAAAACAAAATCAATTAACCCTCACTTTAATATACCCAAATTTATTAAAGGAAAGGGTCCTCAAATCAAAAATTCAAATTCAAACAAACATGAACCTTCAACATACCTCAAATTTTGAATTGAAGTTGATTCAAAATTCAAAATTCCTCTTTCAATCAATCTTCTCAAATCTATTTGAACCCCACTTAACACTTCCAAGTTATTGGATGTGGGTTCAAATTTTCAATTAAAAAATTTAAAAAAATCTATAAAGATAGAAATCTGATACAAACTCATTTCTCATAGATTCTACAGATGTTAGTCTGTTTCACGCTTATTCGAGATGGTCGGCGAAGTTTATTTTTACCTTCTCCCATGGTATGGATATGGCTTTGGATCAAGCCAACTTCCCCCGACTGGACATCTGATTCACTTTGGTATGAGATTCGAGGGCGCTAGGATTACTTGTGAGGGCATTCCCCTCTCTAGTTAGTGACCACGCGTGAAGTCATCGTGATTGATTTACCCTCGACTGATGTCTCCTCACCAAGAGGAAAGCGTGGTTTCACAGTTTCCCATAGTAGTGCAGCAGTAGCATTCATCTTACAGTTCACCCTTGAGTCTCTCATACTGCCCCAGTGAGGGTTAGCACCATCTCATATGTACCCTCTAAGGGTAAGGATCCCTTGATCTCAAGGCCTGCCTCCCCTACATTTGAGTATGAGTCTAGCTTGCACTCCTCTCATCCTACCCATATAGATCATAGGAATAAGAATCGCATGATCAAGCGGTACCACACCAGGATCGCTAAGGAGTTAGAGGCAGCAGCCCGTTCAGCTATGGATGAGTTCCCCATTGTGACTTCACCATTGGTTACAAAAAATAAGTTCCATCCTTTGTTTGGGTCTGACAGAGAGGATGTTAGGAGGATCCGCTCATCACCTCCTCCAGTGGTGCAGTATCAGCCAATAGTTTCTAGGAGCAGGAGGTCATACGGCCTCGACCGCCTTTACGCCAGTAGGTGAGCATACTGGATGCTTAGTCCCACTAAGTTTGATCTTTGATCCATGATCCCCCGTAGTGTCGGGAAACATATAGGCCAGGAGTGGGCCTGAGAGGCCCATACAACACATATTACCAGGAGGAGGTTCATGTGATCCACTCTTATTGATTTTCCAGCTACTGCACGCCAACCATAGATAGATTCTTCTTCACGGGACTAGTCACCATGGGGTAGCTGCATAGAGAGTCAGTGGTGTCTCTACCCCACCACTCTACCCATCATCCGCCATCACCAGTTTAGGTTACAACAACTCATGTTTCAGCAAAGGCCATGAAGGCCACATTCGGGGAGAAGCGCACCCCGTTGGTGATCCGACTATGGCCAAGGGATCCTACCCCTTCTACACCACCCATTATGGTAAGGTTGAGCTCAACCTCGCTTCTGGTGAAGGAGTGGCGACCCCAAAGTATCGTGGTTGTCCCTTCACCAACTCCGCATGCCTGATGTGGAGATGGTGACCATTTTGTGATATTGCACATGATAGTATAACTACACCAGTGATAGTGGAACATACTAGGATTGTCGCCCCTCTCATAGCTAGTGGGAGTCAAGAGTGTCATTCATCTAGTGAGTACAGTCCACATAGGATTGACTCTCCAATGATAGGCAAGGTCCGGTGCCTCTCAGTGCACTATAGTGATCACACCGGTCATCTTAGATTATTTGTACATACTCAAATGGATCATTATTTAGACAAGATAGTGGCACATTATTTCATGGAAAAGAAGGAGATCTTGGGGTATGATTGGTCAGATGAAGAGAAAGTCAGCTTTGATCCCAACAAAGATGACTTATTGGGAGACTTAGCTGGAATCTGCATGGTTGACACTAGAGGATCTCTTATTTGGGAACAAAAAGCCATGGAAGGTAATGAGGTTGATCAGGAAGACACTACAGCATCAGACCAACACCTCCAACATCAGTTGAAGCAGAAGGATGAGTAGATTGATAGGATGGAATGCCAATTAGAGGACTTGTTAGCAATAGTTTCAGTGCTTTAGAAACAAGCCCCTTTAGTTCATCCTACTACGGTCGACATTAGTCAGCCTGTGTTAGTGCATGTCTTGGACCCAGTCAAGACTCTACCTCCCATTGAGCAAGGTATCACTAGCATGTATAGGAAGGTAGTAGAAAGTACCTCCATACAAGAAAAAAATATAAAATTTATGGTTGAGCAGCAGGTAAAGTAAGCTTTGGCTCAAGCCCGGGGAGGATCATCGGTTCAAAAGGGTAGGCCTTACCCAGAGAAATTTGATGATATCCAATATCTTAAGAGTTTCGTACCTCCTTCCTTCAAAAGCTTTGATGATAGTGGAAACCAAACACAACACACATCTCATTTCAGGGCTAGTTATTACAATATAGGTGGCAGTGATGCTTTGCTTTTCCAACTTTTTATTAGTATCCTAGCGGGTATTACTTTTGATTGGTATGCTGAACTTCTCAATATTTTAGTAAAGACATTTGCTAAGTTAGAGCAACTCTTCATCAAGAGGTTTGTTGGAGCTCAACAAAGGGTTACTGCAGGTGATCTCATTGTAACATAATAATAACTCGGTGAGTTCTTTGTTGATCATATTCTTTGATGGCATAAGCTATGTATGAAGTGTGAACTGTAGCTATTTGAATATCATGCCATTGAGATTCTCTTGAAGAATATCCATAGTCTGGTCACCTTCAAGCTTAAGGGTTTCACCATCAAGATATTTGAGAAGCTAATCGACAAGGTAGCTAGTCTACAAGGAGAGGTCAAATAGTTAACTATTCAAGATCGCCTAAGGTAAGCAGAGAAGGTCTATGAGAAGAAGCCGGAGCAGTTGAGGGAAGCGACCAACTAGAGATCCGAGACCACAACCTCAACAGTCTCCACCTCCTTTGCCACCATCAACGTAGCCCTACTAGACTCCACCGTAGCCTCCACGGCCAGCACAGCCATTGCCTAAGCCATACCACCACCACCAGCGGCATGCTTACCCGTCGCTAGGTAGCTATGGTCCACCTACTCTTTCAGATAAGTTAAACAAACCTTATTCTTTTAAGAGGGAGGTAATTAGAAAAATCTTCTCTTAAAGAAACTAAATTTTCAGTTACCCGAGCCTAGGAGACCGAAAGAAAGTAGGCAAAAGTCATGATCCAAACTTTTACCCTTACCACTGTATGCTAGGCCATATTTTGGAGGATTGCTTCACATTCAAGGATTGGTTTGAACACAGTTTTAAGACCAGTGTTGTAGTTATCCCAAAGGAATACCTTGTGGAACAATCTTCTAGCTACATTAGGGTAATCCTTGGGGATATATGTGATCCTACCAAAACTAAAGAAGGTTGGGATATTTCTCTATCCAAAACCTCTAAGAAGATCATCCAAAAGATCAAAAAGCTTTCCTTTTAGGTGAGCCTCAAACCTCAACACCAAGGAAGGTTTGCAAGTTGCTGTAAACTCTAGAAAGAGCTCAAGAAGAAGAGTGAGAACATCCGAGATAGCCCTTTAGCACAACCACCGACCGTATCCAGCCTCCAGCCTATAGTTGTGACTCCCACACCGATGACTTCTTCCATTTCAGCTAGCTCTTATTTTTATTCTACTAATAGAACTCTTGTATCAGTGGATAAAGGCATCAAATCCCTTACTCCACTTGCTTTACTTGATTTCTACTTTGTACCTCCAAATAATTCCAAGACTTTAAAAAATAAAGCTAGTTTGAATTACATCTGTGTCACTTCTGATGGGTTGTCTTCTTCTATTCCTAATGATAACTCTTCAAGTCTAAATAACTATAATAATTTTGATCTCCCTCTTTTTGATTTAGAGTTGGACTTAACAACTCTGAATACTACGGGTTCACCTCTTGAGATAGACTTGGAGTCATCTGATTTTGAGGGTCCCATAGGAGAAGCTATAGGTGAGCCTAAAGTGTAGGTAGAACCTTCCATTACCCTACCACAAGAGATCATCGAAGTCAACCTCCGTAGTGGCAAGGTTCTACCTTCTAGGGCAGTAGCTCTAGATAAAGGGAAATAAGTCATTGGTACTGAAGATCAAGATGCCCTTAAACAGGATGCACCACCCTTGGATATGCTTTTGGAAGACCAGCCAAAGGTGGACTACAATGTCCTTTCTCATCTAAGAAAGTTGCCATCTAAGCTAAGCATATATGATGCCCTTTGTCTTATCCAAAGAGATGAGGGTGTCACTAATCAAGGCCTTCCTTAATCATGAAATATGCTTAGCTCAGCTGACTGTTATAGGTGAGGAAGCACATTATGCAAAAGAAGCCCAAGGGATCACCTTCACACATGAAGACCTTCTTTTAGGGGACTTGGAGCACAACTGTCCCCTCTACATCACAGTAGACATGGATAGGTTTAGACTCGCCAGAGTCCTCATAGATTCAGGTGTATCGATGAACATTATGAGTCTAAAGACCCTTATTTGCTTGAGGATCGACATCTCTACACTCCGAGAAGATCGAATGATGTTGAGAGGATTCGATGACCAAGGTGAGCGGGCTTTAGGTTCTATGGTGTTACCTTTAGAGATCAGTGACTGGAAGACTAAAGACAAGTTCTACATCATTGATTCGAATGCTTTATTCACTTCTTTGCTTGGTAGGCCTTGGATATATCAGAACAACATCATTCCATCCTCCCTTCATTAGTGCATCAAGTTTAGAAAAGATGGAGTTAAATACCGTGTTAATGGAGATGAAAAGCCATTTTCAATTAGAGAGGTTGAGATTTATGAGGATGTGACCTACAATCTTCTTCAAAACACCCTTTCTCATGAACTTGGATAAAATTCAAATGCAAAACCAAAAGAAAAAGAAATTGAAGAAAAAGAAAAGATAAAAGAAAATGAAAAGAAAAATAAAAGTCCAAGTGAACAAGAAAGGGGAACTGAAGAAGAAAGAGATCTTCATATCACATTCCACTCACAGTCCATTCCATAATTTGGGCATGTGGGTAGGATGGCTCAACCTCCACCAGGTAGAGGTAAAGGTAGAAATAGAGGCAGTTCCAGAGGTGGAAGACCCCCTAGTTGGCCTTCAACCAATAGAGGTTGTGTTCCAATTCATAGGAGTACCACTATTCATATAGACTTCGAATCCATCTCAGAGGATGAGTCTAATGTGATTAGTATACCAACCAACCCCACTCAGTAGGTTCCATTGGAGATGACTTTTATCCGCATGAGATGAAGATTCCAAGCAAAGCAAAGTATTTGAATATGGTTTATGTGAAACTATTAAAGAATTGGGAACCTTAGCTCTTACCTCACTTACATCTCAGAAAATTGAAGGTTTAGTAGTTAAGGAAGTCCCTAAGTCTTTCGGTGACATGAAGTAGAAGAAGTTCTTTTTAGGATCATCTTCCCCAAGCCCTGAAGTTGATGCAGAGCTTGAGGAGGATACTTTTAAAGAATTAATGGAATTAATTTTTGACTTTTACTCACCTTGTGTTCAAAATCTTATACATAAAGGTTTAGTTCCTCACACATGGTCTAAGCACAGGTCAGAATACTTCGAAAAGCTATGGAACAATATAAGCAGGGAAGCCCAATCATGAGCAAGACTAGGATTCGGAATAGTGGGTCCGGTCGATGATAAAGATTTTTTTCTAGTTGTTACCAACCATTTTGAATCTGATAGATTCTTCTCACACAACCCCAACTCTTATGAGAATGTGTGTTTAGAAACCTTAGATGATTCAGATGATCTCCAAGTCAAAGAGGCACCGCCAGAGTTTGAAGAGGAGATTCATTCAAAAATAGATAAGCTTAAAGAGATCAACCTTGAGACAGAAGTGTGCATTCAGAGTTTTTGAACGGTTAAGATAATATAACCTCAAAATGAATCTTCTGAAGTGTGCATTCAGAGTAGCTTTAGGAAAATTCCTTGGGTTTATTGTTCGACACGGGGGAATAGAAATAGATCCTTAAAAGATCAAAGCTATCTTATAAATGCCATCTCCTAAGAGTTTAACTCAACTCAGATCCTTTCAAGGACATGTGGCGTATCTAAGACACATTATCTCCAACCTATCAGGATGATGCAAGCCATTTTCAACACTTGTCAAAAAGGACTCAAAGTTCAAGTGGCATGATAAGTGCCAGCATGCTTTTGAAGACATCAAAGAGTACTTTGTAAAGTTGCCAGTTCTAGCAGTCCCTATCTCGGGCAGGCCACTCATCCTTTACACTACTGCATTAGATGACTCTCTTGTTGCTCTATTAGCCCAAACCAACGATGATGGGAAGGAGAGCACTCTCTACTACCTCAGTCATCATCTAATTCTTGCTGAAGTGAACTATCTACCTATTGAGAAACATTGCCTTGCTTTGATCTTTGCATCTTAGAAGCTACTACACTATATGCTTTCTCATAAGGTGAACTTGATCTCTAGAACCAATCCACTACAGTACCTCATGACACGGCCAACGCTTTTGAATGTTTGGCTTATTGGTCCATGATTCTTTCATAGTTTGACATCACATTCACACCCCTCCATTCAGTAAAAGGATAGACACTAGCATATTTCTTTGCAGCACACCCACTGCTTGCTGATTCTTCACTTAGTGATGATCTCCCTGATGAATAAATCATGAACATAGGGGAGACTGGCAACTACCGATGGGAGATATATTTTGATGGTTCTGCTTCTTTTCTTAAAGGTAAAGCACCACGATCTATTCTCCCAGGATAGGCAGGGGTAGGAATAGTTCTCCTAACTCCAAACCTTGATGTGATGAGATTCTCATACTATATTTTGAACCCCTGCACCAACAATGAAGTTGAGTATGAGGCTTTGATTGCTGGTCTGGAATTAGCCATCACTATCAGTGTCAAGAGTATCAACATCTTTATTGATTCTCAGTTGGTCATCAATCAGATTGTCGGGTCCTACCAGGTTCTCAAACCTAAGCTTCATCATTACTATGAGTATGCTATAAAGTTGTTGGCCTAGATTCCCAAAGCTACCATCTATAAGGTTCCCCGAGCATAGAACGCAGTAGTAGATGCTTTGGCCAAACTTGCCAAAGAATTAGCATGTCCGGAAGATGAGTCCATTTCAAAAAGGGTCCAAAATAAACAAGTCACATCCCTTATTGATGCTGAACTCATTGAGAGACTTTCTCTTGAAGGAGCTGGATTGGATAAAACCATTCATAGATTACTTCAACACCAGCAAACTACCACAAGAAAGGTCACAAGCCCATCAGGTGAAACATAGAGCTCTCTTCTATGCTCTTGTTGATGGCACCCTATACCGTTGATTAGACAAACATGAAGCTCATGGCATTATAACTGAGGTACACTCAGGTCTATGCAAAGAACATCAATCTGGTCTGAAGATGAAGATGAAGATCAAGTGACTTGGATACTACTAGCCTTCAATGATTATGATCATGGATGTAGCTAGAGATGCCATTGTCGTGTGGTCCTCCACCAACCAGCCATGTGGTCCTCCACCAACCAGCCAACATTCTACACCTTCCATTGGCCTCATGGTCATTCGAGTGTTGGGGTACTGACATTATAAATTCGATCGATCCTCCTTCTTTCAAGGGTCATCGATTCATCTTAGCTGCCACTGACTACTTTTCCAAGTGGGCGGAAGCCATCCACTAAGAGAGGTTACAGCTCAACATGCACTTTAGTTTTTCAGAAACCATATCATATATAGGTTCAGGGTGCCTCGATGAATTAAATATGATAATGGTACTTCATTCAAAAGCATGAAGATCAACAGCTTTGCCAGAAGACCCGATATAGATTTGAGATACTCCACCATCTACTACCCTAGAGCAAATGGCTTAGCAGAAGCATTCAATAAAACTCTCATCCAGATACTGAAGAAAACTCTTAATGATAATAAATGATAGTGGAACGAGTAGTTAGTTGAAGCCTTATGGGCCTACCACCACATATAACTCCAATTCCCCATTTTTTCTGTAGGGAAAGTTATTCTTCCTTTAGAAGTTCAACTCCCATCACTAAGGATAGCATTGGGTAACAAGATCACTACAGAGCATAATATAAAGTTGTAGTTAAAAGAGCTCAAAGGTTTGGAGGAGAGCCACCTACAAGCATGCCAGAATCTCGAGTTGTACAAGGCTACAATGATTCAAGCTCACAACAGGCTGGTCTGCCCTAGTTCTTTTTGAGTAGAAGAACTTGTGTTAGTCCTAAGGAGAATAATTATTGCCCGTCAAAAAATGGGAGGCAAGTTTGAAACCACTTGGGAAGGCCCCTATATCATAGAGAAGGCCTACCAAGGAGAATCTTATAAGCTTACTGATTGTAAAGGGGAACACCCGATGCTTCCAATTAATGGGCTCTATCTAAAGAAATATTACCTATGAAATAAATCATGTTTAAAAATATTCATTAATAGAAAGAACAAAAATCTGATTCCATTGATCAAATCTTCTCTTTTTTCGAAGCATTGTTTGCTTGTCTATCGCGTGGCGGTTTCTAGGGTAAGAGATTCCCGCATCTTATCTCTCTTTCACAACACAAACACAATCTCCTGATGCTATTAAAATAGGTGTAAGAGAACCCGAGAGGCATCTTATTTCAATTAGCATAACTAAGTCAGGTGTGAGAGAACCCAAACGTCATCCTTTCTTATGAGAATCTTTTTTGCCATCCGTGGCATCATTTCATCAAAACCCCTAGTGTGTTTAAGGTAGGTGTAAGAGTCCCCCAGATGTCCTATTCCTTTTAACACATGTAAAATAATAAACACAAATCTTTTATCTCGAGCTACTTTAATGTAAGAACAAGCCCCTTATGGCACTCACTCATTAGCTGCTCTAGGTCGAGTCTATATGCTACCTCACTAGTATGTCACCCCAGTGGTCATTTATTGCAGGATGTGAGTCCCCGCTCTCTCTTCCTAACTTGACCATTACAAACCAATGAGCACCCTATTCGTATGGTAGTCTTGGTTTTACCTCATGATTTGTGATAAGTCCCTTCTTGAGCTCCTTTCTTCGGTTTATGTTTGGATAAGTCCTCTAGATATTTCCACTTAGAAGTCCCTTGGTTCAATCACCTGGTGAGATGCATAACCCAAAGAATCCCCAGAAGGATGTGAGTCTCGAAGCTTTTTGCAAATTGATTACAACATAAGAGATGTTCATTATGTGACTCAAAGGACACCACTGGCAAATGTGAGTCCTCTTTGAGTTGGACTTGAATATTTATTAGATATGACTAGCCATCATCTTCGGGGTGTTGGATTAAGCCTTTAGTGGCCCCATCCCCTATGAGCACTCTATTTGGATCAAGTCCTTTGCAACCCCATTTAGACACTATCTGGGTTACTTCTGGATTGGATAGTCTCCCTTTCCTAGTAGCCACCCCTGTGGTTGGAAAATTTGTTCAGCGGATGCATAAATTTTCCCTTGATTCAGTAACTCTGAGATAGGTCTAGGCTGATATAAGCTCCATCTCAGTTTGATCCCTCAAAAACTATTAGGGTCCATGACAAAAGAAACTAAATAAACAAATAAACAAAATTAACTAATTTGCTTATGGATTAGGAATTCAAGCCTCCAAAGGGCCCCTTTTCCCAAGCAGGCATCCTATCTTTAGAGCAGTGTCAGCAGAACTCCCTATAGGAATTTCCTAATTACCTGAGTTGAGATAAATCTTGGGTCGGTACTCACTCTGTAGTCACCCTTAGTTCGGGTTCAATCCATTTTGTCATAAACAAGTTACCCCGACAGTCATTCCGCTTTGGAAGATGTAAGACTATGACACATTCTTTCTAGCATGATTGTCACAAACTGAATGACAATCCTAAGTTAGGTTTGATTTGTTGCCCAAAGCAACCAATCACCCCAGTGGTCTTTTATAGTGGAAGATGTGAGTCCCCGAACTTTCTTCCCTTCAATTGACCATTGTAAACCAAAGACACTCCTTTGGTTGGATAGTTCTCTCATCAGTCGGGAAGCTACTCCCTTTGGTTCAGTAAACTTGAGATAGGTCTAGGCTTCTATAAGCTTCTTCTTAATGTGATCCATCACAAACCAACGAAATCCATCAAAATAAATAAATCTAAAAATGAAATTCAATCTTGACTATCTTTGAGTTGATCTAAGTCCCCTAGTGGCATTCACTCAATAGTCAGCCCTAAGTTGGGTTCAATCTGTTGTCTTGCCAATAGATTATCCCAACAACTAGTCTTTACCTTGATAGATGTAAGTCTACTACACTTTCTTCTTAATACATTTGCTGCATACCGAAAGGCATCCCTTTGGTTGACTAGTCCTACTATGTGTTTAGTAGACTACCCCTTTGGATTGGTAAATCTGAGTTAGGTCTTAACCTCCATGGCTCCTACTTGGTGTAGTCTATTGCAAACCAACAGGGTTCATCTCAAAAATAAAAACCTAATAAAATTGAAACAAAATTAACCCTCTCCCCCAGTGGAGATCTCTCCTCAGTGAGACTTGAATCAAATCAAACTTCTCATCCCCTTATGAATGACTTGAACTTTCTTCCCTAGTGGAAGGTTCATACTCTATCTCTTAGTGGATTTTCCCTCTCTCTTATGTCTTTGACATAAGTAGAGCCACATTGCTCTAAGTTTTGGATATTTTCTATGCCTTGGGTTAGGTATAGATTGTTTTTGTTAGTGCTTGTGATCTTTCGGTGTTGTTGATCATTTTGCCAACAATACGCAGTGTTCCTTGAGTCACACCACACTTATTGGGCACCATTTGTTGACCTCTTTTTAGGATGAGCTCTCAACCCCTCCATCTTAGACATAGAACTTCTCTTAAACTTTGAGAGTTCCTTAGTCTTAAGACACAGCTAGTGATTATGTGGATACTCAACCTAGCCATAGAGACTTAGAAGAGTTAGCCGTAGGAATAGGTCATGTATTATGGGGTGTTAGGAAAATTTCCTACCCTTTAGCTTAAACCATTCCTCACTTTCCTTCATTCAAATCAAACTCCAAATTAATCTTAATTGATTTTCTCCAAATCCAAATCAACTCCATATGATTGAAATCTATGATCAAAATTCATCAAAAATTCCCAAGTCCTTAAATTTGCCTCTTAAGGACTTAATCAAAATCATGATCTAAACCAAATCAAATCTTTGAAATTTTCTCATAATTCATTTATATTTTCATTTATATTCACATATATAAATGAAATATAAATTCAAACCAATCAAACTAAACTCAAAATTCAAAATCAATTCATGAAATTTTCCTAAGTCCTTTAAAATTTTCATTAATGGACTTAGCCTAAATCATGATCAAACCAATTCAAACTCATCGGATTTTCTCAAAACTCATTTATATTCTCATTTATATTCACATATATAAATAAAATATAAATACAAATCAATCAAATAAAATCCTCCAATTAAATTCCAAATCTAAAATCTTTCTTAAGTCCTTAATTTTCCATAAATGGACTTAGCCTAAATCATGATCAAACCAATTCAAACTCATGGGATTTTCTAAAAACTCATTTATATTCACATATATAAATGAAACATAAATACAAATCAATCAAATCAAATCCTCAAATTAAATTCCAAATCTAAAATCTTTCTTAAGCCCTTAATTTTCCATTAATGGACATAGCCTAAATCATGATCAAATCAATTCAAATTCATGGGATTTTCTCATAACTCATTTATATTCTCATTCATATTCACATATATAAAGGAAATATAAATCAATCAAACCAAATTCAAAAATTCAAACTCCAAACTCCAAAATTTTCCTAAGTCCCTTAAATCCTTCTTAGTGGACTTAGCCTAAATCATGATCAAATAACTTCAAATATTTGAAATTTTTTCATGATCCATTTATATTCTCATTTATATTCACATATATAAATGAAATATAAATTCAAACAATCAAAACCAATTCCAAAAATCAAACCCAAATCCACCCAAATCCAACCTAAGCCTTTCAAGTCAAAATCTTGAACTTAGCCAAATCAATTTCAAATCAAGCCAAACTCTTGATTTCTCTTCATGATTCAATCAACCCTACAATCATGAATCCATATATAAACACAAACTTCAATCACCAAATCAAAAATCAACTCAAAAATCAAACCCCAAATCCTTTCATGTTCACCCTTTGAATATGAAATTGTCAAATGAATCAAAACCCATTTGACTTCAAACCACTTGTAAATGGATTTATATTTCGATCATGAGTCCATATACAAGTTCAATCAAGTTCAAATCAAGCTTTTATCAATCCATTTGACCAACTTAGGCTCACTTGACCCAAAGTGATCTAAAGTACCCTTATGAGCAAAATTCTAATCCTAACCAAATTGGATTGAACCAAACTCATCTATATCTCTCATCATGATAAAAAGTCATCATGGGATGATCAATCAATCAAATTGGGTCAAACCAAGTCAAACCTAAGGGTTGACCAAGTCAACACTTAGCCCAAAATGAAACCTAACATAGCCAAATTCCACCATATGCTAAATTGATTACAACCATTGATCTAAGTTCATTCATGACCTATGTTTGAACTTGACCAAGCTAACATTTGAGCCTAACCTAACCCAATTGGCCACTTGATCCAAGTTGACCCAACTTGACCTAAAGGGTCAAAATGTGTCAAAACTTGATCTAAGCCAAATTGATTCAAACCAATTAGGTCAGTTCATTCCAAATCACTTGAACTTGACCAAACCTCAATTGGCCAACTAGGCCTAACCTAGCCCTGGTGACCTTGGGCCAACTTGACTTTGAGGGTCATGTTGAGCCAAATTTGAACTTGAAAATTGATTGGATACCAATCCACTCCATATGACTAACCCAAACCTACCATACCTGACCAAAATAGGTCAAATGGGTCAAATAAGTCAACTTGACCCATTTGACCTAAAGTCATATGAGCCAAATTCAAAACTCCAAATTAATCAAACCAAAACCACCAAAAATATTTCAAATGGTCATATGAACTTAACCCTTGGTTTGACCCAATTTGACCAATTTCAACTTGACCCAAGTTGAATTTATTTTGACCTAAATGGTCAACATGAGCCAAACCTTATCAAATGAATTCCAAATCTCATGAAACTTGGCCAAACTAGTTTCTACCCAACATATCCAAATTGAAAAATTAGCAAAATGACCATTCTACCACCTAATAGAACAAATTTGGACTAATCCATGGGTAATTTGGTCATTCCCTCTTCATATCCACTTGATACCTTCCTAATAGCTCAAGGGGACCTAATGAAGAGTGTGCACCCAATGGGTTTGGGTTGGCCAAAGGCCAAATCGACCCCATGGGTCAAATTAGCTCATTCCAAATCCCTCCTCTGCCCAATTTGATGCACACAAGAGGTTGGCAATCCACTCAAGGCCTCAAACTGACCATGTGTAAACATCTAATAGCCTAAACAACCTTCTCATTGTGGTCAATTGGATTAAAATGGAAATATAGCTTGCGATCGTCCGATCCTTCAAGGGTGAGATATACACCCCCTAATTCAATTCAAATCCATGATTCCTCAATTCGATCAAGCCCTAGAGATTGCTAGGAAAAATTAGAGAGCCTTCCTAAGCATTCTAAGAGGGATTTGAATTTGAGATTTCTTGATTTTCTCCATTAGAAAATAGGGGAGCTCACTTGAACTTCCAACTTTCTCCACACTAAAAACCACTCTAATTCCTCTTGCACACTTCCTCTAAGGATCAATCCGAGCACACTCAAGCATTCATTTGAGTTCCCATAGCAAGGAGAGAAGGAATTGGATCAAAGCCATAAGGAACATCAAGTGGTGTTGGTCCATGGAGCAATCCACTCAACCCCAAGGCCTAAGAATTTCAACAGGGCTTCGTCTCCACTAGACGAAGCTACCTCATTTATCTTGAGTGTCGGTGATCACCTCCGATAAGGTATGGAATTTTTCGACCACCTAGCATAGGAGGTGTTGGTATTTTGTGAAAGGAATTTTCAATTCATGCAAATTCCACTATTGGATGTGTTCCTTATTGGCTTTAGATGGTGTAGGTAAATTTTTGTTTCAATCCGGGCTCCATCAAGCTCAGATCTTCCCCTAGATCATGGATGATCTCTATTGAGCCTAGAGAAAGAACTGCGAAGATCTTGACTGTCCATCTATGTGTTTTGGATGGACGATTGAGATTATTCCCATGTTTAGAAAATGAATTATTCCTCTCAAGACCGCTGGTTGATCTCTGGCCGTCCGATCTTTGATCAGACTGTAAAGATCAAAGCACATCCCACCGTCATGCCGCCTTTTAGATTTGGTGTTTAAGTAAGCGGCTCATGGTGCGACACGTGTGAAGCACGCTGATCGATGCCACCACGCGCCGCGCTGTGAGCTGAGGGATTAGTTAGGATTCTTAATTAATTCTAATTAATCTCTCGATCTTCTAAAAATTATATCTCTCTTAATAAAATTCAAAAAAATATGAAATAAATTTTTATTGAAAGATAATTCAACCTAAAATATTTTTAAAATAATTTTAATGAATTTTGAATTATGCTTTTTTTTTTCTGATTTTGGGTTTTATTAGAAATTTTATTTTGCTAATTACCTTTTAATTAAACCTCAAATTACCCCCAAACTTCTTGGGTATGTTTTAGGAGATGACTTCTACCTCCCCTAATTTTCTTGGCATTTATTGAAGGTTTAATTGGGGGAATTGCAAATGCATTTCTTAATTACCCTCCTTATGTAATTAAGGATAATTAAGGTATGATTAGTGGTTTTAATCTATTATTAGGATTGATTAAGGTCAGATCTAGTAGATAAGAGGTTTAGGGAATAATTTTAGGGCATTTCCCCTAAGCTATTCCCTAAGCCCCCAATTCTTTCCTTAATCCTCTCTTAATTAAGGGTTAATTCATTAATTATCCCCTTAATTAATTTCTAAAAATTCTAAAAAACTTCCAAAACTTAATTTATCTACCTTGGGTAGATGCTTAGGTGTTTAAGAACCTAAGTTCAATTAAGGAAATCAAAACCCAATTCATATGTGTGAAAGGGTGTTTTGAAATTACTTAACTTAAACCCCTTAGCATAATTAACCATTAATCATGAGCCAAATTGCATTAGGCCCTTTTCTTGCTAGGTGCATTGCAAGTTTAAATTCCTTGTGAGTTTTTATGTCATCACATTGGCTCATAATTACTTAGTTAACTATGTTAAGGTGTTGTAGGTAAAGGTTAATTAGATTGCTTAATTCATACCTTAACCAAATTAATACATAAAAAGGGATATAATAATCTAAAAATTAAATAAAAATATCAAACACATGTGGGAATGGGTTAGGAACAGCAAACTCAACTCACCTTTTCAAAATTAAATCAAACTTAAAACTAAACAAAAATCACATTGAATACACTTTGATTTATTTTAAACTTTCTTATTCCATAAGAATGTCTTTAGGATTTAATTAAAGTGAATGTGTTTACATGATTTCATTGCTTTGATTCTTTACCCAACATCTTAAATTTGTATGTCATGTGATTTCATGCATTCATATTTTCTAAATTCAAATTTAAGAAAGAAATTATTTACTTTATGTAAAATTTGCATGTGTTGGCTAAAGTAGAAATATGAGTGGCTATTATCACAGCTAAATTCAAATTATTTTCAAAACACATAAATCAATTATCCAATCTGAAAGTATGATACTTATACTTTAATTATAAGCTTGCATGTGAAAGAATATAAAGTTGTACTTAGCATAGGTTTATCTTCTCTTTTATGTTAGCATAGTTTTGAATAGGAGTTGGTAAGATGTATGGTTCATTTGAAAAGAACCTAACACTTACCTAATTCCATATTATATTCATTCCTATGCTATCATCAAAGAAGGGTTACCTATACTAGCATACATAAATTTCATAAACAAAATGAATCAACCAATACAACTTTTGCATTCTTCTTTTCCATTTCATTTCATTTGTACACATGTTTATATTTAAGGAAAGTGGTATATTAGTCTAGACAACCCCGAGGTTGCGAGGCTTTAAGTAGCCATAAGTAGGTCTTGTACCTTACACCTCTGGTTAACAATGGCGTTGTACTCACTTATGCCTCTCTTACTCTTATGTGTGCATGTGAAAAATTGGATAAAGAAACCCTTTTCTACTTAAGAAAAATCATGCATATTCAACTTCTAAATTTTCTTAAATGGATTACTTAGCATGCATCATAAAGTGTGTTAAATATTCTCATTTGTATTAATTTGTCTTCAAAAATTTTAAAATGATCATTGTCTTCAAAAATTTTAATAACAAAGGACTATCGATTGATTAATTCATTTTTTAAAGATCAAATGGGATTTGATCAAAGAGGAGGAGTAATTTTCAAAGCCAGAATGAAAGATAAGTAGGAGATGCCCACAATGCTAGGAAAACATAGCGAGCATCTCAAACTATCCTATAGTTGGGCTTTATATTTTTGAAATTGATTTAATTTGTTTGAGTTGAACTTTTCATTAGAAATTTAGGACTTATGATTCCTTAACACAAGATTAAAAAAATGCCTAAGAGGTGAGAAATTAAGCTTATGTCCCTCAAAGGGGAGAAGCAACCTCATAACCTAAATATAGGGAGCTTTAGGGAGAGCCAAAAGCACAACCTAAACTTAAGGCGAAAATGGGTAATTGGTTTGCCTCCACAAGAGAGGACAAACCACCTGACAACTTAGACTTACAGCCACCTGGGGGTAGCAGCCAACTAACTCTTTCTATAATTTTAAATACATGTAGGCAACTCATTATGCTTTATGCAAGATAGCTAGGCTGTTATTCATTTAAAAAGAGACTAAGTCCTCAAACTCACTCCTTAAAGAGACTAGATCATGTAGAGGGACATACTTCAAATGAACTAAATCTAATGCAATTCAAATTTCATTTTATTTTTATTTTTGGACAATTATTTTGACTCAGGCTAATAGGATTCATATGCCTAATGCATGAGAAATAGAGTTATTGGCCAAAATCAGCGAGAAAGGAGGAGGTGAGTTTCCACCATGGCTCTTAAAGGTAAAGCCAAGTTTCTCTGGCAAAGGTGGAAGCCCTCCAATCAAGAGTTAAATAAGATGTTATTGTGCATGATATTATAAAAGAAATGCTCATCCAGCTAAGGGGTTATTAATTCTTCTATCTTGATTTTAAACCTAAGCTTTATGTGAGGTTATGTGTTCTTTATTTTTAATATTGAGTTGTTAAGTTTGTTAAAAGATTTATTTTTCCCTAAAGAGCCTAATCCACATCCATGTTATACATAAAGTAAGGAAGAAACTAGGTAAAGCATGCCACTTAATGCACAAGCTAAACAAATCATCAATCAATTTATAAAGCTAATCAAAAGAATAAAGAATTGTGGTCGCCACCGCACAAACCCAAAAATATAAAATTGGGTAGCCGAGCTCTACCCTTATACAACCCAAATTACAAATGAATTAAATTACAATTAAGCAAGGATTTCATTGTTATGGGGGTCTTCAAGCTTCATTTCTTCTTTCTTCTTTTCTTCTTTCTTCTTTCTTCTTCGTTTCCTTCTTTTGGATGGTTGAAAGGTGGATGCTTCAAGGCTTCATATGGTGCATAAGATAGGATATTATGACCAATGCTCATCCTAATCCCCATAACAATCATACCAAAATTCTAATTGCACAAATTTACATAAAAAGGAAAAGAGAAAATCTAACTAACACCTGCAAAATAAAGGTTAGCTAAAATAAACCACACAAATTTCCAAGGATGTATATTAGATTTATCACCCCACACATGGGTGACTAAGTCCACCTGGCCTATTGGATAATGCTTAGGGGTATAAAGCACCTGTAAGCAAAAGCATTTATATTTGTATTTATGATAGCGCCCCTTAAGCATATTTTCCTGCAGAAAAGAATAGTTAGACTAAGAGTGTCATACCATTCAGTCTACGAGCATGCACCCTAACATCCAGTCTAAAACATATATCACAAAATAAAATAAAAATATCAAACCATGCACCGCCCTAACCTAAAGCTAGAAATGGTGACTTAGGCTAATGTGTGTGCTTTGAAGGTTTGTGTGGTATTCTTAGATATGGCTTTAGGCTCAAATTTCCTAAGTGTGGAAGCATGTTCAACTTAGAGGAGGGTTTCATTTAAGTTGTCTAATTATTTTGGGATTGATTTTATTTCATATTTTGATTAAGTTCAAGTGAATCCTACAATTAATTACTAAGTTGTAAAGAGAGGGAAAGAGAAGAGAACTTCTCTTTTCTTCCCTAACCTAAGTAATTTCTAAAGAAGATTTACATTTTAATTTTGTTTAGTGAATGTTTTGATTAAATATTTTAATTAATCTTAAGGTTAGATGAACTCTAAACAAATGTATTCAAAAAGAAAAGCATTTTAAGATTAAATAAAATGAATCAAAATTCACATAACACACGTTACTTCATTTCTTTCCCAACATGTATAGCATGTAGATGAATGAGTCCTAAGAATATCTATACATACAAATGAGAATATTTAACACACTTTATGATGCATGCTAAGTAATCCATTTAAGAAAATTTAGAAGATTAAGATGCATGCTTTTCTTTAATTAGAAAAGGGTTTCTTTATCCAATTTTTCACATATACACATAAAAGTAAGAAAGGCATAAATGAGTACAGCGCCATTGTTAACCAAATGTGTAAGGTACAATACCTACTTAGGAATACTTAAAGATTCGCAACCTTAGGGTTGTCCAGACTAATATACCACTTTCCTTAAATACAAACATATGTATAAAAGAAACGAAATGGAAAAGAAGAATGCAAAAGTTGTATTAATTGATTCATTTTATTTATGCAATTTATTATGCAAATATAGGTAGCCCTTCTTAGGTGATATCATAGGGATGAATAGGGTATGGAATTGGGTAAGTGTTAGGCTCTTTTCAAATGAACCCTACATCTTACCAACTTCCTATTCAAAACTATGCTAACATAAATGAGAAGAGAAACATATGCTAAGCACACCTTTATATTCTTCACATGCAAGCTTATAATTAGAATATAAGTAGCACACTTTCAGATTTGATAATTAATTTATATGTTTTGAAAATAATTTGAATTTAGTAGTGATAATAGCCACTCATATTTCTACTTTAGCCAACACATGCAAATTTGACATAAAGTAAACAATTTCATTTTTAAATTTGAATTTGAAAAATATGAATGCATGAAACCACATGGCATACAAATTTAACATGTTGGGGAAAGACTTAAAGCAATGAAAGCATGTAAACAAATTCACTTTAATTAAATCCTAAATACATTCTAATGGAGTAAGTAAGTTTAAAATAAATCAAAGTGTATTCAATGTGATTTTTGTTTAGCTTTAAGTTTGATTATATTTTAAATAAGTGAGTTGTGTTTGTTGTTCCTAACCCATTCCCATATGTGTTTGATATTTTATTTAATTTTTAGATGATTCGATTCATTTTTATATATTAATTAAGTTAAGGTATGGATTAAGCAAGTTAATTAACCCTTACCTACACCACCTTAGCATAGCTAATCAAATAATTATGAGCCAATGAGATGACATAAAAACTACAAGGAATTTAAACTTGCAATGCACCTAGGAAGAAAAGGCCTAATGCAATTTGGCTCATGATTAATGGTTAACTAAGCTAAGGGGTCTAGCTTAAGTAATTTCAAAACACCCCTTCACACGTGTGAATTGGGTTTTGATTTCCTTAATTAAACTTAGGCTATTAAACACCTAAGCATCTACTCAAGGTAGATTAATTAAGTTCTGGAAGTTCTTTAGAATTTTTAGAAATTGATTAAGGGGATAATTAATGAATTAACCCTTAATTAAGAGAGGATTAAAGAAACAAAAGGGGGTTTAGGGAATAGCTTATAGGAAATGCCCCAAAATTATTCCATAAACCTCCTATTTACTATATTTGACCTTTATCAACCCTAAAAATGAATTAAAACTACTAATCATACCTTAATTATTCTTAATTACATAAGAAGGGTATTTAAGAAATGTATTTGTAATTCCCCCAATTAAACCTTCAATAAATCCCAAAAAAAATTAAAGGAGGCAAAAGTCATCCCCCAAAACATACCCAAGAAATTTGGGATTAATTTGAGGTTTAATTAAAAGGTAATTTGCAAAATAAAGTTTCTAATAAAACCCCAAATTAGAGAAAAGCATAATTCAAAATATTTTAAAATTATTTTTATATATGTTAGGTTGAATTATCTTTCCATAAGATTTTACCTCATAATTTTTTGAATTTTATTAAGAGAGATATGAATTTTAGAAGATCCAGAGATTAATTAGCATTTAATTAAATCCCTAACTAATCCTTTAGCTCACAGTGCGATGCATGGTGGCAGCAGTCATCACGCTTTACATGCATTGTGCAGTGAGCATCCCACTTAAACTCACATCTAAAAGGTCACACGGTGGCAAGACGCGCTTTGATCTCTACCGTCTAATCAAAGATCTGATGGCCAAGGATCTCCCCGTAGTTTTAAAAGGGATAATTCATTTTCTAAACGTGGGAATAATCTCATCCATCAAAATGTGGATGGATGGATCTTGTTCTTCCCCTTAGATCAACAGAGACCATCCATGATCTAGGAGAAGATTCGAGCTCAATTGAGCTCGGATTGAAATAAACATTTACCCACACCATCTAAAGGCAATAAGGAACACATCCAATGGTACAATTTGCATGATATAAAAATTCCTTTCACAAAAGACCAACACCTCCTATGCTAGGTGGTCAAAAAATTCCATACCTCATCGGCGCTTGCAATCAATGAGGTAGCTTCATCAAGTGGAGATGAAGCCCTGTTGAAATTTTTAGGCCTTGGGGTTGAGTGGTTTGCTCTATGGACCAACACCACTTCAAGTCTCTTGCAGATTTGATCCAATTTCTTCTCTCCTTGCTATAGGAACTCAAATGAAAGCTTGAGTGTGCTTGGATTGGTCTTTAGAGGAAGTGTGCAAGAGGAATTGGAGTGGTTTTCAGTGTGGAAAAAATTGGAAGTTCAAGTGAGCTCCCCTAATTTCACACTATGAAAAATTGAGAAGATGATGTTTAATTTCACTCTAAGAAGCTTGGGGAGGCTATGGAATTGCTTCTCTAACTTCTCTAGGTTCAATTGAATTGAGGAATTATGAATTTGAGTTGAATTAGGGGGAGTATATCTCCCCCTTTAAGGACCGAACGGTCGCAAGCTATCTTGCCATTTTGATCCAATTGATCATAATGGTGAGTTTGTTTAATCAGTTAGATGTTTGCACATGGTTAGTTTGAGGCCTTGAGTGGATTGTCAACCTCCCATGTGCTTGAAATTGAGTGGAAGAGCTAATATGACCATAGGGTCGGGTTTGGCCTTGAGGCAAATTGGGTTGACCCAAACCAATTGGTTTGGGTGCACCACTCTTCATTAGGTCCCCTTGAGCTATTAGGAAAGCATCAAGTGGATATGAAGAGGGTATGACCAAATTACCCATGGATTAGGCCAAATTTGTTCTATGGCCTAGGGGTATGGTTATTTTGCTAATTTTTCAATTTTGATATGTTGGGTATGTGGAGAAACTAGGTTTGGCCAAGTTTCATGAGATTTAGAATTCATTTGATAGGGTTTGGCTCATGTTGACCCATTTAGGTCAAAATGGGAGGTCAAGTTGACCAATTGGTCAAATTGGGTCAAACCAAGGGTTGGCTTAAGTTCATATGAGCATTTGAAATATTTTGGTAGCTTTGGTTTGATTCAATTTGGTATAGTTTTGAATTTGGCTCATATGACTTCATTTAGGTCAAATGGGTCAAGTTGACCTATTTGACGCATTTGACCTATTTGAGGTAGTTCAAGGATAGGTTTAGGTTTGGTTAGTTATATGGAGTGGATTGGTATCTTTGTTTCTAATCAATTTTGGTTAAGTTCAAATTTGGCTCAACATGACCCCTTTAGGTCAAGTTGGGTCTAAGGTCAATTGGGCTTGGTTAGGTCTAGTTGGCCAATTGAGGCTTTGGTCAAGTTCAACAAGTGATTTGGAATGAACTTGACCCATTGGTTTCAATCAATTTGGCTTAGATCAAGTTTTGACACATTTTGACTTTTAGGTCAAGTTGGGTCAACTCAAGTGGCCAATTGGCTAGGTTAGGCTCAAATGTTGATTGGTCAAGTTCAAACATAGGTCATGAATGAACTTAGATCAATGGTTTCAATCAATTTGGCCTATGGTGGATTAAAGTTTCATTTTGGCTAAGTGTTGACTTGGTCAACCCTTAGGTTTGACTTGATTTGACCCAATTTGGTTAATTGATCATCCCATGATGATTGTTGATCATGATGAGAGGGATATGTGAGTTTGGTTGAGTCCAATTTGGTTAGAATTAAAATTTGGCTCATAAAGGGTACTTTAGGTCGCTTTGGGTCGAGTGAGCCTAAGTGGGTCAAACGGCTTGGTCAAAGCTTGATTTGAGTTTGATTGAACTTGTATATAGACTTATGATTGAAATATAAATCCTTTTACAAGTGGTGTGAAGTCAAATGGGTTTTGATTCATTTGACAATTTTGTATTCAAAGGGTGAACATGAAAGGATTTTGGCTTTGATTTTTGAATTGGATTTTGATTTAATGATTGAAGTTTGTATTTATATATGAATTCATGATTGTAGGGTTGATTGAACTATGAAAAGAAATCAAGCATTTGGCTTGATTTGAAGTTAATGTGGCTAAGTTCAAGATTTTGACTTGAAAGGCTTAGGTTGGATTCTGAGTGGATTTGAGTTTGATTTTTAAAATTGGTTTTGCTTGATTGAATTTATATTTTATTTATATATGTGAAAAAAATGAGGATATAAATTGATCATGAGAAAATTTTAAGGGTTTGAAATGATTTAATCATGATTTAGGCTAAGTCCATTAAGAAGGATTTAAGGACTTAAGAAAATTTTGATGGAGTTTGAAGTTGAATTTTTGAATTTGGTTTAGTTTATTTATATTTATATTGAATTTTTATATATGAATATAAATGAGGATATAAATTAATCATGAGAAAATTCCATGAATTTGAAGTGATTTAATCATGATTATGGCTAAGTCCATGAAGGAGAACTTAAAAGGACTTAGGAAAATTTTAGATTTGGAATTTAATTTGAGGATTTGATTTGATTGATTTGTATTTATATTTCATTTATATATGTGAATATAATTGAGAATATAAATGAGTTATGAGAGAACCCCAAACCCCATGAGTTGGAATTGATTTGAATATGATTTAGGCTAAGTCCTTTAAGGAAAATTCAAAGGACGTAGAAAAAATTTTATGAATTGATTTTGAATATTGAGTTTAGTTTGATTGGTTTGAATTTATATTTCATTTATATATGTGAACATAAATAAGAATATAAATGAATCATGGGGAAATCTCAAAGATTTTATTTTGTTTTGATCACGATTTAGGCTAAGTCCTTAAGAGAATTTTTGATGGATTTTAGGAATTTTTGATGGATTTTGATCATGGGTTTCAATCATAGATTTCAATCATGGATTTCAATCATATAGAGTTTATTTGAGTTTGGAGAAAATAAAATAGAATTGATTTGGAGTTTGACTTGAATGAAAGAAAGTGAGGAATGGTTTAAGCTAAAGGGTAGGCAAATTTTCCTAACCCCCCCTAAGGCATGACCTATTCCTATGGCTAATTCTTCTAAGCCTCTAGGGCTAGGTTGAGTGTCCACCTAATCACTAGATGTGTCTTAAGACTAAGAAGTTCTTAAAGTCTAAGAGAAGTTCTATGTCTAAGATGGAGGAGTAGAGAGCTCATCCTAAAAATGAGGTCAACAAAGGGTGCCCAATAGGTGTGGTGTGACTGACAAGGAACACCGCACGTATTGATGTTGACCAAAAGGATCAACAACACCAAAAGATCACAAGCACCAAAAAAAAAAATCTATCCCTAACCCAAGGTGTAGAAAGAAACTAAAGCTTAGTGCAATGTGGCTCTACTTATGTCCAAGACATAAGAGAGAGGGAAGAATCCACTAAGGGATAGAGTGTGAACCTTCCACTAGGGTAGCAGGTTCAAATCATCCACAAGAGGATGAGAGGTTTGATTTGATTTGAGGTCACACTAAGGAGAAATCTCCACTGGGGGAGAGGGTTTAATTTGTTTCAATTTTATTAGGTTTGAATTTAAAGATGAACCCTATTGGTTTGCAATGGGTTGCACTGGTAGGAGCCATGTAGGCTAAGACCTAACTCAGATTTACCAATCCAAAGGGGTAGTTTACTAAACACATAGTAGGACTAGCCAGCCAAAGGGATTCCTTTCAGTATACATCAACTATACTAGGAAGAAAGCATAGTAGACTTACATCCTCCAAAGTAAAGACCAGTTGTTGGGGAAATCTATTAGCAAGGCAATAGATTGAACCCAACCTAGGGCTGACTATTGAGTGAATGTCATTGGGGGACTTAAATCAGCTCAAGAATAGTCAAGATTGATTTCATTTTTAGATTTGTTTATTTTGATGGATTTCATCGATTTGCAATGGATCATACTGAGTAGGAGCTCATAGAATCCTAAACCTATCTTAGATTTACTAAACTAAAGGGAGTAAGCTTCCCGGCCGATGGGAGAACTATCCAACCAAAGGAGTGCCTTTCACTTTACAATGATCAATTCAAAGGAAGAAATCTCAGGGACTCACATCTTTCACTAGAAAAGACCACTGGGGTGATTGGTTGCTTTGTGCAATAAATCAAACCTGACCAAAGGCTGCCCATTAGTTTACGACATGCATGCTAGAAAGAATGCATCATAATCTTATATCTTCCAAAGCAAAATGACTGTCAGGGCAACCTGCTTATGGAAAAATAGATTGATCTTAACCTAAGGGTGACTACAGAGTGAGTATCGACCTGAGGATTTATCTCAACTCAAGTAGTCAGGTAAATCCTATAGGGAGTTCTATTAACACTTCCCTAAAGATAGGATGTCTGCTTGGAAAAAGATGCCCTTTGGGGGCTTGAATTCCTAATCTACAAGCGAATTAATTTTTATTTTATTTTTTTAGTTTATTTTATCATGGACCCTAATAGTTTGTGAGGGATCAAACTAATAAGGAGCTCATATCAGCCTAGACTTATCTCAAATTTATTGAACCAAAGGAGAATTTGTGCATCTGCTGAACAGATTTTCCAACCACAGGGGTGGCTACTAGGAAAGAAAATTGTTTAATCCCAAAGTAACCTGGGTAGTGTCTAAATAGAGTCCCAAAGGACTTAGTCCAAATAGAGTGCCCATAGGGCATGGGGCCAATAAGGGATTAATCCAACACCCTAGAGAAAATGACATGGCTAGTCATATATCTAATAGGTATTCGGTGTCCAACTCAAGGAGAAAGCACGAAGACTTTTATCTGCCAAGAGTGGTGTAACCATTGGGTGATTCACTGACAGCATAGTGAACATCAATCAACCTAAGGTGCCCATTAGGTTGCAATAATCATCCTTGGAAGAAAGCTCAAGGACTCACATCCTCCTATAGAGGAACTAATTGTTGGTATAGTCTATCTTCGGCTCGACAGGTGCTATCCAACCTAGGGTGATTATTGAGTGAATGCCGCTGGGAGACTTATATCAGCTCAAAAGTAGTCAAGAGGAAAGGAGCCTTTGGGGGAACTTATCCTAAACCTCAGATATACTCGACCTAGTTAGAACATGATGGCTAGTTCAAGAATAGAGCATGGGGACTCACATCTTCTTAAGCAAAGTCAAGCATAAGGTAGCTTGGCTTGGCAATGAATATTACCATACTAACAAGGCACTCATTGGTTTGTAATGGTCAAGTCAGAAAGAAAGCACGGGGACTCACATCTTCTAACAAGTGACCACTGAGGTGGCATACTTGTGAGGAAGCATGTAGACCTGACCTAGAGCAGCTAATGAGTGAGTGCCACAGTGTGCTTTCTCCCAAATCAAAATAGCTCGAGATAAAAGATTTATGTTTGTTGTTATGTATGTGTCAAAAAGAATAGGATGCCTCTGGGGGACTCTTACACCTACCTAAAATACACTAGAGGTTTGGGTGAAATGATTCCACGGATGGCAAAAGGATTCCCACTAAGAAAGGATGCCGCTTAGGTTCTCTCACACATATCTTAGTTATTCTAATTGAAATAGGATGCCTCTCAGGTTCTCTTACACCTATTCTAAAAGCATTAGGAGATTGTGTATGAAAGAGGGATGGGATGCCACCGGGGACTCTACACCTACCCTAAACACGCCACCATGGATTCTAAAGATAAGCAAACAACACTTCAAAGAAGAGAAGATTTGATGAATGGAATCATTTTTCTTCTTTTATTAATGATTATTTTCAAACATGATTTATTTCATGGGTAATATTTCTTTAGATAGAGCCCATTAATTGGAAGCATCAGTGTTCCCCTTACAATCAATAAGCGATAAGATCCTCGGGCCTTCTATGACATAGGGCCTTCCCATGTCGGTTCAAACTTGCCTCCCATCTTTTGAAGGGCAATAATTGGTCTTCTTAGGACTAACACAAGTTCTCTTACTCAGAAAGACCTAGAGCAGACTAGCTTGTTGTGAGCTTGAATTATTTTGGCCTTATACAACTTGAGGTTCTAGCATGCCTGCAGGCGACTTTCCTCCAAACTTTCAAGCTCTTCTAATCACAAATTGTCATTCTACTCTGTAGTGATCTTGTTACCCGATGCTTCTTCAGTATCTTGATGAGAGTTTTGTTGAATGCGTCAGCTAAGCCATTTGCTCTAGGGTAGTAGATGGTGGAGTATCTCCAATCTATACTATGTCTTCTAGCGAAGCTGTTGATCTTCATGATTTTGAATGCAGTACCATTATCGGATATAATTCATCGAAGCACCCCGAACCTATATACGATATGGTTCCTAAAAAACTGAAGCACGTGTTGAGCTGTGACCTCTCTGAGTAGAATGGTTTTCACCCACTTGGAAAAGTAATCGGTGGCAGCTAAGATGAATCAATGCCCTTTGGAAAAAGGAGGATCGATCGGACCCACAATGTCGGTACCCCAACACTCAAATGGTCATGAGGCCAATGTAGGGTGTAGAATGTTGGTGGTGGAGGACCACATGTACGATTACACGATGGCATCTCCTAGCTACATCCATACAATGTAATCATCAAAGGTAGTATCCTAGTCTTCATCTTCATCTTCATTTGATGTGTTCAGACATGAAATGTACCGCCATGGGCTTCATCTTTGTCTAAACAACATAAACACATTTGGTCAAAGGACCGGCGGTACAGGGTAACATCAGCAAGAGCATAAGAGAGAGCTCTCTATTTCACCTTATGAGCTTGTGACCTTTCTTGAGGTAGTTTGATGATGTTCAAGCAATCTATGAACAATTGCATCCAATCCTGCTCCGTGTCCATTTTGGCAATGACAACATCCCCTTCAAGAGAAAGTGTCTCAATGAGTTCAACATCAATAAGGGATAGGACTTGTCTATTTTGGACCCTCATTTAAATAGACTCATCATCCAGACATGTCAATTCTTTGGCAAGTTTGGCCAAAGCATCTGTTACTGTGTTCTCTGCTCGAGAAACCTTTTAGATGGTGACTTTGAGAATTTGGTCCACTTCATGGTATACTAGTAATGATGAAGCTTGGGTTTGAGAACCTAGTAGGACCACAATTGATGACCAACGAGAATCTTCAAAGATGTTGATGCTCTTAACACCGAATAGTGATGGCTAACTGCATCAAGCAATCAAAGCCTCAGCTTTCATTGTTGGTGCAGAAGTTGGAAAGATAGTATGAGAATCTCATCACATCGTGGTTTGGAGCTAGAAGAACTATTCTTACCCCTGCCTTTCCTAGGATAATAGATCGTGATGCTTCCCCTTTAAGAAAAGAAGCAGCACCATCAAAATACATCTCCCAATGATAGTTGTCGGCCTCCCCTAAGTTCATGATTTGTTCATCAGGATGATCATCACTAAGCGGAGAATTAGCAGGAAGTAGGTGTGTTGCTAAGAAATCTGCTAGTGCCTATCCTTTACCACATGGAGCGATATGAAAGTGATATTGAACTACGAGAGTATCATGGACTAGCGAGCCAAACGTCTGAATAACATTGACCATGTCATTAGGTACTATAGTGGATTGGTTCTTGAGATCAAGTTCACCTTATGAGAAAGCATGTAGTGTCATAGCTTTTGAGAAGCAAAGATCAAAGCTAGGCAATGTTTCTCAATAGGTGGATAGTTCACTTTAGTAGGGATCAGGTGATGGCTGAGGTAGTAGAGAGCACTCTCCTTCCCTTCATCGTTTGCTTGGGCCAACAGAGAGCTGAAAGAGTCATCCAATGCAACAATGTAAAGGATGATTGGCCTACCTGAGATAAGGCCTGCTAGAACTAGCTGCTTCACCAAGTACTCTTTGATGTCTTCGAAAGAATATTGGCACTTGTCATCCCACTTGAACTTGGCATCCTTTTTGATAAGTGCTAAAAATGGCTTGCATCTTCCCGATAGGTTTGAGATAAAGCATCTTAGATACGCCAGGCATCCTTGAAAGGATCTGAGTTAAGTTAAACTCTTAGGAGGTGGCATTTATAAGATAGCTTTAATCTTTTTAGGATCTATTTCTATTCCTCGATGTCGAACAACAAATCCAAGGAATTTTCTTGAAGTTACTCCGAATGCACACTTCAGGGGATTCATTTTGAGGTTATATGTCTTAACCGTTCGAAAACTACTCTCAAGTCAAAGAGATGGTCTTCCTTTTCTCTGCTCTTGACTACTAGATCATCAACATAACACCCAGCCTGCTGATGGATGAGCTCATTGAAGATCTAATTCATGGCCCATTTGTATGTAGCATTAGCATTTTAAGGTCAAAGGCATGACCCTATAAGTAAGATTGATCGGGGAAAGGTTTCTTTCATCTTCAAGAGAGACATCTTGATTTGGTTATACCAGAATCCATCCATGAAAGAGAAGACGCATGAGATGAATGTCCACCATTAATTCGTATAGGAAGAGGAAACTCATCCTTAGGACATGCCTTGTTTAAGTCTCTAAAATTGATGCATATTCGAATTTGGCCATTCTTCTTCTTAACTAGGATGACACTAGTTAACCAGGTAGGATATTTTTCTTCCCTGATGAAACCATTATCGATCAGTTTCTTGACTTTAGAAATGACCTGTTGTTCAATTTCTAATTACATGCGTCTAGGAGCTTACTTAATAGGGGTAACGATAGGGTCTATTGTTAGCTTGTGGACTGATGTATGTCGGGCGTGAATTTTCTTCTGTCTCGAGGTTGATTTCATTAAGTTTGTCGATTGTTGAATGAATCTCTTCTTCAAATTCTGGGGGTGCCTCTTTGACTTGGAGATCATATGGATCATCTGAGGTTTCTAAACACACATTCTCATAAGAGTTGGGGATGTGTGAGAAGAAACTATCAGACTCTAAATGGTTGGCAACAACTACGTGGTAATCTTCATCATCGACTAGACCCACTGTACCGAATCCTAGTCCTGCTCTTGATTGTGCTTCCCTGCCTATGGTGCTCCATAGCTTCTTGAAGTTCTCTAACTTGTGCTTGGACCATGTATGAGGAACTAAACCTTTCTATGTAAGATTTTAAAACACAGAGTAAACAAAAGGTAATTCCATTAATTTTTTAAAGTATCCTCCTCAAGCTCTACATCAACTGTGGCTTGAGGATGATGATCCCAAAAGAACTTCTCCGCTTCATGTCATTGGAAGACTTAGGGACTTCCTTAACTACTAAACCTTCAACTTCGAGATATAAGTGAGGTAAGAGCTAAGGTTCCCAAGCCGCATAATAGTTTCACATAAACTGATTTGAATACTTTGCTTGCTGAGGCTGGTCATCTCTATCGATGTCACCTCCAATGGAACCCGCTGAGAGGGGTTGGCTGGTAAACTAATCACATTAGACTCATCCTCTGAGCTAGTTTCCAAGTCTATGTGAATATTAGGGGTACTCCTATGAACTGGAACATGATCTCTATTAGATGAAGGCCAACTAGGGGGTCTCCCACCTCTGGAACTGCCTCTATTTCTACCTCTGCCTATGTCTGGTAGAGGTTGAGCCATCTTACCCACATGTCCATATGATGGAATGAACTGTGGGTGGAATGTGATATGCGGATCTATTACTTCTTCAATTCCCTTTTCTGGTTCACTTAGACATGTATTTTTCTTTTCATTTTCTTTTTTATATTTTTTTCTTCATTTTATTTTTCTTTTTATTTTTCATTTGAATTTTGTTCCAAGTTCATGAGAAAGGGTGTTTTGAGAAAGATAGTAGGTCGCATCCTCATAAATCTCAACCTCTCTAACTGAAAATGGTTTTTCATCTCTATTGACATGGTATTTCATTTCATCTTTTTTGAACTTGATGCATTGATGAATGGAGGATGGAACGACCTTATTCTGATGTATCCAAGGCCTACCAAGCAAAGCGGTGAATGAACTATTCAAATCAATGATGTAGAACTTGGCTTTAGTCTTCCAGTCACCTATCTCCAAAGGTAACACTATAGAACATAAAGCCTGCTCACCATGGTCATTGAATCCTCTCAACATCATCTGATCTCCTCAGAGTATAGAGATGTTGATCCTCAAGTAGGCAAGGGTCTTTAGAATCATAAGGTTCACCGATGCACCTACATCCATGAGAACTCTAGAGTGAACGTCATGTCAACCATGGGATGTAGGGGATTGTGCTCCAAGTCTAAGAAGGTCTTCATCTGTGAAGATGATCCCTTGGGATTCTTTTGCATAATGTGCTTCTTCACCTATAGCGGTCAGCTGAGCTAAGCATATTTTAGGATCAAGGAGAGCCTTGATTAATTATTCTCTCATATCTTTGGATAATGCAAGGGCATCGTATATGCTTAGATTAGATGACAACTTTCTTAGATGAGAAAGGATGTTGTAGTCCACCTTTGGCTGCTCTTCCACAAGCATATCCAAGGGTTGAGCATCCTGTGGAAGGGCTTCTCTATCTTCTATACCAATGACTTATTTCCCTCTATCTTTAGGTGTTGCCCTAGGAGGTAGAACTTTGCCACTACGGAGGTTGACTTTGGTGATCTCTTGAGACAAGGTGGTGGAAGGTTCTACCTGCACATCAGGCTCACCTACAACTTCTCCTATGGGACCCTCAGAATCAGATTATTCTAAGTCTATCTTAAGAGGTAAACCCGTACTATTCAGAGTTGAAAGTCCAACTCTAAATCAGAAAGCAGAAGATCAAAATTATTCTAGTTATTTTGACTTGAAGAGTTATCGTTAGGAATAGAAAAAGACAATACATCAGAGATGACACATATGTAATTCAATCTAGCTTTATTCTTTAATTTTTTGGAATTATTTGGAGGTACAAAGTAGAAATCAAGTAAAGTGAGTGGTGTAAGGGATTTGATGCCCTTATCCAACGATACTGAAGTTCTACTAGTAGAAGAAAAAAAAGCTAAGAATGGAAGTTACCGGGGTGGAAGCTGCTATAGAGGTTTTGGGTGGCGATGGTGGTTATGATGGGACTATCTCATCTTTTCTTCTTGCTCTTGAGCTCCCCTTTCCTAGAGTTGGCAGACTTGCAAACCTTCCTTGGTGTTGGAGGTTTGGTGACCAAAAAGCTTCTTGATCTTCTGAATGATCTTCTTAGAGGTTTTGGATAGAGAAATATCCCAACCGTCTTTGGTTTTGGTAGGATCACATGTATCCCCAAGGATTACCCTAATGAATCTGGAAGGTTGTTCCATAAGGTATTCTTTTGGGATAACTACAAAGATCTTAGCGTGTTCAAGCCAATCCTTGAATGTGAAGCAATCCTCCAAAATGTGGCCTAGCATATGGTGTTAAGGATAAAAGTTTGGATCATGACATTTGCTTACTTCCCAGGTCTCTGCTCGGTAGTGAAAATCGGTTTCTTTAAGAGGTTCTTAAGATTTTCACGATTACCTCCTCTTAAAGAATAAGGTTTATTTAACTTAGGTGGACCATAGCTACTGGCGGTTGATATGCCTGGTGGTGGTATGTGAGGCGTGGCGGCCAGTGGAGGCTGCGATGGAGGCCGGTAGGGCTACCTTGGTGGTGGCAAAGGAGGTGGAGGCTGCTGAGGTCATGGTCTCTCGGACTGATCTCTAGCTAGTTATTTCCCCTTGTCAACCACTACTTCTTCTGACATCTTCTAGACCCGCCTTCTTTAGCAACTTTATCTTGAAAAGGCTTTGGCCTCTCCTTGTAGACTAGTCGCCTTGTTGATTAGCTTCTCAAATATCTTGATAGTGAAGCCCTTAAGCATGAAGGCGACCGAGCCATGGATATTCTTCAAGAGAATCTCAATGGCATGTTGTTTAGACAGCTGTGGTTCACACTTCATACTTAGGTTATGCCATCAAAGAATATAATCAACAAGGGACTCATCGGGGTGTTGTTGTGTGCTAGATCACCTAGTAACCCTTTCTGAGCTCCAGAAATCTCTATGAAGAGTTTTCTCTAACTTCGACAAATATCTTTCTTGAACCATTGGGCAATTTAGCATACTAATCGAAATCAATACCCAGCTTAAAGGTAAAAGCAAAGCGTTGCCACCTTCATTTACAACGGCCACAGTGCTGTGCGGTTTCCAACGCCATCACGCTTTTAAAGGAATGAGGCATGAAATCTTTGGGTTATTGGATAGCATCAAATTCCTCTGGGTATGGTCTACCTTTTGGAACCAATGATCCTCCCCAGGCTTGAGCCAAAGCTTCCTTCAACTGTTGCTTAACCATGGATTTTATGTATTTTTCTTGCATGAAGGTACTTTCCACTACCTTTCAATATAGGCTAGAGCTACCTTGCTCAACATGAGGTTGAGACTTGACTGGGTCCAAGACATGTACTAACTCAGGCTGACTGATGTCAACTATATGTCAACTATAGTAGGATGAACTAAAGGGGCTTATTTTTGAAGCACTGAAGCAACTGCTAACAAGTCCTCTAATTGAGATGCCATCTTATCAATCTGCTCATCCTTCTACCTCAACTGATGTTAGAGGTGTTGGGATGATGCTACAGTGTCTTCCTGATCAACCCCATCACCTTATATGGCTTGTTGTTCCCTAAGAAGAGATCATCTAGTGTCAACCATGCAGACCCCAGCTGAGTCCCCCAACAAGTCATCTTCATTGGGAGCGAAGCTGACTTTCTCTTCATTTGACCAATCATACCCCAAGATCTCCTTCCTCTTCATGAAATAATGTGCAACTATCTCATCTAAAGAGCTATCCATCTAAGTGAGTACAAATAATCTAGGCGGGTGTGATCACTATGTACTAGAGGCAAGACCGCATCATTGGAGTCAATCATGTGTAGAATGTACTCACTGGATGAATGACACTCGACTACTAGGTATGAGAGGGACAATCCTAGGATGTTCCACTATCACTAGTGCGGTCTATCATCTGCAATATACGATGTGTCACCATCTCCACATTTGAACTAGCGGTTGGTGAAGGGATGACCACGATGCTTGGGGTTGCCACTTTCCCACCACGGGAGTAGAAGGTCAAGCGGGAGAGCTCAACCCTACCCGCAATAGGCTATGTAGAAAGGGGTAGGATCCCTCTATATCACCGCGGGGTATCCCGGATATGGCCTTCATGGCCTTGATGGAATAGATGATCTATGCTGAGCGGTGATGGGGAGGGGTAGAATAGTGGGGTGGAGACACCACTAACTCTCTATGCACATGAACTACCCTCTTGTGGTGACTAGTCCCGTAAGGATGTCATATGGTCGGTAGTGGCGTCGAGCTTAAAATCAAAGGAGCAAGCGCTAATGGGCACTGCCTCTCCCCTGAGTAATATGTGTTGTATAGGCCTCTCAGGCCCTCTCCTAGCATATATGCTTCCTCATGCTATGGAGGATGATGGATCGAAGATCAAAGAGTGTCGGACTCACGAAATCAAGCTCCCACTGCACATATGGTCAGGAGGCCCCTCCTCTACTCACGGAATTCGGTGATAATGCACCGAGGAGGTGATGAACAAATCCTCTAACATCCTCTCTCCATCCGATAGAGAGAGGATGGAATTAGTTTTTGTAATGAGTGAAGTAATAAAGAAACTCATCTTGAGCGGATCTGCCTCAGCTCCTAGCGATCAGATGTGCCACTTGATCATATAGTTCTTATTCCTATGTTGTGTCAAGGTAGGATGGGAGGAGTGAGATCTAGACTCATACTCAAATGTAGGGGAGGCAAGCCTGAGACTAGGGGAGCCTTACCCTTAGAGGGTACAGATGAGATGGTGCTAGCTCTCACTAGGGCAACATGAGAAACTCTAGGGCATACTATGGTCATATTGCCACTCACATACAAGCGAAGGTTGTGGGACTTACACCACTTTCCTCTTCAATGAGGAGACATTAGAGTCGGAGGGTAAATTAATCCATGGCCTTCACGGGTCCTCGTGGTCTCTGCGTGAGGGGGGTGCCCTCACAAGTAATCTCCCTCAAATCTACCAAAGTGAATCGATGGGTCAGGGAAGTTGGCTTTATCCAAAGCCAGATCCATAAAAAATGAACTTCTAAAAACTGCCCATTTCAACATCTGTAAGAGGCGAAAATTGAAGCGTATACTATTGTAAATTTTGCAATGAGAAAGCGAGTTTTGGATTTCTATCTTTATAGATTTTGAATTTTGAATTTGAAACTTTGAACCCACATCCAACAATTTAGAAGTGTTAAGTGGGGTTCAAATAGATTTGGGAAGATTGATTGAAAGAGGAATTTGAATATGAATCCAACTTCAACAAATTTGGGTATGTTGAAAAATGGATTCAAATATTTTTAGAAGGATGCTTCCATAGGTTCATGTTTAAAATTAGATTTTGATTGGAGGACCCTTTCCTTTAACAGATTTGGGCATGTTAAAGTAAGGGTCAATCGGTTTTTATTTTTTGATTTGTTATTTTAGAATTTCACTCAGTTAGGAAATTTGGGTATGCTAAGTGAAGTGTTTGAAAATAATTTTTTTTTGTGAATTATTATTGATTTTGAAATTTTGGAATTCCCACTTAGCAAATTTAGGTAAGCTTAGTGAAGAACCCAAGTGTGTTTTGTTTTTGTTTGAAAGATTTTTGAAAATAGAATTCTTAGCAAATTTGAGTATGCTAAGAAAATCCTAAAGTGTTTCAATTATTTTGGATATTTTGATTTTTGAAAAAGTAGGGTCCTTAGCAAATTTAGGTATGCTAAGGAAATCCTAATGTGTTTCCTTTTTGGTTTTGATTTATTTTTGATTGAAAGTGGAGACTTTACTTTAAAAAATATGATATGCTAAAAATGAAGTTCCACTTAATTTTGTGAAATAAAAATTTCACTTAGCAAATTTGAGTATGCTAAATAAAAGTTCCAAAAGATGTGTTTGAAAATTTTTGGTTTTGAATTTTGAGACTTCAATTAGAAAATTTGAGTATGCTAAATGAAGTTCCAAATGTGTTTGAAAATTTTTGGTTTTGAATTTGGAGACTTTACTTAACAAATTTGAGTATGCTAAATGAAGTTCCAAATGTGTTTGAAAATTTTTGATTTTGACACTTAGTAAATTTGAGTATGCTAAATGAAGTTTCAAATGTTTTTTAATTCTGATTTTGAATTTGGAGACTTCACTTAGAAAATTTGAGTATGCTCAATGAAATTTCAAATGTGTTTGAATTTTGAAAATATGATTGTTAAGTTTTGATTTTTGAAAAGAAGACTTCCATTTAACAAATTTGGGTATGTAAGAATGGAAGTCAATCTTATTTTTGAAAATGTAAAATTTGTTTTGTGTGTGATTATTCCTTTTCGAAAGATGGAGTTCCAACTTAATCATATATGGAATAGATTTAATTGGGATCTCTAAATGGTATTATTTTTATTTAGGAATGAAATTTTCATTCAATAAATTTGAGCACATTAAATGAAGATGTTCATATGTGCTTTAAAAAATATAGTCTTGTTTTAAAAAAAATGAAACTTCCATTCAATAAGTGTGGGTACATTGAATGGAAAGGTTCATGTGTGCTATTTGAAAGTTTTATTTTTAATTTTGATTTTGATTTTTGGAAAGATGATTGTTCATTTTATTTTTAAAATGAAATCTTCATCAAAAATGAATTGAAGGAAGATGTTCATTTGTGCTTTTGGAAAAAATTGTTAGTATTATTTTTGAAGATTCCTACATGTAACAATTATGAGAATTGTTAAATAAGGGTGATTTAAGAAAATTTTGTGTAAAATATTTTATTATGTGCATTTTTGAAAGTGTGTTTTTTGAAAAGCAAGATTTTTATGAAAAATTCATTTTGTCTTTATTATTTTAGAATGAACCTTTACTTATCATAAAAATAATAAGGAGGAAGTCTTTAAATGTTTTCCTTTTTTATTTAAATCTTTTTATTTTTACCCATTGGAGAACCCAGCAGGGGTTTCAAGACCAACATGGAGTGAGTTCCTAAAACCTAATAATGTTGGCTAACTCAACTTAAGGATGAAATAAGCTAAGTGCTAACCGAAAGAAAGATAGTCTTGGATTCATACCGAAGTAAAAATCCACTATCGATATTTGAAGACAACGATCATTTACCAAAGATGGAGAGAGGAACCATCCCCAGCGGAGTCGCTAGAAAACTCTGTGGTGAAAATTTTATCAATTTTCTTTTTAGAATAAGATATATACTTCCATCTTCACTCTATGCGGGATAAAATGAGGATAGAAATATACATCTACTTTCTCTTTTTATACATTTTTAACACCACATAGATCCACAAATGTTCTTATTGAGGGTGATCGGGTACGACATTGAGGAGAGGTGTACTATCCCGAAAGATAAAAGTCACCACCCTACAATGGACCTATTCACCTCAACAAGGACTCTTAAGGACAATGGTTCTACATATGTACCAAAGATTCTTCCCCTACTTTACATAGAAAAGTAAAGTAAGGTTTATTTTAAATCGGGTTTGTCAAGTTCCATACAGGGGCAAGCCCCCATAGTTAATTACATCCTAAGGAATAAAATCCCTCAGGAATACTCTTAATTAATGTAAATGATCATTGTCTCCAAAGATTTCAATAGGTAGGACTATCAATCAATTAGTTTATTTTTGAAAGATATAATGGGATCCATCAAAGAGAGAGAGAGAGAGAGAGAGAGAGAGAGAGTTATTATCGAAGCCAAAAGAATATAAGTAGGAGATGCCCACGATGCTAGGAAACCAAGCGAACACCTCAAAATATCCTATGGTTGGGCTTTACTTTTTTGAAATTAATTTAATTTGTTTGAGTTGAATTTTTCATTAGAAATTTAAGGCTTATGATTCCACAACACAAGATTATGGAAATGCCTAAGAGATGAGAATTTATGCTTATGGCTCGCAAAGGGGAAAAGCAACCCCAGAACCTAAATCTAGGGAGCTTTGGTGAGAACCGAAAGCACAACCAAAATCTAAGACAAAAATAGGTATTTGGTTTGCCTGTATAAGAGAGGACAAACCACCGGACTGCTTGGACTTACAACTGCCTGGGGGTGGCTGCCAACTAACTCCTCCTATGATTTTAAATCCATGTAGCCAAGTCATATGCTTTATGCAAGATAGCTAGGCTATTATTTATGTAGAAAGAGACTAAGTCCTTAAACTCACTCCCTAACGAGATTAGATTATGTAAGGGTATGCTTCAAATGACATAAATCTAATGCAATTCATATTTCATTTTATTTTTATTTTTGGACAATCATTTTAACTCAGGCTAATATGATTAATATGCCTAATACATGAGAAATGGCATTATTGGCCAAAATCAACGATAAGGGAGGAGGTGTGTTTCCACCATGGCTCTCAAAGGTCAAGCCAAGTTTCTCTGGCAAAGGTGGAAGCCCTTCAATCAAGAGTGAAAATAATATGCATTTGTGCTTGATATTATAAAAGAAATACTCATCCAGCTAAGGGGTTGTTAATTCTTTTATGTTGATTTTTAGCCTAAGCTTTAGTGAGGTTATGAGTTCTTTATTTTTAATTTTGAATTGTTAAATTTGGTGAAAAATTTATTTTTTCGTAAGAGCCTAATCCACATCCAGGCCATACATAAAGCAAGGAAGAAACTAGGAAAAGGATGCCACTTAATGCACAAGCTAAACAAATCATCAATCAATTTATAAAGCAAATCATAAAAGAATAAGAGGTCATTGTCCACCGACAAACCCAAAAAAACAAATTGGGTAGCTCTACCCTTATACAACCTAGATTACAAATGAATTACACACAATTGAGCAAGGAACTCATTGTTATGGGGGTCTTCAAGCTTCATTTCTTCATTCTTCTTTTCTTCCTTCTTCTTTTCTTCTTTCTTCTTTGGTTCCTTTTTTTGGATGGTTGGAAGGTGGATGCTCTAAAAGATTCACATGGTACATAAGATGAGATCTTATGACCAATGCTCATCCTAATCCCCATAACAATCATTCCAAAATCCTAATTGTACATGAAAAGGAAAAGTAAATCTAGCTAACACCTGCAAAATAGAGATTAGTTAAACAAACCACACAAAATCCCAAGCATGTATATTAGACTTATCACCCCACACATGGATGACTAAGTCCACCTGGCCTATTGGATTATGCTTAGGGCTATAAGCGCATGCACAGCAAAAGCATTTGTATTTTTTTATTTATCACAACGCCCCTTAAGCATAATCCCCTGCAGAAGATAATGGTTAGACTAAAATTGCCATACCATTCATTCTACGCATATACATTCTAACATCCAGACTAAAACATATATCATAAAACAAAAGCAAAACATCAAACCATGCACTGTCCTAACCTAAAGCTACAAGTGGTGACATAGCCTAATGTGTGTGCTTTAGAGGTTTGTGTGGTATGCTTAACTATAGCTTTAAGTCAAAAATTTTTAAGTATGAAGCATGTTCAAATTAGACGAGGATTTCATTTAAGTGATTTAATTATTTTGGGTTGATTTTATTTTATTTTTGATTAGTTTAAGTGAATCCTACAATTAATTACTAAGTTAAAGAGGGAAAGAGAAGAGAACTTCTCTTTCCTTCCCTAACCTAAGTAATTTCTAAAGTGGATTCACATTTTTAGTTTTGTTTAGTGAATTTTTTAATTAAGTGTTTTAATTAATCCTAAGTTTAGATGAACTCTAACCAAACCTATTCAAAAAGAAAGGCATTTTAAGATTAAAAAAATGAACAAAATTCACAAAATATACATCACTTCATTTCTTTCCCAACATGTTTAACATGCATATGAATAAGTCCTGATCATATCTATACATACAAATGGAAATGTTTAACACACTTTATGATGCATGCTAAGTAATTTATTTAAGAAAATTTGGATGTTTATGATGCATGAATCTTATTTAGTAATAAAGGGGTTTCTTATCCAATTTTCGCATGCACACATGAATGTATGAAAGGCATAAGTGAGTACGATGCCATTATTAACCAGGGGTGTAAGGTACAAGACCTACTTAGGGCTACCTAAAGCCTTGTAACCCCGGGGTTGTCTAGACTAATATACCACTTTCTTTAAATACAAACATGTGTACAAAAGAAATGAATGGAAAAGAAAGGATGCAAAAGTTTATGTTGGTTGATTTAATTTTATTTATGCAATTTATATGTACAAGTATAGGTATCCTTCTTAAGTAATAGAATAGGAATGAATAGGATATGGAATTAGGCAAGTGTTAGGTTCTTTTCAAATGAACCATACACCTTGCCAAATCCTATTCAAAACTATACTAAACGAGAAGGGAAGAAAAACCTACACTAAGCACATCCTTATATTTTACTCATATGCAAACTTATATGTAAAATATAAGTAACACACTTTCAATTTTGATAATTAATTCATATATTTTTAAAATAATTTAAATTTAATAGTGATAATAGCCACTCATATTCTTAGTTTAGTCAACACATGCAATTTAACATAAAAGAAATATTTTCATTTTTTTAAATTTGATTTTTGAAAATCATGGATGCATGAAATAATATGACATACATGTTTAGCATATTGGGAAAGAACTAAAGTAATGATATCAAGTAAACACATTCACTTTAATTAAATCCTAAAGACAATCTCATGAAATAAGAAAGCTTAAAGTAAATCAAAGTATATTTAATATGATTTTTCTTTTATTTTGAATTTGATTTGATTTTAAAAATGTGAGTTGAATTTGCTATTACTAAACTATTCCCACATGTGTTTGACATTTTTTGTTAAAATTTTAGATGATTAGATTCATTTTATATTTTGATTAGGTTAAGGTATGAATTAAACATAAACCAATTAATAAATAATTACCAATGAGATGACCTAGAAGAAAGGAATTTAAATTTACAATGAATAATTATGATTAATGATTAATTAAGCTAAGAGATTTAACTTAAGTAATTTCAAAACACCCCTCGCACATATGAGTTGAATTTTGATTTCCATAACTGAACTTAGGATCTTGAGCACCTAAGTATCTACCCCAAGTAGATTAATTAAGTTCTAGAAAGTTTTAGAATTTTAAGAAATTAATTAAGAGGGTAATTAGTGAATTAGCCCTTAATTAAGAGATGATTAAGAAAGAAAAGGGGTTTAAGGAATATCTTAGGGGAAATGCCCAAAATATTATTCCCTATACCTCCTATTCACTTAATCAGACCTTAATCAACTTCAACAAAGGGTTAAACCACTAATCAAACCCTTAATTAACCTTAATTACATTAAGGGGGAATTAGGAAATGAATTAGCAATTTCCCCAATTAAGCCACCAATAAATCCCAAGAAAATTAGAGGAGGTAGAAGTCATCACCCAAAATACACTCAAGAAGTTTGAGATTAATTAGTGAATTAATTAGGGAGTTATTAATAAATAAAATTTCCAATAAATCCTAAAATCAGAGAAAGGCACTATTCAAAATCCATTAACACTAATTTTAGAATATTCTAGGTTGAATTATCTTTCAGTGGCAATTTACCTCATATTTTTATGATCTTTCTTTAAAGAGATATGGATTTTAGAAGTTTAGGTAATTAATTTTAATTATTTAAACCTTAATTAATTCCATAATCCTACGGCATGACACGATAATGCGTACTTTTACACGCCACTCCTAAGCGCCACTTAAATGTCACATCATAGCACCACGTGTGCGCGCTTTATCCTGCATCAAGGATCACGAGAGATTAAAGCTATCATTCAAAGGGGATAAAATGAATTATAAAATGTGATTTAATCTCATCCATCCATCCAAAATGTGCAGATGGATAGCTAAAAATCATCCTTGTTCTTCCCTGTGGAAAAATGGAGATCGTCCACTTTCAAAGAGAAGATACGTGCTTGATCAAGCTCGGATTGGATTGAAACTCAACCCATACCATCTAAACCTAATGGCAAGCACATCTAACGGTCAAAATATCATGGGATCAAAATTTCAATCACAAATCTCCACACCACTTTGAGTTTAATGGTCGAAAATGGCATACCTCATCGAAAGTGATCATCGATGCTCGATTCCCTTGGAGAAGCTTCGTTTGGTTGAGATGAAGCTTTGGTTAAAGTTTTAGCTCTTGAGGTTGAGTGGATAGCTCTATGGACCAACTCCTCCTCCTAGTGAGCTCAGCTTTGATTGAAGTGGATCTCCCCTTGCTTCAAGAACTTGGAAGAGAGCTTAGGAAAGCTTGATTGGGTTCTCTAATGGAGTGTGCAAAGGGAATTTGGTTGAATTTGAGTGTAGTGGAAGTTGAGAAATCAGTGGAGCTCCCCTATTTTCACATAAGGAAAATCGAGAAATGGCCAATTCAATCTACCTCTAGGAAGCTTAGGAACTCTTGCTAATGACTCCTGTCACTCTCCAAGCTTCAATCAACAATGAGGCTGTGAAGATTCAAATGAATTATGGGGAGTATATCTCCCCCTTTGGCAGTCAGATTGTCGAGAAGGGAGGAGCCATTTTGATCCAATTGAGCATAGCCAGTGGGTTTGTTAGGCTGTTTAGGCTATCCTTATGTTCATTTTAGGCTAGGGAGTCGATTATTGGAGTGGCCAAGTGCTCAAAACAAGTGGGAAGAGGTTTGCCATGTGGCCATTTCAAGCCATGTGCTCAGTTTGGCCATATGGAGTTGGGCTGACCTAAACCCATTGGGTTGGGTGGACCACCCTCCCTAGGGTTTACTTGACCTATTAGGAAAGTATCAAGTAGGTATGAAGAGGGATTGATCAAATTCCCCATGGATTTGACCAAAATTTGTTTTATGGCCTAGTGGTAGAATGGTCATTTGGCTGATTTTTGAATTTGGATATGTTGGGTATGTTGAGAAAATAGGTTTGGCCAATTTTCACTGGATTTGGAGTTCGTTTGATATGGTTTGGCTCATGTTAATCCATTTAAATCAAAATGGGTCAACTTGGGTCAAGTTGACTAATTGGTCAAATTGGGTCAAACTAAGGGTTGGGTCAAGTTCATATAACCATTTGAAATATTTTTGTGGCTTTGGTTTGATTCAATTCGATTTAGGTTTGAATCTGGTTCATATGACTGTGTTTAGGTCAAATGGGTCAAGTTGAACTATTTCACCCATTTGACCTATTTGAGCTAGGTCATGTGTAGGTTTAGGTTTGATTAGTCATATGAAGTGGATTGGTATTTTTCTTTCAATCAATTTTGGTTATGTTTGAGTTTGGCTCAAAATGACCCTTTAGGTCAAGTTGGATTCATGCTCAATTGGGCTAAGTTAGGTCTAGTTGGCCAATTAAGGCTTTGGTCAAGTTCAACAAGTGATTTGGGATGAACTTGACCCATTGGTTTCAATCAATTTGGCTTAGATCTAGTTTTGACACATTGGTCAACCCTTAGGTTTGACTTGGTTTGACCCAATTTGATTGATTGATCATCTCATGATGATTGTTGATCATGATGAGAGGTATAGATGGGCTTGATTCAATCCATTTAGGTTAAGATTGGAATTTGGCTCATAAGGGTACTTTAGGTCACTTTAGGTCAAGTGAGCCTTAGTGGGTCAAATGGCTTGGTCAAAGCTTGGTTTGAGTTTGATTGAACTTGTATATGGACTTATGATTGAAATGTAAATCCATTTGCAAGTGGTTTGAAGTCAAATGGGTTTTGATTCATTTGACAATTTCAAGTTCAAAGGGTGAACATGAAATGGATTTTGGCATGATTTTTGAATTGAGTTTTGGTTAAGTGATTTAAGTTTGTATTTATATTTAGATTCATGATTGAAGGATTGATTGAATTATGAAGGAAAATCAAGAGTTTGGCTTGATTTGAATTTGATTTGGCTAAGTTCAATAGTTTGACTTGAAAGGCTTAGGTTGGATTTTGAAGGAGTTTGAGTTTCAGTTTTGGAAGTGGTTTTGATTGTTTGAATTTATATTTCATTTATATATGTGAATATAAATGGGTTACAAGAAAGTTTCAAGGATTTGAAGTGATTTAATCATGACCTAGGCTAAGTCCTTAAGAGGGAGATTAAGGATTTAGGAAAGATTTGGAATTTTGAATTTAAATTTTGGATTTAGTTTGACTGATTTGAATTTATATTTTATTTATATATATGAATATATATGAAAATATAAATGAGTTGTGAGAAAATTTCATGAATTTGAATTGATTTGAAGATGATTTATGCTATGTCCTTAAGAGGAAATTTAAAGGACTTAGAAAATTTTGGAGTTTTGGATCTGAGTTTTGAGTTTAGTTTGATTGATTTGAATTTATATTTCATTTATATATGTGAATATAAATGACAATATAAATGAGTTATGAAAAAAATTCATGAATTTGAATTGATTTTGATTTGATTTAGGCTAAGTCCTTAAGAAAAAATTTAAAGGACTTATAAAAATTTGGAGTTTTGAATTTGATTTTTGAGTTTAGTTTGATTGATTTGAATTTATATTTCATTTATATATGTGAATATAACTAGGAATATAAATGAGTTGTGAGAAAATTTTAAGGATTTGATTTGATTTGAAGGTGATTTTGGCTAAGCCCTTAAGAGGAAATTTAAAGGACTTAGGAAATTTTGGAGTTTGAAATTTTATTCATGGGTTTCAATCATAGATTTCAATCATGGATTTCAATCATGTGGCATTGATTTGAGTTTGGAGAAAATCAAATAAGATTCATTTAAAGTTTGACTTGAAGTAAGGAAGGTGAGGAGTTATTCAAGCTAAGGGTAGGAAAATTTTCCTAACACCTCTAAGGCATGACCTATTCCTATGGCTAACTCTTCTTAAGTCTTTAGGGTTAGGTTAATTGTTCACCTAATCACTAGAAGTGTCTTAAGATTAGGAAACTCTTAATGTCTATGAGAAGTCCTATGTCTAAGATGGAGGGGTTGAGATCTCATTCTAAAAATAAGATCAATAAAGGGAGCCTAATAGGTGTGGTGTGACTGACAAGGAACACCGCACATATTGGTGTTGACCGAAATGATCAACAACATTAGAAGATCACAAGCACTAATAGAGATAATCTGCTCCTAACCCGAGGTGTAGAAGGAATCCATAACTTAATGCAATGTGGCTCTACTTATGTCAAGGGCATAAGAGAGAGAAAGAGGAATCCACTAAGGATAGAATATGTGAACCTTCTACTAAGGAAGCAGGTTCAAGTCATCCACAAGGGGATGAGTGGTTTGATTTGATTTAAGTCTCACTAAGGAGAGAATTCCATTGGGGAAGAGGGTTGAATTTGTTTCAATTTATATTTTTAGATGAATCCTATTGGTTTGAGATGGACTGCACTGAGTAGGAGCCACAGAGGCTTAGATTTAATTCAGATTTATCGGTCCAAAGGGGTAGTCTACTAAACACATGGTAGGACTAGCCAACCAAAGGGATGCCTTTCAGTATACAATAGTTGTACTAGGAAGAAAGCATAGTAGACTTACATCCTCCAAAGTAAGGACCAGTTGCTAGGGTAATCTATTGACAAGGCAATATATTGAACCTAACCTAGGGCCAACTATTGAGTGAATGCCATTGGGGGACATAGATCAACTCAAAAATAGTCAAGATTAATTTCATTTTTAGATTTATTTTGATGGATTCTTTTAGTTTGCGATGGATCACACTGAGAAAGAGCTTATATTAAGACCTATATTCCGACAACCAAGGGAGTAGCTTCCCAGCGAAGGGGAGAATTATCCAATCAAAGGAGTGCCTTTCGGTTTACGATGATCAAATGAAAGGAAGAAAGATCAGAGACTCACATCTTCCACTACAAAAGACCACTAGGGTGATCGGTTGCTTTGGGCAACGAATCAAACCCGACCTTGGGGTGACTATTGAGTGAATGTCGTTGGGGGACTTAAATCAACTCAAAGATAGTCAAGATAAATTTTATTTTTAGATCTTTTTTGATGTATTCTGTTGGTTTGCAATGGATCACACTGAGAAGGAGCTTATATCAGCCTAGACCTATCTCAGATTTATTGAACCAAAGGGAGTAGCTTCCCGGTCGATGGGAGAACTATCCAACCAAAGAAGAGTCTTTCAGTTTGTAGTGATCAAATGAAAGGAAGAAAGCTCAGAGACTCACATCTTTCACTATAAAAGACCACTGGAGTGATCAATTACTTTGGGTAATAAATCAAACTTGATCTAGGGCTGCCCGTCGATTTGCAATAATCATGCTAGAAAGAATGCATCATAGTCTTACATCTTCAAAAGAAGAATGACTACCGAGGTAATCTATTTATGAAAAAATAAATTAAACTCGACCTAAGGGAGACTACAAAGTTAGTGCCGACCCGGGGACTTATCTCAACTCAGGTAGTCAGGAAATTCCTACAGGGAGTTCTGCTGACACTACCCTGAAGATAGGATGTCTGCTTGGGAAAAGGGGTCCTTTGGGGGCTTGAATTCCTAATCCACAAGCAAATTAATTTGTTTGTTTATCATGGACCCTGTTATTTTGCGAGGGATCAAACTGAGAAGGAGCATATATCAACCTAGACCTATCTCAGATTTACTAAACCAAGGGAAAATTTGTGCATCCGCTAAATAAATTTTCCAACCACAAGGATGGATAATAGGAAAGGAAAACTATCCAATCCAAAAAATAACCTGGGTAGTGTCTAAATGGGGTCGCAAAAGACGTGATCCAAATATATTACCCACAGAGGATGGGGCCGTTAAGGGCTTAATCCAAAATCCTGAAGAAGATGATATGGCTAGTCATATATCCAATAGGTATTCGGTGTCCAACTCAAGGAGAAATCTCGGGGACTCACATCTGTCAAGAGTGGTGCATCTGCCAGGTGAATCCCTATCAGCATAGTGAACGTCAACCAACCTAAGGTTCCTGTCGATTTTCAACAATCAGCCTAAGAAGAAAACTCGGGGACTCACATCCTCCTATAGCAGAACAGATTACCAGGATAGTCTGTCTTCGGCTTGACAAGTGTCATCCGACCTAGGGCGGCTACTGAGTGAATGCTACTGGGGGACTTATATCAACTCAAAACTAGTCAATTCATGATGGCCAAGAAGAAAGCTCGAGAACTCACATCTTCTTAAACAAGGTCAACATGATGTAGCTTGCTAGCTACGTAGTGAAGCCTATTTAATTAACAAGGTGCTCATTACTTTGCAATGGTCATGTTAGGAAGAAAGCACGGGGACTCACATCCTACAAACAAGTGACCACTAGGGTGACATACTATCGGGGTAGCATGTAGACCTGACCTAGAGCAGCTCATGAGTGAGTGCCACAGGGGGCTTGCTCCCACATCAAAATAGCTCGAGACAAAAGATTTGTGTTTATTATTGTGCATGTGTCAAAAGGAATATGATGCCTCTAGGGGACTCTTACGCCTACCTTAAACATGTTAGGGGATTTGATGAAGTGGTACCACGGATGGAAACCGGGATTCCCACTAAGAAAGGATTCTGCTTGGGTTCTCTTATACCTAACTTAGTTATGCTAATCGAAATAGAATGCCTCTCGAGTTCTCTTACATATATTCTAATATCATTGGGAGATTGTGTTTGTGTTGTGAAAGAGGGATAGGATACCACTGGGAGACTTTTACACCTACCCTAAATATGTCACGGCAGATTCGCAAGACAAGCAAACAATGCTTTAAAGGAAGAGAAGATTTTGATGAAAGGAATATGATTTTGTTCTTTTTATTAATAATTATTTTCAAACATGATTTATTTCATCGGATGTTCCCCTTTAAAATCAATAAGTTGATAAGATCCTCCTTGGTAGGCCTTCTCTATGACATAGGGGCCTTCCCAAGTAGGTTCAAACTTGCTTCCCATCTTTCGATGGGCAATAATTCATCTCCTTAGGACTAACACAAGTTCTCCTACTTGGAAACACCTAGGGCGAACAAGTTTGTTGTGAACTTGAATCATTTTGGCCTTGTACAACTCGAGGTTCTGGCATGCCCATAGGTGACTCTCTTCCAAACCTTTGAGCTCTTCAAACCACAACTTTGCATTCTTCTCTATAGTGATCTTGCTACCCAATGCTATCCTTAGTGATGGGAGTTGAACTTCTAAAGGTAGAATAGCTTTGGACCCATACACTAAGAAAAATGGGGTAGATTGAGTTGGAGTTCAATATATGGTGCGGTAAGCCCCACAAGGCTTCAACCAATTGCTCATTTCACTATCGTTTATTATCATCAAGATTCTTCTTTAGTATCTGGATGAGAGTTTTGTTGAATGCTTCTGCTAAGCCATTTGCTCTGGGATAGTAGATGGTGGAGTATCTCCAATCTATACCATGTCTTTAAACTCAATCAATAGCCTAACTAATTCATTAGTTTCTTCTTTATTCAGCAACGAACTGATGTATGTCATGAGTGAATCTTCTTCTGTCTCAAGGTTGATTTCTTTAAGCTTGTCAATTATTGAATGAATCTCCTCTTCAAATTTTGGCAGTGCCTCTTTGATTTGGAGATCATCTGGATCATCTGAGGTTTCTAAACACACATTCTGATAAGAGTTGATGTTGCATGAAAAGAACCTATCAGACTCCAAATGATTGGTAACAACTAAGCAGTAATCATTATTATTGACCGGATCCACTGTATCGAATCTTAGTCCTGCTCTTGATTGTGCTTCCCTACCTGCGGTGCTCCAAAGCTTCTTGAAGTACTCTAACCTGTGCTTGGACCATGTATGAGGAACTAAACCTTTTTGTATAAGATTATGAACACAAGGCGAGTGAAAGTCAAATGGTAACTCCATTAATTCTTTAAATGTATCCTCTCAAGTTTTACATCAACTTCAGAACTTGAGGATGATGATCCCAAAAAGAATCTCTTCAGCTTCATATCATTGGAATACTTAGGGACCTCTTTAACTACTAAACCTTCAACTTTCTAAGATGTAAGTGAGGTTAGAGCTAAGGTTCCCAACTACTATCTAATAGTCTCACATAAACCTGATTTGAATACTTTGCTTTGTCTGGAGGCCTGGTCTTTATCTCTATCTGAATCAAAAGTTACCTTCAATGGAACTCGTTGAGAGGGGTTGGCTGAGATACTAATCACATTAGACTCATCCTCTGAGCTAGATTCCAAATCTATGTGAAAAATAAGGGTACACCTATGAACTGGAACATGACCTCTGTTGGCTGATGGCCAACTAAGGGGTGTTCCACCTCTGGAACTACCTATATTTTTGCCTCTACCTCTGCCTGGTGGAGGTTGAGCCATCCTACCCACATGACCATATGATGGAATGAATTGTGGGTGGAATGTAATATGCAGATCTATTTCTTCATCAATTCCTTTTTCTTGTTCACTTAGATTTTCATTTTTTTTCTTTTTCTTTTGTCTTTTTTTCTTCATTTTCTTTTTCTTTTATATTTGAATTTTCTCCAAGTTCATGAGAAAGTATTTTAAGGAAGATAGTAGGTTACATCCTCATAAATCTCAATCTCTCTAACTAAAATGGCTTTTCATCTCCATTGACACGGTATTCAATCCCATATTTTTTGAACTTGATGCACTGATGGAGGAAGGATGGAATTATCTTGTCCAAGTATCCAAGGCACCGAACAAGTATTACTTGGCAGGTCTTCCAGTCTCTATCTCCAAAGATAACACTATGGAACCTAAAGCCCACTCACCTTATTCATTGAATCCTCTCAACATCATCCGATCTCCTAGGAGTGTTGAGATGTCAATCCTCAAATAGGCAAGGGTCTTTAGACTCATAATGTTCACCGATGCACCTAGATCCATGAGAACTCTAGCAAGTCTAAACTTATCTATTTTAACTGTGATGTAGAGGGGACAGTTGTGCTCCAAGTCTCCCAAAAAAAGGTCTTCATTTGTGAAGGTGATCCCCTGAGCTTCTTTTGTGTAATGTGCCTCCTCACCTATAGGTAATTAGGTTGGCATATCTCGGGGATCAAGAAGAGCCTTGATTAATGATTCCCTCATCTCTTTCGATAAGGCAAGGGCATCGTGTATACTTACCTTAGATGACAGCTTTCTTAAATGAGAAAAGACATTGTAGTTCAATTTGGGTTGATCCTCCACAAGCATATCCAAGGGTGGAGCATCCTGTGGAGGGGCTTCTCAATCCTTTGTACCAATGACTTGTTTCCTCTATCTTGAGGTGCTGCCCTAGGAGGTAGAATCTTGCCACTACGGAGGTTGACTTCGGTGGTCTCTTGTGGCAGGTAATGGAAGGTTCTACTTGCACATCAGGCTCGCCTATAGCTTCTCTTATGGGATCCTCAGAATTGAATGATTCAAAGTCTATCTCAAGCGGTGAACCCATAGTATTAAGAGTAGGAAAGAACAACTCTGAATTAGAAAGAGGAAGATCAAAAATATTATAGTTATTTTGACTTGAAGAGTTATCATTAAGAGTAGAAGTAGATAACCCATCAGAAGTGACACATATATAATTCAAGCTAGCTTTATTCTTCAATTTCTTGGATTTGTTTGGAGGTACAAAGTAGAAATAAAATAAAGTTAGTGGGGTAAGGGATTTATTATCCTTATCCACTGATACAAAAGTTTTACTGGTAGAAGAAGAAGACCTAGCTGAAGTAGAGGAGGTCGTCGATGTGGTGGTTACAACTATAGGCTGGAGGCTAGACTCGATCAGTGGTTATGCTACTAAGCTATCCCGGGCTGACACATGTTATTGCAGATGCTGCTGCTGCTGATACTATTACTGCTACTGATGCTGTTGTTGCTATTGTTACTGTTGAACTCCCCCTTTCTCTGAGTTGGCACTGGCAACTTACAAACCTTCCTTGATGTTGGAGGTTTGAGCTGACTTAGGCACCTGCAAAGGAAGTTTCTTAATCTTCTAGACAATCTTTTTAGAGGTTTTGGATAAATAAATATCCCAACCTTCTTTGGTTTTGGAAGGATCACATGTATTCCTAAGGATTACCCTAATGGAACTGGATGGTTGTTCCACAAGGTATTCTTTTGGGATAACTACAACACCGATCTTGAAGCTATGTTCAAGCTAGTCCTTAAATATAAAGAAATCCTCCAAAATATGGCCTAACATACGGTGGTTGGAGCAAAAGTTAGGTTCATGACTTTTGCTTACTTCCTCTGATCTCCTAGGCTCGGGTAGCTAAAAATCAGGCTTCTTTAAGAGATTCTTAAAGATCTTCCTAATTACCTCCCTATTAAATGAAAAAGGTTTGTTAAGCTCATCTAAAAGAGTAGGTGGACCATAGCTACCTAGCGGAGGGTATGTGTGCTGCTGCTACTAATGGTATGGCTGGGGAGGCAGTGGTGCTAGCCATGGAGGCTACTGTGGAGGCCGGTAGGGCTACCTCGGTGGTGGTAAAGAAGGTGTAAGTGAAGGCTGCTGAGGTCGTGGTCTCTCAGACTGATCTTTAGCTAGTTGCTTCTACTTATATACTACTATCACTACTCCTAGCTTCTTCTCATAGACCTTCTATGGCTTTGGTTTAGGCAACTGGTCTTGAAAAGGCAACTATTTGGCCTCTCCTTGTAGACTAGCTACCTTGTTGATTAGCTTCTCAAATGCTTTGATAGTGAAGCCCTTAAGCATGAAGGTGATTGGTCCATGGATATTCTTTAAAAGAATCTCAATGGAATGTTGCTTAGACAACTGCGGCTCATATTTCATACTCAGGTTATGCTATCGGAGAATATAATCAACAAGGGACTCGCCTGGGTGTTGTTGTGCTACAACGAGATCACCTACAATAACCCTTTACTAAGCTCCAGCAAACCTCTTAATAAAGAGTTGCTCTAACTCAGAAAATTTCTTTACTGAACTATTGGGAAGTTCAACAAATCAATCGAAAGCAATCCCTGCTAGGCTACTAACAAAGAGGCGGAATAGAAAAGCATCACTACCACCAGCGTTGCAACAACTGGTCCTGAAGTGTGCAATTTGCTGCCTTGGGTTTCCACAGCCATCAAAGCTTTTGAAGTAAGGTGACATGAAACCCTTGGGATATTGGATTGCATCAAACTCCTCAAGGTAGGGTCTACCCTTTGGAATTGATGATCCTCCCTGGGCTTGAGCCAATGGTTTCTTTACTTACTGCTCAACCATGGATCTGATGCCTTTTTTCTTGTATGGAGGTACTTTCCACTACCTTCCTATGCATGCTAGTGCTACCTTGCTCAAAGGGAGGTAAGGTCTTGGCTGGGTCCAAGACATGCACTAACTCTAGCTGACTAATGTCAGTTGTAGCAAGATGAACTGCTATGGCTTATTTTTGAAATACTGAAACTGCTGCTAACAAGTCCTCAAGCTGTTGTGCCATCCTATCTATTTGCTCATCTTTTTTTTTCTTTAGCGATATTGGAGGTCTTTGGGCGGTTGGTGTCTTCCTCAACCTCATCACCTTTCATGGCATGCTGCTCCCTGAGGAGAGATCCTCTGGTATCTACCATACAGTCCCCGATTGAGTCTCCCAATAAATCATCTTCATTGGGATCAAAGTTAACCTTCTCCTTATCTGACCAATCATACCCTAGGATCTCCTTCTTCTCTACAAGATAATATACTACTATCTCCTCTAGAGAATTATCAATTTAAATGGGAACAAATGATTTCTACTGACCGGTGTGATCACTGTCACATATTGAGAGGCACCGGACCTCGCCTATTGCTGAAGAGTTAATCTTATGAGGACTGTACTCACTGGAAGAGACATACTCCTGACTGTCATTAGCTATGAAAGGGGTGGCATTCCTAAGAGGTTCTATTATCATCAGTGCATTGGGGCTATCATCTACTCCCTCTGCAATAACTATTACCATCTCCATATCTTGCTGAACTGTGGTGTTGGTGAAGGGACAACCACTACGCTTCAAGGTCACCACTCCCTTGGCACCACCACTAGGGTAGAAGGTCGAGTAGGAGAGCTTGGCCTCACCACAGTAGGCAGTGTAGATGAAATAGGATCCCTTGGACATAGCTGGATCACCAACGGGGTACGCTTCTCCCAAGATATGGCCTTCATGGCCTTTGATGGAACTGGAGATGTTGTGATGTGAACTAGTGAAGACGGACGGGGGGTAGAGCAGTGTGGTAGAGACACCACTGACTCTCTATGAATAGGATTTATCCTCCTGTGATGACTGATCCCAGTAAGTAGGACGCTATCTTTATGGTCAACACGGGTGCCACGTCGAGCTAGAAAATTGATGAGTGTAGAAGCTGCCGACTGGCGACTGAACCTCAGCCTCTCCCTACTGGTAATATGAACAGATGTATGGGCCTCTCTGGCCCTATCTTGTCATAAATGTTTCCCCACACTGTAGGGAATGATGGATCTCAAATCAAATTGAGCTATGGACTCTAAACGTCCATAAGCTCCGCCAACCTGGTGTAAGACTGATCGAAGGCTGACATACGACCTCCTACTCCGAGTAATTGAGGGCTGATGTTGAACCACTAGCAAAGGTGAAGTATGAATCTTCCTTGCATCCTCTATGTATGACCCAGAGAGGATGGCGGTTCATTATGTAGCGGTGGTTATTACCTCTCTACGACCACGTAGTGGCCTCCGTCTCCCTAGTAATCCTAGTATGATACCACTTGATCATGCAGTTTTTATTTCTCCTATGTGTCTGGGTAGGATGAGTAGAGTAAGAACTAGGCCAAACCTTAAAGGCTAGGGAGGCAATCTCTGAAATCAGAGGAGCGTTACCTTAGAGGGTGCCAAAGAGTGGGTTCTAGCCCTTACTAGGGCGGCATGGGAAACCATGGGGTGTGCAGACGTTGTCACTGTCACTACTAAAACTAGTGGGACTATCACTACTTTCCTCTTTAATGAGGAGATGTCAGAATCTGAAGGTAGATCGATGCATGGACGACCACTGATCCTACGGCAGTTGTGATGGGAGTGTCCTCACATGTGATCTTCACTCCCTCAAATCCATTACCAAAATGGATAAAGTGAGCATGATCAACTTGGGGGAGATTGGCTTGATCTAAGGCCAAGTCCATGTCATGTGGGAAAGTGAGCACAAACTTCTGTGAGCCTGCCATTTCAAATCAACTGTAAAAATTGAAAGACTGAACTATAGTTGTAGTTGTAACTGATGTTGATATTCTATAATGTAGGAAATGAGCTTGGATTATATTTTTGTTTTTGTTGATTTCTGAATTTGAATTTAGAATTTGAACCCACATCCAACATCTTGGAAGTGTTAAGTGGGGTTCAAATGAATTTGAGAAGATTTAGAAATTTGATTGGAAATAGGAATTTTTTTAATATGAATCCAACTTCAACAAATTTGGGTATGTTGAAAATGGATTCAAATATTTTTAGAAGGATGCTTCCATAGGTTCATGTTTGGAATTAGATTTTTTTTATTTTTAATTTTTTGATTTGAGGACCCTTTCCTTTAACAAATTTGGGTATGTTAAAGTTAGGGTCAATTGATTTTGTTTTTGATTTGGTATTTTAAAATTTTACTCACTTAGCAAATTTGGGTATGCTAAGTGAAGTGTTTAAAAATAATTGTTTCTTTTTATGAATTATTGTTTGATTTTGAAAATTAGAATTCCCACTTAGCAAATTTGGGTATGCTAAATGAAGAACCTAAGTGTGTTTTGTTTTATTTTATTTTTTTTTTTGAAAATAAGATCTTAGCAAATTTGGGTAAGCTAACGAAGTCCTAAAAGTGTTTCATTTATTTTAAATATTTTGATTTTTGCAAAAGTAGGATCCTTAGCAAATTTGGGTATGCTAAGGAAATCCTAATGTGTTCCCTTTTGCTTTTGATTCATTTTTTATTGAAGGAGGAGCCTTTACTTTAGCAAATATGGTATGCTAAAGATGAAGTTCCACTTAATTTTGTGAAATGGAAATTTTACTTAGCAAATTTGAGTATGCTAAATGAAATTCCAAAATATGTGTTCAAAATTTTTTTGTGTTTTTGGTTTTGTTTTAAATGGAAACTTCTCTTTGGAAAATTTGGTATGCTAAAGAATGAAGTTCCAAAAGTTTTGAAAATTTTTTGGTTTTGAATTTGGAGACTTCACTTAGCAAATTTCATTATGCTAAATGAAGTTCCAAATGTGTTTGAAAATTTTTGGTTTCGAATTTGGAGGCTTCACTTAGGAAATTTGAGTATGCTAAATGAAGTTCCAAATGTGTTTGAAAATTTTTGGTTTTGAATTTAGAGACTTCACTTAATAAATTTGAGTATGCTAAATGAAGTTCCAAATGTGTTTGAAAATTTTTTGTTTTGAATTTGGAGACTTCACTTAGCAAATTTGAGTATGCTAAATGAAGTTCCAAATGTGTTTTGAAAATTTTTGGTTTTGAATTTGGAGACATCACTTAGCAAATTTGAGTATGCTAAATGAAGTTCCAAATGTGTTTTGAATTTTGAAAATATGATCATTAAATTTTTATTTTTGAAAAGAAGACTTCCATTCAACAAATTTGGGCATGTAGGAATGGAAGTCTATTTTATTTTTGCAAATTTGAAATTTTAATTTTGTGTGTGATTTTTGCTTTTTGGAAGATGGAATTTCAACTTAATCATATATGGGATATGTTTAAGTGGGATTTCCAAATGATATTATTTTTATTTAGGAATGAAATTTTCATTCAATAAATTTGAGGATATTAAATGAAGATGTTCATGTGAGCTTTTGAAAAATTTAGTCTTTATTTGAAAATGAAACTTTTATTTAATAGATGTGGGTACATTGAATGGAAAGGTTCATGTGTACTTTTTGAAAGTTTTATTTTTAATCTTGATTTTGATTTGTGGAAAGATGAGTGCTCATTTTATTTTTGAAAATGAAATCTGAATCAAAATGAATTGAGGGAAGATATTCATTTATGCTTTTGGAAAATATTGTTAGTTTTATTTTTGAAGATTCCTACATGTAAAAATTATGAGAATTGTTAGATGAGGGTGATTTAAGAAAATTTTGTGGAAAATATTTTATGATGTGCATTTTTTTGAAAGAGTGCTTTTTGAAAAGCGAGATTTTTATGAAAAATTTATTTTGATTTTATTATTTTAGAATGAAACTTTCCTTATCATAAAAATGATGAAGAGGTAGTCTTTAAATATTTTCTTTTTATTTAGATATTTTTTTACCCATTGGAGAACCCAACGGGGGTATTAAGACCAACACAGAGTGAGGTCCTAAAACATAAAGATGTTGGCTAGCTAAACTTAGGAATGAAATAAGCTAAGTGCCAATAGATTGAAAGATAGTCTTGGATTCATACCAAAGTACAAACCCACTATTGATACTTGAAGACAATAATCACTTACCAAAGATGGATAGAGGAACCATCCTCAGTGAAGTCACCAGAAAAATCTGTGGTGAAAATTTTCATATGAGGCTTCAAAAGAATAAGATATATACTTCCATCTTTACTCTATGCAGGATAATATCAGAATGGAAATATACATCTCTTCCTTTTATGCAATTTTGACACCACGTAGATCTGCAGATGTTCTTATTGATCGGGTACGACATTGAGAAGAGGTGTACTATCTTGAAAGATAGAAGTCACCACCCTACATTGGACCTAATCACCTCAACATGGACTCCTAAGGATAATGGGTCTGCATGTGTACCAAAGATTCTTCCCCTACTTTACATGGAAAAGTAAAGTAGGGTTTATTATAAACCAAGTTCATTAAGTTCCCCACAGGGGCAAGCACCTATAGTTAATTACATCCCAAGGAATGAGATTCATTAAAAACACTCTCGATTAAGGTAAATGATCATTGTCTCCAAAGATTTCAATGGGTAAGACTATCAATCATTTAGTTTATATTGGAAGATCAAATGGGATTGATCAAAGAAAGGAAGTTATTATCGAAGCCAAAGGAAGATAAATAGGAGAAGCCCACGATGCTAGGAAACCTAGTGAGCATCTCAAACTATCCTATAGTTGGGCTTTACATTTTGAAATTGACTTAATTTGTTTGAGTTTCATTTTTCATTAGAAATTTAGGGCTTATGATTCCATAACACAAGATTAAGGAAATACCTAAGAGGTGAGAATTTATGATTATGGCCCACAAAGGGGAGAAGTAACCTTAGAACCTAAATTTAGGGAGCTTTAGCGAGGCCCGAAAGCACAACCTAAATCTAAGGAGAAAATGGGTATTTGGTTTGCCTCTATATGAGAGAACAAACCACCCAACTGCTTAGACTTACAATTGCCTGGGGATGGCTTCCAAGTAACTCATCCTACAATTTTAAATTCATGTAGGCAAGTCATATGCTTTATGCAAGTCCTTAAACTCACTCCCTAAAGAGATTAGATCATGTAAGGGTATGCTTCAAATGACATAAATCTAATGCAATTCAGATTTTATTTTATTTTTATTTTTGGACAATCATTTTGACTCAGGCTAATAGAATTCATATGACTAATGCATGAGAAATGAGATCATTGGCCAAAATCAGCGAGAAGGGAGGAGATGTATTTCCACCATGGCTCTCAAAGGTCAAGCTAAGTTTCTCTACCAAAGGTGGAAGCCCACCAATCATGAGTGAAAATAATATGCATTTGTGCATGATATTATAAAAGAAGTACTCATCCAGCTAAGGGGTTGTAAATTTTTTTATCTTGATTTTAGCCTAAGCTTTATGAGAGGTTATGAGTTCTTTATTTTTAGTTTTGAATTATTAAATTTGGTAAAAGATTTATTTTTCTGTAAGAGCCTAATCCACATCCAGGCCATACATAAAGCAAGGAAGAAACTAGGAAAAGGATGTCACTTAATGCACAAGCTAAACAAATCATCAATAAATTTATAAAGCTAATCGTAATAGACTAAGCGGCCATTATGGTCGTGTACCATCGCACAAACCCAAAAACAAATTGGGTAGCCAAGTTCTACCCGTATACAACCCGAATTATAAAATGAATTACATACAATTAAGTAAGGAACTCATTATTATGGGAGGGGGGCGGTCTTCAAACTTTATTTCTTCATTCTTCTTTTCTTCTTTCTTCTTCGGCTCCTTCTTTTGGAGGGTTGGAAGGTGGATGCTCCAAAAGCTTCACATGGTGCATAAGATGAGATCTTATGACTAATGTTCATCCTAATCCCCATAACAATCTTTCCAAAATCCTAATTTCTAAAATTACATGAAAAGGAAAAGTAAATCTAGCTAACACCTACAAAATAGAGATTAGCTAAACAAATCACACAAAATTCCAAGCATGTATATTGGACTTATTAGCCCACACATGGATGACTAAGTCCACCTAGCCTATTAGATTATGCTTAGGGGTATAAGCACCTGCACATCAAAAGTATTTATATTTTTTTATTTATCCCTTTAAGCACAATCCCCTGTAAAGATAATGGTTAGACTAAGATCACCCTACCATTCATTCTATGCACGTACATCCTAACATCCAGACTAAAACAATCACAAAATAAAAGCAAAACATAAAACCATGCACCGTCCTAACCTAAAGCTAGAAGTGGTGACTTTGCATAATGTGTGTGCGTTAGAGGTTTGTGTGGTGTGCTTAACTATGGCTTTAAGTTAGAATTTTCTAAGTATGAAGCATGTTCAACTTAGAGGAGGATTTCATTTAAGTGATTTAATTATTTTGGGTTGATTTTATTTTAGGTTTTGATTGGGTTCAAGTGAATCCTACAATTAATTACTAAGTTATAAAGAGAGAGAAAGAGAAGAGAACTTCTCTTTCCTTCCTTAACCTAAGTAATTTCTAAAGTAGATTCACATTTTTAATTTTGTTCAGTGAATGTTTTAATTAAGTGTTTTATTTAATCCTAAGTTTAGATGAACTCTAAATAAACCTATTCAAAAACAAAGGCATTTTAAGATTAAGTAAAATGAACTAAATTTACAAAACATGCATCACTTCATTTCTTTCTCAACATGTATAACGTGCATATGAATGTGTCCTAAACATATCTATACATACAAATGAGAATGTTTAACACACTTTATGATGAATGCTAAGTAATTTATTTAAAAAAATTTTGATGTTTATGATGCATGATTCTTATTGAGTAACAAAGGGGTTTTCTATCCAATTTTCACATGCACACATGAATGTATGAAAGGCATAAGTGAGTATGATGACATTGTTAACCAGGGGTGTAAGGTACAAGATCTACTTAGGGCTACCTAAATCCTTGCAACCCTGAGGTTGTCTAGATTAATATACCACTTTTCTTAAATATAAGCATGTGTACAAAAGAAATGAATGGAAAAGAAAGGATGCAAAAGTTTATGTTGGTTGATTTATTTTTGTTTATGCAATTTATACGTACAAGTATATGTATCCTTCTTAAGTAATTGCGTAGAAATGAATAAGATGTGGAATTTGGCAAGTGATAGGTTCTTTTTAAATGAACCATACACCTTGTCAAATCTTATTCAAAACTATACTAAAAGAGAAGAGAAGGAAAACCTACACTGAGCACATCCTTATATTTTACTCACATGCAAACTTATAAGTAAGATATAAGTAACGCACTTTTAGTTTTGATAATTGATTCATATATTTTAAAAATAATTTAAATTTAATAGGGTGAATAGGCACTCATATTCTTACTTTAGTCAACACATACAATTTGACATAAAGGAAATATTTTTCTTTTTCAAATTTGATTTTTGAAAAGCATTGTGGAGAAAATTTTCTATGAGGGAGTCACCTTTCAAATCTGTGGGAAGAAAAGAAAGAGGAACTCTTACAAAAATTTCTCTTAGTAAGATGCCATGCAGATCCGCAGATGTACTTATTCAGGTGATCAGGTATGTCATCAAGGTATAGTGTACTATCTTGAAAGACAAAAGTCTCTACCCTTTAATGGAACCAATTACCTCAATAAGGACTCCTAAAGATGATGGGTCTGCATATGTACAAGAGATTCTTCCCCTACTTTATATAGAAAAGTAAAGCAGGGTTTATTTTAAACCAGGTTCATTAAGTTCCCTACAGGGGTGAGCTCTCATAGTTAATTACATCCTAAGGGACGGGATCACTTAGGAAAACTCTCGATTAAGGTAAATTATCGTTGTCTCTAAATATTTGAATAGGAAGGACTATCAATCGATTGGTTTATATCTGAATATCAAATGGGATTGATCAAAAGTGGGAGTTATTATCAAAACTAAAATGGGAAATAAGTAGGAGATGCTCACGATGCTTGGAAATCTAGTGAGCATCTCAAACTATCCTAAAATTGGGCTTTATATTTTGGAAATTGATTTAGTTTATTTGAGTTGCATTTTTTATTAGAAATTTAGGACTTAATATTCCTTAACACAAGATTAAGGATATGCCTAGAAGGTGAGGAATTATACTTATGGCAAAGGGGAGAAGCAACCTCAGAACTTAAATCTAAGGAGCTTCGGCGAGGGCTAGAAGCATAACCTAAATATAAGGCAAAATGTGTAATTGGTTTGTCTTCACAAGAGAGGGCAAACCACCCGATAGCTTGGAATAATAATTGCCTTGGGGTGGCTGCCAACTAACTTATCCTACGATTTTAAATGTATGTAGGTAAGTCTTTATGCTTATGCAAGATAGCTAGAGCTTTTATTATTTAGAAAGAGACTAAGTCATTAAACTCACACCCTAAAGAGACTAGATCATGTAAAGGGACATGTTTCAAATGACCTAAATTTAATGCAATTTAAATTTCATTTTATTTTTATTTTTATTTTTGGACAATCATTTTGACTTAATCTAATAGGATTTTTATGACTAATGCATAAAAAATCAGATTATTGGCCAAAATTAGCGAGAAGGTAGGAGGTGAGTTTCCACCACGGCCCTCAAAGGTCAAGCTGGGTTCTTTGGCTAGGGTGGAAGCCCTCCAATCAAGAGTTAAATAAGATGCATTTTTGCATGATATTATAAAGAAATGTTCATCCATCTAAGAGGTTGCTAATTCTTTTATCTTGATTTTAATCCTAAGCTTTAGGTGAGATTATGAGTTCTTTAATTTTAATTTGAGTTGTTAAGTTGGATAAAAGATTTATTTTTCCCTAAAGAGCCTAATCCACATCCAAGCCATACATAAAGCAAGGATGAAACTAAGAAAATCATGATGCTTAATGCAAAAGCTAAACAAATCATCAAATAATTTCTAAAGCTAATCGCAAAAAGAATAAATGGTCATTTATGGTCGAGCAGCACCGCATAAACCTGAAAATACCAAATGTAGGTAGCCGAGCTCTACCCTTATACAACCCGGATTACAAATGAATTGAATTACAATTTAAGCAAAGGAATTCATTATTATGGGGGTCTTCAAGCTTCATTCTTCTTTCTTCTTTTCTTCTTTCTTCTTTCTTCTTTTCTTCTTTCTTCTTTCTTCTTTTGGTTCCTCCTTTGGAAGGTTGTAAGGTAGATGCCCCAAGGCCTCACATGGTGCATAAGATAAGATCTTATGACCAATGTTTATCCTAATCCCCCATTACAAATCATTCCAAAATCCTAGATTTTTATATGAAAAGGAAAAGTAGAAATCTAACTAACCCCTGCAAAATAAAGGTTAGTTAAATCACACCATATAAATCCCAAGCATGTATAATGGATTTATCACCCCACACATGGGTGACTAAGTCCACCGGGCCTATGGATTATGCTAAGGGGTATAAGGACCTACAAGCAAGAAGCATTTATATTTTTTTTATGATAGTGCCCCTTAAGCACAGTCCTCTACAGAAAAGAATAGTTAGACTAAACACGTCCTACCACTCATTCTACGAGCATACACCCAAACATCCATTCTAAAACATTCATCACAAAATAAAACATAACATCAAATCATGCACTGACCTAACATAAAGCTAGAAGTGGTGACTTAAGCTAATGTGTTTGCTTTGAAGGTTTGTGTGGTATGCTTAGATTAAGACTTTAGGTTCAAATTTTCTAAGTGTTAAGGACATGTTTAACTTAGAGGAAGGTTTCATTTAAGTTGTTTAAGTGTTTTGGGTTATTTTTATTTCATGTTTTAATTTAGTTTGAGTGAAACCTATAATTAATTACTAAGTTATGAAGAGAGGGAAAGAGAAGAGAACTTCTCTTTCCTTCCCTAATCCATAAGTAATTTCTAAGGTAAGTTCACATTTTAATTTCATTTAGGTGAATGTTTTGATTACATCTTTTAATCAATCCTAAGTTTAGATAAACCCTAAATAAACTTATTCAAAAAGAAAGGCATTTTAATATTAAATAAAAAGAATCAAAATTTACATAACACACATCACTTCATTTCTTTCCCCAACATATATAATATGTATATGGATGGACCTTAAGCATATCTATACATGAAAATGAGAGTAATTAACACACTTTATGATGCATGCTAAGTAATACATTTAAGAAAATTTAGAAGTTGAATATGTATGATTTTTCTTAAGTAGGAAAGGTTTTCCTTATCTAAAATTTTACATACGTACATGAGAGTAAGAAAGGTATAAGTGAGTACAGCGTCATTATTAACCAGAGGTGTAAGGTATAAGACATACTTAGGGCTACTTAAAGCCTCACAACCTCAGGGTTGTCCAGACTAATATGCCACTATCCTTAAATACAAACATGCATATAAAACAAATGAAGTGGAAAAAGGAATATACAAAAGTTGTTTAATAGATTTGTTTTTGTTTATGCAATTTATGCATGCAAATATAGGCAAACTTTCTTGAGTGAGAGCATAGGGATGAATAGGGTTTAGAATTAAGAAAGTGTTGGGTTCTTTTCAAGTGAACCTTACATCTTACTAACTCCTATTCAAAATTATGCTAACATAAGAAAAAAAAAACCTATGTTAGACATGCTTTTACAATCCATTACATGCAAGCTTATAATTAAGATATGAATAGCACACTATCAGATTTGATATTTCATTTATGAGTTTTAAAAATATTTTGGATTTAGTAGTGATAATAGCCATTCATATTTCACTTTAGCCAACACATGTAGGGCTGCAAACGAACCAAGAGTTCAATAAGCTACTCGAAGCTCGGCTCGATAAGAGTTCATTCATGATTGTTTGATTAATTAATCAAACAATCTTGAACACTTTTGTGAATACTTAATTGGTAAATAAACAAGCTTGAACAACTCATAGCTCGATTCGATTATGATCATGAACAGTATCATTTAATGTTCATGAACAAGCTCGTTAAGAAGCTTGATAATGCTCGATTATGATCGTGAACAGTATATCGTTTAATGTTCATGAACATACTCGCGAACAAGCTCGTTAAGTAATTTTAAGAAAAATATTTAACATTTATGAAAAAAATGTTAACATTAACTAAATTAAAATATATTTATATTTATATGAATTTTAATTTTTAATATTATATAATAAAAATTCCTTAACTTTAAATTGTAATAAAAATTTCTTAATTTTAATTTTAATATTACATAATAAGTAATAACCATTATCCATTAATCAGCGGACGTTCAGTGACTTCCCATCCATCACACTCGTAGCTCACGGTAGTCATTGAGCTAAGGCGAAGGAGGTTGACGCTCGCTCCTCAATCAGCCATTCATTTATTGATGGACGGTAGCTATTAGGCGATAGGCAATAAGTAAAAATATGTAATCCTAAGTGAGTAAGCGGCTAAGGCTCTTATTTAGTTATTCCTAATTCCCCTTACAGGCACCGCATACTTCTTCTCTTCGGTTCTTCCCCGTGAAGAAAACCCCAGAAGCTAGAGCCACATAAGAGAAAGATTTTGTATTGTTCATAGAGTTCGATTGTGCTCTATATTGTGGGCAAGGTAAGTGATTTATTATTTTTGGTTTACATTTGTGTAGGAGATCAATGAATGAGACGAAATGAACTCTAAAATATTTGATTGAGGGAATCATGGTCGTGCCATTTGCTGTCGTGAACTCTTAGTAATGAGAGGAAAATCTTTGTGGAGAAGTTTGATTGGTTTATTTCCATTATGTCATTATTTAGGGTTATGCCCTAAATAAATTCTGAATGTTTTGATATTTCCATTATGTTTGACAGTTTGAGACTTTGAGTTTTTCTCTTCTTTTTTTTGAATTCTGATGGAATCAGTTGAAATCATTTTTTTCGGTTGTGAACTTCATTTTTTTTTTGAATTTTGATGGAATCAGTGGAAATCATTCTGTAATTGTTCGGTTGTTTGCAAGCAGGTAAGCATGTTTAGCTGGAAATTATCTTGAGATAAAATGTGGTCTATTCTTCTTGGCTCTTGCTGTCAATTTTAATTTTTTGATTGTTTGCAGAAAAATTATTTTTCGGTTGTCTGCTGTCATATGGGGAGATTATGTGCTTGAATGTGAATCCTGAAATGTTGGTTATCTTTAATATCTTATGGTATTGATATAAGAAGTATGAGGAGGTGTGAAGGGTGTGGCCATGTGAGCATATATGGTTGCAAAGAGTTATGTACTTATGTTCATCTATTTCCTTTGTGAATAGTCGAATGGACTCATAAAAAAATTGCATTCATCTAATCATCAATGGTTATTTATCAATTTTAAATTTGCAATTGAGAGGTTCTTAATTCCTATCATCCTATGCATTGGTAACATGATGTATTATCATTTAGTTATACATTGGGTATTTTTCATTTCTGAAATACAGATTGTCAGTGATGGTATCTTGGAATACATTACAGCCTTACTAGCTTTGCAACTTCTTTTGCTTTCTTTGGATGAAATAAAGCCTTATGAAATAATTTTTTTACTACTATGTCATTTTCTACGTGCTCATCTTTTATTACTTTTTATATTGAAGGTATGTCTTCTAGTCAATCAAAGGAAGATGCTAGTCCTATAGGACTTATTGTTAGTCCTATAAAAGTACCTAAGAGAGAGTTTAGTGTAGGGTCCTCAACGAGACCAACAGTAGTTCAGTTGCCTACGAGAAACATAATTGTTCTAGTTGATGACAATCAAATAGAGAAAGCTGATCCTTTTGCTAAAAAAGTAAGAAGAAAGACATCATCAGTATGGAATGATTTTACTTTGATCAGACTCAATGATGGAACTGAGATGGTACAGTGTAATCATTGTAAGCATAAGCTTACAAAGAGCAAAGGTGGTGCTACTACACAATATAAGTGATATTTACTATATTATGGTAGGAGGATGGTGAAGCCTGAAGGGCAACTTAATATTTCAATTCAACCACCTATGATTGTAGGTACCATTGAATCTATGAGTGTTTGTAGTATTGTTAATTGGAGATATGATCATGCTAGGATAAAGGAATTAATTTCTCATATGATAATGATACATGAGTTGACATTTAAATTTGTATAATATGAGATGTTCAACATTGTCATGAAAGCTGCTAGCCAAAATTATGAAAGGATATCACGGACTACAGTGAAAAATGATTATGTAGTGAGCTATAAAATTGGGAAAAAAAGATTGAAACACTTATTAGATACCATCAGTAGAGTTAGTGTGACAACTGATCTGTGGAAATCTGGTCAAGATATACATTATATGATTTTGACATGTCATTTTGTAGATGCTGATTGGAATTTGCAAAAAAGAGTACTTAACTTTGTTGATGTGCCCCCGCCTCATAGAGCACCAAACATACATGACATATTGTATAAGTGCTTAAAATATTGGGGCATTGAAAATAAAGTTGCAATAATAATAGTGGATAATGCAGCATATAATACATTGGCAGTTAATATGTTGAAAGCAAGTCTAGAGTTCCATAAGAAACTTCCTCTTGGTGGAAGAATTTTTCATGTGCATTGATGTGCACATATCTTGAATTTGTTAGTTCAAGATGGGATTTTTGAAATTAAAAGTACAATTTATTTGGTTAGAGATAGTGTGAAATATGTGACCGCTTCGCAGCATCGATTAGTGATGTTCAACGAGATAGCTCAATAATTGCATTTACCAAAAAAAATTGATTCTAGATTGTGTCACTAGATGGAATGCTACTTATGCAATGTTATCTTCTACACTGGAGTTCAAGGAGGTATTTCCAAGGTTTCATGATAGAGATCCGTGTTACACTTTATGTCTAAGTCAAGAAGATTGGACAAAATTAGAGGATGTTTGTTCTTTTCTTGAGGTGTTTAGTCAAGCCACAGAATTGATATCAGGTTTACTTCTAAACTTTGCATATTTTCTAATTACTACTGTAATTCATTTGCTTTATAGTTAATTAAATTAATTTAATTTTATAATTATGATAGATTCTGAATATCCCACCTCCAACTTATTTTTGTCAAAATTATGGGGGATCAAAGAGATGTTGGATGATAATTCTCTTAAAGGGAACCCACATGTTAGGGAAATGGCAATCTGAATGAAAGAGAAATTTGATAAGTATTGGGGAAGTTGTAACCTTTTAATATCAGTAGGTGTTGTTTTAGATCCCCGAAATAAAATAAAGATGATAAATTTTGCATTCAACTCTATATACTCTGAAGAAATTACACAGATGCACATTGATAAGGTACGCCAACATTTATATGAACTTTATAATGAGTATGTTGAGGATTATAGAGCTAACAATGCAGATAAGGTTGCTCTAGAAGGTGAATCAAGTTGTGTTTCGGGAAGTACTTCTAATTTTAAAGGGAGGCTAGTATATGGAAAGAGAAAGTATGAGACTTACATCAGAACAAATTACACTAATCAAACTATTAAATCTGAGCTTAAGGTTTATTTAGATGATGGGGTTGTCATTGAGAGTGAGAACTCAAATAGATTTGATTGCTTAGGTTGGTGGAAGGTAAACAGTGTGAAATACCATATTTTATCAAGGATGGCCTCTGATATACTTTCTATTCCAATAACATCAGTTACCTCAGAATCAACTTTTAGTGTGGGTGGTAGAGTCATTGATCAATATCGTGCTTCTTTAGGGATGGAAACATTTCAATATTTATTATGCGGGAGTGACTGGTATCAAAGTTTCTATGGAATTAACAGAAAGGCAAAGGTTAGTGGCTTATTTTACTTTACTCTGTATTACAAATTTAACTATTTTGATATTAGTATTTATATAAATTATGTTGTACAAGGCAAAGTGGAGATGAAAGAAGTTCTTTTACCTTGATTATGGATTCAATGTTGGAACTTTGAATTGAAACTCTACTGATTTTGAACTAGTTTGATGTGTTATTATCTTTTCTCTTGAACTCTTTATGAGTAAGTGAATGTCATATGATTATTACATGTTTTTACCCTAAATGAAATTATGTATTGAAAAGGTAATGTTTCATCCTGAGTTTATGCTATAGCATAAGATTACAAGAAGATGAAAGATGGTGGTACTACGCATTTAGCATAAGCTTTCAGCCTTTCAGGTACATTTTTAGATTATGCACATTAATTTTTATAAATTTCTATTGTTCATGAATGCTAGATGCTTATTTATGCACATTTACATAATTCTTTCAAGCTTGAAATAGTATTGGTTGTGTATTGGCAATGAAAGCAATGATGATATTCCAGATTCTATTTGGGAGTGACTGTTTTACTTAATGATATGCACGATAGTAGTAGTTGCCCTTCTCTTTAAGTATTGCTGGTAGCCATTATGTTGAGGTCCTATTAAAATGCATTTGTGATGGTACTTACTCTATAGAATTTGGATCTTCAATGTAATATTTGTTTCCCTTTCATTTAGAGTTGATGGTAGTATTATGTGAAGCTTAATTTGTAGTAGCCCTTCTCTCTAAGTATCGTTGGCAGCCATTAAGTTGAAGTCCTATTGACATGTGTTTGTGATGGTAAGTAATTTAAAGAATTTGGATCTTTAATGTAATGTTTGTTGACCTTTCTTTTAGAGTTGATGGTAGCTACTATGTGATGAATTATTTTTTAATCTGAGCTTGAGCCAATATTAATATTTTATCTGCGTCATAAGATAAGGTGTAACCGTGTAAGCTTTGCTCTAAGCTTATTGGTATTTTCTATTTTTTTGGCAACCTTGTGGCCTTGTGGCCCTATGGGCTATTCTTAAATTGATGTTCCTATTGATGGTTGTTCGGTTGTTCCTACAGCCTTATTGTTGCTCATACAAGTTGTAGATTTTTGAAGTTTTTATGTATGATTTCTGCAGCTCTGTTCGGTTGTTCTTGGTGGCTGAAAAATTCCTTCTAATTTCTGCAGCCCTGTTCAGCTATTCTTGGCGGTTGAAAATTTCTTTATGGTTTCTGCAACCCTGTTCAGCTGCAGCCCTATTCGGCTATTCTTGGTGGTAGAAAATTTCCTTATGGTTTCTGCAGCCCTAGTTGGCTATTCTTGTTGGCTAACAATTTCTTTATGATTTCTGAAATTTTTTATATTTGATTTTTGCAGCTCTATTTTATATATGATGGTTTGGGATCTATTTTGTAGTGTTGGTGGTTTGGCTATCTGTTTTGTAGGCTTTCTTGGCTGTTCATACTGCTTGGTTTGCAATTGCTTCTATCTAGCTCCATTAAGCTAATTGGCCTTACTGCAGCCTGATTGGTTTGGGAATTGGAACTTACCGTAGGCTAACTTTTCTTTCTTTTTAATTTTAAGCTTACGTTACTATTTACTAATCTCTTTTTGAGTTCTTGCAGGCTTATATTACTAATATTTGAGTTCTTGCTCAATTCGTGACTCTTTCAAAACTTTCTGATTATATTTGAGATTCAACAACTTATTATGCTGATTGTACTGTCTCTTATTTCTTGGAGGTGGCTGGAGTTTATCTCATTTTTTTTCTTTTATCATTAGACCGTTAGTTTTTGTATTTTATTTTATTGTACTTGATTTAAGGACTATTCTCTTTAGGCTATCTTTCATTCTTGTAACTTTTTTAGCATCAGATTTTGAGAGTTGTCCACTTTAAGGACTTTGTTTTCTTTTTCTTAAATGCAATAAAAAAAATTTTTAGCTAATTATTTTACAAATTCTTTAAAAATATTATAATTATTTTACAAATTTTTATTGCTTATTTATTCATGAACACAAATTTTGCTCATTAAAGTACTTGATAAGTCTCATTTATTTACTGCTCGTTAAGGCTCATTTATTTAGTGCTCGTTAAGGCTCATTTATTTAGTGCTCGTTAAGGCTTGTTTGTTTACTGCTCGTTAAGGATCGGTAAGGCTCAGTAAGGCTAGTTTAGTTTCTGCTTGATAAGGCTCATTTAGTTACTGCTTGATAAGGCTCGGTAAGGCTCGTTTAGTTACTGCTCGATAAGGCTTGATAGCAGTGTTCGTTAAGACATTTGATTAAGCTCATTTATCATAAATAATCAAGCTACTCGATAAGGGCTCTATTAGCTTTAAACGAACCAAACACAAACCAATCTCAAACCAAGCTTGAACAACTCGGTTGCTAAACAAACCGAGCTCGAACACAGACACACGAGCTTAAACTGAGCTCGAGCTCCAAAGATCTTATTGAGCTCAAGCCTGAACAGGCCTTGGCTCTGTTTGGTTCGGTTTGTTTGTAGCCCTAAACACATGCACATTTGACATAAAGTAAACAATTTTTATTTTTAAAATTTAAAACATGAAATTATGAATGCATGAATCACATGGCATACAACTTAACATGTTGGGAAAGATCTAAAGCAATGAAAGCATGTAATAAAACTCACTTTACTTAAATCCTAAATACATTCTTAAAGAATAAGAAAATTCAGAATAAATCAAAGTGAATTGCAAAATGATTTTTGTTTAGTTTGAAGTTTGAATTAATTTTGAAAAGGTGAGATAAGTTTGCTATTCCTAACCCATTCCCACAAGTGATTTGTATTTTTTTTTAATTTTTAGATAATTAAATCTATTTTTAAGTATTGATTAGGTTAAGCCATAAATTAAGTGGCTTAATTAACCCTTACCTACACCACCTTAGAGAAATTAACTAGATAATTATGAGCTAATAAGATGACATAAAATCCACAAGGTATTTAAATTTCTAATGCACCTAATAATGAAAAGGCCTAATGCAATTTGGCTCACAATTAAAAGTTAATTAAGCAAAGGGGTTTAGCTTAAGTACTTTTAAAATACCCTTTCATACTTATGAAAAGGGTTTTAATTTCCATAATTAGACTTAGGCTATTATATACCTAAATATCTACCCAAGGTAGATTAATTAAGTTCCAGAACTTTTTAGAATTTTTGAAAATTTGATTAAAGGGATAATTAATGAGTTAACCCTTAATTAAGAGGGGATTAAGGAGATAAAAAGGGGGTTTAGGGAATAGCTTAAGGGAAATACCCCAAAATTATTTCATAAAATCCCTCATTAGATCTAACCTTAATCAAACTTAATCATAGGGTAAATCCACTAATCACACCTTAATTACTCTTAATTACATGAAAGGGGCAATTAGGGAATGAGCTAGCAATTTTTCCAATTAATCCCTCAATAAATCTCAAGAAAATTAGGGGAGGTAGATGTCATCCCCTAAAATGAACCGTGGAAATTTGAGATTAATTGATCACCTAATTAAAGAATAATTAGCTAATTAAAATTTCTAAAGAAACCCAAATTCAGAGAAAGGGTAATTCAAAATCCATTAGAACCATTTTTAAAATATTCTAGATGAAATTATCATTCCATAGCATTTTTCCTTTTATTTTTTTGATTTTTCTATGAAGGGTTATGAAATTTTGAAGTTCCAAAGATTTATTAGGAATTAATTGGGTAAATAACTAATCCTTGATTAATCTCAGCTCATGGTGCAACGCGTGGCGATGGCGATAAATGCGCTTTACATGCGTCGCACTGTGAGCCACCCACTTAAACATCACTTTGAGAAGGTGGCTGACGATGCACATGCTTTTGATCTCTGTCATCTGATCAAAGATCGGACGGCTAGAGATCTCTCCACAATTTAAAATAGATAAAGGATCTCTAAAATGTGCTAAATAATCTTAGTCATCCATCTAAAATGCACGGATGGACGGCTGAGATGAGCCAAGTTCTTCCCTGAGGATTAATGGAGACTGTCCATGATCCAAGGGGAGATCCGAGCTTGATCTAGCATGGAATCATACAAGACTCAACCCACACCATCTAGGCATCATTATTAACCTATCCAATGGTCAATTTCTCATGCAATGAAAATTCTTTTCACAAAGGACCAACACCTATCAAGCTAAGTGATCAAAAAATTACATACCTCATCGTAGGTGATCACCAGTGTTCGAGCTCAATGAGGTAGCTTCATCTAGTGGAGACGAAGCCATGTTGAAAGTTTCAAGCCTTGGGGTTGAGTGGACCTTCCTATGGACCAACATCATTTGTTCATTTGTTCTCCCTTGTGGCTAATCACTCCACCTCCCTTATTTTTGCACAGTGCAAAACCAGAAGGAAGAATTCTAATCCCCTCTCAAACCTTGAGAAAGCTCTCTGATGATTGCTAAAGGTTCCTAGGCATCAATCGAGCGTGAGTGAAGGGAATTTTCATTGAATTAGGGGGAGTATATCTCCCCCTATGGCAATCGGACGGTCGAGCATAAGCTTGCCATTTAAATCCAATTGACCAGATTAGGGAGGTTGATTATGCTATTTTGAGTGTGCACATGGTCAATTTGATCCCTTGAGTGGAATGCCAACTTCCCAAGTGTTGAAATTGAGCTTGGGACAGAATTTGAAAACTCAATTTCAATCCATATGGTCGAGTTTGGTCCATGGGTCAAATGGGCTAGCCCAAACCTATTGGGTTGGGTGCACCACTCAAATCTAAGTCCCCTTGAGCTTTTAGGAAAGCCTCAAGTGATTGTGAAGAGGGTATGACCAAAATACCCATGGACTAGGCCAAAATATATTCTATGGCCTAGGGGTAAAATGGTCATTTTACTATTTTTCACTTTGGGTATGTTTGGTATGTTGAGAAAATAGGTTTGGCCAAGTTCCATTGGATTTTGAATCCATTTGATAGGGTTTGGCTCATGTTGACCCACTTATGTCAAATGGGTCAACTTAGGTCAAGTTGACCAATTGGTCAAATTGGATAAAACCAAGGATTCGGTTAAGTTCATATGACCATTTGAAATGTTTTGGTGCCTTTGGTTTGGTTCAATTTGGTATAGATTTGGTTTTGGCTCATATGACTCATTTAGGTCAAATGGGTCAAGTTGACCCATTTGACCTATTTGAGGTAGCTCAAGGATAGGTTAAGATTAGTTTAGTCATATGGAGTGGATTGGTATCTTTGTTTCTAATCAATTTGGGTTAAGTTCAATTATGGCTCAACATGACCCCTTTAGGTCATGTTGGGTCTAAGGTCAATTGGGCTAGGTTAGGTCTAGTTGGCCAATTGAGGCTTTGGTCAAGTTCCACAAGTGATTTGGAATGGACTTGACCCAATGATTTAAATCAATTTGGCTTAGATCAATTTTTGACACATTTTGGCCCTTTAGGTCAAAATGGGTCAACAAGTGGGCGGAGCTAGGTTAGGCTCAAATGTTGGCTTGGTCAAGTTCAAACATAGGTTATGAGTGAACTTAGATCAATGGTTTCAATCAATTTGGCGTATGGTGAAATTTTGCTATGTAAGGTTTTATTTTAGGTTAAGTGTTGACTTGGTCAACTTAGGTTTGACTTGGTTTGACCCAATTTCATTGATTGATCATCCCATGATGATTATTGATTATGAAGAGAGGGATATACGAGTTTGGTTCAATCCAATTTGGTTAGGATCAAAAGTTGGCTCATTAGGGTACTTTAGGTCACTTTGGGTCAAGTAAGCCTAAGTGGGTCAAATGGCTTGGTCAAAGCATGATTTGAAGTTGATTGATCTTGTATATAGACTTATGAATGAAATATAAATCTATTTACAAGTGGTTTGAAGTCAAATGATTTTGATCCATTTGAAAATTTCATATTTTAAGGAAGAATATGAAGGGGTTTTGGATTTGATTTTTGAATTAGATTTTGATTGAATGATTGAAGTTTGGATTTATATATAAACTCATGATTGTGGGATTGATTGAACCATTAGACAAAATCAAGGATTTGGCTTGATTTGAAAGTGATTTGGCTAAGTTCAAGATTTTAGCTTGAAAGGCTTAGATTTGATTTTGAATGGATCTGAATTTGATTTTTTGAGTTGGTTTTGATTGTTTAAATTTATATTTCATTTATATATATGAATATAAATGAGAATATAAATTGATCATGAGAAAATTTCAAGAATTTGGAAGAGTTCAATCATGGTTTGGGTTAAATCCATTAAAGGGAATTTAAATGATTTAAGAGAATTTTTAAATTAAAATTTAAATTTTGAATTGGATTTGATTTATTTATATTTATATTTCATTTATATATGAGAATATAAATGACAATACAAATAGGTCTTGAGAAAATTCCATGAGTTTGAATAAGTTTGATCAAGGTTTAGGTTAAATCCACTAATGGAAGATTAAGGGATTTAAGGGGATTTCAAGCATTTTAAATTTGGAATTTAATTTTTGCCTTTGATTTGATTGATTTTTATTTATATTTCATTTATATATGAGAATATAAATGATAATATAAATAAGTTTAGAGAAAATCCCAAGGATTTGAATTGATTTGATCAAGGTTTAGAGTTGATTTTGGCTAAGTCTTTAATGAAAAATTAAAGCGACTTAAGAAAATTCTCATGAATTGATTTGGAATTTTGAATATGATATCAGGTTTGAATTTATATTTCATTTATAAATGAGAATATAAATGGATCATGAGAAGATTTGAGTAGGTTTAGATCATGATTTTGGCTAAATCCTTAAGAAAGGGTTAAGGACTTAGGAAATTTGAACTTAGGAATTTTTTTGATGGATTTTGATCATGGATTTCAATCATGGATCTCAATCATGAAATTGAATCATGGAATTTAATGGAGAAGATCAAATAGAATTGATTTGGAGTTTGACTTGAAAGAAGGAAAGTGAGGAATGGTTTAAGCTAAAGGGTAGGAGATTTTCTTAGCACCCCTAAGGCATGACCTATTCCTACGGCTAACTCTTCTAAGTCTTCTAGGGATAGGGGAGTGTCGACCTAATCATCAAAAGTATCTTAAGACTAAGGAACTCTTAAAGCTTAAGAGAAGTCCTAAGCCTAAGATGGAGGTGTTGAGAGCTTATTCTAAACATGAGGTCAATAAGCATGGATGCATGAAATCATATGACATACATGTTTAGCATATTATGAAAAAACTAAAGTAATGAAAGCATGTAAACAGATTCACTTTAATTAAATCCTAAAGAGAATCTCATGAAATAAGAAAGCTTAAAGTAAATCAAAGTTTATTTAATATGATTTTTATTTTATTTTGAATTTGATTTAATTTTGATAATGTGAGTTGAGTTTGCTGTTCTTAACCCATTCTCATATGTGTTTGCCATTTTTTGTTTAATTTTTAGATGATTAGATTCATTTTATACGTTGATTAGGTTAAGGGATGAATTAAACATGTTAATTATCCCTTACCAACATCACCTTAGCAAATAATTATGAGCCAATGAGATGACATAAAACCTCACAAGGAATTTAAATTTATAATGCACCTAGGAAGAAAGGGACCTAATGCAATTTGGCTCATGATTACTGATTAATTAAGCTAAGGGGTTTAACTTAAGTAATTTCAAAACACCCATCACACATATGAGTTGAATTTTGATTTCCTTAATTAAACTTAGGCTCTTGAATACCTAAGCATCTACCCCAAGTAGATTAATTAAGTTCTACAAAGTTTTTGAAATTTAAGAAATTAATTAAGAGGGTAATTAGTGAATTAGTCCTTAATTAATAGAGGTTTAAGAAAGAAAATGGGGTTTAAGGAATAGCTTAGAGGAAATGCCCTAAAAATTATTCCCTAAACCTCTCATTCACTGAAATAGACCTTAATCAACTTCAACAAAGGGTTAAACCACTAATCAAACCCTTAATTAACCTTAATTATATTAAGGGGGAATTAAAAAATGAATTAGCAATTTTTCCAATTAAGCCACCAATAAATCCCAAGAAAATTATGAGAGGCAGAAGTCATCCCCCAAAATACACTCAAAAAGTTTAAGATTAATTAGTGAATTAATTAGGGAGTAATTAGCAAATTAAAATTTCCAATAAAACCCAAAATCAAAGAAAGACACTATTTAAAATCCATTAAAATCAATTTTAGAATATTCTAGGTTGAATTATCTTTCAATGGCAATTTACCTCATATTTTTCTGATTTTTCTTCAGAGAGATGTGAATTTTAGAAGTTTAGGTAATTAAGTAGAATTATTTAAACCTTAATTAATTCCCTAATCCTACGGCATGGCACGCATGCAGCTGACGCGGCTGCACTTTACACGTGTCACTCCTTGAGTGGCCACTTAAACATTGCGTCATAGTGCCTCGTGGCGGCAATGCTACCCGCTTTTGCCTCAGCCATCTGATCAAGGATCGAATGACTGAGATGAAAGCTACCATTCAGAGGGGATAAAATGAATTATAAAATGTGATTTAATCTCAGCCGTCCAGCCATAACGCACGGATAGTCGGCCATAGATCATCCCTATTCTTCCCTATGGAAAAATGAAGATTGTCCACTTTCAAAGAGAACATCTGTGCTTGATCAAGCTCGGATTGGATTGAAACTCAACACACACCATCTAAACCTAATGGCAAGCACATCTAATGGTCAAAATTCCATTGCATCAAAATTTCTTTCACAAAGCTCCACACCACTTTGAGTTTAATGGTCAGAAAATGGCATACATCACCGGAGGTGATCACCGGCACTCAATTCCTTTGGAGAAGCTTCATCTGGTTGAGACGAAGCTTTCGTGAAACTTTTAGCTCTTGAGGTTGAGTGGATAGCTCTATGGACCAACTCCTCCTCCTAGTGAGCTCGGCTTTGATTGAAGTGGATCTCCCCTAGCTTCAAGAACTTGGAAGAGAGCTTAGGTAAGCTCGATTGGGTTCTCTGATGGAGTGTGCAAAAGGAATTTGGATGAATTTGAGTGTAGTGGAAGTTGAGAAATCAGTGGAGCTCTCTATTTTGACTTAAGGAAAACTGAGAAGTGGTTAATACAATCTCCCTCTAGGAAGCTTAGGAACTCTTGCTTATGACTCTTATCATTCTCCAGGCTTCAATCGATAATGAGGCTGTGAAGATCCAAATAAATTAGGGGGAGTATATCTCCCCCTTTAGCAATCGGACGGTCAAGAAGGGAGGAGCCATTTTGATCCAATTGAGCTTAGGCAGTGGGTTTGTTAGACCGTTTAGGCTATCCTTGAGTTCATTTTAGACTAGGGAGTGGATTAGTGGAGTGGGCATGTGCTCAAAACAAGTGGGAAGAGATTTGCCATGTGGCCATTTCAATCCATGTGCTTGGTTTGGCCATATGGTGGAGTTGGGCTGACCCAAACCCATTGGGTTGGATGTACCACCCTTCCTAGGGTTTGCTTTACCTATTAAGAAAGTATCAAGTAGGTATAAAGACAAACTGACCAAATTCCCCATGGATTTGACCAAAATTTGTTCTATGGCCTAGGGGTAGAATGGTCATTTAGCTGATTTTTGAATTTTGATATGTTGGGTATGTTGATAAAATAGGTTTGGCCAATTTTCATTGGATTTGGAGTTCATTTGATATGGTTTGGCTCATGTTGACCCATTTAAGTTAAAATGGGTCAACTTGGGGCAAGTTGACCAATTGGTCAAATTGGGTCAAACCAAGGGCTAGGCCAAGTTCATATGACCATTTGAAATATTTTAGTGGCTTTTGTTTGATTCAATTTGGTTTAGGTTCGAATTTGGTTTCATATGACTTCATTTATGACAAATGGGTTAAGTTGACCAATTTGACCCATTTGACCTATTTGAGCTAGGCCATGGGTAGGTTTAGGCTTGGTTAGTCATATGAAGTGGATTGGTATCATTTTTTCCAATCAATTTTTATTATTTTTGAGTTTGGCTCAAAATTACCCTTTAGGTCAAGTTGGGTTCATGGTCAATTGGGCTAGGTTAGGTCTAGTTGACCAATTGAGGCTTTGGTCAAGTTCAACAACTAATTTGGGATGAACTTGACCCATTGTTTCAATCAATTTGGCTTAGATCAAGTTTTGATACATTTTAACTTTTTAGGTCAAGTTGGGTCAAGTGGCCAATTGGGCTAGATTATGCTCAAATGTTGACTTGGTCAAGTTCAAACATTCGTCATGAATGAACTTAGATCAATGGTTTCAATCAATTTGGCCTATGGTGGATTTTGGCTATGTTGGGTTTTTTGGCTAAGTGTTGACTTGGTCAACCCTTAGGTTTGACATGGTTTGACCCAATTTGATTGATTGATCATCTCATGATGATTGTTGATCATGATGAGGGCATAGATGGGCTTGATTCAATCCAATTTGGTTAGGATTGGAATTTGGCTCATAAGGGTACTTTAGGTCACTTTGGGTCAAGTGAGCCTAAGTGGGTCAAATGGCCTAGTCAAAGCTTGGTTTGAGTTTGATTGAACTTGTATATGGACTTATGATTGAAATATAAATCCATATGCAAGTGATTTGAAGTTTTCAAGTTCAAAGGGTGAACATGAAATGGATTTTGGCATGATTTTTGAATTGAGTTTTAGTTAAGTATTTCAAGTTTGTATTTATATTTAGATTCATGATTGAAGGATTAATTGAATCATGAAGGAAAATCAAGAGTTTGGCTAGATTTGAAATTGATTTGGCTAAGTTCGATATTTTGAATTGAAAGGCTTAGGTTGGATTTTGTATGAGTTTGAGTTTGAGTTTTGGAAGTGGTTTTGATTGTTTGAATTTATATTTCATTTATATATGTGAATATAAATGAGAATATAAATGGGTTATGAGAAAATTTCAAGGATTTGAAGTGATTTAATCTTGACCTAGGCTAAGTCCTTAAGTGGGAGATTAAGGATTTAGGAAAGATTTGGAATTTTGAATTTGAATTTTAGATTTAGTTTGATTGATTTGAATTTATATTTCATTTATATATGTGAATATAAATGATTTATGAGAAAATTTCATGAATTTGAATTAATTTTGAGATGATTTAGGCTAAGTCCTTAAGTAGAAATTTAAAGGACATAGGAAATTTTGGAGTTTTGGATTTGAGTTGTCAGTTTAGTTTGGATGATTTGAATTTATATTTCATTTATGTATGTGAATATAAATGAGAATATAAATGAGTTATGAAAAAATTTCATGAATTTGAATTGATTTTGATTTGATTTAGACTAAGTCCTTAAGAGGAAATTTAAAGGACTTAATAAATTTTTGAGTTTTGGATTTGATTTTTGAGTATAGTTTGATTCATTTGAATTTATATTTCATTTATATATGTGAATATAAATGAGAATATAAATGAGTTGTGAGACAATTTCAAGGATTTGATTTGAATATGATTTTGGCTAAGTCCTTAAGAGGAAATTTAAAGGACTTAGAAATTTTGGAGTTTAAAATTTTATTTATGGGTTTCAATCATGGATTTCAATCATGTGACATTGATTTAAGTTTGGAGAAAATTAAATATGATTGATTTGGAGTTTGACTTGAAGGAAGGAAGGTGATGAGTGGTTCAAGCTAAGGGTAGGCAAATTTTCCTAACACCCCTGAGGCATGACTTATTCCTATGGTAAACTCTTCTAAGTCTCTACAGTTAGGTTAAGTGTTCATCTAATCACTAAAAGTGTCTTAAGACTAAGGAATTCTTAATATTTAAGAGAAGTCCTATGTCTAAGATGGAGGGGTTGAGAGCTCATTCTAAAAATGAGGTCAACATCAACAAATTTCACACTATAGGGCCAGTTGTTGCAACACCAGTGGCAGCGATGCTTTGTTATTCTGTCTCTTCGTTAGTAGCCTAGCAGGGATTGCTTTCGATTAGTATGTTGAACTTCCCAATGGTTTAGTAAAGACATTTGCTAAATTGGAGCAACTCTTTATCACAAGGTTTTCTAGAGCTCAGCAAAGGGTTATTGTAGGTGATCTTGTTGTAGCACAACAACACCCAGGTGAGTCCCTTGTTGATTATATACTCCGATGGCATAACCTGATATAAAATGCAAGCCATAGCTATCTGAATAGCATGCCATTGAGATTCTTTTAAAGAATATCCATGGCCTGGTTGCCTTCATTCTTAAGGGCTTCACTATCAAAACATTTGAAAAGCTAATCAACTAGGTGGCTAATCTACAAGGAGATTCTAAACAGTTGCATTTTCAAGACTAATTGCCTAAAGCAAAGCCACAAAAAGTCTATGAGAAGAAACTGGGAGCAGTGACAGTGGTAGATAAGGGAAAGAAACTAGCTAGAGATCAGTCCAAGAGACCATGACCTCAGCAGCCTTCGCTTCCACCTCCTTTACCACCAATGAGGTAGCCCTACTAGCCTCCACAACATCCTCGACGGCCAACACCGCCACCTCCTCAACCATACCACCAATAGCAGCGGCACACATACCCACCGCCAGGTAGCTATGGTTCACCTACTCTTTTAGATAAGCTTAACAAACCTTATTCATTTAAAAGGGAGGTAATCAAAAAGATCTTTAAGAATCTCTTAAAGAAGCCTAATTTTTATCTACCTGAGCCTAGAAGATCGAAGGAAGTAGGCAAAAGTAATGATCCTAACTTTTACCCCTACCACCACATGCTAGGTCATGTTTTGGAGGATTGCTTCACATTTAAGACTGGCTTAAACATAACTTCAAGACTGGTGTTGTAGTTATCCCAAAGAAATACCTTGTGGAACAACCATCCAGTTCCATCAGGGTAATCTTTGGGGATACATGTGATTCTTCCAAAACTAAAGGATGTTGGGATATCTCTTTTTCCAAAATCTATAAAAAGATCATCCAGAAGATCAAGAAACTTTTCTTGCAGGTTCCTGAGTTAACTCAAACCTCCAACATTAAGGAAGGTTTGCAAGTTTCCAGTGCCAACTTGGGGAAAGGGGGAGTTCAGCAGTAGCAGCAGCATGTGTCGGCCCGGAATAGCCTAGTAGTGCAACCACCGACTGAGTCCAGCCTCCAGTCTGCCATTGCAATTACCACATTGATGACTTTCTCTACTTCAGCTAGTTCTTCTTCTTCTACTAGTAGAACTCTTGTATCAGTGAATAAGGGCATAAAATCCCTTACCCCACTCACTTTACTTGAGTTCTACTTTGCACCTCCAAACAAATCTAAGAAATTAAAGAATAAAGCTAGCTTAAATTACATCCATGTCACTTCTGATGAGTTGTCTACTTCTATTCTTAATGATAACTCATCAAGTCAAAATAACTATAACAAATCTGATCTTCCTTTTTCTGATTAATAGTTAGACTTTCCTACTCTAAATACTGCGAGTTCACCTCTTGAGATAGACTTGGAATCATCTGATTTTGAGGGTCCCATAGAAGGCTGTGAGCGGATGATGCGGTAGAACCTTCCATTACCCTTCCACAAGAGATCATCGAAGTCAACCTTCATAGTGGCAAGGTTCTACCTCCTATGGAAGCACTTCAAAATAGAGGGAAACAAGTTATTGGTACAGAGGATCGAGAAGCCCCTCCACAAGATGCTCCACCCTTGGATATGCTTGTGTAAGATCAGCCCAAGGTGGACTACAATATCCTCTCTCATCTAAGAAAGTCTCCATCTAAGCTAAGCATATACGAAGCACTTATCTTATCCAAAGAGATGAGGGAATCACTAATCAAGTCTCTCCTTGTTCCTAAAATATGCTTAGCTCAATTGACCGCTATAGGTGAGGAGGCACATTATATAAAAGAAGCTCAGGGGATCACCTTCACAGATGAAGACCTTCTTCTGGGGGACTTGGAGCACAACCATTCCCTATACATCACAGTTGACATGGACAGGTTCAAGCTTGCCAGAGTTCTCATTGACCCAGGTGCATCAGTAAATATTATGAGTCTAAAGACCCCTGCTTATTTGAGGATCAACATCTCCACACTCTGAGGAGATCAAATGATGTTGAGAGGATTCAATGAACAAGGTGAGTGGGCTTTAGGTTCCATAGTATTACCTTTGGAGATAGGTGACTGAAAGATTGAAGCCAAGTTTTATATTATTGATTCGAATAATTTGTTTACTGCTTTTCTTGGTATGCCTTGGATAGATCAGAATAAGATAATTCCATCCTCCCTCCATCAGTGCATCAAGTTCAAAAAAGATGAGATTGAAAACTATATCAATGGAGATAAAAAGTCATTTTCAATTAGAGACGTTGAGATTTATGAGGATGTGACCTACTATCTTCCTTAAAACTCCATTTCTCGTGAACTTGGACAAAATTTAAATTCAAGAGCAAAAGAAAAATAAAATGAAGAAAAAGAAAAGAAAAATGAAAATCCTAGTGAACAAGAAAGGGGAATTGAAGAAAAAGTAGATCCGCGTATCACATTCCACCCACAGTTCATTCCATCATATGGACATGTGGGTAGGATAGCTCAACCTCCACCAAGTAAAGGTAGAGGTAGAAAGAGAGGCAGTTCCAGAGGTGGAAGACCTCTTAGTTGGCCATCAGCCAAGAAAGGTCACGTTTCAGTTCATAGGAGTACCCCTACTATTCACATAGACTTGGAATCTAGCTTGAAGGATGAGTCTAATCTGATTAGTATACCAGCCAACCCCTCTCAGCAGGTTCCATTGGATGTGACTTTCGATCTGGACAGTGACTAAGACTTGATCTCTATACAAAGCAAAGTATTTGAATCAGGTTTGTGTGAGACTATTAGGCAGCAATTGGGAACCTTAGCTCTAACCTCACTTACATCTCAGAAAGTTGAAGGTTTAGTAGTTAAAGAAGTTCCTAAGTCTTCTAATGATATGAAGTCAAAGAGATTCTTTTTGGGATCATTATCCTCAAGTCCTGAAGTTGATGTAGCTTGAGGAGGATTCATTTAAAGAATTAATGAAATTACCATTTGACTTTTACTCGTCTTGTGTTCATAATCTTATACAGAAAGGTTTGTTCCCTCATCCATGGCCCAAGCACAAGTCAAAGTATTTTGAAAAGCTATGGAACAATACAGACAGGAGGTATAATCAAGAGCAGGACTAGGATTCGGTACAGTGGGTCCATTCGTTGATGATGATTACTGCTTAGTTATTACTAATCATTTACAATCTGATTGGTTCATCTCACACACCCCCAACTCTTATGAGAATGTCTATTTAGAAACCTTAGATGATCCAGATGATCTCTAAATCAAAGAGGCACTGCCAGAATTCAAAGAGGAGATTCATTCACAATCGACAAGCTTAAAGAAATCAACCTCGAGACTGAAGAAAATTCACGTCCAACTTACATTAGTTCATTGTTGAATGAAGAAGAAACTAATGACTTAGTTAGGCTATTGAGTGAGTTTAAAGACTACTTTGCATGGAGTTATGAAGAGATGCCCAGATCATATCCTGACGTAGCAGTCCACAAGCTAGCAATAGATCCTAACACGACCCCTTGTGGTGAAATATATTCTTCTTTATACATTTCTTGCCTTCATCTATCTATGCTCCCTTTCAAAAAAGAAGAATAAATGAAACAAGAAATATATAAAAATATATATGCCTTGTTGGGACACCACGTAGATCCACAGATATTCTTATTAAGGTGATTGGGTACGATATTGAGGAGAGTTGTACTATCTTGAAAGATAGAAGTCACCACCCTACAATGGACGTAATCACCAGAATAAAGACTCCTAAGGATAATGGGTATGCATATGTACCAAAGATTCTTCCCCTACTTTACATGAAAAAGTAAAGCAGGGTTTATTTTAAATCAAGTTCGTTAAGTTCTCTATAGGGGCAAGCCCCCATAGTTAATTACATCCTAAGAGATTGGATCCCTTAAGAATACTCTCGATTAAGATAAATGATCATTGTCTTCAAAAATTTCAACAGGAAAAAACTATCAATCAATTGGTTCATTTTTGAAGATCAAATGAGATTGATCAAAGAGAGGGAGTTATTATCAAAGTCAAAAGAAAGATAAGTAGGAGATGCCCACGATGCTAGGAAAACCTAGGAGCATCTCAAACTATCCTATGGTTAGGCTTTACATTTTTGAAATTGATTTAATTTGTTTGAGTTGCATTTTTCATTAAAAATTTAGGACTTTTGATTTCATAACACAAGATTAAAGAAATGCCTAAGAGTTGAGGATTTAAGCTTATGACTCACAAAGGGGAGAAGCAACCTCAGAACCTAAATCAATGGAGCTTTGGCGAGGGCCAAAAGTATAACCTAAATATAAGGAGAAAATGGGTGTTTGGTTTGCCTCCACAAAAGAGGATAAATCACTCAACTGCTTGGACTTACAAACGCCTAGGGGTGGTTGCCAACTAACTCCTCCTACAATTTTAAATTCATGTATGCAAGTCATATGCTTTATGCAAGATAACTAGGTTGTTATTTATTTAGAAAGAGATTAAGTCCTTAAATTCACTCCCTAAAGAGACTAGATCATGTAAGGATGTGCTTCAAATGACCTAAATCTAATGCAATTCAGATTTTATTTTATTTTTATTTTTGGACAATTATTTTGATTCAGGCTAATAGGATTCATATGCCTAATGCATGAGAAATAAAGTTATTGGCCAAAATTAGAGAGAAGGAAGGAGGTGTGTTTCCACCATGGCTCTCAAAGGTCAAGCCAAGTTTCTCTGAAAAAGGTGGAAGCCATCCAATCAAGACTGAAGCATGATGCATTTGTGCATGATGTTATAAAAGAAGTACTCATCCAACTAAAGGGTTGCTAATTCTTTTATCTTGATTTTAAACTTAATCTTTAGATGAGGTTATGAATTCTTTATTTTTTAGTTTTGATTTGTTAAGTTTGGTAAAAGATTTATTTTTCCTTAAAAGTCTAATCTACATCCAAGTCATAAAGTAAGGAAGAAACTAGGAAAAGATGCCACTTAATGCACAAGCTAAACAAATCATCAATCAATTTTTAAAGTTAATCGAAAAAGAATAAGAGGACATTGTGGTCGTGTACCATCATACAAACCTGAAAACAAATTGGGTAGCCTAGCTCTACCCTTATACAACCCGGATTACAAGTGAATTAATACAATTAAGCAAGGAATTCATTATTTTGGGGGTCTTCAACCTTCATTTCTTCTTTCTTCTTTCTTCTTTCTTTTTTTCTTCTTTCTTCTTCTTTTCTTCTTTCTTATTTAGTTTTTTTCTTTTGGATGGTTGGAATATGGATGCTCCAAAGGCTTTGCATGGTACATAAGATGAGATCTTATGACCAATGTTCATCCTAATCCCCATAATAATCATTCCAAATTTCTAATTGCAAAATTTACATGAGAGGAAAAGTAAAACTAGCTAACACCTACAAAATAAAGGTTAGCTAAACAAACCAAACAAAATTCAAAGCATGTATATTGGACTTATCACCCCACACATGGGTGATTACGTCCACCTGGCCTATTAGATTATGCTTTGGGGTATAAGCACCTGCACAGCAAAAGCATTTATATTTTTGTATTTATCACAACACCCCTTAAGCACAATCCCGTGCAAAAGATAATCGTTATATTAAGATCGTCCAACCATTCATTCTTCACAAATACATCCTAACATCCAGTCTAAAATATATATCACAAAATAAAAGCAACCATCAAACCATACCCTGCCCTAACCTAAAGCTGGAAGTGGTGACTTAGCCTAATGTGTGTGCTTTAGAGATTTGTGTGGTATGCTTAGCTATGGCTTTAAGTTAAAATTTTCTAAGTGTGAAGTATGTTCAACTAAGAGGAGGGTTTCATTTAAGTGATTTAGTTAATTTTGGTTAATTTTATTTCATATTTTGATTAAGTTCAAGTGAATCCTACAATTAATTACTAAGTTATAAAGAGAGGGAATGACAAGGGAACTTCTTTTTCCTTCCCTAACTTAAGTAATTTCTAAAGTGGATTCATGCTTTTAATCTTATTTAGTTAATATTTTAATTAAGTGTTTTAACTAATCCTAAGTTTAGATGAACTCCAAACAAACCTATTCAAAAAGAAAGGCATTTTAAGATTAAATAAAATGAACCAAAATCACAAAATATACATCACTTTATTTCTTTCCCAACATGTATAACATGCATATGAATGAGCCCTAAGCATATATCTATACACACAAATGAGAATTTTTAACACACTTTATTATGCATGCTCAGTGACTCATTTAAGGAAATTTGAAAGTTTATGATGCATTATTTTCATTAAGTAGAAAAAGGATTTCTTATCCAATTTTCACATACACACATGAAAGTAAGAAACGCATAAGTGAGTACAGCGCCATTGTTAACTAGAGGTGTAAGGTATAAGACCTACTTAAGGCTACTTAAAGTCTTGCAACCTCGGGGTTGCCCAGACTAATATACCACTTTTCTTAAATACAAAAATGTGTACAAAAGAAATGAATGGAAAAGAAAGAATGCAAAATTTTGTAATTGTTGATTCATTTTGTTTATGCTAATTATGTGTGTAAGCATAAGTATCCTTCTTAAGTAATAGTATAAGAATGAATAGGATATGGAATTAGGTAAGTGTTAGGTTCTTTTCAAATGAACCATACATCTTACCAAATCCTATTCAAAACTATACTAAAAGAGAAGAGAAGGAAAACCTATACTAAGCACAACCTTATATCTTACTCACATGCAAGCTTAGGATTAAAATATAAGTAACACACTTTCAATTTTGATAATTGATTCATATATTTTGAAAATAATTTGAATTTAATAGTGATAATAGCCACTCAAATTTTTTACTTTAACCAACACGTGTAAATTTGACATAAAGTAAACATTTTCATTTAAATTTGAATTTTGAAAAGTATGGATGCATGAAACCACATGACACACATAATTAATATGTTTGGGAAGAATTAAACCAATGAAAGCATGTAAATACATTCACTTTAATTAAATCCTAAAGATAATCTTATGAAATAAGAAAGCTTAAAGTAAATCAAAGTTTGTTTAGTTTGATTTATGTTTGATATTGAATTTGATTTAATCTTGAAAATGTATATTGAGTTTGCTATTCCTAACCCATTCCTATATGTGTTTGATATTTTTGTTATATTTTTAGATGATTATATTCATTTTAGATTTTGATTAGGTTAAGGTATAAACTAAGCATGTTAATTAACCCTTACCTACACCACCTTAGCATAGTTAATCAAATAATTATGAGCCAATGAGATGACATAAAACCTCACAATGAATTTAAATTTGTAATGCACCTAGGAAGAAAAGGGCCTAATGCAATTTGGCTTATGATTAATGGTTAATTAAGCTAAGGGGTTTAACTTAAGTAATTTCAAAACACCCCTCACACATATGAGTTGAGTTTTGATTTTTTTTAATTAAACTTAGCCTCTTGAACACCTAAGAATCTACTCAAAGTAGATTAATTAAGTTCTGGAAAGTTTTATAATTTTAAGAAATTAATTAAGTGGGTAATTAATGAATTAGCCCTTAATTAAGAGAGGATTAAGAAAATAAAAGGGCGTTTAAGGAATAGCTTAGGGGAAATACCCCAAAATTATTCCATAAGCCTCCTATTCAATGGATCAAACCTTAATCAACTTTAGTAATTGATTAAAACACTAATCAAACCCTTAATTATCCTTAATTATAAAAGGAGAGTAATTAGGAAATGCATTTACAATTCCCCTAATTAAGCCATCAATAAATCCCAAGAAAACTAGAGGAGGGAGAAGTCGTCCCCCAAAATATACCCAAGAAGTTTGAGATTAATTAGAAGATTAATTAAGGAGAAATTAGCAAATTAAGATTTCCATTAAAAGGCAAAATCAGAGAAAAATACAATTCAAAATCCATTAAAACCAATTTTAGAATATTCTAGATTGAATTATCATTCAGTGGCAATTTACCTCATATTTGTCTAAATTTTATTTAAGGAGATATGAATTTTTAAAGCTTAAAGGACTAATTAGAATTAATTAAAACCTAATTAAACCCCTCAATCCACAGCATGACACGTGGCGGCGGCAGTCATGTGAGCTTTCCACACTTCAAACGGTGAGCCGCGACTTAAACATCCTATCACCATGCGTGTGGCAGCGGAAAGATAAATTGAATTTAAAATGTGTGTTTGATCTTGGCCTTCCATCCAAAATGCACAGATGGATGGCCAGGGATCCATTCATACCGAAGCTTCTGATCCAAGGGGACCGTCCATGTTCTAGGCTTTGATCTGAGCTCGATTGAGCTTGGATTAGGATAAAACTTTGCTCACACCATCTAACACTAATGGCAATCCTATCCAATGGTCAAAATTTCATGCCATTACACTTTCTTTCACAAAGGACCAACACACCTTAAGTCAAGTGATTAAAAAATGTTAAATCTCATTGGAGGTGATCACCAACGCTCGATTCCCTTGGAGGAGCTTCGTCTGGTTGTGATGAAGCTGTGGTGAAATAATTAGCTCCTGAGGTTGAGTATATTGCTCTATAAACCAACCCCTCCTTAGCTCCTTTGCGGCTTTGATCGAATTAGACTTTTCCTTATCTTTAGAACTTGAGGGAGAGCTTAAGCAAGCGATTTGGTCCCCAGAGGGAGTGTACAAAGGAAATTGAGTTGAATTGTAGTGTGGAGGAAGTATGGAAATTAGTGGAGCTCTCCTATTTTCTCTTGAAGAAAATTCAGAATGACTAATTTCAATTCCCTTCTAGAGAGCTTAAGATCACTCTAAGATGACTCCTCTGACTCTCTAACACTCAATCAACAATGAGCCTCTAAAAATTGAATGGAATTAGGGGGAGTATATCTCCCCTTATGGAAATCAGACGGTCAAAGCTCTCTTTGCCATTTTGATCCAATTGCCAATATGGAAAGGGTTGTTTGAGCTATTAGAGGTTGGCACATGGTCGATTTGAGCTATGGAGTGGATTGGTAATCTCCCATTACTTCAAATTGAGTGGAGGAAGGTTTCGCACATGGCTAATTTGAGCCATGTGGTTGGTTTTGGCCTTGGGTCCATTTGAGCTGACCCATACCCATTGGGTTGGGTGCACCACCCTCCATAAGGTTCACTTGACCTATTAGGAAGGTATCAAGTTGATATGAAGAGGGATTGACCAAATTACCCATGGATTTGGCCAAAATTTGTCTTATGCCCTATTGGTAGAATGGTCATTTGGTTGATTTTTGAATTTGAATATGTTGGGTATGTTGAGAAAATAGGTCTGGTCAAGTTTCATTGCATTTGGAGTTCATTTGATATGGTTTGGCTCATGTTGACCCATTTAGGACAAAATGGGTCAACATGGGTCAAGTTGACTATTGGTCAAATTGGGTCAAACCAAGGGTTGGGTCAAGTTCATATGACCATTTGAAATGTTTTGGTGGCTTTGATTTGATTCAATTTAGTTTAGTTTTGAGTTTGGCTCATATGACTTCATTTAGGCTAAATGGGTCAAGTTGACCAATTTGACCCATTCGACCTATTTGAGCTAGGTCAAAGTAGGTTTAGGTTTAGTTAGTCATCTGAAGTGGATTGGTATCTTTGTTTCCAATCAATTTTGGTTATGTTTGAATTTGGCTCAACAGGACCCTTTAGGTCAAGTTGGGTTCAAGGTCAATTGGGCTAGGTTTGGTCTAGTTGGCCAATTGAGGCTTTGGTCAAGTTCAACATGTGATTTGGAATGAACTTGACCCATTGGTTTCAATCAATTTGGCTTAGATCAAGTTTTGACACATTTTGACCCTTTAGGTTAAGTTGGGTCAACTTGGGTCAAGTGGTCAATTGGGCTAGGTTAGGCTCAAATGTTGACTTGGTCAAGTTCAAACATAGTTCATGAATAAACTTAAATAAATGATTTCAATCAATTTGGCCTATGGTAGATTTTGGTTATGTTAGGTTTTATTTTGGCTAAGTGTTGACTTGGTCAACCATTAGGTTTGACTTGGTTTGACCCAATTTGGTTGATTGATCATCCCATGATGATTGTTAATCATGATGAGAGGCATAGGTGAGTTTGATTCAATCCAATTTGGTTAGGATTAGAATTTGGCTCATAAGGGTATTTTAGATCACTTTGGGTTAAGTGAGCCTAAGTAGGTCAAATGGCTTGGTCAAAGCTCGATTTGAGTTTGATTGAAATTGTGTATGGACTTATGATTGAAATATGAATCCATTTGTAAGTGGTTTGAAGTCAAATGGGTTTCGATCCATTTGACAATTTCATATTCAAAGGAAGAATATGAATGGATTTGGGGTTTGATTTTTGAATTGGATTTTGGTTTGGTGATTGAAGTTTGTATTTATATTTGGATTCATGATTGTAGGGTTCATCGAATCAAGAAGAAAAATCAATAGTTTGACTTGATTTGAAGTTGATTTGGCTAACCTCAAAATTTTGACTTGAAAGGCTTAGGTTGGATTTTGAGTCGATTTGAGTTTGATTTTTGCAAATGGTTTTGATTCTTTGAATTTATATTTCATTTATATATTTGAATATAAATGAGAATATAAATGGGTCATGAGAAAATTTGATGAATTTGAAGTGATTTGATCATGATCTAGGCTAAGTCCATTAAAAGGAATTTAAAGGACTTAGGAAATTTTGGAGTAGGGATTTGAATTTTTGAATTTGGTTTGATTGATTTATATTTATATTTCATTTATATATGTGAATATAAATGAGAATATAAATGAGTTATGAGAAAATCCCATGAATTTGAATTGATTTGATCATTATTTTGGCTAAGTCCTTAAGAGGGAAATTAAGGACTTAAGAAGGATTTTAAATTTGGAATTTAATTTTTGGCTTTGATTTGATCAATTTATATCTATATTTCATTTATATATGTGAATATAAATGATAATATAAATAGGTTATGAGAAAATATCATGAGTTTGAATTGATTTAGATTTGATTTTGGCTAAATCCATGAAGGAAAACTTAAAGGCCCATTTGGGAAGGCCCCTATGTCATAGAGAAGGCCTACCAAGGAGGATTTAATCAGCTTATTGATTGTAAAGGGGAACACTCGATGCTTCCAACTAATGGGATCTATCTAAAGAAATATTACCCATGAAACAAATCATGTTTGAAAACATTTCTATCAAAGAACAAAAATCTAATTCCATTTTATCAAAATCTTCTCTTCTTTTGAAGTGTTGTTTGCTTGTCTTGTGAATCTGTCGTGACGTGTCTAGGATAGGTGTAAGAATCCCCCAATGGCATCCTATCTCTCTTTCACAACACAAACTCAATCTCCCAACGCTATTAGAATAGGTGTAAGAGAACCCGAGAGACATCTTATTTTGATTAGCATAACTAAGTTAGGTGTGAGAGAACCAGAGTGGCATCCTTTCTTAGTGGGAATCCTTTTTGCCATCAGTGGCTCCACTTCATCAAATCCCCCAATGTGTTTAAGGTAGGTGTAAGAGTCCCCCAGAGGCATCCTATTTCCTTTTAACACAAGCACAAAAATAAACACAAATCTTTTGTCTCGAGTTATTTTGATGTGGGAGCAAGCCCGTGTGGCACTCACTCATTAGCTGCTCTAGGTGGGGTCTACATGCTGCCTTGCTAGTATGTCACCCCAATGGTCACTTATTTGGAAGATATGAGTCCCCATGCTTTCTTTTTAATTTGATCATTGCAAACCAACGAGTGCCTTGTTAGGATGGTAGACTTCACTTCCCAGCCTATAAGCTACCTCATGTTGATTTGTTTAAGAATATGTTAGTCCCCAAGCTTTCTTCTTGAAATTAATCATCATATCTAACTAAGTTGAGTATATTTGAGGTTTAGGATAAGTCCCCCAGAGTCTCCTTTCCTCTTGACAACATTTGAGTTGATATAAGTTCTATAGTGGTGTTCACTCAGTAGTCGCCCTAAGTCGGATAGCAGTTGTCGAGTCGAAGATAGACTATCCCAGCAATCAATTTTGCTATAGTAAGATGTGAGTCCCTAAGCTTTCTTCCTAGGCTGATTGTTGCAAACTGATGGGCACCTTAGGTTGGTTGATGTTCGTTATGCTGATAGCGACTCACCCGGTGGATACACCACTCTTGGCAAATGTGAGTCCCCGAGCTTTCCCTATGAGTTGTCCACCAAATACCTATTTGATATATGACTAGCCATGTAATTTCCTCCAGGGTTTTGGATTAAGCCCTTAGCGGCCCTGTCCCGTGCGGGCACTCTATTTGGATCACGTTCTTTGTGACCCCATTTAGACACTACTGGGGTTACTTTTGGATTGGACAGTCCCCCTTTCCTAGTAGCTACCCCTGTGGTTGGATAATTTGTTTAGTGGATGCACAAATTCTCCCTTGGTTTAGTAAATCTTAGATAGGTCTAGGCTGATATAAGCTTCGCCTCAGTTTGATCCCTCATAAACTAGCAGGGTCCATGATAAAATAAACTAAACAAACAAACAAATTAATTCACTTATGGATTAGGAATTCGAGCCCCCAAAGGGCCCCTTTTCCCAAGCAGACATCCTATCTTCAGGGAAGTGTCAGCAGAACTCCTTATAGGAATTGCCTGACTACCTGAGTTGAGATAAGTCCCCGGGTCGGCACTCACTTTGTAGTCTCCCTTAGGTCGGGTTCAATTTGTTGCCCAAAGCAATCAATCACCCTAGTGGTCTTTTGTAGTGGAAGATGTGAGTCCCCGAGCTTTCTTCCCTTCAATTGATCATTGCAAACCGAAAGGCACTCCTTTGGTCGGATAGTTCTCCCATCGATCAGGAAGCTACTCCCTTTAGTTTAGTAAATCTGAGATTGGTCTAGGCTGACATAAACTTTTTCTTAGTGTGATCCATCGCAAACCAATGGAATCCATCATAACAAATCTAAAAAATGAAATTAATCTTTGACTATACTTGAGTTGATCTAAGTCCCCCAGTGACATTCACTCAATTGTCAGCCCTAGGTTGGTTTCAAACTGTTGCCTCACCAATAGATTATTCTAGCAACTAGTCCCTACTTTGGAGGATGTAAGTCTATTATCCTTTCTTCCTAGTACAGCTACTGCATACCCAAAGGCATCCCTTTGGTTGGCTAGTCCTACTATGTGTTTAGTAGACTACCCCTTTGGATGGGTAAATATGAATTAGGTCTAGACCTGCGTGGCTCCTACTCAGTGCGATCCATCGCAAACCAACTGAGTTAATCTCAAAATCTAAATCTAAAAAAATTGAAACAAATTCAACCCTCTTCCCCAGTGGAACTTTCTCCCTAGTGAGACTCAAATCAAATCAAACCTCTCATCCCCTTCATGAATGACTTGAACCTGCTTCCCTAGTGGAAGGTTCACACTCTATCCCTAGTGGATTCCACTTACCCTCTCTTATGCCCATGACATAAGTAGAGCCACATTACATTAGGTTCTGGATTTTTTCTACACCTTGGGTTAAGAGTAGATCATCTCTATTAATGCTTGTGATCTTTTGGTGTTGTTGATTGTTTTGGTCAACACCAATACGTACGGTGTTCCTTGTCAATCACACCATGCCTATTGGGCGCCCTTTGTTGACCTCATTTTTAGAATGAGCTCTCAACCCCTCCATCTTAGACATAGGGTTTCTCTTAGACTTTAATAGCTCCTTAGTCTTAAGACACATTAAGAGTTAACCATATGAATAGGCCATGCCTTAGCGATGTTAGGAAAATTTATCTACCCTTAGCATAAATCACTCCTCACCTTCCTTCCTTCAAGTCAAACTCCTAATCAATCTTATTTGATTTTCTCCAAACTCAAATCAATGTCACATGATTAAAATCCATGATTGAAACCCATGAATGAAATTTCAAATTCCAAGTTTTTCTTAAAGTCCTTAATCCTCTCTTAAGGACTTAGCCAAAATCACCTTCAAATCAAATCAAATTCATGAAATTTTCTCATGACCCATTTATAATCTAATTATATTCACATGTATAAATGAAATATAAATTCAAATCAATCAAATTAAACTCAAAACTCAAATCCTAATTCAAAATCTTTCTTAGGTGCTTACTTTCCCTCTTATGGACTTATCCTAAATCAAATCTAAATCAATTCAAATTCATGAAATTTTCTCACTACTCATTTATATTCTAATTTATATTCATATATATAAATGAAATATAAATGCAAATCAATCAAATCTATCAAACCAAATTCAAAATTCAAGTTCCAAACTCCAAAATTTATTAAGTCCTTTAAATTTCCTCTTAAAGACTTAGCCTAGATTATGATCAAACCAATTCAAACTCTTGAGATTTTCTTATAACTCATTTATATTCTCATTTTATATTCACATATATAAATTAAATATAAATTCAAATCAATCAAACCAAACTCAAAAATTAAATCCAAAACTCCAAAATTTCCTACGTCCTTTAAATTTCCTCTTAAAGAATTAGCCTAGATCATGATCAAATTACTTCAAATTCATGAAATTTTCTCATAACTCATTTATATTCTCATTTATATTCGCATATATAAATGAAATATAAATTCAAACAATTAAAACCACTTCCAAAAATTAAACTCAAACTCATTCAAAATCTATCCTAAGCCTTTCAAGTTAAAATCTTGAACTTAGCCAAATCAACTTCAAATCAAGCCAAACTCTTGATTTTCCTTCATGATTCAATCAATCCTACAATCATTAATACAAATATAAATACAAACCTCAATCACTTAAACAAAACTCAATTCAAAAATCAAGCCAAAATCCATTTCATGTTTTCCCTTTGAACTTGAAATTGCCAAATGAATCAAAACATATTTGACTTCAAACCACTTGCAAATGGATTTATATTTCAATCATAAGTCCACATACAAGTTCAATCAAACTCAAATCAAGCTTTGACCAAGCCATTTGACTCACTTAGGCTCATTTTACCCAAAGTGACCTAAAGTACTCTTATGAGCCAAATTCTAATCCTAACCAAATTAGATTGAATCAAACTCACATATGCCTCTCATCATGATCAACAATTATCATGGGATGATCAATCAATTAAATTTGGTCAAACCAAGTCAAACCTAAGGGTTGCCCAAGTCAATACTTAGCTAAAATGAAACTCAACATAGCCAAAATTCACCATAGGCCAAATTGATTGAAACCAATGATCTAAGTTCATTCATGACCAATGTTTGAACTTGACCAAGTCAACATTTGAGCCTAACCTAACCCAATAGGCCACTTGACCCAAGTTGACCCAACTTGACCTAAAAAGTTAAATTGTGTCAAAACTTATTCTAAGCCAAATTGATTGAAACCCACCAAGTTCATTCCAAATCACTTGTTGAACTTGACCAAAGCCTCAATTTGCCAACTAGACCTAGCCTAGCCTAATTGACCTTGAACCCAACTTGACCTAAAGGGTCATATTGAGCCAAATTCAAATTTAACCAAAATTGATTGGAAACAAAGATACCAATCCACTTCACATGACTAACCAAACCTAAACCTACCCATAACCTAGCTCAAATAGGTCAAATGGGTCAAATTGGTCAACTTGATCCATTTGACCAAAAAGAAGTCATATGAACCAAATTCAAACCTAAACCAAATTGAATCAAACCAAAGCTACCAAAACACTTCAAATGGTCATATAAACTTGACCCAACCCTTGGTTTGACCCAATTTGATCAATTGGTCAACTTCACCTAAGTTGACTCATTTTGACCTAAATGGGTTAACACGAGCCAAACCATATCAAATGAACCTCAAATCCAATGAAACTTGGCCAAACCTATTTTCTCAACATACCCAACATATCCAAATTCAAAAATCAGCCAAATGACTATTTTACCCCTAGGCCATAGAACAAATTTTGGCCAATTCCACTTGGAATTTGGTCAAACCCTCTTCATACCTACTTGATACTCTCTTAATAGATCAAGTGAACACTATGGAGGGTGGTACACCCAACCCAATGGGTTTGGGTCAACCCAACTTGACCCAAGGGCCAAACCGAGCACATGGCTTGAAATGGGCACATGGCAAACCTCTTCCCACTTGTTTTGAGCACATGGCCACTCCACTAATCCACTCCCTAGCCTAAAATGAACTCAAGGATAGCCTAAATGGCCAAACAAACCCACTACCTAAGCTCAATTAGATAAAATGGCTCCTCCCTTCTCGGTCATCCGATTTCTAAAGGGGGAGATATACTCCCCCTAATTCTTTTGAAACTTCACTTCCTCATTGTCGATTGAGTAAGGGAGAGTCATAGGAGCCATTTGCAAGAGTTCCTAAGATCTCTAGAGGGAGATTGAATTGGAAATTTTCTCAGTTTTCCTTTAGTGAAAATAGGGGAGCTCCATTGATTTTTCAAGTTCCACTACACTCAAATTCAACCAAATTCCCTTTGCACACTGCATCAGGGAACCAATCGAGCTTTCCTAAGCTCTCTTCCAAGCTCCAAAGGCAAGGGGAGATCCACTTCAATCAAAATTGAGCTCACTAGTAGGAGGAGTTGGTCCATAGAGCTATCCACTCAACCTCAAGAGCTAAAACTTTCACCAAAGCTTCGTCTCAACCAGAAGAAGCTTTTCCAAGGGAATCGAGTGCCAGTAATCACCTCCAGCAAGATTAGACATTTTCTGATCACTAAACTCAATATGGTGTGCAGCTTTGTGAAAGAAATTTTAATGCCATGAAGTTTCAACCACTAGATGTGTTTGCCATTAGGTTTAGATGGTTTGTGTAAAATTTCAACCAAATTCGAGCTCGATCGAGCTTGGATCATGGCCTTAAGCAAGGACGGCCTCCATGGTTCGTAGGCAATGGTAGGGACGGATCTCTGGCCATCCATCCGCACATTTTGGATGGACGGCCGAGATTAAATGACATTTTATCTCCTATTTTATCCTCTTTGATTTGCAAATTTAATCTCAACCGCCCGATCCTTGATTAGACGCCTAAGGGATAAGCGCATAGCACTGCCACCACATGGCGCTATGATGTGACATTTTTAAATGCAAATTAGGGAGTGACATGTGTAAAGTGCAGCCGCATGCGTGGCGCGCTGTAGGATTAGGGAACTAATTAAGGTTTAAATAATTCCTAATTAAATAGCTAAACTTCTAAAATTTATATCTAAACCTAAAAAATCAGAAAAATATGAAATAAATTGCATTGAAAAGATAATTGAACATAGAATATTCTAAAATTACTTTTTATTAATTTTGAATATCTCTTTTCTCTGAATTTGAGTTTTATTGAAAATATTAATTTATTATTTACTCTTTAATTAATTCACTAATTATTCCCAAACTTCTTGAGTATATTTTGGGGGATGACTTCTACCTCCCCTATTTTTCTCAGGATTTATTGGTGGTTTAATTAGGGAAATTACTAATTCATTTCTTAATTACCCCTTAATATAATTAAGGTTAATTAAGGGTTTGATTAGTGTTTTAATCATTTGTTGAAGTTGATTAAGGTCTATTTTAGTGAATAGGAGGTTTAGGGAATAATTTTTGGGTATTTTCCCTAAGCTACTCCTTAAATCCCCCCTTTTCTTTCTTAATCCTCTCTTAATTAAGGGCTAATTCACTAATTACCCTCTTAATTAATTTCTTAAAATTTTAAAACTTTTCACAACTTAATTAATCTATTTAAGGTAGATGCTTAGGTTCTCAAGAGCCTAAGTTCAATTAAGGAAATCAAAACTCAACTCATATGTGTGAGGGTGTTTTGAAATTACTTAAGTTAAATCCCTTAGCTTAATTAATCATTAATCATGAGCCAAATTGCATTAGGCCCATTTCCTCCTAGGTGCATTGAAAATTTAAATTCCTTGTGAGATTTTATGTCATCTCATTGGCTCATAATTATTTGATTAACTATGCTAAGGTGGTGTAGGTAAGGGATAATTAACATGCTTAATTCATACCTTAACCTAATCAAAATATAAAATGAATCTAATCATCTAAAAATTAAAGAAAAATATAAAACACATGTGGGAATGGGTTAAGAATAGCAAACTCAATTTACATTTTCAAAATTAAATCAAATTCAAAATCAAATTAAATAAACTTTGATTTACTTTAAGCTTTCTTATTTCATAAGATTGTCTTTAGGAATTAATTAAAGTGAATGTGTTTACATGATTTCATTGCTTTAGTTCATCCCCAACATGCTAAACATGCATGTCTTATGATTTCATGCATCCATGCTTTTCAAAATTCAAATTAAAAGTAAAAATATTCCTTTTATGTCAAATTGCATGTGTTGGCTAAAGAAAGAATATGAGTGGATATTATCATTATTAAATTCAAATTATTTTCAAAAAACATAAATCAATTATCAAAACTGAAAGTGTGTTACTTATATCTTACTTATAAGTTTGCATGTGAGCAAAATGGAAGGATATGCTTAGTGTAGGTTTTCCTTCTCCTCTTTTAGTATAATTTTGAATAGGATTTGGCAAAGTGTATGATTCATTTGAAAAGAACCTAACACTTGCCTAATTCCATATCCTATTCATTCCTATGCTATTATTTAAGAAGGATACCTATACCTGTACATATAAATTGCATAAACAAAAATAAATCAACCAACATAAACTTTTGCATTCTTTCTTTTCCATTCATTTCTTTTGTACACATGCTTGTATTTAAGGAAAGTGGTATATTAGTCTGGACAACTACGAGGTTGTGAGATTTTAAGTAGCCTTAAGTAGGTCTTTTATCTTACATCCTGGTTAACAATGGTGTCATACTCACTTATGCCTTTCAAACATTCATGTATGAATGTGAAATTTGGATAAGAAATCCCTTTGCTACTTAATGAAAATCATGCATCATAAACATTCAAATTTTCTTAAATGAACTACTTAGCATGCATCATAAAGTGTGTTAAACATTTCCATTTGTATATATAGATATGTTTAGGACTCATTCATATGCATGTTATACATATTGGGAAAGAAATGAAGTGATGTATGTTTTGTGAATTTAGTTCATTTTACTAATCTTAAAAATACCTTTTTTTTGAATAAGTTTGTTTAGAGTTCATCTAAACTTAAGATTAATTAAAATACTTAATTAAAACTTTTACTAAATAAAACTAAAAATGTGAATCCACTTTAGAAATTACTTAGGTTAGGGAAGGAAAGAGAAGTTCTCTTCTTTTTCTCTCTCTTTATAACTTTCACTTAAATGAAACCCTCCTCTAAGTTGAACATGCTTCATACTTAGAAAATTCTAACTTAAAGCCATAACTAAGCATACCACACAAACCTCTAAAGCATACACATTAAGTTAGGTCACCACTTCTAGCTTTAGATTAGGATGGTGCATGGTTTGATGTTTGCTTTTATTTTGTGATATATGTTTTAGTCTGGATGTTAAGATGAATATGCATATAATAAAATGATATATTTTATCTTATCTTAATAATAATAAAATATCAAGGTTGTGTACTTATACCAGGCGGATGGACTTAATGTGCCAATATACATGCTTGGGATTTTGTATGGTTTGTTTAGTTAATCTCTATTTTAAGATTTCTTTTCATGTAATTTTTTATAATTAGGATTTTGGAATGATTGTTATGGGGACTAAGATGAGCATTGGTCATAAGATCTCATCTTATGTATCATGTGAAGCCTTTGGAGCATCCACCTTCCAACCATCCAAAAGAAGGAACCAAAGAAGAAAGAAGAAAAGAAGAAGAAGGAAGAAAAGAAGAATGAAGAAATGAAGCTTGAAGACACCCATAACAATGAGCTCCTTGCTTAATTGTATGTAACTCATTTGTAATCCGAGTTGTATAAGGGTAGAGCTCGGCTACCCAATTTATTTTCTAGTTTATGCGGTGGTACCCGACCACAATGGCCTCTTATTCTTTTATGATTAGTTTTATAAATTGATTGATGATTTGTTTAGCTTGTGCATTAAGTGGCATCCTTTTTCTAGTTTCTTCCTTACTTTATGTATGGCCTGGATGTGGATTAGGCTCTTAGGAGAAAATAAATTTTCTACTAAATTTAATAGTTCAAAACTAAAAATAAAGAACTCATAACCTTACCTAAAGCTTAGGCTAAAAATCAAGATAAAAGAATTAGCAACCCCTTAGCTGGATGAGTATTTCTTTTATAACATCATGCACAAATGCATATTGTTTTCACTCTTGATTAGATGGTTTCCACCTTTGCCAAAGAAACTTGGCTTGACCTTTGAGAGCCATGGTGAAAACACACCACCTCCCTTCTTACTGATTTTGGCCAATAATCTCATTTTTCATGCATTAGACATATGAATCATATTAGCCTGAGTCAAAATGATTGTCCAAAAATGAAAATAAAATGAAATCTGGATTGCATTAGATTTAGGTCATTTGAAGCATACCCTTACATAATCTAGTCTAATTAGGGAGTGGGTTTAAGAACTTAGTATCTTTCTAAATAAATAACAGCCAAGCTATCTTGCATAAAGCATATAACTTGCCTACATGAATTTAAAACTATAGGAGGGAGTTAGTTGGCAGCCACCCTTAGGTGGTTGTAAGTCCAAGCAGTCGGGTGGTTTGTTTCCTCTAGTGGAGGCAAACTAAATACATATTTTCACCTTAGATTTAGGTTGTACTTTTAGCCTTCGCCAAAGCTCCCTAGATTTAAGTTCTGGGATTACTTTTCCCCTTTGCGGGCCATAAGCATAAATCCTCATCTCTTAGGCATTTCTATAATCTTGTGTTGTGAAATCATAAGCCCTAAATTTCTAATGAAAAATTCAACTCAAACAAATTAAATTAATTTCAAAAATGTAAAGCCAACTATAGGATAGTTTGAGGTGTTCGATAGGTTTCCTAGCATCATGGGCATCTCCTACTTATCTTCTTTTGGCTTCGATAATAACTCCCTCTCTTTGATCGATCACATTTGATCTTCTAAAAATAAACTAATCGATTGATAGTCCTATCTATTAAAATCTTTTGAGACAATGATCATTTACCTTAATCGATAGTATTTCTAAGGGATTTTATTCCTTAGGATGTAATTAACTATGGGGGCTTGCCCCTATAGGGAACTTAATGAGCTTGGTTTAAAATAAACCTTACTTTACTTTTCTATGTAAAGTAGGGGAAGAATCTTTGGTACATATGCAGACCTATTGTCCTTAGGAGTCCTTGTTGAGGTGATTAAGTCCATTGTAGGGTGGTGACTTCTATCTTTCAGGATAGTACACCTCTCCTCAATGTCGTACCTGATTACCCTCAATAAGAACATCTACGAATCTACATGGTGTCAAAAAATGCATAAAAAGAGAAAGTAGATGTATATTTCCATCCTCATTTTATCCGGCATAGAGTGAAGATGGAAGTATATATCTTATTCTCAAAAAAAATGATAACATTTTCACCACACTGACTAAACCCTAGCTGGCTGCTTCCCCTTGTCAACTGCTATTACTACCTCTGGTTTCTTCTCAAATATCTTTTGAGGTCTAGGCTTGGCTAACTGGTTCTGGAAAGGCAACTGTTTGGCCTCTTCTTGTAAACTAGCTGCCTTGTTCATTAATTTCTTGAAGGCTTTGATTGTAAAATTCTTGAGCATGAAAGCAACCAGGCCATGGATGTTCTTTAGGAGAGTCTCTATGGTGTGTTGTTCAGACAGCTATGGTTTGCATTTCATACTCATGTTTCGCCACTTGAGAATGTAATCAACAAGGGACTCATTAGGGACTTCCATCACTACAACAAGATCACCTACAGTAACCCTTTGATGAGCTTCAACAAATCTCTTGATGAAGAGGTGCTCTAACTTAGCAAATGTCTTTACTAAATCATTGAGAAATTTAGCATACTAATCAAACACAACACTCACTAGACTGCTAACAAATAATCTGAAAAGAAGGGTGTCACTACCTCCGGTGTTGCAACAGCCAGCCCTAAAATGTGCAATGTGTTTCCACTGCTAACTAAAATCTTGAAGGAAGGAGGTACGAAGCAGTTAGGATACTGGAAAACATCAAATTCCTCTGGTATGGTCTACCCTTTGGAACAGATGAGCCACCTCGAGCATGTGCCAACGCATCCCTCACCTGCTGCTCCACCAATTGTTTGATATCTTTCTCCTGCATGGAGGTGCTATCCACCACCTTCCTATGCAAGTTACCAATATCTTCCTCTACAAGCATGCATCTAGAATGATCTAAGGTATGTGCCAACTTTGCTCTGTCGGCTGCTATGGGAGAAGGTTGTGAAATTGGAGCTGAATTCTGCAATGCTGACACCACTGCCATCAACTCCTCAATCTTCTTCTCCATTTTATCAATATGATCATCTTTCTTCTTAAGCTGGTGGAGGAGGTGTTGATTTGAATGGATGGTGTCATCCTCTTCAACTACAATAACTTACTAGCTCTGCTGGTCTCTATGGAGGGAGCTCCTGTTATCGACCATGTGGACTTCAGTTGAGTCCTCAAGAATGTCATCCTCATCGTGATCAAATGCTACCCTCTCATCCTCTGAGTCTGTGCAATCACTATCTAAGAGTTCCCTCTTCTCGATAAAGTAAGCTGCCACAATCTTATCCAAGTAACGGTCAAACCATGCTGACAAAAATACTCGCGGCTGACTGGAAGTATGACTGTGCCCACTAATAGAAATACATCTAACAATGCCTGCCACTAGAGTGCCATCTCTGGGAGGACTGTGCTCGCTAGAAGATATATGCTCATGACTGCCTCGGTGGAGTGCTAACTCTGGGGGGATCTACTGCCATAGAAACTGTAGAACTATCTCCCTCCCCCTCTACTACTTCCCTATCACTGGCTCTGATGGTGGTGGTGGTGGTGGTTTAACCATGATGCTATGGGGTCACCACTCCTTCACCAAGACTGAAGTAGGAGGTCGAGTAGGGGAACTTGTCCTCACCTCAATCGGTGGAATAGATGGAGTGGGATCCTTTGGCCATAGCCAGATCACCAAAGGGACTTTCTTCTCCCTAGATGATGTCTATTGTTCCTTTATGGGAACAATGGATGGCGGGACCTGAATTGGTGATGGTGGGTGAGAAGTGGATTGGTGTGGTGGAGATGACACTGGTTCCACCTTCATCGAGGCTTTCCCCCTGTGGCTGGTGGTACCCGTCAACACCATGATGTCGGTCCTATCGGCCCTGGTGGCCCGATGACTGGGAAAATCAACTAGGGTGGAGGTCATCAACTGTCTGGCAAACCTCCATTGCTCCTTACTCCCTGATTGAATTACTACTCGGGCCTCTGATGCCCTATCCTTATGGATCTTCCTAGTAACACTCCTAAAGATGATTGACCTCAAGTCAAATAGTATGTTAGACTCTGAGTGTTCATATGCTCTACCAACCTGGTGTAGTACCATCCATAGACCAGCATAAGACTTTCTCCTATCCCTAGTCGAAACCTTATGGTATGTGAGTGGCGGAGGAGATGAAGCTATCCTCCTGTAGTCTTCCTCTCCATCTGATGCTGAGAGGGGATAAAACTTGTTATCATTGAGTAAAGCAAAGACCTCCTAGGATGAACCCTCCTCTGTATTTTAGGATGTTGCATCTATCTCTTAGGCTGCATGCTCATGATGTCACTTGATCTCGTGTCTTCTATTGTGGCACTGTGTGCGGCTGAGTAAAGCAGTGTGAGAACTAGATCCTACCTCGAAGGTAGGGGCGACTATCTCTGAAGCCAAGATAGCCTTCCCCTTAGAGGGGACCAACAAGGAGGTTCTTGTACGCACCTGAGTGGATGTAGGAGCAACTGACTACATGGGAACTGAACTAACTGGTGGAACCTCAACTTGCTTCATCTTTAAGGAAGGATACTTAGTATCGAAAGGCAGATCAATGTGGATGACTAGCTTCTGCCCAACCACCTCATCCCGACTAACAGTGGTGGGGGTCACCCCCTCATAGGTAATGCGGGCTCCCTCAAATCCTCAACCAAAGAAAACCAAGTGGGTGGAGTTAGTCTGAGGGAGGCTGGCCCGATCCAATTCCAAATCCATCCCGAATGGAAAGGTAATGATGAACTTCTGGGAGGCCATATGTACTGACTATGAAAATAAATTGCATTGACTGGTCTGCACTGTATATCTGCATGTGTTGAAATATAACTTGAGCCAGATCTCTGCTTTAGCACTTGTCTGAAGAGAGTAATAGAAATTTAGAGTTTTGAACCCACCTCAATAATTCAAATTATGTTAAGTGGGGTTCAGTGGAGAGATTTTGATATTGTGAGGAGAATCTTTGCAATTTGATTTTTGATTTAGAACCCGTACTCAACTAATTTAGGAAGGTTGGGTGGGGTTTAAATATTTTAATATGTTTGTGTTGATATCTTGCTTGAAAATATTTAATTTTTAAAGGCTTTACTTAGCAAATTGAGGTATGTTAAGCAAAGGTTGTGATTGTATGTTTTGGAAATTTTGTGAAAAATCTTTGCTTGTGATGATTGATCATGTGTTTATTTGATTTGAAAATGAGGTTCTTCACTTAACAAATGTGGTATGTTAAGTAAGAACCAAATGTGATGTGATTTTAAAATATGATTCTCACTTAACAAATTTGGTATGTTAAGTGGGAATCAAATATGGCATGATTATGTGATTCTCACTTAATAAATTTGGTATATTAAGTGGAACCAAATGTGATATGTTTTGAGGATGGGATTCTATCTTAACAAATTTTGTATGTTAATTGGGAACCAAATATATGTTTTGAAAATGAGACTCTTACTTAACAAATTGGGGTATGATAAGTGATAGCCAAATGTGTATGTTTTGAAAATGAGACTCTCACTTAACAAATGGGGTATGTTAAGTGAAAGCCAAACTTGTATGTTTTGAAACTTAACAAATGGGGTATGTTAAGTGAAAGCCAAATTTGTATGTTTTGAAAGTGGGTCTCTCACTTAACAAATGGAGTATGTTAAGTGAAAGCCAAATTTGTATGTTTTGAAAATGATACTCATACTTAATAAATGGAGTATGTTAAGTGAAAGCCAAATAAGTGAAGTTTCAATTTTATGCTATGATTTTATTTGAAAAATGAATTTCTCATTCAATAATTTTGAGTATGTTGAATGAGTATGGTCATTTTCAAAAATGTGCTTTTGAAAAGATGGAAACTCCAACTTTAGCATATATGAAATATGTTAAGCAGAGTTTCAATTTTATGCTATGGTATTATTTGAAGATAGAGTCCTCACTCAATAATTTTGAGTATGTTGAATGAATAGGGTCATTTTAAAAATGTGTTTTTGAAAAGATGGAAACCCCAACTTTAGCATATATGAAATATGTTAAGTGGAGTTTCAATTTTATGCTACAATTTTATTTTGAAAAATAAACTCCTCATTCAACAATTTTGAGTATGTTGAATGAATAGGGTCATTTTCAAAAATATGCTTTTGAAAAGATGATTTTGATCTTGATTTTGAAAAGAACCTCCATGTAATAATCATAGGGATCGTTAGATGGGGTTTGGTTATATGAATTTTGTGAAAGGTGCTTTTGGAAAGTGGTATTTTGCAAAAGAGTTCATTTTCTTAATCATTAAGATGAACCTTGCCTCACCAAGCTAGTTATAAAGAGGTTCTAAACTTTTATCATTTTCTTTCATGAGTTAATTTTATTTTTCACCTATTGGAAAACCCAATAGGGGTTCCAGGACCTACAAGGAGTGAGGTTCTAAAACCTAGAGGATGTTGGCTAGCTTTACTTAAGAATGAAATAAGCTAAGTGCCAATGGAAGAAAAGATAGTCTTAGACTCATAGGGAATACAAGTCCACTATCGATGCTTTGAGATAATAATTGTCTACTAGAGATGGAGAGAGGAACCATCCTCAGCACAGTCGCCAGAAAAATCTGTGGTGTTTATTTTTGGTTCATGTGTGTGTGTATATGGGGGGGATACCTCGTAGATCTGAGGGTGTACTTATTGAGATGATCAGGTAAGACATCAAGGAATAGTGTACTATCTCAAAAGATATAAATCACTACCTAATGATGGACCTAAACACCTAATAAGGACTCCGAAGGCATGATGGGTCTTCGAATATACTAGAGATTTTTCCCCTACTTTATATGGATGAATAAAGTAGGGTTTATTTAAACTGGGTTCTAAAGTTTCCTATGGGAAGCCCCCATAGTTAATTACATCCTAAGGAAGGTGAATTTCTTAAGAATACTCTCAATTAAAGTATGTAATTGTTGTCTCCAATGAATTCAAAGATAGGACTATCAATAAACTGGCTATGTTTGGAAGATCAAATGGGATAGTTCAAAAGGAAAGACTTATTATCGAAACCAAATGGAGATGAGTAGGGGATGCTCATGATACTATAAAACCTAGTGAGCATCCCAAACTATCCTGTGGTTGGACTTTATATATTTGAAATTGAGGAGAATTATATATTTGAGTTAAAATTTTATTAGAAATTTAGGACTTATAATTTCACAAGATAAGATTATGGAAATGCCTAAGAGGTGAGAATTTATGCTTGTAGCCCAAAAGAAAATAGCAACCTCAGATCCTAAATCTATGGAGCTTCAGCGAGGGCCAGAGTATGACCTAAATCTTAAGGCAAAAGTGGGCATATTGTTTACCTCTATAAAAGAGAGTAAATCATCCGACTACTAGACTTATAACTGCCTAGAGTGGTAGCCAACTAACTCCTCTTATAATTTAAAATCATGTGGTCAAGTCTTATGATTTTATAAGATAACTATGTTCCTATTATTTAGAAAGAAACTAAAGACCTTAAACCCACTCCCTAAAAGACTAGAGCATGAGTAGTATGAATAATGACTTAGTTTAATGCAAATATTTTCAAATATTAATTCATTTTTGACTCTTTATTTTGACACATGCTATAGGATTTTATATGCCTAAATGTATGTTGAAGTTGATTATGGGCTAAATCAAAAGAGAAAGAGGTATTTTTCCATCATAGGCTCTTAAAGGTTAAGCTCTATTTTATTTAGCAAAGATGGAAACCCTCTCTTAACAAGATTGAAACAAAATGATATGCATGATATTAAGTATACACCATCCAGCTAAGGGGTTACTAAATATTTTATTATCTTGATTTAATGCTTAGGCTTTATGTGAGGTTATGAGTTTATTTTAGGAAATTTAGTTATGAGTTGTTAATTAAGGTAGAAAAGTTAATTTTTCCTAAGAGCCTAATTGCATCCAAGCCATACAACAATCACAAAGCATAAATAAACTATGAAGAGACATACTTTTTTTAATGCACAAGCTAAACAAAACATCAAACAATTTTATGAAGCTAACGTAAAAGAATAAGAGGTCAGTGCGGTCGGGTACCATCGTACAATCAAAAAAAGAAATAGATAGCCAAGCTCTACCCTTATACAAATTGATATAATGAAAGAATAAATACAATTTAATTACAACAAATGAATGGGAGCTATGGGAGATATATAAATCTTTTAAGCTCCTTCTTTCCTTCATTTCCTTTGTTCATTTGGTTAGGCAAGCTCCATAGGATCACATGGTACATAAGACTTGGTCTTGTAACCAATGTTTATCCTAAGCCCCCATAGTACTAATCCTAATTCCTAATGCAAAATTACATTAAAAATAGGAAAAGTAAATCTAACTACACCTACAAAATAAATGTTAGCTAAACACACCATACAACCCAAGCAGTTATATGAATAATTTGAACTTAGCACCCTGCACATGGGTAACCAAATCAACCTGTCCTAATATAAATTATACTTAGGGGTTAAGCAACCTGCATAACAAAAATAATTATATTTATTTTAAGCACCCCTTAATCATAATCTCCTACAGAAAAATATGATTAGGCTAACTATGACCAAACATCCAGTGTACGCACATACACCCTAACATCCAATCTACAATATTACATTACAAAATAAGCATACATCAAACCATGCACCGCCCAAACATAAAGCTAGAAGGGGTGACTTAATCTAATGTGTGTGTTAAGGCTTGTGTAGTATGTCCTAACTAGGCTTTAGAGTTATCATTCTCTAAGTATGAAGGACATTTAATTATCAATGGTAGTTTCACTTTAAATGGTTTAATTGATTTGCAAATTTTAATTAACATTTTCTTTTGTTTCATTTGACCTACATAACAACTAAATGTTACAAAGAGAAAAAAAAAATGATCACTCTCTTTTATCCCTACCTTAAGTCACATCTAAAGCAAATTAATTAATCACTTCTCTTTAGTGAATGGATTATTACATGTTTTAATTAGTCCTAAGTTTAGTTTCACTTTAAATAAACTCATTCAATAAGAAAGGCATCTTAAGGTTAGTTGGAATGAATTACTATCACATAACACATGTTTATTTATTTCTTTCCATCATGTATATCATGCATATAATTAAATCCTAAGCATAGCTATACATGTAATTTGTATCTTAGCACACTTAAATGATGAATGTGAGTAAATGTATTTGGAAATAATATTTCATTTGGTTGATTGATTTTGTCATATTAATTTAGGGCTCTATCTTAACTTATTATGCAAAACCATAAGGAAAGAACCTTAAATCACATGACTACTCAACTCAACTAAATAAATAAAGTATGAATGCATGCCTTTTTAATAAAAAAAGAGGTTTTCATTCACTATCTAAGTATACATCCACATGTATAAAAGTTTTAAGCAAGTACGTCGCCATTATTCTGCACTGAGGGAACGAGGTAAAAACCACATTGGGGCTACTTAAAGCCATGCATCCTTGGAATGTCTAGACTAGTATACCACTATTCTTATATACATGTGGATATATAAATAACTACAAGAATAGAAAATCATGCAAAAATTGTATTTTAATTTGATTGATTTATTTTGTGTAAATGAAATAAAGCTCTGTCTAGATTATAATATCCAAATGCATAAGAATTAAATCAAACAGGTATGTCACCATTGTTCTACATTAAGGGAACAAGGTAGGAACCTCCTTAGGACTACTCAAAGTCATGCATCCCTGGGATGTCTAACCTAATATACCGCTAACATTCTTACTTATGTAAATCAACACATGAATATAAGGAAGAGACTTCATTTCATACACTAGATTTATATTCACTTATATTTCCTATGTATATATCTAACTAAATTAACATATATATGTATGTTCAATCATTAGTAAACTTTTTGAAAATATATTTGAGATTTAATAATGATACTAGCCGCACATATTTTTTATTTAAATCAACACATGCAAATTGGCATAAAGGAAATCATTTTATTTAATTAATTTTAAAAGAGATGGATGCATGAATCATATGACATATAATATTTAGCATGATAGGAAAGAAATAAAATAACACAAGCATGTGATTTCATTCAATCCAACTAAGTCCTAAGGGTAATCAAACTAAATAAGATTATTTAAAACTAACCAAAGTTCTTCAATGTCATTTCATTTTTATGTTTGATTTGATTTAAGAAAATGTGAAAGAGATTTTCTAATCGTAATCCCATCCCCCATGTGTGAGTTAATTTGGTTTAATGAAGGATAATTAGGTTAATTTTATGTCTTAATTAGGTTAGGGTATGAATCAAGTCAATTAATTAACCCTTACTTACATCACCTTAAGCTAATTAACTAACTAGTAATGAGCCAATATGATATGCAACCACATGAAAAGTAAATTTGTAATGCACCTAAGAAATGAAATGGGCCTAATGCAATTGAATGATGATTAATAGTTATCTAGGCTTAAAGAGTTCACTTAACTCTTTCTTTAGGTTATTTAATACCCAAAGAGCCACCCAAGGTTGATTAAAGGTGATTAAATGTGAAGTGGATTTTAGATTGAGTTAATTAAGCTCATTAATCCATTTGGTTAAGCATTAAGCATATTTAATTAATGAAATGGAATTAACTTGAGGAAAGAGATCAAGAAAGAGACCTTAATCTCAATCCCTAAGTCCCATATTTAATTACTAAGGCTCTGCTTTTATCTTGAGGATTAATTGATTAATTAAATATTTAATTATCTCATTAATCATTAACTAATCAAATTCCAAAAAAGTGAAGAAAACTTAAGGAATGAATTAGGAAAAATATCCCAATCACATTCCCTAAGCTCCCTTATTGTTCAATAGAGGTAATTAGGCTTAAATAATAAATTAAGTCATTATTCATTTACTAATTATCACTAATTAAATTAAGAGAGTGATTAGGGCTTAATCAATTTATTTTTCTAATTAAGCAACTAATAAAATCCCAAAAAAATAGGGGAAGCAGAGGTCATCCCCCTAAACATCCACAAAAAATTTGAGTTTAATTGAGTAATTAATTAAGGAGCAATTAAGCTAATTAGATTTCTAATGTAACTTTAATTAAGCCAAAATCACTATTCAAAATTAATTAATAATAATTTTCCTAGAGGCTACTCTGAAATATCTTCAAAATGAGCCTAAGTTTGCATTTTTTTTTAATTTTCCTAGGATAAGTTATGATTTTAGGAAGTTTTAGGCATAAAAATGAATTAATTAGGCCTAATTAAAACCTTAATCCCGTCAGGCCACGTGGCGGTTGATGCGGCGCGCTTTCCACATGGTGCAATGAGATTGGCTATTTAAGTTGTCACATCTAAAGGCTAACTTAGATGGATGTGGACATGCTAACTCTGTGGACCATCCTATCTAGGATCGGACGGTCATGATCAGATCTACGATTTAGAAAAGAAATCAAGGGATCTAATGTGGGATCTAATCAGAACCGTTTGTTCCAATCATGCAAAATGAATGGCTCATGATCTATCTCATTCGTAAGCTACAAAAGATGGATGTCATCCATCTTTCCCCGTTCCATCCGAGCTTACCCAAGCTCGAATTGCATCCAAATTCATCCCACACCTTCAAGGAGGGGATATGCACACATTCAATGGCTAAAAACTCATGACGTTCGAATTTACTTCATAAAATACCAAGCGATTTTTCATATAAGAATCAGTTTGTAAAATTACCTCACCGAAGCAAATGTCCGATGGTGGGATCGACGGAGGTTGTTTCGCCTAGTTGAGGCGAGGCCCTGTTAAGAAGCTTTGAGCTTGATTTGAAGTAGGTTGCCCCTAAGGCCAAATTCCTCCTATTTGGCGATCAATGTTGGTCAAACTCCTATCTCTGGCACTCAGGAAGGCTTGGAGACTATTTGGTTGGCTTCGACGAAGTAAGGGGATGGTGTGGGTGCAAGGAATTTGTGTTTGATCAAGTAAAGGGGGAGTATTGATCAGGAAGGTGGTGTCCTATTTTGGCTTTGCTCGGGGAGGAGGAATGCCAATCGAGGGAGCTCGGGGAGTGCTTGGGAGTGCTCTGTGGGATTTCAAAAATGGCTAGGGAGCCTTACAAAGTAAATTGTATCGAATCTCACTCGAATTGAGGGGGTATACCTCTTAATTGCACATGATGGACGGACGGGATGGCTTCCGAAAATCCAGTCGATTGGCTGCCATCGAGTCCTTGGAGGGGTCATGATCAGTTCCATGTGGCTTTCCGAGAGTGGACAAAGTGGTGGCAGGAGTCTCAAGGCTTGATATGGAGAGATTGTGTGGGATTGATCTTGCCTTTTTCCCATGGGGTGTTCGGCCATGGTGGTGGTTGTTTGCTTGCTTCCCTTGGTCCATGGCAAGTGCTAGGATGGCTTAGGGTGGGCTAAGGTGGCCTAGGAGTTCCTCATTTGGCACTTTGAGGGCTGTCATGGGAGAGGCAAAGTGGACTTTGCCTCTTAAAGCAAGAATCCAATGTAAAGAGAGGGTGTCCATTGGTTAATCCCCTTGGGTTGGATCCCACATGGACTTGGACTAGTTTGGAGCTGACCTAAGGTCCATTTGGTTTAGGTTAGGTCAGCCACCAAGGCTTCATAAGGTGGTTTTGGGTGATTTGGATTCAAATGATCAAAATAGGCTCATTTGGGTTAAGTTTGGTTGGTTAACCAATTGGTCAATTAGGTCAACCCAAGGCTTGAGTTAGGCTCATATGATGACTTGGGATGTTTTGATTCAATTGGTTTTGATTAATTTGGCTTAGGTTTGAATTTGACTAATTTGGATTCAAAAGGGTCAAATGGGTCAAGTTGACCAATTTGACCAATTTGACCAAATTAAGTTGGGTTAGATGTTGAGTCAAGTTCAATTGGTTAATTAAAAATTATTGTAGGCTTTGGTTTAGTTTAATTTGTATTTTGTCCAATATACTAGGTTGGGTCAATTTGACCAATTGATCAAATTGGGCTCAATCATGGCTTTGGTCAAGCTCAATAAGTGATTTGGAATGAACTTGAGTCATTGGTTGTAATCAATTCGGATCAAATCATGATTTGACTCATTTTAGCTTTTAAAGTCAATTTGGGTCAACTTAAGTCAAATGACCAATTGGACTTGGTTTGGCTCAATTGAGGGCTTGGTCATGTTCAATCATTGATTATGAGTGGATTTGAGTCAATGGTTTCAATCAATTTGGTATATTGTATATTTTGGCTAGTTTGGATTTCATTTGGATTAAGTGTTGACTTGGTCAAAGGGCTAGATTGACTTGGTTTGACCCAATTCAAATAATTGATTAACCTAGGATGATTGTTGATCATGATATGGGGTTTGGATGGGCTTAGTTCAATCCAATTTGGGTTGAATTGGAACTTAGCTCAAAAATATCTTTAGGTCACGTTGGGTCAAGTGGACCTATGATTCAAGTTTAATTAAACTCACATATGAACTTAGGATGAAAATATAAATCCAATTTCAAGTGGTTTGGAGTCAAATAAATTTTGATTCATACAATAATTTCAAGTCAAAAGGGGTCAACATGGGCTTAACTTGGGTTGACTTGAGTTTGGTTTGATAATTATTGTTTGTGTTTATATTTGGAACAATTATTGAAGGAATGATTGAATCATGAAGAAATCTATGGATTTTCAGTTGATTTGGTTATCATTTAGCCAAGTTCAAGAAATTGGTTAAAATGGCTAAAATTGAGAATTTGATTTAGGTTTAGTTTTTTTCATTTTGATTTATATTTCATTTGTATTTATGAATATAAATGAAGATATAAATGATTCATGAGAAAATCACTTGAGTTTGGAGTGATTTGTAAGCAAATTTGACCAAGCTGAGGGATGTAAGTCAAAAAGGCTAAGTTGGGTTTTGATTTGGTCTGATTTAGTTTGATTTGATTTGAATGGTTTGAATTTTTATTTTATTTATATTTCTGAATATAAATGAAGGAATGATTGATTTATAAAGAAATCAACCAAATTTGATTTGGTTTGGAGGAGGTTTTGGCTAAGCATATGAAGGTGGTTCATATGGCTTAGGAAGGGATTTTGGAGTTTGAATTCAATCATGGGTTTCAATCATTTGGAGTTGGATTTGGATTTATGATCTGGGTTGGGATTTGATTTGAGATTGGATTTGATATTTGATAAAATCAATTGAATTGGGGTTGATTTGAATTTGGTTAAAGTCCATAATATAAAATCAAATGGCTTAGGAAAGGATTTGAAATTTGAATTCAATCATGGGTTTCAATCATTTGATTTGAGATGGGATTTATGATTTTGGATTTGAATTTAAAGTTTTGTTTGGAAGACGGAAGCAAGGATTGGGTTTAAGGTTATAGGGTAAGCAAGTCTTTCTAAATCCCTAAGGCAAAACCTATTCCTATGGCTAACTCTTCTAAGTCTTTAGGCTTAGGTTAAGTGTTCACCTAATCACTAGAAGTATCTTAAAACTAAGGAACTCTTAATGTCTACAAGTGTCCTAGATCTATGATGAGGAAGTTGAGAGCTCACTCTCAAAAGTGAAGTCAACAATCCCTAAGTCATAACCTACCCCCATGACTAACCCTTCTAAGTCCTTAGGCTTAGGTTAAGTGTTCACCTAATCACTAGAAGTATCTTAAGACTAAAGAAATCTTAGTATCTATAAGAGTCCAAGATATATAAAGAAGAGATTGAGAACTCGCTCTAAAACTGAGGTCAACAACAGGTTAATGTCATCAAGTAACGCTTTGACAAATAACCTCGGATGGGTCAAAAATCTTTGGCAGATTTGATTTGACCCCTTCCATACAGATTAATGTCATCAAGTAATACTTTAACAAACAACCTCAGATGGGTCAAAAATCCTTGGCAGATTTGATTCAACCTCCTCCATATAAGTTAATTTCATCAAGTAACTCTTTGATAAATAACCTTGGATGGGTCAAAAATCCTTAGCGGATTTTTTTTGATATGTTCTATACAGGTTAACATCATTAAATAACATTATGACAAACAATCTCGGATAAGTAAAAAATTAAAGATGGATTTCTTTCAGCATGATTCATATCGATTAAATATCATGACGAACAAAATTAGATGACTAAAAATAATCGGTAAAATGTTGGAGCCTTGCCGTATGAACTACGGGCCTTGATCGCCTCCAAACCCGGTTGGTCCGACGATGACAATTGATGCCCCTTTTGAGGGAAAATTGAAGCCTCTTCATATGAACTACGAGCCTTGATTGCCTCTAAACTTGGTCGATCTGATGAGATAGTTGACACCTATTTTAAGAGAAAATTGGAGCCTCTTCATATGAACTACGGGTCTTAATTGCCTCTAAATCTGGTCGGTTCGATGAGGACAGTTGATGCCTCTTTCGAGGGAAAACTGGAGCCTCATCATATGAACTATGGGTCTTGATCACCTCCAAACCCGGTCGGTCTAACAAGGACAGTTAACACCTCTTTCAAGAGAAAATTAGAGCATCGCCATATGAACTACAGATCTTGATTGCTTGCAAATCTGGTCAGTCTCACGAGGACAGTTGATGCCTCTTTCTAGGTAAAATCGGAGCCTCACCATATGAACTACAGGTCGTAATCAACAAAGAAAATAACCTTTATTTTAAAAGAAAGTCAGAGCTTTTTTGACAAAAAAATATTTATTACCCTTAGCCCCTGAACTTCTGTTGGATAATTTCTCATCCAACACATGAAAACGTTAGAGCATATGGCAAAAATTTTGTCTCCTTGCTTGACTCAAAGCAGGGGGTATTTATAGATCCATAATAAGGGGAAAAAAGGTGAACAATTTTGGGAAGAAATTTGGAAATATTTAGATAAATTTTAAAATTTCTACCTTTAAATATATTCTTCCTTTTAGAGAAGTGAAAAAAAGAAAGGAAATAAAAAAAATGAGAGGAAATATAAAAAAATAATTTTGCTATATGTGCTCATCATGACGCGTTTTGTTGTTTCGACACATACGGTGCTCTCGCCCAACATATAAGTGCCTCATAGCCTCAAGGCCATACCCTGACCCCAAAGACGCCCCCCACCGAGGTTCTCGGTGACTCAGCACACTGGTGCACCACAGTGCCTTCTTGCCTCCCCTCGCATCCCAAGGGCCTCGCACTCCTACATCCTCCCACAACAGCATGCCCATGGCCCATGCACACCCATATCCCTACACGTTCGCATGTGCGCGCCTTCACCAAGTTGGTCACAACCTCGCACATCCACCGCTCTGCTTGCCTACGCATTCGTGGCATCATTCATGCATGTGACTGGCCTCTTGCACCCTCTTTCATGATCATAGCCTTGCACGCTCATAAAGATTTATTCTCTCAAACTATATCTGACGCAAAGGTTAATGAACCCATAAATTTCATTAACACTGAAGAAGTTATTAGTTTTAATTATTTGAGATGTATTTTTAGATGATAGAGATGACATCATCCAAAAATAGGGGGCAACTGATATGTCATTGAAAAATCTCCTAATTGAAGCATGAATCTTGATGTATGTGAATATCACTTAGAATCAAAATTTAAATCTTTCAGACTCTCTTTTAATCATCATAGAGCTCCTATCAAACACCTTAATTAGATCGAGAGCAATCTGATTTTGAGTCCAGACTAGCCCAAATTAAACACTCAAAATATAGTTAAAAACTTTGGGATATCAGTGAGATCCCTAAATAGCTCCTAAATATAGAATATTTATAGTTAAATTGAGCATCTTGATGAGCTGGATCTAACAAGCCTAAGATCTCTTAATTTTGGCTTCATTTGAGCATTCAAATATTTAAAATACATTGTTTACCTCATTTTTAGAATGAGCTCTCAACCCCTCCATCTTAGGCATAGGACTCCTCTTAGACTTTAAGAGTTCCTTAGTCTTAAGACACATCTAATGATTAATTGAGCACTCAACCTAATCCTAGAAACTTAGAAGAGTTAGTCATAGGAATAGGTCATGCCTTAGGGGTGTTGGGAAAATTTACCTACCCTTAGCTTGAACTACTCCTCACCTTCCTTCCTTCAAGTCAAACTCCAAATCAATCTTATTTGATTTTCTCCAAACTCCAAATCAATCTTATTTGAATTTTTTCAAACTCCAATCAACTCCATATGATTGAAATTCATAATTGAAATCCATGATTGAAACCCATGAATGAAATTCCTAAGTCCAAATCTTTCTTAAATCCTTAATCTTCTCTTAAGGACTTATCCAAAATCATGATCAAACCAAATCAAATCCTTGAGATTTTCTCATGATTCATTTATGTTCTCATTTATATTCATATATATAAATGAAATATAAATTAAAACCAATCAAACAAAACTCAAAATTCAAAATCAATTCATGAAATTTCCTAAGTCCCTTAATTCCCTTCTTAAGGACTTATCCAAAATCAACTCTAAGTCAATTCAAATTCATGGGATTTTCTTATAACTCATCTATATTCTCATTTATATTCACATATATAAATAAAATATAAATATAAATCGATCAAACTAAATTACAAAATTCAAATGCCTACTCTAAAATTTCCTAAGTCCTTTAAAATTTCCTTTTAATGGACTTAGCCTAAATCATGATCAAATCACTTCAAATCCTTGAAAGTTTCTCATGATCCATTTATATTCTCATTTATATTCACATATATAAATGAAATATAAATTCAAACAATCAAAACCAATTCCAAAAATCAAACTCAAATCCATTCAAAATCCAACCTAAGCCTTTCAAGTCAAAATCTTGAACTTAGCGAAATCAACTTCAAATCAAGCTAAACTCTTGATTTTCCTTCATGATTCAATCAACCCTACAATCATGAATCCATATATAAATGCAAACTTCAATCACTAGATCAAAATCCAATTCCAAAAATCAAACTCCAAATTCATTCATATTCTTCCTTTGAATATGAAATTGTCAAATGAATCAAACCCATTTGACTTTAAACCACTTGCAAATGAATTTATATTTCAATCATAAGTCCATATACAAGTTCAATCAAACTCAAATCAAGCTTTGACCAAGCCATTTGTCCCACTTAGACTCACTTGACCCAAAGTGACCTAAAGTATCCTTATTAGTCAAATTCTAATCCTAACCAAATTGGATTGAATCAAACTCACCTATGCCTCTCATCATAATCAACAATCATCATGGGATGATCAATCAATCAAATTGGGTCAAATCAAGTCGAACCTAAGGGTTGAACAAGTTAACACTTAGGCAAAATGAAACCTAACATAGCCAAAATCTACCATAGGCCAAATTGTATGAAACCATTGATCTAGGTTCATTCATGAACTATGTTTGAACTTGACCAAGTCAACATTTGAGCCTAACCTAGCCCAATTAGCCACTTGACCCAAGTTGGCCCAACTTGACCTAAAAAGTCAAAATATGTCAAAACTTGATCTAAGCCAAATTGATTGAAACCAATGTGTCAAGTTCATTCCAAATCACTTGTTGAACTTGACCAAAGCCTCAATTGGCCAACTAGATCTAACCTAACCCAATTGGCCTTGAACCCAACTTGACCTAAAGGGGTCATGTTGAGCCAAATTCAAATCTAACAAAAATTGATTGGAAACAAAGATACTAATCCACTCCATATGACTAACCAAACCTAAACCTACCCTTGACCTAGCTCAAATGGGTCAAATTGGTAAACTTGACCCATTTGACCTAAATGAAGTCATATGAGCCAAATTCAAAACTAAACCAAATTGAATCAAACCAAAGCCACCAAAATATTTCAAATGGTCATATGAACTTGACCCAACCCTTAGTTTGACCCATTTTGACCTAAATGGGTCAACATGAGCCAAACCATATCAAATGAACTCTAAATCCAATGAAGCTTGGCCAAACTTATTTTCTCCACATACCCAACATATCCAAATTCAAAAATTGGCCAAATGACCATTCTACCCCTAGGCCATAGAATAAATTTTGGTCTAATCCATGGGTAATTTGGTCAAGCCCTCTTCATATCAACTTGATACCTTCCTAATAGGTCAAGTGGACCCTATAGAGAGTGGTGCACCTAACCCAATGAGTTTGGGTCAGTCCAAATGGATCCAAGGCCAAAATTGACCCCCCCCCCCTTGCTCAAATTGGCCAATTCAAAAATCTCCCTCCACTTGATTTGAAGCACATGGGAGGTTACCAATCCACTCAAGAGCTCAAATCGACCATGTGCCAACTTCAAACAGCCCAAACAACCCTTTCCATATGGTCAATTGGATCAAAATGGCAACCCAAGCTTCGGCAGTCCGATTGCCATAAGGGGAGATATACTCCCCCTAATTCCATTTGAATTCAACACCCTCATTGTCGATTGAGTCCTAGAGAGTGTTAGGAGCCATCAAAGAGAATTCCTAAGCTTCCTATGAGGGAATTGAAATCAAGCTTTCTCGATTTTCTTCCTCAGAAAATAGGGAGCTCCTCTCATTTCCTATCTTCTTCCACACTACAATCCACTTCAAATCTCTTTGCACACTCCCTCAGGGGATCAAGTCGAGTGCACCCAAGCTCTCATTCAAGTTCCCAAAGCTAGGGGGAGTTGAATTTGATCAAAGTCGCAGTAAGAGGAAGAGGTGTTCATCCATAAAGAGATCTACTCAACCCCAAGGCTTGAAACTTTCAACAGGGCTTCATCTCCACTAGACGAAGCTATCTCATCGAACTTGAGTGTCGGTGATCACCTCTAGCTATGTATGATATTTTTCAACCACTAGGCTTAGAAGGTGTTGGTCCTTTGTGAAAGGAATTGTCATGGCATGAGAATTCCACCATTGGATAGGCTTGTAATTGTGCTTAGATGGTGTGGGTACAATCTTGTCCCAATCTGTGCTCAATCAAGCTCAGATCTTACCTTAGATCATGGACGGTCTCCATTGATCCTCAGGGAAGAACTAGGGTAATCCCGACCGTCCATCCGCGCATTTTGGATGGACGACTGAGATTAAGCGCATGTTTATAAATCAATTTATCCCTTTTAAAACCATAGGGTGATCCCTGGTCGTTGGATCCTTGATCGAACGATGGGGATCAAACGGCCTCCCACCGCCATGCCGCCTCTATGATGCGATGTTTAAGTAACCCCCTCACAGCGCGACACGAGTAAAGCGCACTGACCGCCGCCGCCGCGTGTCGTGCTATGAACTAAAGGGATTAGTTAAGGATTTAATTAATTTTAATTAATCCCTTAAGCTTCAAAAATTCATATCTCCCTCAATAAAAATCAAAAAATATGAGGTAAATTTCAATGGAAAGATAATTCAATCTAGAATATTCTAAAATTAATTTAAATTGATTTTAAATTATATTTTTTGTTGATTTTGGGTTTTAATGTAAATCTTATTTTGCTAATTATTCATTAATTAATCCTTTGATTAATCCCAGACTTCTTGGGTATATTTTGAGAGATGACTTCTACCTCCCCTAATTTTCTTGGGATTTATTGAAGGCTTAATTGGGGGAATTTCAAATGCATTTTTTAATTACTCTCTTAATGTAATTAAGAATAATTAAGGGTTTGATTAGTGTTTTAATCCATTATTAAAGTTGATTAAGATTAGATCCAGTGAATAGGAGGCTTAGGAAATAATTTTGGGGTATTTTTTCTAAGCTATTCCCTAAACCTCCTTTCTTTCCTTAATCCTCTCTTAATTAAGGGTTAATTCACTAATTATTCTATTAATTAATTTCTAAAAATTTTAAAACCTTCCATAACTTAATTAATTTACTTTGGGTATATGCTTAGGTGTTCAAGAGCCTAAGTTCAAATTAAGAAAATCAAAACCCAACTCACATTTGTGAGAGGTGTTTTGAAATTACTTAAATTAAACCCCTTAGCTTAATTAACCATTAATCATGAGCCAAATTGCATTAAGCCTTTTTCTTCCTAGGTGCATTGCAAGTTTAAATTTCTTGTGAGTTTTTTGTGTCATCTCATTGGCTTATAATTACTTGGTTAACTATGCTAAGGTGGTGTAGGTATTAATTTGTTTAATTCATACCTTAATCTAACTAATGATCTAAAATGAATCTAATCATCTAAAAATTAAACAAAAATATCAAACACATGTGGGAATAGGTTAGGAACAGCAAACTCAATCCACTTTTTCAAAATTAAATCAAAGTCTAAATCAAACAAAAATCATACTAAATGAACTTTGATTTACTTTAAGCTTTCTTATTTCATGAGATTGCCATTAGGATTTAATTGAAGTGAATGTGTTTACATGCTTTCATTGCTTTGATTCTTTCCCTAACATGTTAATTTTGTATGTCATTTGGTTTCATGCATCCATACTTTTCAAATTCAAATTTAAAAAATAAAATTATTTACTTTATGTCAAAATTGCATATGTTGGCTAAAGTAGAAATATGAGTGGCTATTATCACTATTAAATTCAAATTATTTTCAAAATATATGAATCAAATATTAAAATTGAGAGTGTGTTACTTATATTTTAATTATAAACTTGCATGTGAGTAAGATATAAAGATGTGCTTAGTATAGGTTTTCCTTCTCTTTTCTTTTAGTGTAGTTTTGAATAGGATTTGGTAAGATGTATGGTTCATTTGAAAAGAATCTAACACTTGCCTAATTCCATATCCTATTCATTTCTACACTATTTCTTAAGAAGGGTACCTATGCTTGCACATATAAATTGCATAAACAAAATAAATCAACTAATACAAATTTTTGCATTCTTTCTTTTCCATTCATTTCTTTTGTACATATGTTTGTATTTAAGGAAAGTGGTATATTAGTCTGGACAACCCCGAGATTGCGAGGCTTTAAGTAGCCCTAAGTAGGTCTTGTACCTTACACCTCTAGTTAACAATGACGCTGTACTCACTTATGCCTTTCTTACTTTCATGTGTGTATGTGAAAATTGGATAAGAATCCCTCTTCTACTTTAGAAAAATCATGCATCTTAAACATCCAAACTTCCTTAAATGAATTACTTAGCATGCATCATAAAGTGTGTTAAACATTCTTATTTGTATGTATAGATGTACTTAGGATTCATTCATATGCATGTTATACATGTTGGGAAAGAAATGAAGTGATGTATATTATGTGAATTTAGTTTATTTTATTTAATCTTAAAATGTCTTTCTTTTTAAATGGGTTTATTTAAAATTCATCAAAACTTAGGATTACTTAAAAGACTTAATCAAAACATCCACTAAATAAAACTAAAATGTGAATCTACTTTAGGAATTACTTAGGTTAGGGAAAGAAAGAGAAGTTCTCTTCTCTTTCCCTCTCTTTATAACTTAGTAATTAATTGTAGGATCCATTTGAACCAAATCAAAATATGAAATAAAATCAACCCAAAATAATTAAATCACTTGAATGAAACCCTCCTCTAAGTTGATCATGCTTCACACTTAGAAAATTCTAACTTAAAGCTATAGCTAAGCATACCACACAAACCTCCAAAGCACACACATTAGGCTAAGTCATGAGTTCTAGCTTTAGGTTAGGGTGGTGCATGGTTTGATGATTGCTTTTATTTTGTGATATATGTTTTAAAGTGAATGTTAGGATGTATGCGCATAGAATGAATGGTAGGGAGATCTTAGTCTAACCATTATTTTCTGCAGAGGATTGTGTTTAAGGGGCGTTGTAATAAAAATATAAATACTTTTGCTTGTAGGTGCTTATACCCCTAAGCATAATCCAATAGGCTAGGTGGACTTAGTCACCCATGTGTGGGGTGATAAGTCTAATATACATGCTTGGGATTTGTGTGGTTTGTTTTAGCTAATCTCTATTTTATAGGTGTTAGTTAGATTTTCATTCTTTTCCTTTTCATGTAAATTTGTGCAATTAGAATTTTGGAATAATTATTATGGGGATTAGGATGAACATTGGTCATAAGATCTTATCTTATGCACCATGTGAAGCCTTGGAACATCCACCTTCCAACCATCTAAAAGGAAGAACCAAAGAAGAAAGAAGAAAAGAAAATTGAAGGAATGAACTTGAAGACCCCCATAATAATGAATTCCTCGCTTAATTGTAATTTAACTCATTTGTAATTCGGGTTGTATAAGGGTAGAGCTCAGCTACCCAATTTATTATTTTCAGGTTTGAACGGTGGTGTCCAACCACAATGGCCTCTTATTCTTTTTGCAATTAACTTTATAAATTTATTGATGATTTGTTTAGCTTTTGCATTAATTGGCATCATTTTCTTAGTTTCTTCCTTGCTTTATATATGGCCTGGATGTAGATTAGACTCTTTGGAAAAAATAAATCTTTTATCAAACTTAACAACTCAAAACTAAAAATAAAGAAGTCATAACCTCTCCTAATGCGTAGGTTTAAAATCAAGATAAAGGAATTAGCAACCTCTTAGCTGGATGAGTATTTCTTTTACAATATCATGCGCAACAATATCTTATTTCACTCTTGATTGGAGGGCTTCCACCTTTGCCAAAGAAACTTAGCTTGACCTTTGAGAGCCATGATGGAAACACACCTCCTCCCTTCTTGTTGACTTTGGCCAATAACTTTATTTCTTATGTATTAATCATATGAATCCTATTAGCATGAGTCAAAATAATTGTCCAAAAAAAAATGAAATCTAAATTGCATTAGATTTAGGTTATTTGAAGCATGTCCTTACATGATCTAGTCTCTTTAGAGAATGAGTTTAAGAACTTAGTCTCTTTCTAAATAAATAATAGCCTAACTATCTTGCATAAAGCATAGGACTTTCCTACATGTATTTAAAATCACGGAGGTTAGTTGCACCTCCTTGTAAGTCCTGGGTGGTTTGTCCTCTCTTGTGGAGACAAACCAAATACCCATTTTTTTCTTAGATTTAGGTTATGCTTTCAGTTCTCGCCAAAGCTCCCTAGATTTAGGTTTTGAGGTTGCTTCTCCCCTTTGTAGGCCATAAGCATAATTTCTCACCTCTTAGGCATTTCCATAATCTTGTGTTGTGGAATCATAAGTCCTAAATTTCTAATGAAAAATACAACTCAAACAAATTAAATCAATTTCAAAAATATAAAGCCCAACCATATAATAGTTTGAGATGCTCACTAGGTTTCCTAACATCATGGGCATCTCCTATTTATCTTTCCTTTGGCTTTAATAATAACTCACTCTCTTTGATCAATCACATTTGATCTTCAAAAATGAACCAATCAATTTATAGTCTTTTCCTATTGAAATATTTGAAGACAATGATCATTACCTTAATCGAGAGTATTCCTAAGGGATCCCATCCCTTAGGATGTAATTAACTATGGGGGCTTGCCCCTGTAGGAAACTTAACGAACCCGATTTAAAATAAATCCTGGTTTACTTTTTCATGTAATATAGGGGAAGAATCTTTGGTACATATGTAGACCCATTATTCTTAGGAGTCCTTATTGAGCTAATTAGGTCCATTAAAGGATAATGACTTCTATCTCCCAAGATAGTACACTATTCCTTGATGACGTACCCGATCACCTGAATAAACACATCTGCAGATCTGCGTGGCATCCCAACCAACAGGTGTATATATTTATGTTTTCATTTATCCTCTTCAAAAAAGGATAGATGTAGGCGGGAATATTTTTCACCACATACATCTAATGATCAAAGGGATCATTTTGAGCTGTCTGATGGAGCGGTTTGGATTTTTCTGTATTTATAGAAATGTCACTCTCATAATCAATAAATAGCTCCTCATTCTTCACATGAGGGGGAGCTAAACTAAAGAGAGGAGAAGGCTCTGAGACTCGAAGAATCTCAAAGCATAATCGGGCCATCGATCGACCATCGCGCATTGTATCAATGTAAATTATCGTTACCTGCTGGTCATTGCCAACGCCATCATATTTCGGTCACCATCGCTCCCCACCGTCGGCGTGGATTTGTCGGCTTCTTATTGTCCGCCAACCGCACCGCCCGATACTCACCGAATCACCGTTGGCCTCCGGTGAGTCCGCCATCCGTATCGGTCACCATCGCCACTACCACCGGCCGCCCATCTTCGATAGTTCGTGGGATAATCGACCACCTCGAAAAGACCATCATCATCAGGAAACTTGTCACAAAACTTACTCTTGTAAGCTATCATTCTCCAACTTTGGAGAAAGGATAATAATTATAATAAAAATTGATATACTAAAATTATTTCTAAGTGGGTTAGTCCCCGTGGTTTTTCCTTTTTTGGATTTTTTATGTAAAAATCTTGATGCCTCTTAAATTTTTCTGTTGTGTGTGTGAAACTTTTGTGCAATGCTAAGACATTAAATTCTCCTACTCTACTGACCCGAATCTTCCTGCACGAAATAATAATTATAAACTTTTGGGAGATTTACATACATACCACACAATTTTTATGTATTTACATATATAATATTTAAACTTTAATTTTTACATATATAATATCTCAATCTTCAATATCACATCAAAAATATCATCATCACTCACTTTTTAAAAGTGAAATGTACTTTTTAAGCATAGCAAAGTATTAGATAAGTAAATATCTAACTTTAAGTGTTTGATATGTAAATACATAAAAATTGTGTCGTATGTATGTAAATCTTCCTAAACTTTTATTGTAGATTTTTCAAAAAAAAAAATTATTTATAAGGTTAAGTTAAAAAATAGAGATTAATATGATTAATTTTCATCCAACTTAATTTCCCATGCTCAATTAGTAGCATTACAATAGTAATATCATTATTTATTTAAAATATAAAGTTAATAATAATTATCTTTTTATAAAATAAATAAAAATTATTATCTTATTTATAAAAAAATATTATTATTTATTTTTAAAATAAATCATACTATAAATTGATATGATACTAAAAATTTTACTAGTCGAAGTACGAATCTTGATGTCGCAGAATTAATTCACCCAAGCAGCGTTTATTAAAACTTTTGCGAGATGATCCTCTAAATATGGAGTGTATATAGTCAAATCGAGCATCTTGGCGAGCCGGATCTAACAAGCCCAAGATCTACTAATTCTAACTTCATTTGAGCATTCAAATACTTAAAATACATCAGATGATCAAGGGAATCATTTTAAGTCGCCCGATGGAGTGGTTTGAATTTTGCATGTATTTACAGAAACATCACTCCTCTAATCTATAAATAGCTCATCATTCTTCACATTAGGGGAGCTCAAACTAAAGAGAAGAGAGAGCACTAAGGTTTGAAAATCCTTCAAGCATAATCATATCTGGTGTAGGATCATTTATTCATCACGCCCGTCGGTCGCCAGCGGTGACCCGCTGCTTGCCGTCATCGACCCGCCCGCTGACATAATTGCCGCTTCACCGCTCCTCAGCTCTCACCGCTTATCGACCGCCACCGGGCTGCCGAATCGTTGCTGAACCACCACCGGCCTCACGACATTATCGACACTATCGTATCACTACGCTGACCACTGGTTGCGGCACTACTCCCCGCGAGATTACCACTATCTATTACCACTTTTCGATTATCGCTGGCCGCTTGCCACTATTGTTGATTACTATCGACCGCCTACATCACCACCTCAGCTTACACTCACTCTAATGCCGTAGCCATCACCGGCTGTACCATTCACTATTGCCAATCTCACTAACCATTCATCGTATACCACCACCAGAGATACTGTTATCCTGATTATCGATTATCACGCGCTTTCTCACATACAACTCTCAGAATCCCGTTATCGGTAAAACTTAAATTTTGTACTCCAAAATATATATTAAAATATTTTACCTAAAGCCCCGTGATTTTTTTTTCCTCTTTTCGAGCTTTTTCACATAAAAATCCTCAGCTTTATTCTCTTCAAATATTTATGTGTATGTTGTATTTCTCAATAAGATTAAAGTATAAAATTTTACTCTACTGTAATTGATTTTCTAGCACGTAATATAAATATAATTATTTTTATATAAATAATCATAATTACTTCATACTAACTAGCAATAATATATTAATATCCAATTTTGCTAGTTAAGCGTGGACAGATCGTTGGAGCTAAAAAAAATTTTCTTTTGACCATTTTAAATTTTCGACAGAGGTCTCAAAATTGAAGACAAGAATCCACACAGCTGTCCCTAAAATTTAGAAAAAATTCTGTCAGTTGATTATTATATATATATATATATATATATATATATATATATATATATATATATATATATATATATATATATATATATATATTTATCTATTTATTTATTTATGATCACAAGAATTAATAACTCGTCGTTAAAATGATAAAAAAGGTTAGAAAAAATATTTAAATTTGATTTACATTAACTTTCCCTGTTTAATTTGAAATCCCTATTCCTTCTCGAAAAAAAAAAGATTAATAATTAAAAACAAACTCATAACGAAGGAGCAGCCAGTCCAAGATTCGCACGAATTGGGTTTTCTAAGCCGTCTTCCTTTGCTACCCTTCTCTGATCCAAAGCTATAGCCCCATAACATTGACGCCGGCGAACTTCTTGCTCCGGCTGGCCATCTTCCGCTGGCGGTGGTACTATAACTACGGTCATTTGCGTCAGGCTACACTTTCCCTTTCCTTTCGCCTCGGTACTTTTCGTTTGAACACTGTCCCGGGATTAAATTTCTATGTTAAACGAATTGTTGCGATTGTAATTTTTTCTTATTTTCGGTAAAACATTGGACTTAAAGGCTTAGGGGAGAACTTTTTTTTTTCTCTATCAAGCCATCAGCTTTTGGTTGAACGCGGCGTGAGAACTGATATTCAATCATGTAGATAATGTCTGGGAGGATATTTGATTTATTTTTATCTAGATAGCCGTGTTATCTATTGTTGCTAAATACTAGGGAAGTAATTCGAAACAATAAATAGTTTTAATGCTACTCCTTCTCGTTTCCTGCTCTCGGTCGAAGACTCCTCGTGCGATTTTCTCCCTCTCGTGCGTCCGTCCTCCGTGAGTTCTAGCCGAGCCCGAGTGGAGATCGACCAAGCTCAAGCCTGACCGAACTCTATCTCTTCCTTTCCCTTTGCAATCGAAAGTTCCAGGTTGTTTCATTTCAACCCTAAGTTATATTTTGCTATTTGGGTCTTTCCTGGAGAAGATGATTTCGATTTACCCTTATGTGTTCTATGAGTTGTCTGATTTTGGGGTGATTGTGGTTCAACTGGGGGGCTCTCCTTGTAGTTTTAATGCATGTATAAGAGCTTGAACATAAGACCTCTTGGTTGAAAATCTAAGCTCTCAACTACTAGGCTAAGATGCCTTGCACTTTTAATATTATTGTTGTTTCATCCTTTAGTTATTGGCATAAATTGTAATGAGTGATAGCACTTATTATTTCCATCCAAAACACCTCCTTTTAATGGCTATAATAATTTATATGGTTGTCCTCGAGGAATACATAACAAATCTCTTTTTTATTATTTTCAACCTCTATCTAATATTCTCTCATGGTATCAAAGCCCAAAATCTCCAATGCTTCCATGGAGAATGATATTTCTAACCCCGCCACCTCATTTACTTGTCCCTTACTAACATTCATCAACCTGGCTACCCAACTCTCCCTTAAACTTATGATAATAAATTACACATCATGGCAAGCTTAAGTGCAATCCCTACTTCAAGGAGGCAACCTCCTTGGTCATATCAAGAGCGACATCCCTTCAACCCACTCCATCGCACAAAAAGATCACTAAATTTCCAACTAAATTATGCTATTTGGATCTTAAAAGATTGACTCCTACTTCACAAACGTGTTCATGTCTTACATAGCCTTCTCCTCATCATCTTGTGAGGCATTGGTCAAACTTACTTAGATATATGTCATTCATTCATATTCATTCATTCTTTTCCTAGAAGGGAATTATCTCTGACAACTCTTGCTGACAAATTCCTCACTGAGTCCCCCCAATCACTTAAAAGCCTTGCTAACCAACTGGCACTAGTTGGAGCCCATTTCAAGAAGGAGACCTCACTCTTCACAATATAAGTAATGTTAGTTCATAATTTTCTCCAGAATTTAAAGAGGTCGATGGAGCATTTGTGCAAGAGAACAACCAATCTTATTTGATGTTGAGAGAAGTCTAAGACTTTATCAAAGGAGGATTTGAATGAGAATTATAGTTTATCATTTACAGTTGTTGAGCCAAACAATTGATAATTTCAATTAAGTTAAACTACGTGGTAGGTGTGAGGTAATCAAATAGCACCTATTATCTAATATTTTCTTTTTACCGATCATATTTAGCAATGTGTTACTGAAACCAGAATTGCAGTGTTTATGTATGATTTTTTTTTTTTTTTCCGATAGCAGCAATGCGTATGGTCTTTTGATTTATGCCGGTTGATCCTACAATTCACGGTACTTATGTTTGTGGGGTGGTGGAGAGCTCTATTGTGTGGTTAAGTTGCCAAAGTTTTTTAGCTGCTTTCAATTCATTAATATGTGGTTTTAGTTTGTTGTGCTGTAGTGGATAAATTTTTGTTACCATAATGAAGCCTAAAATTTCTTTTTTTGATCTTAGTTTTTCTGTTTCTGTAAACGGCTATTCATGGCATTCTGGATTATCATACTATCAAGCAGTTGTTGACCTACAACTATATGTCACTGGAAATTAAATAAATAACGTAGAGAATAAACCTCCTAAATGCAATCGGATTCGATCAAACTCGCATTGATTTGAAAATCCGGCTTCGTAATGACCTACAACTATGTGCCACTGGAAATTACATAAATGACGTAGAGGATAAACCTCCTAAATGCGATCGGATTCGATCAAACTCGCATTGATTTGAAAATCCGGCTTTGTAATGCGTCGAAAATATTAAAATTAATTAAATGAAAAAAGATCAAATCAATTAATGATCGATCCAAAAATTAAAATTAATTTTTAATGAAATTATGCGTATATCGAAGTCGGGAAGCCCCGACAACGTCTGAACGACATCCGTTCGCGAAATTGATCACGCCGTCGTCGCCGAAACGTCGAAACCTATCAAACGATGCCTTCCGCGATCGATTCGGCAAAGTGTGCGCGAGCGTCGAGCAATTTGAGCACGATGTCGCACAATTTAGACCTAATTTCACTACGACCGCCGTCGACTTTGCTCAAACGGCCTCCGATCACGAAATTGATCGCGCCGTTGCGTTCGGTATAACAGAAATAACTAAAATTAATACTCATATTATTAGGATTTATTGCATAAAATAAATTTATAAAATTTAATGAGAAATGATATTAATTTGCAATTAGATTAATCGTGTCCGTCCCCTTTCCCTTTCGTGGTGGTTGCGATAACCGACGCTCCCTCGTGCGATTCCTTCTACGTGATCGGCTCCTCTCTCGTTCTGTTTCGACGACGATCCTCCCTCTCATGCAACTCCTTCTCGCTTCTCAAGACTCCTCGCGATTTTCTCCCTCGGCGTCTCCTCAGTGAGTTCTAGGAGTGGAGATCGACCAAGCTGACCGAACTCTATCTCTTCCTTTTCCTTTGCAATCGAAAGTTCCAGGTTGTTTCATTTCAACCCTAAGTTATATTTTGCTATTTGGGTCTTTCCTGGAGAAGATGATTTCGATTTACCCTTATGTGTTCTATGAGTTGTCTGATTTTGGGGTGATTGTGGTTCAACTGGGGGGCTCTCCTTGTGGTTGGAGTGCTGTTGGAAAGGTGGACAGTGCTGGACTTGGTTTCTTGAAAGCATCATAGCAGATTTTTTTTTTATCTTAGTTTGTTTTGATGCAATAAATTGGCTGGTTGTTAATCCTAGCCTTTATTCTCCTTCTTTCCCTTTAACAATCAAGACTTCCAGTATGCGTGGTGTTAGGTTACATGGTGTTGTCAGCCTTAAGATTCTTTAGAACTCAGGGCGTTGGTCTTCTCACCTGAAGAGTTAACTTGGCATATGGATTTTGGTTCGAGGGAAATGCCAGGAATACTTTGAAATGCTAGATTGTAGCTTATATTTATATTTAGATGTGATACGGCTGCTTTTGTTCCTATTGCTATAGAGCTCACGAGTAAATCAATATCGGTGTTCAAGCAATGCTAATGTAAGCACTTCAATTTTATGCATAGGGTTTACTTTGTTGGTTGACACGATGTTTTGGCAGAGAATATTGTCTGAATTAGAAGTTTCGGTTTAATTTTGTCATGAATAGGAGTTCAGAATGGGGTGTACCCTTTACTTGATATGATAGAGTTCATTAGCTTTCATAGCACGCCGGCTTATTTTATCTAGGTGTGTTATTGGAAAGGAGAATGATCGATATTTTGCTCAGTTTTCTCATTTGTTTTACTTTATTCGATACTCCCACATAAGGAACTTCGTTTCATCATTGGCTCTGTTCCAATTTTCAATGTATCAAATTGCTTTTAGAGTATATGAGCTTATAAACAATAGTGAAGGATAATTGTTTCATTTCAGATTATGATGCAATAAACTATTTTAAACCAACTATACAATATGTGCTTCTCATATATAAAGTCCCATCTCTTTTGTGATTTGAGGTTGTCATGTTGTTGTTTAAATGGGTTAAATATTGCAAGCTTTAGGGTTACCTTGCTTCAATTGATTTCCTATGAAGGGAATTATATATATCATGTCTCTTTCATATACATGTTGAAATCATTTTTATTAAAAAGAGGCGGTTTTGCCATGCTACTTGCTATCTCCTATGGATTTCATTTATTTTGTCCCTTGCATATGGATAGAATAAAATCTGAAAATGAATTGACATACTACTTGCTATTCCCTATGGGTTTCATTCTTGCATATTTGCCTGTTTCTATTATTTTGATATCTTGCTAATAGGGAAATGTTATGCTATCAAAATTTCGATCGTGGTGTCTCTATCCACCCATGCACTTTGGCGTGGTGGGCGCTTGAACCCCACATGTGGGGGAGAGCGAGGTGTAAATTTTGATTATTATGCTCTTAGTTAAATATACATGCAAACAACTTTTTTTTTATGCAATTGCAAGCTTTAAATTTATTACTATAAGTACATGTTCACGTTGTTCCAACGTGGCAGGAAAATATGCTTGCGATAAGTACCCGTTCACATTGTTCCAACGCGGAAAACGCGGATAAGACTGCTCACGTTGTTCCAACGTGGGAAATCTTGTATAAGACTGCTCACCGAATGTGGCGAAAACTATTATGATATAGACTGCTCACGCGTTGTTCTAACGCCAGGAAATATCATCGTCGAACCCATGCACGCCTTTCTTGGCGTGGGCAATCAAAATTATGGCGGGTGTCTCACGACACCTACCTCAGACGCCTTGGCGTGGTGGGAAGGCTGGTCTCAAGCCTATGCGGGGATAACGGGAGGCTTCAAAATTTTATAAAAAAAGGAGATAATAAAAAGAAAGGGATTTTGGCTTAATCACAGAGTAAAATTCATTTATGGATTTTGTGATTCTTAGCATTTAGAAATTTATGGAGAGCTTACATGCAATTAAAAGCTTATGTTACTTATTTGAGTATTCCAAATGCAAAATTCGTGAAATGGTGATGAAATCGACGCTATAGCAAGGGGTATCGGTTATATTTTATGCGCATGTGAATGTAAATTTGTTAAATTACTTTCTTATAACTGCTCACGCGTTCCAACATGACGGAAATATGCTGCGATAAGCTCACATTGCCAATGCGGCAAAAGCGTGATAAGACTGCTCACGCGTTGTTCAACGCGGAAATCTCATATAGACTGCTCACGTTGTTCCAACGCGTGGCGGAAACTGTTATGATATAAGACGCTTCTGCGTTATTCCAACGCGGAAAATATCATCGCGAACCCACGACGCCTTCGGCATGGTGGCAATAAATTTTCGGTGTGTCTCACGACACCACCATACGCCTTTCTTGGCGTGGGAAGGCTGAAAGCTTCTACGCAGGGATGACGCCGGGAGGCAAAAAATTTTGGTAAATAAACAATGTGAAATGTCAAGACTTGAAAAAGAAGATATATGATTATTCATGCTTGCTCATTCATCATCTTATATGACAATTATAATACGCTTATATACGCTATTTTGCTTGTTACGCGAATCTTCATAGATATGACAATTACTTATTTAAAGTTCAAATTCATTTTCACGTGGTGATTATGCCATATGAATGGGTGTGAAATGAAAATGTGACACTCAATGCGTAGAAAGATACAAGCATGTATATGTCATTTAGGAAACAAATTGCAGCGCTTCATGCTAAAATCTTTAAGTGAAATGATTCAAATTCATATTCAAAGTGTTATCTCATTTTATTCAATTTGAATGTCTTTAATATGCAGTTAAATGAAATCACTTTATAAAGAATGTTTTGCTTAACCATTTGATTAATGCAAATACTTGGAAAGAATCAAATTCATACATAAAATGCACGCTTGATTTGTTAAAGAACAGACTTGATCACATGTAAGTGGTTGAAAGAACCAATCATATATCATTTAATGACAATCACAGTTTGGAATGTGATTCACATTCTTATAAGAACAAACTCACTGGAACAAATAAATAAAAGATTCAATATCTTATAAATAAATTTATACTGACTCATGACAAAAATAAAAGAGTCAACTCGTGTCTTATACCTTATAGAACAAACCTATTTGATCCATGATAAACATTTTGAAATGATCAAATTCATATTTGTAAGCATCTATATCGATTTACAATGTTAGGTATCAAAGCTTATGCTTATAATTCGACATCTATATCATGTCAAACTTCAAAAACTTCAACTTACATTTCAATGTCCATACAATATTTTAAAAGAAATAAATACTGATGTGAAGTATTCAATTTTAAATGCTTAAATGTATATACGGCAATCAAATGAAATGAAAGAATATGCAACCCTGCTTTGGTCAGACCGCAAGTTAACTTAAAATCTAATGATCTATCAGAATCTTATTTTAATTCTATCATGTAATGAAAAGATAAATTTATCTCGATCATTGTTGATGTCTCTCAAGTTCAAGATCTCGAAAGAAAATCTCAAACCCGATCCCATGCAATCCCAGAGTTGACAGGTTTGGAGAATGATAGATCTTGAAATAATTAATCTGACGATCTCGAAGAAGATAGTCGAGTTGTGGTCTATCATCTCGTTTGCTCCGAAGTTAACAAAACCCAAAATGTCATATTAAAATCTAAACTGCAAATTGAACCTACATTTCAACTGACATTTAATGTCATACAACATTTTAAAAGAACATATACTCGTATGTATGAAATGTCCAAACAATAAGTGACAAGTTAGAAAACAAAACAAAAATACATATCCGGTCTTCTTTACGGGTCCAACAAAAACTCAAAAAAATCAAAATTCGACATATAGAAACTCCAATTTAGACATTCTAATGTCCATACAATTCCCAAAGAACAAATACTGCATTTATGTTGGTAATTACTAAGTCAAATATAAAGAACAGATGTTATATCGGTTTGAGTCCAGTTAACAAAACTCAAAAATCAAAATTACATATGAACTCCAACTGACATTCTAATGTCCATACAATTCCCAAAAAAGCAGATATCAGATGCATGTTGGAGTAATTACTAAGTCAAATATAAAGAACAGATGCTATACATCCGGTTTGTCTTTCTGGACCGTTAAAAAACTCAAAATCAAAATTTGACATATAAACTTCAACTTGACATCTTAATGTCCATGCAAAATTTTAAAAGAACAAATACTTGTATGTATGGAAGTAATCATCGTGTCAAATACAAAAAAGAATGATGTTATACATCCGGTTGTCTAGACCGTCAAGTTAACAAACCCAAAATATCGTCAAGAACTAAACTTGAAATCGACACCTACATTTCAACTTGACATTTACATGTACATACAAATTTTAAAAGAGCAGATCTTGTGTATGTTGAAGTAATCATCGTGTCAAATACAAAAGAAGATCTTATACTTCCGGTTGTCTTGAGGGTTAACAAAACCTAAAATTTGATATTATAAGAATTTCAAAGTTAATAATATCGAGAAGTAATTTCACATATAATATAAGATATGAATCATAGGCTTCGAAATCCAAACCCTCAAGAAGAGAAATCCCACACCGATCCTCATGCTCAAACTAGATTTTGAAGGATTATATTTCTTGAGATAATGAATTTAACGATCCTCGTAAAAAATCGGACGTAGAGAGCCTATCAATCGATATTAACCCTGTGGATTGAAGGTCATTATAATTAAAATTTCGATGATAAATGATCATATATTCAAATCTAAAAGCAATCATAAAATGATCAAAATTCAAAAAAATAACAAAATATAAATAAAAATAAAATGAATTATTTAAATTAAAACTTTAAAATAAAAAAAAAAATCAATCCACCCCTTCGCAACTATTTGTCTTCGGGTGACAAATTAAGAAAATTTTTGCTCACAAAGAGCCAATGTCAAATTAAATACATAACTACCTTCACACTCAAATATTCCTAAAGCGTAAGGATGTGATGTGTCCTCTGTCTCATGGTTTTGATATGGCACCACATAAATGACTTACGACTGAGCCCTCCCGGGGTGGCCGAGACACTACTAAATTACACGGCCGCTACAGATGTTCAAACGATTTCTTTTAAGTGTGAAATGTATAATGTATTTGGTTGGAAAAAGCACTATGTTAGAGGTTGACTTATATTGGTCGCAGACAACTCACCAGTCATAAGGACGCTTGGGCGCGTAACTTCGTGTGTTGTGAGGATCTTGAGTTAGGTTGGGTCGACTATCTCGACTAAGCGGCCAGGGGGGACCGGGAGATGGCGGAGTGGGATCTAGATGGCGTCGTCGTTCCACAAAAGTTTTAAATTAAAATAATAAATTTCATAAGTTTTAAACTCATTCAACTGCTGATTATATCTTCGTTAACTGTGATTATTTGTCGAAAGTGTTCTCGGTATTGAGAGGGTAAGTGCTTATAGGGTTTTGTACTGAAGCTTGAAAGGGATATAAAAGTTCTCGAATGAGAGCGAAATCTCTGAGTAGTGTCTTTTCTATTCATGCCGAAATTATCAGCTAGCAACTTTTCTTTTAAAGAGGTGGTGGCAATTTTCGGATCCATGAGTGAACTAATAAGTGTAATGAAACTTTAATTCATGATTTTTATTCAGGAGATGTAGTGGCGTATCTTTTTAAATAAAAATCATTTTGTCAAGTGATGGAAGAATTTACTCGTGTTAAATAAATGATCTTTATATGATTATATGTTAACATATTTTCAATGTCATCTATTTTTGCTATATATCAAAACTATGTGATCTAAACCCGCCATCCCCTCATGTACCGTGACCCTCTTATATGTGATGTGCCACAAGAGAAAATTTGTTGAAAAATGTTTTAACTTTTGCTTGAAAAACATTTGTCATGCTTTTTTTCTCTTCAGCCTGCTCATGTGTTCATGGATTTGTATATTTTCATCTTAATCTTTTGTTGGTCTTCCCAGATGATCTAGGCGGAGGCTATTTCTCTTTTTTCTTTGCCTAACCAGTAACAGTAATTGACCTGAGCAAATAATGGCTTCTAAAGGACAATCTGTTGGTCAGGAGTCCTCTCAAAAATATTCTGAGAAAAAAGTTTTGTCTGTTTCTGGAGCAACGCCTTCTTGCTCAAAGAATTTAAAATCAGATACTGAATTTTCAAAAACTGAACTGGATCGTCTCCATGATTCAATGGCAAATGCTTCTTTCTTAAAACATTCTACATCATCAAACCTGAACGAGAAATCGTATCTACAGAATTCTATAAAGATAAAAGTTGCAATGGATGGTATGGGTGGCACCGAGCAATTTGTATCGAAACCCGTCCAACACAGTTCATCCTCTAATGTCCCTTGTCAACCTTTCGGCTATGTTAACAAGGTATAGCAAATGCAAATATGGTTAAATTCTTTATAATACTTGTTTGTTTGAATTGAAGGAACACTTATTTCATTTTATTTATGGAATAATTAACATCCTCTTGGTGTGGAAATTACTTTTATTTGCATCAAGCTTTTTGTTTTTAGTTAGCTAACTATAATGCAATAAAAAATAGAACTACCAATTTGATTTGTTAGATAGGAAGAATGAAAAATTTACATAAATAGCACTCAATTTTTATGCATTTACATTTCTAACACCTAAAGTTTGATATTTACAAAAGTGACACTTTTTCTATGCACGAAAAGGTGCATTTCACCATTAAAAGTTAATGATGTGCTATGTTTTATATAATATTAAAGATTAGAGTGTTATTTATGTAAATATAAAAATTTAGGTGTTAGATGTGTAGAAATATAAGATCTGTGTGCTATGTAATGTGGTCCTAGTTTCATTAGTTCAATGATTTTTTTCATCTATAGTTTCTGTAATTTGGAGAAAGGTATTATTTTTTTTATTTCCACGATTCTGTTTACTTAAAACTTTCTTACTAATTAATGTTTGCTTTATTCAAATTTTGGTTGCTTTTGTAGTTTAATTTGCATAATCCATCGTGTTATATTTTATTGATATTTGTCTCATATGGGCAGTCTAAAAAAAGTTCTTATTTTGGAATTTGAATTGTGTATTTCCAACCATATCATGGTTTTTAAATCCACAAGTGATGTTTTTGTTTTGTTGAAGTGAATAATTAATCTGATTTTAAAATCAGTTTCAGGCTCCACAGCATACTTATGGTAAATTTCCATTCAGAGATTCCAAGGATTACCGCATCTCAGCAAAGACACCCTCAACTTCTTCTTATCAATCCCGGGACAAAAACATTAATGGAAACTCTGAAACTTCCTCTGAATCAGTCCGTGGTCCTCGTGCCAACAAAATTCACTTTCCTTCTTCTGCAGAGAAAAATGAACTGAGCACATTAATCAGTAGAGATCAATTTAACAAAGCAAATTTCCAGACTAGGTATGAACATGCAAAGTTCTTTATGATAAAGTCATTCAGTGAGGATGATATTCACAAAAGCATCAAGTATAATGTATGGGCAAGTACTCTTAATGGGAACAAGAAGCTGGAAGCTGCTTTCAAGGATGCCCAAACGGCAATGAATGAGAATGGTCCAAAGTGCCCGGTCTTCTTATTTTTTTCGGTGAGTTTACTTAGGTGGCTTTCCTATATTTTTAGGAAGATTTACATTCATACCACACAATTCTTATGCATTCACTTATCTAACAATCAAAGAGAGAAATTTATTTATCTAATATTTTCTTATGTTAAAAAGATGTTTAAAAAGTAAATAATGATGGTATTTTTTGTGTATAAAAGATTGAGGTATTACATATGTAAAAATAAAAATTTAGGTATTAGATGTGTAAATATATAAGAATTGTGTGGTATGTATGCAAATTCCCTATATTTTTATTGATTTATGAACTGTATCTTCACTCTAAATTATTAACCATATTACTTACATGAGCTCATTTTTTTGCAGTAAGTTTCCTTGAGAGCTATTTGAAAGCTCTAGAAAAATGATCATATTTGCTTAGGGCTATTTAGGATCAATTTTGTTTTATTTATTTTTTTTTTGTTTTTATTCTATTTTTAAAAACATGTTTGTTCGATTTATTTTTTATGTATTTTTATTTTTTATTTTTAAAAATAAATAATATTATTTTTAAAAATATTCAAAACATCTTTTAAATGTTTAGACTATTTTTAAAAACACAATAACCATGCTAAACATGTTTTACGTTGAAATAAAACAAACAAAATAAAATAAAAATAAAAAATAAAAAATAAAAAACAAAAATGATCCCAAACAGCCCCCAAATCAACATTTAGGAAAATAATCAATTAAACCGGGGCCCATAAATTGACTCAAAAATTTCAGGTTTTTGGATCAACATAAACTCAACCGAAAATTGCAAAAATGTCAAATTTGGGGCTTGAAACAAGCTGGAATTTAGTTCAGAATGGTTTCTTGTGCCAGCATACAAATCATCACCAGTTTAATAACCTATATCCTACCGACCTCTTGCTAGTCCTTTAGATGGAGTTGTCTTATCAGAATGACCATTTTGAGTCTAATAAGAGATATTGTCTTCTATTCTGAATTTCTAGTTTCTAATCTAATAATCGTATCATAAATTACAAGTTGGACCATATTTTTGTGCATTAAGGAAACTTTCTGAATTTCAGGTAAATGGAAGTGGACAGTTTGTAGGCCTGGCCGAGATGATTGGACCAGTTGACTTCAACAAGTCCATGGAGTTTTGGCGAAAGGGCAAATGGAATGGTTTTTTTCCGGTGAAGTGGCACATCATAAAGGATATACCCAACAAGTATTTTCAGAATATCAGACTTGAAAATAATGATAATAAACCTGTAACTTTCAGCAGAGATACACAAGAGGTACTTCATACTTCTTTAGTACCAATGCTCTACTCTCCACTAGTTTATCACCTGCTACTTTTTGCTTTTGTCCATGGGGTTTCAATAATTAATCAGACCTGACAACCCGATATAAATTAGACTCGAAAAAATCGAGTTCAGGCCTGATTAATCATCAGGTTGGAATTGGGTTAAGGTATTATAAATTTTAACTCAATTTTGACCTATCAAATCGAGTTTAACTCAATTTTGACACATCAATCCGAGATTGACTTAAATTTGACCCATAAATTGAATTTGACTTGATTTTGACCTAAATATGACCCAAAATACATGTTCAAACAGGTCAACCCAGTCGGGTTCGTGTCGAGTCTGGTTCAGGTCAAAATTTTCAATCCATATAATATTCAAGTCAATTCAATTTTGAGTCAGATCCGAACCCAAATTGACACCCCTATTTTTATCTATGCAATGAAGATGATGATTAAACTCGATCAAATGCATAGACATTATGGCATATGCATCCTTTCTTATTACTGAAAGACAAAAGCATCCTTTATAATTGTTTCAGGTTTAAAATTTCAATTTTCCTGAATGTAAAAGCACCCGCGCTTAGATAACTTTCATGAATTTACAATGATTTTCTCTTTTCTTTCATCTTCTTGAACTGATTGAATTTGATGCTCTTCTGTTCTGTAGATTGGGCTTCCACAAGGTCTTAAAATGCTGCAATTCTTCAAGGGTTACCCATTGGCAAGATCATTGCTTGATGATTATGAATTCTATGAACAAAGAGAGAAATCGCTGAATGACCAAAGGAGAAGTCAGCAACAATGGTCACAAACTGAAGTGAATATGGATCATAATATGTTTCCTGTATGTAGCTCTGATCTTTCAACTTAAATATGAATGGCTTATAACACTGCATATTGTTATCATAATTTATAATTTTTCATTGTGCTGTTACTGTTGACTTATGCTTGTTAATTTTGGTAGGGACATTTGGAAGCAGGATTTGGTCAGATGAGTATCTCAAGAAGACAGAGGCCTTCATATGGCTCTGAATCAATCAACATTCCGTGAAATCCTTCTGTCAACAATCATAGAGTGTATAATTTGCTTCCTTTAAGTATCTGTTAAGTCATTTTCATGAGTCCTTTGTCTAAGTATTGTTACTCAACTAATGTAGTTTTCTGTCAGGTAATTTGATATGAACCATTCTGTATATTGTTCCTATAAGTGATTTGATAACAGTCGGACTCAAAACCCTCTCGTGGTAAACAAATTTAATAGCCGGAAATGACTTAATAGAGGGACTTTGGGTTTCTAGCATGTCACCTACCTTCTTTCTTTTTATCATTTTTTTTTTTTTCGTTAACTTTTGTGTTCTTGCTTAAGCTTTGTTGAATTTTTTGTATGAAAATTTTGGCCCTGGTATCTGATCAATTTTTTAAATAAAATGTTTTAAATTTATTTTGAGATTAATGTAATATAAATTTTATTGATTATTTATATATTGTGCTTGAAACATATTTAATGATTTTGAGATCTATGTTGAGGATATAGAGGTATTTTTTTAAAAATAATTGTATGATAACTGCAATACAATTGGCACAGCAAGATGACAATTTGTCAGCCAAAGCTGAATTTCTCACAGAAGTATGAAAAATATCATGCGATAACATGTCTTTGATGGAAGCATATTTCAAATATGAGATAAGATCATATTTATTTTTTATAATAAGTTTTGTACATTTTTGGGGGAGTTTATAAACGAAAGAGATTTCTTTATAAATAATTTTTATTGTGGTGCGAACAGGTCTCAATTTATAGAACAGATTGTTGCTGTGAGTACTAAAAAATTTAATAGAGAAAGTTCTTAATTTATCTTTTGTTTCTGGAAGGTTCATTAAGTATTAATTTCCTATGGCTCCTTTTTTAGTTTTGGTTGGCGCTCGCGTAAGAAGCATTTTTAGTTTCTTTTACAAGACTGTATGAAGTCATGTCCACGAGGAATTATTGTCCAAATATATGACGGATTAAAAATACTTGAATTTATTTATTTATTTTTAAAAATACTTGAATTTATTTATTTATTTATTTATTAATGCATTATTGAAATATATTGCATTTAGAATACATAAGATCAACGCTTGAATTTTTAAAATACATATAGTTGATTTACATTACATTACACGTACATAATATCAAACAGCCCCGTAAGTAGCTCAAATACATTCAACGTCATTATACATTTTAAAGCTAGAAAGTGCTATGGAATAAGTGCACTGAACCATTTAGCGAAGACAATAGTATTATAATACAAACTTCAATGAGAAAATTTTTAAAATAAGCATATTCTTAATTTTAATTAGCAATTTAGGCATTAAGGTTAAGAATATGCCTATTTTAAAAATTTCCCCAAAAATCATCAGAGAAAAAAAAATTAAAAAAAAGCACTCCACAACCTCATAATAATATAAATCATCCACAACTTTAATTTAAGTCCTGGCTATGAAGTTTATATGTTCAATTCGTTAAAGGAAAAAACAATCAGTGCTCCATTGAGAAGTCATGAAACGCCATTTAACCTCCTCTTCACAAGAGATGGTTGCTTAATTTGGGTGGTGAAATCCAATAAGTTGGTTACCATCATATTATCTATCTTGTCATTAAGACTGCCTTCATCTTCTTCTACCGCATGGAGGTTCCTTCCTGAAGCTTCTTCAGTTTCAGCTTGTTGATTAGTTGAATAATTCAAATCTACTAAACTGCTTTCCACTTCAAAATATATCAAATCCTTCCAGTCATCAGCTAATTTCTGTAGCTTCAATTTCTGATTGCTACTAACAAAATCTGCATCCAGTAACAAAACAGATTCCTTACCATGAACTAGCTTTTCTAACCTGATATTTCTAAACACCACACGCATATAACCAAGGCTGAAGTTAATTAATCTAAACAGGAGATGAAGAAGGGTTTTGAAGCTAGCAACTACGCTTCTGATGCCGGAGAAGAATATCAGTGCTGGTTTCCTCCGAGTCATTTGGATATGATTCCATAAGTGGGGGATGCAGTGGCTCACGGAGGCTTCCTGTCTACAGATTTAGACAAATAATATGAGTAACCTGAGAGATGCATGATTAGAAAGGGGGCAAAAAGGCACTTACACTAGAATTTGAAGTCACAAATGGACGAGCTATGAATCCGAGTGCTAAACCGCAAAACAAAGCAGCTATGGCTATTGCGGACACAGAGATCGCTCCAAGTCCTGTGATTAAGGAGTCACCAACTCATCAGTATAAATCTCATTGGAATCACATTAGGATCTGAGACAAGCTCAGAAAGTTGATAACTGGGATCTTTAGTGTAAAGGCCACCACACATTCAAAACTGAAAAGGTTAATAAATAATATAATAAAGCAAACTAAAAGATGTATAAAGAAAAAATTTGCCTTGAAGGGTATGTTAATTCCAATGGTGGCGTGAGAGAAAAAAAGAATATTACTAGGAGATGACAATCACTGATGGAAACAACACATAACCTTTACTTGATTGTGGTTTCTCTTCACAATCCTCAGGCTTTAAATCCATCTGACGAATCATTCGGTTTCCACGATCAGAAATTAATAAGGAGCACATCTTAGGCATGAAAAGTAGATCAAAATTTTCTGAAAAGGTCGCATTTTGAGCAGGCCCATCTGTATGACCTGCTTTTTTCGAATAGCCACCAGCAATTGTTGTAGTCACACCTAAGATGAGGAAAAAATGTATTATTGAGCTTCATAGAAAGATAATAATTTGTATCCAGATTTTTATGGTAGCCAGTGACATTTTAAGCCAGAAAATATGAAAGGAAATTCATGTAGGTTTCAAGTTATAGCATCTGCATATCTTGGGAATGAAAAAGAGAAATAAAATTTTCAAAGTAATTATTAGTGTCACAGAATCTCTCCTTGTTTGAAATGAAATTAAACAGGCATCCTGAAGCTTTTACATTAAATTATAAATCAACAAACAATAGTGCAGAACCGATCATTATTCCTGCTGCACAAGAGAAGTCGAGTTAGTAACTATGAATGCTTGTCTGCATGCACAATTGAAGAAATAAAGTGGACAAGGCCAGCTTGAATTCTCAAGAGAGGCAAATTTATATGTTTGGACAAACTACCTCATATAAGACAAATTACAAGTTTAGACTCCCCCTCCCATTGTCTGGGTCCACCCCTGGACAAAGGTCACAATATTTGTTATATAAAAAACCTAGAAAAAGAAAAACACAGGATCTTATCAAAAATAACATCCACTACTAGTAAACATGAGTAACAATGGGGCGGGGTGCACCCTTCTTCAAACCCAAAGGTGTCAATACACTACAAGTGAAATGGAGATGCTTCTGGTATCCCTAGTATTGGCGATGCTAGGAGGTATAATTTATGTGCAATCTTCCTATGGGAGAAATGAATATTAAGATCTAAGAGCAGTGGACAGAACACTGAAAGTTTAGGTGCTACTATGGATGACAAGGACGGTCCTTTTGAAGGAAGACAAAAAGATCGTGGAGGCCATTAATGATAATTATATTAGTACTCCCTTAAAGATGGAGATGGCGCTGCCTAAAGGTGGCTATGAAGCAACACAAAAGGTTGTATACGCCACAAGAGATGGCCAAAATGACTCTCTTGTAGGCATCAGTACAAGCAGATATCCCAATGTTCTAAAGATTCTCGAGTAAATCTTGCACAAGATTATAGGTTGCGGAAGCACCAGGAGACGACAAGATCCGATGATGTAACACCAACTATCAACAGTGATACTTTGATAATCTTTAGAGGAGCGGCGGGCAAAAGTGGCAGTAGTGGCAGGCAGCAAGGGCAAGCGACCGGGGCAGCGGCAGCTGGAGCAAGCAAAGCGTGGGGCAAGCAAAAGTAAGCATGAAAAGTGACAAAGGTAGTAAGGGCGGCTGACATGCGACATACACATACATACATACATACATACATACATACATACATATTTGAAATCGACTAAAATGAATAAAAAATATTAACATTAAAATGCATATATATTTACTATCTTTTTGGAGATTTAAAAAAAAATATTTGAAATCGACTAAACTAAATAAAATCACGCAAGTTGTAAACAAACATTAAAATAATAAATTAAGTAATTTAAATTAAAACCAAAATGAAATTAGATTAGATTACATACATCATATATATATAATGTGATATAGTTAAAAAATAAAATGGAGCCAAGATTTTATCACCGGCTTCTCCTTTCAAAACACTAAAAAGAAAATATATAAAATAATAAAAAAAAACCTCTTTTTTTAATGACTTCACTGCCTCAAACATCGAATAAACTTCAATCCTTTCTCTATCCCCATAATTGTTCATGTGAGTTAAAGGGAAATAATAATATTATATTAAATAATGTATTTTTTTTATACAACAACAACAATAACAACAACAACAACAATAAGCCTTTCTCTATCCCCATAATGTATTTTTTTTATGATAAAAAAAAATCAAACAACCCCTCTTTTCTTTTATATCACTTTAGCGGAGCTGCTTAAACCGCCAAACTCATTTATTTCCACCGCCCTTCCTGTGGCAAATACCATCAGCACCATGCCCCATGAAACAGTGAATGGATTTTATTTTTTAATGAGTCGGAAAAAAAAAAAGGAGGCTGGTTTTAAGAGGAAAAAAAAGGGATTTACATACATAATTCTTGTCGTTTATATATTTCATACCTTGAATATTTCTTAAATAACACTTAAATCTTTATTATTACATCAAAATACCACCCGATTACTTTTTCCAAGTGAAATGCTCTATAGAGAAAGTCTTGGTTTTTAAATATTGAGTTTGGGTGTGAAATATGTAAATGCATAAGAATTCCGTGGTATGTATGTAAATTTCTCAAAAAAAAAACAGCTCTCTCCCTCCCTCACTCTCTCTTGATCCGCTGTAGATCGTACAAGGAGGCGGGCTCCCTCTGCGTTTTCGGCTCCAGCTTGATACGGCATTGTTTCCCCGGCCCTCTCCAAAATCTCGCACAACACAACAGGTCAAGCCCGTCGTCTCTCTCCCTGTTCTCGTCGGCTCGCTCCTTCACCCTTCTCAATCTCGTTTTAAGCTAACAAAAAAGACTTCCTTCATTTCCTCTCATAATGCTAGCTCCACCTAAACACAGTTCACATCTTAGCTGACAGCAGCGCAACTAGCTTGCTCCAACTTGCTGTAATCGCCAGCCACCGAAGCTAACCCTCTCACTTTGTTCTTACGAAACCAACAATTCCCATCTCGGACATGCATATCCTATTCACAATCCTTACTATTTCAGACACCTCAACCCAGCTAACGATGCAGAAAATCAGCAAGCTTTTTCCTCTACATATGCAGTCCGATCTAATTCCCTCTTACATCTCTCTCTCGGTTGCTCAACCCAAATACCTAGCTGCTCTATACCCTGCGCCGCAACCTCATCCTTCCATTTGCTACTATTAGCCATCCCTTTTCCAGCATTTCACCTTCATCTCCAACAGCATACCTAGCTTCTCTATACCCTGCACCGCAACCTCATCCTTCCATTTGCTACTATTAGCCAGCCATCCCTTCTCCAGCATTTCACCTTCATCTCCAACAGCATACGGCTACCTATCCTTTCCATTTGAATGGAGATCTGAATGCATATTTCATGTGAAATGAAGCAACCATGTTATCAGCTTCTCAATTCATAAACTAGTCCAAAAGTTGGACGACTATAGGTGCTTGCTGTTATATAGTTATTCTACCTGCTCATATTTTGTCTAAAAAAAAAAATCTCCATCGAGCTATATAGACTCATTCATATAGGATTGTTCCAACATCATCTAAAAATTCTTCTTACTAGGACTTCAACTCCAAATATGGCAAAGTCGCTGACAGATTTGCTTACTCAACACGCCACAAAAGCCGTAGTAAGAGATCCCCCATCTCATTAGCCCGATGATAAAATTCACCATCAATTGCTCAAGTCCAAGACTCAAGTGGATGCATAAGGTTGGACTCAACACACTGAAAATAGCCGAGTCGTTGATAGGTCCGCTTACTCAATACGCCACAAATGTCGTAGTGAGGGATCCTTCTCCATCATTAGTTTAAAGGCAAGAGCATCCAAATTTTCAAATCCCTCCAACTTGGTGAGTTCAAATGGCCCGGACTGGGAGATCAACTCTAATGGTCGCAATATCATTTTCGAAAATCTAACAAAAAAATATCCTAACTCAAGAAGACACTAAGTCGAGTTTGGTATCAATAATACAAATAAAATCTCAACTCATTCAACAAGTTTGTCAAGCAGAAAACAAAGACCAAAGGAAACTCTTCTTCAACAAGTCCAATCAAGCAGAAAGCAAGAGACCGAAAAAGTCATCATAATGTTCATACAAAGTCGATAGTCGAACTAAAAGGATTTCATGATTATTCAGTCCGTTAAAGCACTCATTGTTGGATTGATAACTCAACATTATAGACCTAATATAAGCCGAAAGGCTAGATCATCTATATGTACTCTTCTACGAGTCCATCAAAGCAGGAAGCACAGGACTAAGGGCATACATATACTTTCTAACAAGTCATTCCTTCATCAAGTCCGTCAAGCACAAAAATAGGACAGAAGTTTTTTTTTTAAATCTTAAACAAATGAAATTAATTTGTCGTTAAACCCATTAAAGCATCAAGCTGGGGCGAAAGATAATCTTTCATTCGCCTGACAAGTCAATGAAATAATCCAAGAAAGCTAGTTAAGAAACTCTCAAGGCCAAGACAAGAAAAACCACCAAATTACCAAAACAATGTCTCTATTGAAGTTCTCCATAGCATAAGACGCTAGAACTGAAGATATGACTATCTCTGGCAAATAATTTTGACAGCTTCTGATGAATCCCAACTAAGTTCATTTGATCAATAGAATCAGCAGACAGTGGTGCTTGCCCACTCGATCAGCTCCTAATACCTAAGTCCAAATATTGTGTATTTATTGCCCTATGTTTTATTCGTAAGCAAGCATTCATCTCAACTATTATTCATAAACATTCATACAATGCTCAAAAGAAATAACATTGGCATAAAGCCATAATGATGAGGGATATAATCACTAATAAAGATGAAATAGTACAGTCACAAAGATTACATCAAAAGTAAAGTAGTACGACTACAGAAGCTACATCAAATGAAAAGATAAAAAAGGGGTACATCAAGGTAGTTGGCTCTGTAACTCTCGGAGCTGTGTAGTAATGGTGGAAAATGTATGGTACTGCTTCAACAACTTGAAGCTCTTCTACAACTCGAGCTAGTGCAGCGTCAGTATCTGTCATAGCGCGATGTCTAATATGATATCGACGTTGCTCCCTCTCTAAAGCCCGGCCTGTCTATCCTGCTGCATCTGAAAGTCGCTCTTGCAGGATAACGAACTTATAAACTCCTTCCAAGGACTCTTCAACTTGATGGTGAGCTTGTCTATCTCACTCCCAGTGTCAGTGGATCTCTGGCGGAGCCTCCTCAAAGCCTCTGAACTCTTCTCAAACTCATTATGAACCAAGTCAGCAGCTTCCCGTCGAATCCTGACCCGCTCGCAAAGCTCTAGTACTGATGCTCTGGTCCGCGCAATAGAAAGGGACTGCATTCGTCGGATTATGAACTCAATCTCTCGACATAATAACTCTTAATATCTGAGCATATCCTCCTCTAATTCAATAAGAGCCAAAAGATCCAAAGTGTCATTTGCATATGGAATAAGATGATCTAGTGACTCTGGTGACCCTGGAGTTAGCCTCGAGATGACATCACGCAAGAACATGAGGCTGTTATCTTGCATGTCACGACATTAGGGTCCGAGTCAAGGGTCTATGATATATCTCATTGATAATCTACTCCTCAGCACGAAAAGAAACATAAATTTATCAATATTATCTTCAAAGTGGAATAACGCACTATAAATGTAAGCATTCAAAATGACTAAAGGAGTAAAGTGTTCCTAAGTAGGGCATCTCGATTGGAGTTCTAAAGTCCTCAAATGAAGGAGGTTCTGGCATCACAGTGATATCAAAGGTCAGTGGAACAAGAGCAGAAGTGTCAAAACCCTCACCATGAACTGAATCTCTTAGCTCTGATGTTTCTCCCAGCCAAAAAGTAGAATTGAAGCCCATAGAAGAAGGCACGTCGGTCAGGGGCTCCGTGACTATTGGAGTGAAAATACCAGTCAAAAAAGTGTCAAACTGTCTAATCCCAAGGTCCCAAGAGGTGGCAGGATCAACACCAACTGACATCCTAGGCTCAAAGGCAACTTCTTCGGGAGTTAGAAGTTGTCATGGAGCTGGACTGACAGATCAATCTGTTGAAGCTCGAGGAGGCTCCATCTGATGAAGGCGTCTGCGTCTACTTGATGGAGTGGGCACCTCAGCATAACTAGGAGATGGATTCCAAACCCGCACTCAAGGAAGGGAAGTGTCATTCCTTGTAGTTGTTCGAGCATCCTCTCCTCCACCTATCATTCGTACAAATATATATATATATTAATGAAAAAAATGAAGTTAACTGACAAAAAGGGTCAAGGGATGGTACCGATAGTGCCTTTGGTGCTTCGACGAGCTCTTTGTCCTCGAGGAATTCCTAATGACCGCACCTGATGCTCATACAAGCTCGCTCCATGAAGACCGAAATGATAGCGCATAAGTCAACCTGATATAGCTCACTCCTGTTTCGCTTCCTGAAGGGGCCAAACGAAACCTAGACCCAGTACCGAGTCTCAACAGGTGTTGCCACACAACAGAAGCAATGTAAAAGCAAATCTCACTAGGTGTTGTCTTAGTGTTTTTAGTATCCACAATCCCTGGGATAAGCGGCCTCCCATCATAAGCAGTCGCTTGAGAGTAGCCAAATTGGCGAGCCAGGCAATTGGGTTGATAGCCTTCTAGAATAACAAAGTGATCGAAGCGATAACATAACCAGCCCGGACGCATGCTAAAGAAATACTCAACAATTTGTATCGTTCATCCACCATGAAGTAAAGTGTATCTGTCTCTACCATCAAACCCATCAGTAATGTCTAATCCCATCAAGTCAAGTGGCAGACCTACTATCTCAGGTTGATGAACCACCAAAATCGACACAGAACCAAATGCGAGCGAAAAGAATAATCATATTACCCACCGGTAGAAGATGCATGATATACGAATGACAAGAGGAAATCCCATATCCGTAAAAGTAGGCACTCATACAAAAGCTCCTTGAACAAGAAGATGAACCCATGCATATATAAATTGCCAAGGTAAAATGATGTCATGTAACTCAAGTGAGTCAGCCTCAGAAATTACTCCAAGGACCGACATTCCTCACACAGTAAAAGAAATACGCCTTCGAGCAATCCGCTAACATAACAAAACTCGGCGATAAACCCCTCTTTGGCGTAATAAAAATAGAAAGCTAAGTAGAACTGACTACAATAAATCCTCATCCATACCTCATATAGCAGAGATGCATGTCCGATGGGTGAAAAGGGCCAGCTTCGATAAATAATTGTCATGTGATACACCCAAGTCAAAGGGATCATGCAACAACACTCTTTCCTGAGATAGTGCACTCTCATGTAGGAAGCTATGAATCCAAATGTTCACTAAAAGTGTGGCTCGTGAACGTGATAAAGAGCCTGATTCCCTGAAAGCCTGTCGATAATGGATTACGAGAGCAAGATAGACAAGTGGCATGACTAATTCTCCTCGTCTGTTCCCATTAACTGAAGGCCATCTACCAAATAACTCATCGCCAAGAGGGACACATTCCTCATAGCAGTAACCAAATATTGGGAACCCTGAAATAGCCTGTAGTTCCGATAGTGTAATTGTGAGCTCCTCAAAACCAATCCAACAAGTGTTGTTATTTGAATCTCAGAACTCTACCACCCCACGAACCCATGAAGGCGGAATGCTACTAAAATCAAACAAAGAAGCATATACTGCTTTGTAAACCCCAGCTTTCTGCAACACATTCTTGTGTGCCTGTAAAATGTAGCAAGCCCACGCCACATATCCGTGAGGAGTCAAGATCCCATCTCGAGGAGTCGTGGCCACTCTAACGAACGATTGCGGCTGACTAATAGCCTTGATTGCCCTTTTCAAAGACTGTCGGATGAAAGATATCATAAGGCCCATGGCTGATTTGGTCCACAGTGCTGTCTAAGGGATTATACTCCCCGCACTTCAGCTTAATAGTGCTCACCCATTCATTTGGATCCTTAAAACTGAATGAGCTTAGTGCATGATCTGGGAGAAGAGATTGTGCAAAGAAGTTGCAATAAGTGTCACGTCCCCTCAGCATATCTCTATGTTGTTCAAGCCTATCTGCAATATTAACATCTCCTTGAAGGTCGTGAGCATCAATAACAGACCAGATAGCCTCTTCGCTCGGCTCATTAGAGGGCATGCCCTCAGACCTCCTCCAGTTGAAAATTTTTCTATTAAGCTAATAAGATCATGCATTCGTAAGGGCAAGAATAATGATATAACAAATGCATATGGAGGAAAGCGACAGTTGCATGAAATTTTGCTATGATGTTGAAGTTCAATTCATAACTTGCATTGGAGATTAAAAGTAAGTTATATAGAAAATCACAAGACTAACAAAGTCTAAATGGCATCATGCCTAACTCAAATTATAAACCATGGTCAACCAGTTGCAACAAATATGGTCTGCTATTTGTGCACCATATTAATTAGGGGGCATTTGTTGACCCTGATATAATCCATAATTTCGAAAGTATAATAAAAAACGATGATTATAAATTAATATCACACGAGTCAAATTGAAAAAGACTTCATTTCATGCAAAAGCCTATTGGATGATTATCCCTTTATAAAATAAACGATGTCATTGGGCTTAGAATATTAAAATTACTCTTGCGGGGCATTCAAATAGTTAAAAATTGTTAAGAGAGAATCAACATAATTCAATGACATACGAGTGCAATAATACATAACTAGAGGCGTATACTAATAATGAATTAAAAAAAAAAGCAACGTGCATATTATTCAAAAAAAACAAAGAGAAATATTAGATAAGTTGACTCAAGAAAACTTAATTAAATTAAAGTTAACATAACTTGAATTATATTAATAAAAAAGAGAAATTTAAATGTACAGATAATCCATTAAAATTATGTGTGTGTGTATATATATATATATATATATATATATATATATATATGTATGCATATAAATTTACTATCATTTTGGAGACATAAATATTATCATTTAAAAAAAAAATTTTGGAATCGACTAAATTAAATTAAATTAAATCACACAAGTTGTAAACAAACATTAAAATAATAAATTAAGTAATTTAAATTAAAACCAAAATGAAATTAAATTAGAATACATACATCATATAGATATATATATATATATATATAACGTGATATAGTTAAAAAAAATAATGGAGCCAAGATTTTATCACCTGCTTCTCCTTTCAAAACACTAAAAAGAAAATATATAAAATAATAAAAAATACCTCTTTTTTTAATGACTTCACCGCCTCAAACATCCAATAAGCTTCGATCCTTTCTCTATCCCCATACTTGTTCACGTGAGTTAAAGGGAAATAATAATATTATATTAAATAATGTATTTTTTTTATGATAAAAACAATCAAACAACTTCCCTCTTTTCTTTTATATCACTTTAGCGGAGCCGCCTAAACCACCAAACTCATTTATTTCCATCGCCCTTCTAACCAATGGCAAGCCATCAGCACCCACGCCCCATGCCTTCGTGTGAAACAGGTGAATGGATTTTGTTTTTTAAAGAGTCAGGAAAGCAAAAAAAGGAGGCGGGCTGGTTTTAAGAGGAAAAAAAACAGCTCTCTCTCTCTCTCTCACTCTCTCTCTTGGTCCATAGATCAGATAAGGAGGGCTCCCTCTGCTTTTCGGCTCAAGCTTGATACGCCATTTCCTCCTGCCCTCCAAAATCAAACACACAGAAAGCCTCTCCTCTCTCCTTCTCTCCTATTCTCATAACTCCTTCCTTCACCCTTCTCAATCTCATTTTAAGCTAACAAAAAAGACTTCCTTCATTTCCTCTCATAATGCTTGCTCCCCTAAACACAGTTCACATCTTAGCTGACAGCAGCAACTAGCTTGCTCCAACTTGTTGTAATAGATTCCTCAAACCGGGCAGCCACCGAAGCCAATCCCTCCTCACTTTGTTCTTAAACCAACACTCCATATCTCACATGCATATCCTATTCACAATCCTTACTGTTTCGAACACCTCAATCCAGGCCAATGATGCAGAAAATCAACAAGCTTCCTTCCTCTACATATGAAGCATCTAATTCCCTTACATCTCCCTCTCTTCGGTTGCTCAACCCAAGAACCTAGCTGCTCTATACCTTGCGCCGCAACCTCATCCTTCCATTTGCTACTATTAGTCATCCCTTCTCCAGCATTTCACCTCCTCCAATAGCATACGGCTACCTATCCTTCCCATTTGAATGGAGATCTGAATGCATATTTCATGTGAAGTACAGCAACCATGTTATCAGCTTCTCAATTCATAAACTAGTCCAAAAGTTGTACGACTATAGGTGTTTGCTGCCATATAGTTATTCTTTCTGCTCATATTGTCTAAAAAAAAATCTCCATCAAGCTATATAGACTCATTCATATAGGATTGTTCCAACATTATCTAAAAATTCTTCTTACTAGGACTTCAACTCTATTTTCATTTCAGCTACAAAATAGTTTTGTATCTGAGGAAGAGTAATTTAATATCCTTAAATTAGCTTGTTGTAAGTTTGAGAGACAATGCATTATTCTTATTGATTATTAGATAAGTTAAAGGGATATAAAAAATGAATGAATTTAGATTGAACATGCAAGAATAAATATGTATATTTTGTGTTACGTAGGCATGAAGATCTCGTTATATTCAGTAAAGTTGACGAGTTTAAAGACCGTTATGCCGAGCTAACGGCAGAAAACCACTGATGTATGAGATAATCGACCGCATTCTCAAGAGTGAACCGAATAGGTCGAAATTCTCACGCAGAGAAGAGAGGCCGCCAAATTTTGGACTAATAAATGACTCGAATGAACTTAAATATAATATAAATATACAACAACAACAACAACAACAAGCCTTAATCCCACTAGGTGGGGTCGGCTACATGAATCCTTCGTCTCCATTGTGTCCTATTATGTGTCAAATTCTCATTTAATTGAGTACTAAGATCATTTTTATACATCTTAACCAAGTCTTTTAGGTCTACCTCTACCTTTCTTAACATAAGGAAAATCTAATCATCCTTTCCACCATCTGACGGCCGACGCTTTATGTGGCCAAACCATCTAACGATTCTCCTAATCTTATCTACCACCTGAGCTACTCCAACTTTTTCCCGAACATACTCATTTTGCATTCTATCTCTAAGGGTAAAGCCACTCATCCACCTGAAATATAATATAAATATAGCTTAAACAAATTAAAAAAAAAGACCTAAACAAGAGTTCATAAACTAAAAAAAATGCATAATAATAACTAAAATAAAGAATTAAGAAACAAAAAATTATTTGCAAAATAAATTCAATTAAAAAAAAAGGAGAAAGACAAAACTTATCAAGGGGCTTAAAACTTCACTCTAAAAGGCAGCGAACCTCACACAACCTTCAACACTTAATAGAATGAATGGAATTGAATGAAAATGAACCTAACAAGATTTTATTTATAGATAGGAAAAGATGTTCTGTGGGGACCACTTGAAATAAAATAAGCTATATAAAGACGAATTTCGCCGCTCAAGTAAAGACAAAATTTTTGAAAGAGCATCTTGCTAGGAATCTAAAATGGAATCAAGTTGAAGCAATACGTTAATTTCAAATTTCTTATATCACCGAATTTGCAACATATTATACAAGCAACGTAATGCTAAGCTTTAATTGAACTTGATGCATTACGGTACCTATATTCAAATTTATCATCTCAAAATGCATGCAAATAATTAAAATTTTAATAAAATAAATAGTACACAAATCACGAGGCAATCTAATACTCAGATTTGTGATATCAAGATTCGCTTAAATAACTCAACGAAGTGAGCTTTGCACACATTACGATACATGAATAAAATATAAATACAATGCCTTAAAAATGCACACGGGTTCTAAACACCCGCATGGGTTAATTCTCGGTTTGGTCTTAGGACCGGGTCCGGGTTAATAAAACCTAAAAATTCAATAATTATATTATAATATTTTTAATCTAATAAAATCTCTGAGAGGGTAATTTTTACGGAATCCTCTATTATTATTAAATTAATAAAATCGACAGGATCTGAAACAATAAACTAAGTTATCAACACCCCGATAATGGTCGTGTTAACTGAATATTTCAACCGAAGGGGTTTTCATAATAATAATAATAATCATCTATTCAAATTCTAATATCAAATCATTATTAAATGATCAAATATTCAAACAAAAAATATAAATTAAATGAAATTAATTATTTAAATTTAAAGTAAAAATTCATCCACCCATCCACGATCGTTTATCGAGGGCGACAAATTAAGAAAACTTTTGCTCACAAAGAGCCAATGTCAAATCAAATACATAACTATTTTCACACTCAAATAATCTTAAGCAGAAGCGACGTCTCGTCCTCATGCTGATTTTGCCACAAAACGGCGGTTATGACCAGAGCCTCTGGTAGTTCATGAGATATGGACAAATTACGATCGCCCGCATATTTTAACCAACGGCTCTTTTGAGCTATTATACTATATAATATATTTTGATTGGGCAAGCTTATGTTAAGGTTGACAGATTGTCCCTGATAAACTCCACCTCAAGTCTACAAAGACACCTTGAACGACGTAACTCATGTGTTGCTAACAGGGATCGTTCAATCAAGTTAGGTCGACTAGCTCCTCTAACTAAGTAGACTAAGGACCGCGACAGCCCGGGATGATGAAACCATGGGATCTAGATCGGGCGCATCATCGTTCCCCCCAACCATCCGCTTTAAGTTAAATATAATGAATTTCATAAATCTAAATTTCAAAACTCTACATGTTGCTACTACACGCTACGCATTAAGTGATCTAACAACTGGCCTTAATCGAAAGTTCTCTCAGCATTAAGAGGGGTAATTAACTATAGGTGATAGCGCCCATAGAAAACCTAGAACCAGATCTAAAGTCCTCACAAAACAAGGGCGAAATCTCTAGATAGTGTCTTATCTACTATTCCATCTGTCTTATGAAATTTTCATCGACACTTTAAATCATTTTCTTCATTAAGAGGTCAATGGCGAATTTTCGAAACCCACAACGCCCTTAACAAACCAATCAAATATGAGTTTCTTAATGAGTTGAATAGAAGCAATTTGTGAATGTCAAGTTTTTTTAACAACTCTGCCTAAAATCTAAGTTAGAAATGGATTATTTTTACGGATGTCTATTTGATTGAAATGTTGAAAAGTGAGATAACAAAGATCACTTTGACAAATCCAATCAATTTCATATTTAGGGCTGCAAATAAATCAATTTGAGCTAAGTTAGATGTTCAAGCTTGAGCTCATTAATAAAATTTGAGCCAAGCTTAAATCGAGCTTCTAAATTCATGTTTAAGCTTGGCTCATTTATCATTCAAACTGCTCCAGCTTGATTTGTGCTCAATTTGTATTCAATTCATATTAAGATAATCGAGTCATTATTAGGTAGCTTGTTTATCAAAATAAAATGAGCCTTATCAAGAAGATTAATAAGTAGTATTATTGAGTTACTTATTTTCTAGCCAAACGAGCCTTATCAAGCAGATTAACGAGTAGTATAATCAAACTGTTTGTTTTATAAGCAAACTAACTTGATTAACAAATTAATGAATAGTATTGTCAAGCTACTTGTTTTCTAACCAAACGAGTCTTAAGCTTTCAGAGGCTTTAGTTTTAAAAATAATTATAAGGATCTTATTTTGATTGATTACTGTTATTAATAAATTAATTAAAATTTAGAAAATTTACATACATAACACACAATTCTTATGTATTTACATATCTAACACCTAAAATTTGATATTTACAAATATAACATATTTCCTATGCATGAAAACGATGCAATTCACTTTAAAAAATTAATAATAGTTCCATTTTTGATGTAATATTAAAAGCGTTATTTATGTAAATATGAAATTTTAGATGTTAAATATGTAAAAATATAAGAATTATGTTCTATGTATGTAAACGCCCCTTAAAATTAATACATATTATTAATTAATTTTAAGAATTAATGATTTAATTTATATAAATTTAAATGACCTTCTTTAAGAGCTTATTCGTTAACTTTAAATGATAGTATCTGTCAAGCTTATTTGTGAGCTTATTCGTGAACATTAAATGATATTATTTATTGAGCTCATTAACAAGCTTTTTCACGAGCTTTAATGATAAATGATCATAAATAAATCGAGCTGAGAGTTATTCAAGCTTATTTAAACTGAGTATTTATAAACATGTCTAAATTTGTTCGATTAAATAATCGAATGATCATGAATGAGTCTAATTGAGCCGAGACACAAGTAGCTTATCGAATACTTGGTTCATTTACAGCTCTATTCATATTCACGATGTGTGATGGTGGTCACTTCCTGCCCAAAGCATTAGCACTCTTATTCTCTATATCAATCTTATGTTTGAGAATGAAGCTTCTCCTTAAGAAAGTACACCCATTTGACATTTGAGAGTTTTATGGTCTGAATGAAATTCAACGTCTTGAGATAAGAAATCTTTGCCAATGGCACAAAATTGCACAACGATATAAAATATTTAATCTTAGGTAGAATATCTATGAGGAGTTACATCTAACTTCTTGTTGAAATAGACTATCTAATATCCTTCTTGCCCAAGGACTTCACTTATGTCAACTCTCAAAGCAACGCAAGTTGCTTCAAAAACCCTGCTGAAGCCGAGTAACTTCAGCTTTTGCTAACTAATTTAGTGCTCTTCTTTTTACTTGAAGGCTTGAAATGCAACCATATAGTCCACTTTAACTCTACCTTCTTGAGGTATTATGCAATGGGACCATCAAGCTATGAACATCATGAATATTCATTGGGACAGGTCAATCCTTGATCATTGAAAATATCAATGAACCAAAGATAAAGCACTTATGAAATCATAAAAGAGCACTTCTAAATGTAAATGTACAATTTCTTATAGTGGAGGACCTCAAAAATATATCTTAAATGATCTAAGTGACGATTTCATATCTTGCTAAAAAATAAAATGTTATCTACACCAATGAAGACATCAATGAAAAGCAAAAGCATATAAATCACATAAGTCTCGTGAATCTGTTTGGTGCATAATAAAGGTAAAAGTCATAACCAATGATAAAAAAAATAGAAGTCAAAAATGAAATGTGAAAGTGTTTCCAATGAAAATTTGAATGATATTGGGAGAAAAAAAAACAAAAGCATACTAATATAAAAAAAAAATAACATTTTCATGTAGTTTATATTAATTGATGCCATTTAAAAGTCTTACTGTACTGAACAGAGAAGATAGCTAATAACACATAATAAGACATATTAATATTGATTAAAATACTTGTTCCTCAACACTCCAACACAATACATATAGTAGACAACTCGAATATCTTGACAGGTAAGAGGAATGCTAAAGAAATTGCATTTTGTGTCCATAAAGATCATGTTACTAATTGGCTAAATTTAAAAAAATTAAAATCAAAAGACTTTATTCTCATATCAAATTAGTAAAAAGCCTCCCAAAAATATATGTTAAATGCTATAAAGAAAATTTTAAATAACGTTGATTTGATCTTGGATGCCAAGAAGATTAAATCAAAGTATTATAAGAAAACAGAACTTTTCTCAAAAGATCGCACAAGTGAAAGACCTACCAAAAGATGAGACATAATAGTGTTTCCACTGAAGATTTAAATGATATTGGGAGAGAAAAAAAAAAAACCAAAGCATACAATGATAAATAAAATAAAATTTTCATACATTTTATATTAATTGATGTAATTTAAAAGTTCTATTTCTTTTACTGAGTAGAGAAGCAACACATAATAAAATATATTAATACTATTTTAAAAAAAAATATTTGTTTCTCAGCACTCCAACACAATAATATATAGTAGATAACTGAAATATCTTGACAAGTAAAAGGAATGCTACAAAAATACAAATTCAACTTTTCGGCATAAAAATATTATTCTCAGACAAAAATTCAACACCATCATAAGTGCTCTGAAGGTGGAGGCTCAACATCTAAATATGATCATAAGAATATGCATATTCTTGCATTTCATATAGCATAAATAAAAATAATAAGCAAGATTTTAATATTACATTGGGCAGCGTACTTCACATATACTATTACTAAACGAAATACCTAGCTATATAACTAAACAAAACCATGAGTTTTACATTAAATTGGTCCACATGCATCACATATGCAGTTTAATTGTAAAGTAACTAGCTAAATAATTCAAATATATTATTTTTATATGAAATAAGTAGCTAAGTTTTGTTGTTGTAATAGAATTTTAATGATTTTCTAGCTAAGTACCTCACATATATTGCTGATTATAAAGTACCTAGCTAGGTACTACTGCAAAAATAGAACTCTAATAGTTAAAATCATAAGTTAATAAGGTTTTTTGTGAAGCACCAAAGCTACTATATTGATTTTTTTTAACTAGTTAATTACATATACTACGACAAAATTTAAATAATTAAAACTACAAGTAAATAGCTTTTTTTTTGTAAAGATTCTATCTAGTTATGTGAAATGCCTAGACAAGTACTTCACATATATTGTTTTGTGAAATACCTAAGTACTATTGTTACAATTAAATTTCAATACAACAACAAGAAGAAGCCTTTATCCTACTAAGTGGGGTCAGCTACATGAATCATTCATCTCTATCGTGTCCTATTATGTGTCAAGTTCTCATTTAATTCAAGTATACTAAGGTCATTTTTTATACATCTTAACCAAGTCTTTTTAAGTCTACCTCTACCTTTCTTAACATAAGGCAAATTTAATGCATCTACTCTCCTAACCGAGTCATCGGACGGCTAAAACTTTATGTGTCCAAACCATCTAAGACGACTCTCTCTAATCTTACCTGTCACTGGAGCTACTCAAACTTTTTCCTGAACATACTCATTTCACATTTTATCTCTAAGAGTAAAGCCATTCATCCACCTAAGCATCCTCATCTCTGCAACACTTAACTTAGTCTTATCTTCTCTTTTATTGGCCAACATTCTGCATCATAAATCATTGCAGATCTTATCACCATCTTATAAAATTTTTCCTTAAGTTTAAACGGTACTTTTCTATCACAGAACAGACCAAATGCATTCCTCCACTTCAACCATCCAACTTGAATTCTACTAATAACATCTTCATCTATATCACCATCATTTTTAACAAATAGAGCCTAAATATCTGAATTGCTCACTCTTTTTAATGACTTGTTCACCTAATGCCACAACATTACCACTTGAACTTCTACAACTAAAATTACACTCCATATATTCAGTTTTAGATCTACTTAAATGAAAACCTTTAGACTCTGAGGTTGAACTCCATAATTCAAGTTTCTCTTGGATTCCCTCTCTAGTCTTATCAACAAGAAGAATGTTATCAACAAAAAGCATACACCAAGGTACATCTTCCTGTAGATGCCTAGTAAGAACATCCATAACTAAAACAAAAAGGAAAGGGTTTAAAGCTGATCCTTAATGTAATCCAACTGAAATAAGAAAATATTTTGCCAATCCTCCTTGTGTTTGGACACAAGTAATAGCTCTAGTACACATATCCTTAATGACTTGAATATAACCAATATTGATTCCTTTCTTTTCTAGAACTCTCCAAAAAATAACTCTTGAAACTTTATCATAAGCTTTCTCTAAATCAATAAATATCTTATGTAGATCCTCCTTGCTTTCTCTATACTTCTCTATCAAACCTCTTAACAAATGTATTGCATCCATAGTAGATCTACTTGGCATGAAACCAAATTGATTGTGAGAAACTTTTGTATCACATAGTAACATATACTCATTACTCTCTCCCATAATTTTAATGTATGACACATTAACTTAATTCCACTATAATATGCACACTATTGTGCATCACTTTTATTCTTAAATATAGGAACCAAAAAACTATTTCTCCACTCATCTGACATCTTTTTAGTCTTTAAAATAACAATAAAAAAATTTGTAAGCCAAGAAATTCCTTGATATCCTACCAATTTTCACACTTCTATTGGAATATCAGGTCCTACTATTTTTTCACATTTCATTTTCTTTAAAGCTTCCCTAACTTGATTACTATCTGACGATAAAATAAAATTCTATTTTTGTTTAAAGTATTAAGGTTGCTAAAATCAATCGTATTTTCAAATCCTTCATTGAAAAATTTATTAAAATACATCATCCACTTATTTTCAAAATCTTTTTCTAAGAAAAGCATTTTATGATTTTTCTTAATACTTTGACTAAATCTTTACTTCTCCTATCTCTTTGATTGGCTAACTTATACATACATCTTTTACCTTATTTGGTATCTAATCTATTATATAAATCATTGAAAACTAAATTTTTTTGCATCATATATTGCTTTCTTAGAATCTCTACAGGCCACTTTATATCTTTCCCAATTCTCCGAGTTTTTACATTTGAACTAAATTTTATTACAATACTTCTTATTTCTTATCTTTTATTGAACATTCTGACTCCACTACCAACTATTTTTATTAAAAGAAAATTTTCCTTTTGATTCACCAAGCACATTTTTTGCAACTTGCTTAATTACTATTTTTTTTCACATAACATTAGTTTCCTTATTCACATCTCAAATTCTAAGCTCTTATAGCTTGCTCTTAAAAATAATTTTATTAGTATTCTTTAAGTGCCCCCATCTAATCTTAGGACAATAATTTGATTTATTTTTCATCTTCCAATCTTTCATTTTAAAATCTAAAACTAACAATCGATGTTGGATACTTAAATTTTCACTTGAGTACTAAATTTCAATAGTTGAAATAAAAAATAAATAGCTTTTCTATGAAGTGCCCACGTCGGTGCGCAGGCACGCAGGCCTATGAGGTTTCCACATATATTGCTTTTTATGAGGCATTTAGCTAAGTAATACTATTATGATGAAATTTTAATGGCTAAAATCATAAATAATTATCTTCTTTGTGAAGTAACTAATTAGGTACTTTGCATATATTACTTTTTGGTTATATCTAGTTTTATAATAAAATTTTAATAGTTAAAACCACAAGTATGCAGCTACATTTCTTTTTTATCTTATTTTATGAAGTGCCTAAATATTTTATCCAACATCATTTCAATTTCTCAAAAAAAACCAAAAGTACATACAACAACAACAAGCCTTTATCCCATTAAATGAGGTTGACTACATGAATCCTTTGTCTCCATTGTGTCCTATTATGTATCAAATTCTCATTTAATTCAAATATACTAAGATCATTTTTTGTACATCTTAACCATGTCTTTTTAAATCTACCTCTACCCTTCTAAACATAAGGTATCGAATCAAATCTACTCTCCTAGTCATTGGACGGCCGACTTTATGTGAAAACCATCTGGCGACTCTCTAATCTAATCTGTGAGCTACTCCAACTTTTTTCCCAACATACTCATTTCACATTTTATCTAAGAGTAAAGCCACTCATCCACCTGAGCATCCTCATCTCTGCAACACTTACCTTAGTCTCATGCTTCTCTTTTATTGGCCAACATTCTGCACCATAACTCATTACAAGTCTTACCATCATCTTATAAAATTTTCTCTTAAGTTTAAGCGGTACTTTTCTATCACACAATAGGCCAGACGCATTCCTCCACTTCAACCATCCAACTTGAATTATACTAATAACATCTTCATCTATTTCACCATCATTTTGAACAATAGAGCCTAAATATCTGAATCGCTTACTCTTTTTAATGATTAGTTCAACTAATGTCACAACACTACCATTATAACTTCTACAACTAAAATTACACTCCATATATTCAATTGTAGATCTACTTAAACAAAAACCTTTCGACTCTAAGGTTGACCTCCATAATTCAAGTTTCTCTTGGACTCCCTCTCTAATCTTGATATGGCACTGAAAATTCCACTAGTGAAAGCGAATCTTGATCAAAGCAATCGATTAGTCAAATCTTAAGATCAAGCGCTTAAAATATAATTGAAAACTTTGTGATATCAATCGGCTCCTAAATAAAGAGTGTTTATAGTCAAATCGAGCGTCTTGACGAGCCAGATCTAATAAGCCCAAGATCTCCTAATTTTGACTTCATTTAAGCATTCATTTACTTAAAATACATCAGATAATCAAGGGAATTATTTTGAGCCGTCCGATGAAGTGATTTGGACTTTACACGTACTTATAGAAACATCATTCCTCTAATCTATAAATAGCCTCTCATTCTTCACATGAGTGGGGCCCGAAGCTAAAGAGAACTACGAGGCGAAGATCCTCCGGCATAATCGTGCACGGCCGTCATCAACCACCGTCGATCCTACCGCCGACCACGCCGTAGTCACCTGCGCCGACCATTATTGGTCACCACCCGCCGCCATCATCACGGACCATCGTGCGGTCCACGTGACAATCGTCGCCGGTCACCATGACACCATGGCGTCGCCGTCGACCCCACCTGATCATCGTCGGTCGACGGTAGCGTACGCGCCAACCACCACCGCCAATCACCGCTGCCAACCACCGCCGCCGACCAACCTGAGCGCTGCCACCACCGATCATCGTGCCGTCACCGCCAGCGACCACCACCGGCTGGTCGCATCACCATCGTCGGTCACCGCTTCGGCCACCACCCGCAGATTATGCCGTGCAGCCGCTACACTATCCTGCACAAACTGCGACCATTGTCGATCCTTCTGCTACATTTGCTGCGCCCGTAATTCAAGATTCTTCTGCGTAGCGGTTGTTACTATCAGGATTCGTTGTCGCTTTCTCACATGATTTATAATTTAGTTATCAACAACAACAACAAGCCTTTATCCCCTTAAGTGGGTTTGTGATCATAGTCTCCATTGTGTCTATTATGTAAATTCTCATTTAATTCAAGTATCTTGGGTCATTTTTTATACATCTTAACTAAGTCTTTTTTAGATCTACCTTTCTTAATATAAGGCAAATATAATGCATCTACTCTCCTAAGTCTGGACGGTCGCTTTATGTGGCCAAACCATCTAGGTGACTCTCTCTAATCTTATCTACCACTGAGCTACTCGACTTTTTTTACTCATTTCGCATTTTATCTCTAAGAGTAAAGCCACTCATCCACTGGAGCATCCTCAACTTTTTCCCAAACATACTTATTTCACTTTATGTGGCCATTATCGAGAAAACTTAAACTTTGTACTCCAAAGCAGATATATAGTATAAAATTTTTATTGAGCTAGGCCCTATAATTTTTTCCCTCTTTTTGAGATTTTTTCACGTAAAAATCATGAAGTTTCTTGTTCACTATTCAAATATCTGTGTGTGTGCTAGATTTTTCAACGAGGCTAAGGCGAAACTTTTATTCTACCTGGTTTTGCGTAACAATTTGGCCGTCAGGAATCAAACTCCACAATCGCAATCTCACACACTTGCATTATGGCCACAGCCAATACTCAACAACCTCCCATTCCAACTCCCATCACTCCCGAAACCAATCATTGAACCAAAGATGTCAAGCTTCAACCTCACTTCCCCCTGATAAGCATGACCCTATCGATGAAGGTGCAACAGGAATCTCTCTAGAAGATCGTGTTCGTCGAACGGAAGAGTCTCAAAATGAAATAATTCAACTTTTACAAGAAACACAGCAGCAACTACTGCGGCAAACGCATCTCCTCCAAAATCGATCATTAGCTAAGAGAGGTCAAAATACTAATACGGGGCCTTCTCACCATCAAACAAAAGTTCCTCCGTTTCAAGACCACGATGCTGACCTCCTTGACACTGCTAGTTCTACTCATCCATCACTTGCAACTCAAGTAATTGCTAACCCACCAATTATTATCAGTAGCTTGGCACGTTCTCGTCCTGTTGATTCCACCCGTCATGTTATACGTGCAGAATTACAATGCTTAGTGCGAGAAAAATTCCACTTTAAAGATGGAAATCATCTTCCCTCTCATCACGTATCGAGTCTTCACCTTTGGGCGGCTATTCTTCAACATCCTATTAGGTTTCAAGCTTAGAGCATCGACTCCTATGATGGGACAACACGTATGAACACATTTGGGACCATCATGCATATCCAACGAACTCCTAACACACTGTTTTGTTAGGTCTTTCCAGTCACCCTCAAAGGTCAAGCTCACATTATACTCCTTCCAGGGGATCCATCCATACGCTAACTGCCAAGATTTTTGTAGACAGTTCATTGCAAATGGGATCATTAAAATTCATCTCATCTCTCATTAAATCAAAATGAGGGTGAATCACTTAAGGAGTATTTCCGAGGTTCTCCTGAGGCTCGTTAAATACTGCAGAGTGACCAATTATTAAGAAGAGTTTTCCTTGGAGGGCTCGCCCGCCATTAATCTTCACTAATCACGAGATCTGTTTATCGTATCGACATTGTTCATCATGTGAAAGCGCAAATTTCTGTTGATGAGGCTATTAATGCCCATCGTAAATAATTTGAACAATCCACAGGAAAATGTAAGAGTGCCCCAGGGAACATAGATCGGCAATCCCATCAAAAGAAGCAACAAAACAATCATGATCTCCCTCCACGACCCTCACATCAACGACGTGAACCGAAAAAAAATACACACTACTGAACACATCTCATGTTAACGTTTTGATGGTCATTCGAGATGAAGAGACTATTAAGTGGTCATATCCACTGAAGTCAAATTCAAAAACTCAAGAGCAATATTGTCACTTTCATCGAAGTCGTGGACATACTACTAAGGGGTGTAAACAACTCAAATAAGAGATCTAGTGGCTCATTCAACAAGAACATCTACGTCGATTTGTGCAGAATCAATCAACTCAAACAAACATAACTCCAATGGACAATCATCACAGAAACAACAAAATAGTCGCCAAATAATTGGCGAAATTGAAACAATTTCAAGAGAACTACTACTATCTAATCAAGTTCTTATTGTTACCTCCAAAAAGCCAGAGTCAAAGAAATCTCGTATTGATCATTTCATCACTTTTAATGACTCGGACTTAGAAGGAGACCAAGTTCCGCATCAAGATCTACTTGTCATCAGTGCGGGGATCGGTGACTCATGTTATAATGTTAAGAGAATTTTGATTGATAACGGGAATCCTATGGATGTTTTATTTTACTCCACATTTTTTAACATGGGCCTGGTTAGGAAAAAGCTCTAACTCGCTGCAGGACCATTATATGGGTTGATAATCACCCTATGCGAGTGAAGGGAGCAATCACCTTTCATGTTGTCCTCGGAGAATTTCCTCGACAAGTGACTTGTTCAATTCAATTCATGGTAGTAAAGTCAGATTCAGCATATACCGCTATCTTCGGAAAGCCCCTCTAATCAATCTTTGGTGCTGTTACTTTGATATCTCAACTTAAGATGAAATTTTCAACTCCCGTTGGGGTTGTAATCTGTGAAATCAACAATAAGATCATATTGCTCGACAAATCAATCATGCCCGGTGACCTTGACATCGAAATTTCAATTTTGAGATGAAGTACCACAGAGGGTTTCTCCGTAGAAGACTTGATCTCTTTCATTATCGATGACCAACATTTCTGAGCGGTAAGTCGAATCTCGCTCGACAAAGGATAAAATACATATCTTACTTACAAAAATCAAGACATCTCGCTTGGAATTGATATGCACGGGTCGACCAATGTGAGCATGCACTCCCTCAAGATTAATCCAACATTCAAACCGGTCATCTAAAAGAAGCAAAGTTTTGCACCTGATCGTCTCCAAGCTATTGAACAAAAAGTTAACAAGCTCTTAGAAGTAGGATTCCTACGAGAAATATATTACCCTACATGGCTAACAAATGTTGTCATGGTTAAAAAAGCAAATGAAACTGGAGAATGTGTATTGATTACACTAATCTCAACAAAGCTTGCCCGAAAGATAGTTTTTCCCTCCCCCGAATTGATCAATTGGTTGATGCTTCGTCTGGCATCAAATGCTCAGTTTTTTAGATGCTAACTCAGATCACAACCAAATAAAAAATGTACTCGATGGATAAAGAAGCCACATCTTTTCAAACATATAAAAGTTTATATTGTTATCAAGTTCTGTCGTTCGGGTTAAAAAATACTGGTGCTACCTTTCAACGCCTTATGAATAAAATTTTTAAAGACCTCTTAGGCCACACAATGAACGTATATATGAATGATATATTAGTAAAGAACTTGAAAGAATCACAACATATTTCTGACTTAGAAATATGCTTTAACATTCTTCGACGTTATAATATGCGACTCAACCCAACCAAATGTGTTTTTAGAATTACGTCGAGAAAATTTCTTGGGTTCATGGTCACCCACTGCGGGATTGAAGCTAATCCCGAGAAATCAGAGCGCTCAGAGATATAGCTCCTCCAAAGAATATCAAAGAAGTTCAACGCTTGAATGGACGAATTGCAACCTTAACCCATATTTTAGCCCGTTCTAGAGATAAATACTTATCATTCTTTAAAATATTAAAGAGAGCTAAAAATAATTATTTTCAGTAGACTGATGAATGTCAAGCTGTTTTTGAGCAACTAAGAAAATATTTAGCATCTCCACTATTACTATCCAAGTCTATCCAATGAGAGATATTATACTTATATCTCGCAGTCTATTCCTACGCAATAAGCTCAATTTTAGTGTGAGAGAAAAATGCGATACAACGATCAATTTACTATGCTAGCAAAATTCTCTCTGATATAAAAAGTCGTTATCCACTAACAGATAAGATGGCTTTGGCTTTAATTTTCCTAGCATAAAAATTGCGTCCATACTTCCAAGCTCACACCATCAGTGTTTATACTCATTTACTATTAAGGGTCATTCTACAGAAACCAGAGGCATCTAGAAGATTAATCAAATGGTTCGTAGAATTGTGAGAGTTTGATATTCATTTTCTACCCATGCCAGACATAAAGTCTCAAGTACTCATAGACTTTATAGTGGAGTGCACTGTCTCTACTCCAAATGAGCTATCTATTATACCCCTTTCATCTCCTCAATGAACTCTCTATGTTGATGGAACTTCAGAAAATGCTAGTGCCGGAACAGGAATCTTACTTATTTCCCCCCAACATGATACCTTAGAGTATGGACTTCACCTAAAATTCCCTGCAACTAATATGGCTGAATATGAGGATCTCATCACAAGGTTAAAACTTGTCATTGACTGTGAAGCTCAAAACTTAATGATCCACACTGACTCTCAACTTGTCGCCTCCCAAGTTGAGAAAAATTTTAATACTCATAATCCCCAGCTAGCACAATACCTCAGCTTGGTGAGATCACTTTTTGCTCATATCAAGACACGTCAAATCATTCACATACTTCAAGAGAAGAACACTCAAGTTGATGCTCTCGGTAAGCTCGCTACCTCTGCTACTGGAGATCTATTTAAGAGAAGGCATGTTGAGGAAATATATTTTTCTAGTATCCAAGGGTCATTGGTAATACAAGCAATTAATGAGACGAAAGAACTTTCGTGAATGAACATCATTCTATCCTTTCTACAAGAAGGGACCCTTCCTAAAGACCCAACTGCTGCAACTCGTCTTCGAAGACAAGCTGCAAATTTTATTATTATCAAAGGTGAAATATATAAAATGAGTTTTTTCTAGGCCATACCTTAAATGTCTCTCACCATAAAAGGCTGATTATGTATTAAGAGAGATTCACTCTGGGATATGTGAAGAATACCTAGGAGAAAATGCGCTAGCCCTTAAAATTATGAGGCAAAGGTTCTATTGGCCTACGATGAGGCAATACGTCTTGAATTTTATTAAAAAAAATGTGCGAGTTGTCAGTTGCACTCTAACCTCTCATACACCACATACAGAGCTCTTATCCCTTCAAAGCCCATGGCCTTTTACTCAATGGAAAATTTAGAAAATATTTTCCAGTAGCGTCAAAGCAACGAAAGTTTATCAATTTAGCTGTCGACTACTTCACTAAATGGGTGGAGGCTGAACCACTTGCAAAAATTACGGAGGCAAACACTAAACAATTTGTTTGAAAAAATATAATATGTCGATTCAGTCTTCCTGCAAAGATCATCACCAACAATGAAACCCGATTTACTGAAAAAAATTTTGCGTCTTTTTGTAAAGATCTTCACATTCAGCAGTTGCATATGGTTGTAGTTCATCCTCAAACTAATGGATAGACTGAAGCTACCAACAGGACTATACTCAAAAGGTTAAAAACGCGCCTCGAGAAGGTTGGGAGGCAATGGGCTAAGGAACTCTCTAATATTCTTTGGGCTTACCGCACTACATCACGAACTCCAAGTGGTGAAGTACTATATAATTTATATTTCAGCACAAAAGCTATTATACTAGTAGATATCGGGATTCTAAGTCCAAGAGTTCAATCATTCAATCAAAATAGTAATGAAGAAAAACTCCGACTAAACTTAGACCTACTCCCCGAAACTCGTGACATGACCCTACTTCGAACAGCTTCTTACCACCAAAGGATAACTCGTCACTTCAACAGAAGAGTAAAACTCAATCCCATCTCTGTCGGTGACTTGGTCCTACGAAGTCTTGAAGTTGTTGGCAAAGACCCTCAATGCAATAAGCTCTCACTTCTTTGGGATGACCCTTATGTGGTTACAGATATGGTCAAACCAAAAATATTTAAGTTCAAGGATCCAAAAAGAAAAACCTTGCCTCAAACTTGGAACACGGAGAATCTCCGGAAGTATTATCGGTAATTTCTACTGCATAAATATTGCAACTTTTATTTTGTCTCGCTTGTCATTTTTTCTTCAACTCATATCTTTATTAAGTTATCTTATGATAATATTGTATCACTGATCTTATCAAAGTAATGAGTTTCTGACTTTTTCTTTTAAGCTTATTGCATATAAATAATCTTCTTCATTTAACTCAAATTGTGTCTTAGTTGGGGTATGATCAATCCCAAGGGGATATGATCGAACCTCTTTCATACATGTAAGAAGTCAAGCAACACTTTGACTAATACCTAGGATAGGTCTAAAAGTCATTGGTGGATATTTCATGACCTCTTCTATACGGGCAAGACGTCAAATAATATTTTGACTAATAACTCAAATAAGTCAAAAATCTTTGGTGGACTTCTCACGACCTCTTCCGTTCAGGTTAATGTCGCCAAATAATATTCCCACCAATCACCTCGGATAGGTCAAAACAAAACGAGAACAAATCACCCAAAATTTTTAGTTTACTAATATCATTAATAGCTCTAACATGATGATATAAGAAAGAATCAAAATTCTGGATACAAAAATAATAATAATAATAATAATAACAAATAACAATACATAGATAAAATGGAAGGAAATGCATCCTCAATTGATAATACATGATATCAACATCCTCCTCATAGCTGGAAGATGCTCCCTTAAACTCACTCTCAACTCCTTCATCCAGAATCTGGCGAAGGATCTTCAGATATTTGGCTGGGAGACAAATTCTCAATACTAGCCTTAGTTTTGCAATGTACTAAGCGAATTCCTTTTAAGAATCCTCCGATGAAATTTTCCTCCAAACATTGGCGCTCCAAGTCCTTCACTTCAACATCAAAAATATAATTACGGGCTTCTTAGATATGATCCTCGATAGCATCGCGATAAACTAGGGAGTTCTAAAAGTCTTTCACTGCCTTCAAGGAGACTTCATTTGCTTCCGCTTCTGACATTGTAAGCTCCTTAAAAAAACGGTCATGTAATATTTTCTTCTCCAATTCAAGAGATTTCTTCTCCGCTGCAAATACCTCGAGTCTTTTCTCTTTCTAGCGAGTCTCTACCCTCACCTCAATCAGCTCATCACGAGTACGCTCCATCTTCTGATGCTCGAGAGAAAGAGAAGTTGACATATTTGCTAGCTCAGTTCTACCCCAGTTAACTAATCCTTAATTTGGCTTCACTCATCTTTTTGCTTGTACTTTCGCGCAGTATTTTACCTTCACAAATTTAATATTCCACTCATCTAGAGCGGCACCCAAATGAGCCATAAGCCTTATTTTATGCCTACCTACAATCAAAAAAATCGCCAAATAAATTATTAAGAAAAAAAGGAAAGAAGAAAAGAAAGAAAAGAGAAGATAACGACTAATTCTCGCCATCGACGCCTTTGCATAATGTTTTAACACCTATTCAGGAATATGCGGCTTCAAGAAACGAATCCCTCCATTATGAGTTGAGATAGCTAAACTCTCAAAGGCCAACTGGGAGAGAACATCTTCGCAAATATTTGATGTAGTTACTTCAGCACACGTCTTCTTTTTCTTTAAAAGAAAAAATATTGTTGTCACCATGATTTCGTAACGGCCATCTTTAAAGAATCTTATGAATATGAGGAGACTTTTCATCACATTTACTTGATCTCTTCAGTGGAAGAACATGAGATCTCCCTGCCTGAATGGAAAAGTCAATCTTGAACATTCTATCATCAATTATATACTTGTTAATATGACGTAACTCATGTTGCAAGCCTCCTATATCAAGAATATTGAGAGTTGTTAGGATTTCATTCTTTTTAATCAATAATCGATCTAGAAGGTCATTCAAACTTCCCCATCTATTAGGAAGGCCCCACTCATTTTTCACAAAAAAGAACCCATTAGACAAATTTCTAGATGGATCTCGTGCTGAAAATTCTATCCAATTCTTTATACCTTGATATGAAACATGTCCCTGAGCATCACATGTAAACCTACACATTCGGCACAATAACTTGATGTTCAGAGTCGCACCACGCTCTCTAAAGAAACAGTCAAGCCAACAATGATCACTAAAACTCGAAATGAAAATTGTGACAAAGCTACATCGCATATTTTAAAAACCTCAATCATTTCAGGAGCCAAAGGTAATCGTACTCCCGCACGAAGAATCATCTCAAAAATAGTAAAGTATCATTGCGGAGGAGAACGTGCCCGATCAGACTTTTTGGCAACAATAGCCACCAACTCATTTAGGAAATGAAATTTCCTACGGAGCACCATTAAACTGTCGGCTGTGATAATGGATGATATATCGTCTGTAGCTATCACGCTATTAGTTTTCTTCCGACCATCATCCTACGAAAATACATAATAAATATGAAACAAAAAGAGGAGAGAAAGACAATAGTCTGAGAACTCTGTGAAGCAACTCATTCACCTCAATACTTGAGTATATCATTTCCTGACTTTGTTGCTCACGGACAATTTTGAATAAAAATTTTCGCCTATGATTTGATGAAAAATATACGCATACATATGAGATTACAAAAAAAAGCTATTTCTCTCTAATGATACTCTGAAATTACCTGTCAGATTTTCTGAGTTTCTCGAGGGATGGTTCCTAATTAAAGGAACCATTTGGGAAATGAAATTTCTTATGGAGCACCATTAAACTATCGACTGTGATAATGGATGATATATCGTCTGTAGCTGTCAAACTGTTAGTTTTTTTCCGGCCATCATCCTACGAAAATACATAATAAATATGAAACAAAAAAGAGGAGAGAAAGATAATGGTCTGAGAACTCTGTGAAGCAACTCATTCACCCCAATACTTGAGTATATCATTTCCTGACTTTGTTCCTCACAGACAGTTTTGATTAAAAATTTTCGCCTATGATTTGATGAAAAATATACGCATACATATGAGATCACAAAAAAAAACTATTTCTCTCTAATGATACTCTAAAATTACTGCCGATTTTCTCGAGTCTTGAGGATGGTTCCTAATGGTGTTTCCACCTGACAGCTTCAACCGGCGAACCATCCATCGAGTTTCAAGAAATTTAATTTCCTACAAGAAAAAGTAAAAAATACGGGTCTTGATCGCCTCCAAACTCGATCAATCCGACACGATTGGACACTTCTCAAGGAAAATCTCACAGATGAACCATTTGCCTGATCGCTTCCAAACCCGATTGGATGGACTTGACACCTCTCTCGAGGAAAACCTGAGCGCCAGATGAACTACGGGTCTGATCGCCTCCAAACCCGGCACCGACGAGACACGCCGCTTGAGGAAAATCGAGCCTCACCGATTTAACCATGCGTGATACCAACCCGATCCGACGAGTACACGCCTTCTCTCGGGAAATCAAACCTCATCATATGAACTACTGGTTGATTAAGAAAGAATAACCTTCTTTAAGTAAGGTCGAGATTCAGACAAAAGAAAAAAATTTCTTATTACCCTCAACCCCTAAACTTCTGCTAGATAATTTCTCATCCAACGTAAAAAAATACTATAGCATATAAAAATTGTGTCTCATTACTTGACCTTAGGGGGGTTTTATAAATCTATTATATGGGCAAAAAGGGAACAAATAAAAAAAATTGAAGAAAACTGAAAAAAAACTGAAGAAAACCGAAAAATCAATAAAAATACTTATCGGCGCTTATGCCATGAGCGCCGCCCGGTGGGTATGGTAACGCAGCCATGCGCCGCGAGCACCAGACGCACTCGCGCTCGTGACCGCTGATCATAGTCTTGTGCACCCATGAAGATCTATTCTCTCAAACTATATGTAACACAAAAGTTACTGAGAACGCATATTTCATTGAAGAATTTGTTATTTTCAGTTATTTTGCATATATTTTTGGATGATAGAGATAATGTCATCCAAAAATAAGGAGACAACTGATATGACACTGAAAATTCCACTAGTAGAAGCACGAATCTTGATGTCGAAAGCAATCTGATTCTGAGTCAAAACTAACCCAGATCAAGCGCTTAAAATATAATTGAAAATTTTGCAATATCAGTCGGCTCCTAAATAAAGAGTGTTTATAGGCAAATCGAGCGTCTTGACAAGCCGAATCTAACAAGCTCGAGATCTTCTAATTTTGATTTCATTTGAGCATTCAAATACTTAAAATACATCAGATGATCAAAGGAATTATTTTGAGCCCAACAGTGGTGGGGCTTTGCGTATTTATAAAATATCATTCCTCTACATATAAATACCCCTCATTCTTCATGGGCCCGACGCTAAAGAGAGAGAGCTCAAGCAAGATCTCCCAAGATCGATCAATCGACGGCCGCCACCACCGCCAATTATCGCCGCCGACCACCACCGTCGATCATCGCCGCCAACCACCGTCGCCAGTCACCGCCGCTAACCACCATCGCCGGCCACGTTAACCACTGCTGCCGGCTACCGCATCGACCACCGTTGCTGATTACTACCGCTGGTTGTGCCGCTGTGCCACCACAGCCTTGCTGCTGACCACTACCGCTGGCTACCACTTACCATCGTTGCTGATCCGCTAACCATCAGAGCTGACACCGCTGATACCATCGGCTATCGCTACGGCCACTCACTACTGACATTGCCGCTGACCACCGCTGCTGATTACCGCTGACCACCACTGCCGGCTAGCTATCACCACTGCCGCTGACACCGCTACCACCACTGACGGCCACCGGGCTACTACCACCGATCATCGTCATCGACCGCACCGACCACTACTGCTGGCCACCGCCGTCGACCACAGTCGCCAATCACCACCGCCGACCACCATTGTGACATCGCTATCACCACCGCTGTTTGCCGCCGCCAACAACAAGCATAACCCAACTACCATCAGATATGTTGTTAATTCGATTCGGATTCTTATTATCGCTTTCACATACATTTTGTAATCGCTATCAAGAAAACTTAAACTCAGACTCCAAAAGATATATGAAAAAATTTTATTGACTCGTAATTTTTCCCACTTTTGGGATTTTTCCATGTAAAATCATGAAGTTTCTTTCACTCTTCAAATATCTGTGTCTTTGGATTTCAACGAGTTTAAGCAGAACTTTTATTCTAACGCGAATCGATTTTCAAAGACGCAAGTCTTATCAAGAAAGAATGTTATCGACAAAAACATATCTTGATACATCTTCTTAAATGCTAGTAAGAACATAATTAAAGCAAAAAAGATAAAAGCTTAAAGCTGATTCTTGATGTAATCCAACTGAAATAAGAAAATATTTTATCAATCCTCCTTGTGTTTGGACACAAGTAACAACTCTAGTATACATATCCTTAATGACTTGAATATAATCAAATATTAACTCCTTTCTTTTCTAGAACCCTCCGAAGAACATCTCTTGAAACTTTATCATAAGCTTTCTCTAAATCAATAAATATCATATGTAGATCCTCCTTACTTTCTCGATATTTCTCCATCAAACCTCTTAACAAATGTATAGCATCCATAGTAGATCTAGAAACTTTTGTATCACATCGCAACCTATGCTCAATTACTCTCTCCCATAATTTTAATGTATGACACATTAAGTTAATTCCTCTATAATTTGCACACTCTTGTGCATCACCTTTATTCTTAAATATAGGAACCAGCAAACTCTTTCTCCACTTATCTAACATCTTTTTAGTCTTTAAAATAACATTAAAAAAATTTGTAAGCCAAAAAATTGCTTGATGAGTGGAGAAAGAACATATTTCATTTCTTTAAAGTTTCTACACTTCTATTGGAATATCATCAACTCCTACTGTTTTTTCATATTTCATTTCTTTAAAGTTTCTCTAACTTCAAATTTACTAATGCGACGACAAAAATAAAATTTTTTATTTTTGTTTTTTTGTATTAAGGTTGCTAAAATCAATCATATTTTCATATCCTTCATTGAAATATCTTTTTTTAAGAAGAGCACTTTATGATTTTCATTCTTAATATCACTCGGATAGATATTTCTTATCTCTTTGGTTAAATTAACTTATCTTCATCTTTCACTCAGATCTAATATATTGTATAAATCACTAAAAGCTATTTTTTTTTGGCATCATATATTGCTTTTTTAGAATCTTTAAATGTCACTTTATATTTTTCTCAATTCTCCGAGTTTTTATATCTAAACTAAGTTTTATAACAACACTTCTTATTTTTTATCTTTTTGCATTCGATTTCTACCAACTATTTTTATTTAAAGAAGTTTTTCCTTTTGATTCTCCAAGTATATTTTTAGTAACTTGCTTAATTTCACTTTCTATTTTTTCCTATATAACATTAGCTTCCTTATAAAATGTCAAATTCTAAACTTTTGTAGCTTGCTCTTAAAAATATTTTTATTAGCTTTCTTTACGTGCCCCCATCTAATCTTAAGACAATAATTTGAATTATTTTTCATCTTCCAATCTTTCATCTTAAAATTTAAGATTAATAATCGATGTTGGGTATTTAAACTTTCACTTGGAATGACCTTACAATCTTTACAATCTAAATGATCTATTTTTCTTATTAAAAAATAATCAATTTGTGTTTTCTTAGATTCATTTTATAAGTAATAATATCTTTCTCTTTTCTTAAATAAAGTAAGCTACAAAATCATGCGCTAAAACAAAATCTAATATAGTCTTACATTTTTCATTAGTCAAATTCATAACCACCGAATACTTTTAAAATCTTCTACCACTCTACCAACATGTCCATTTAAATCTCCTTCAATAAATACTTTTTCTTCAAGACGTATCTTTTGTATTAATCCATCTAATTCATTCCAAAAATTTTATTTTGATCCTACATTCAAACCTACTTGAGAAGCATAAACACTTATAACATTATTAATCTTAGTATCAACAATAATCTTTAAAGCTATAATTTTATCTCCACATATATTAATATTTATAACATTATCCTTCAAATTTTTATCTATAATCACACCTATGTTATTTCTTGAACACAAAATATTTATCTTCCTATGAACCATAATATCTATTAATTCGATTAGTTTACCTATATTTCAAGTTTCTAACATAATTCTAGTTTCAAGGACTAACTTCTTTGCCCGCATCCATCTATAATATGAGAACCCTTGCTTATTTAACATTCGCATCGATCATTGCCATATAGCATTCAGCCATTACATAAACTTCCAAGAGGCATAACATTAACAAAATAAAAAATAAAAAAAAAAATGGCATGTTCATTTAGAACAAATAGCTAACATTTTATTTCAAAATATTGTACATGCAAACAATGAAATTTCATTTCACAATAATATACATGGATGCTATGTTTCAATATGTATTTCTTATCAAAACTAGATGGTTCACATATGTATAGATATAAAACTAAGTACTTCATACATAACACTATGCATAAAAAATATTGTTCAAGTCCAAACTTAAAACATTACACATGCCTATATTCTTTATTGAAATAAATTCTTCAAAACTCTATATAGTAACTATTTCAACCTATTTAAGTCGATTGTAAGTGGCGTTTCAGCTGTATTGGAAAGAAGCTGATGACATTGCAACTACCAAAGAAGTAGGCAATTGAACTTGAGCTACTAGAGAAAGTTTCAAATAGCAATAGAATTGGCTTGAAGAAGTGCGCAGAAGGGCACTGGAAGGATACAAGTTTCTTTGCAAAATAACCATGAAGCAGGATATGAAGTATCTTCTTTAAAACCTTAACCAGCCTATTACTAGTGGCCAAACTTGAGATTCTCACCAATCTGCCAATTACTACTGGGGTTCTCAGGCTGAGTCAAGATTAAAGTTAAAGAAAAGAATATTAATTCATTTATTCGTGCCAAACCACTATAAGCCTCTGCACATAGAGCTAGTATGGACTCTAAACGTAATAATTTCTCCAAAGTTAAAGATGTGCTATTCAAGAAAAATCAGCTCCTTCTAGAAATCCAACTAAGCAACTGTCAATTGCACAAATGACATGACAAAAGACTAGCTTAATAACGACATTGGGATTACCTGGCGAAGGACATTAATTTCAATAACCTCCATCCCCTTTTTGTGTCTATAAATATAGTACAAGGGGAGCATTTGAGGTATCACACCATCAGCTCTATTCCAGAAATTCCATCAACTAAAGCTAAGAACAGGAAGCAGAGTTGGGGAAAAGGAAGATAACTAAATATTTGGTAACCTCTTGAAAAGGCAGAGAGAGAACAAACCGTTTTAAAACCCGATCTCTCAGCATGATATATGTGTACTCTAATTTATTTCTTTTAGCAACCAAGAAAGCGTTATTCAGATAATTTAGCGCATTTGCTCTACCTCTCTTAAGTCATCTAACTAGATTTGTACATCTTCTAACTACCTCTGCTAATTCTATGGCCCATCTCACAATCAAGATACTCATTTGCATCAAAATCTTGAGGGACGGGTTAGGATTTAGGAAATAGGGATGTAGGATACATTTTCTAGAAAATAACAATTAAGCAAAAAAAAATAAAAAATCCAAAACGCATGGAAAGAAAGTAACATAAAGAAAAAAAAGGCAAAAAATTCCATCCAGTTTTCAACCAAAAAAATTAAAATATTACCAGAAAAGCCATTAATCTTCCGGATGGCATGATTCATCCGGTCCGCCACATAGACATTATCATTAGAATCGACGACGAAGCTCCGAGGCCGACTGAACTTGGCAGAAATTGCATCACCATCGGAGAACCCAGCAGTTCGCTTCCCAGAAAGCAATCTAACCCTGCTCTCTGCACCAAACATAGAATGAACAAAGAAAAAACGATAACCCCTACCCTATTCCTAACAACCTAAAGCCAATCAAATAAAAAAGAGCACGAAGAACATGAAATGGAAGGGAGGACCAACCTTGGGAGAGAGGAAGATCCAGGGAGTAAAAGGAAGAGTTGGTAGAGTCAAGGAGGATAAGAAGATTGGCCGAGTGAGTCAAAGGATGGAGGGCAAAGGGATGGATGCCAGAGACATCGAGGCCTCCCGAGGGGAGCGGCTTGTTAAAGTCGACAACTGTGGTGATAGAGTAGCCGGACTCCAGCAAAAGCTCCGACGAAACCAGGTATGCGGAGAGTGTGAGGAGTGGGAGAAGGAGGCAACGGGTCAACATCGCATAGTCGTCGGGAACCTGAGCGAGGACAGAGCATGTACATATAATTAAGTGGCTAACATAATTTTTATATATTTATATATTTAATATATAAATTCTCTTATATTATTTACATAATATTTAAATCTTTATTATTTTATTAAAATAATAATATTATTATTTTTTAAAATAATATAAAATTTTTTAAATATAAGAAAATTATTATTTTTATAAATATTAAATACATAAATACATAAAAATTATATGCTATGTATTTTAAATTTTTAAAATTTATCATTTATTATTCTTAAAAGTGATATTTAACATAAAATACAAACATGTGACGAGGAGTGTGGGGTCCCAGGCTGCTTTGCGTAGTTTCTAAGCTATCGACTTACCACAACAGATGATCACGCAAGTTAAAGTGTATGAGGGTATGAGGGTCTAATAGATTTATAAATTGATTTAAGGGATTATTTTATTTGATGAATTTTGAGTATAAAATAACATAAATATAAAAAATTTTAACTTTTATGTATTTTGTATGATATTAAGTAAAATTTTAAAATAATATAATATATTTAAAATACATTAAAAAAGTCAATTTTAATATATTTGAAATTCATTAGATTTGGACGAATTTTAAATACTATCGATAAAATATATTATCATCATACTATTATCTCGTAGACACCATCGATAATCTCAAAAATATTTCACATTATATTTATTCTACTAAATAGATCATAATAAATAATTTTATTTTTAGAATTTCAACTAAACAACTAAATATTATTTAAATATATTATATTTACTTTACATTATTTTTTTTTTCCAGCATCCAAATAGCCCCTTATTTAAATAATTCCTGAGGTGATTTGATAAATTAATAAGTTAATTTCTACTCCACTATTTAACTCATTTAATAAATATGAATCTAAAATATATTAAAAAATTTAATTTGGGTATAAAATATATTTAAAATTATATTTATTTCTTTATAGCAAGTAACTGCTTATTAATTTTCTTTTAATTATTTTTATCATAATAATTATTTAAGTTACAAATATATTTTTTTTATATTAGATGAATTTGCTCACGAGCTAATTCAAACTCGTATAATAAAGCTGTACAATAATGAGTGCATGTACATCTAAATGTATATCACACGCATATATATTATTATTGAGGAGATCATTAGTGAGTGTAAATGAAAATATTTATTTTACCCTTTGTGTTGTACATACGCATGAACAAATCATAGGAGATTAAAAGCTTACTTGTTAGTGATTTTGCTCAGATAGCTATCAATATGATCATGAAAATTATGTTTAAGAACTATTTTTTTTCAAATATGCTCTAACAAGATGTTTTATGTATCATTTAGAAAAAAAAATAAAAATTTAAAAATATATAATAATGTGATTGAAAATGCAAAATTAACTTTATAGGAGTTTGCTCTATATGAATTATTATAAAAATCCAAGCAGTACTTTTAGTTCACACATATTCAATCATTCTCTCCACTTATGACCTTCATATATTATTTTATTAGAAATGGTTAATTTAAGCCTTTCTATATAGGGCTCTGCAAACGAACCGAACCGAACCGAGCAGAGCCCTGTTCGAGTTCAAGCTCGTTTGCCAGTATTGAGCTCGAGCTCGATTAGAGATTTTAGGATGGTGTTCGAGCTCAAGCTCGTTTAAAAAAATTGTGTTCGAGCTCGGCTCGAGTTTGTTCGTGAGCTTGGTTCAGATTAAGCTTATCGAGCCTATTAACAATCATCTCGTTTAATGAAATAAACGAGCCTTAATCGAGCCTTAATCGAGCCCTATACAGTATCGTTTATGAACAAACCTTAATCGAGCCTTAATCGAGCCATTATCGAGCCTTAATCGAGCCTTAATCGAGCCTTATAAAGTATCGTTTATTTATGAACAAGCCTTAATCGAGCCATTATCGAGTCTTAATCGAGCCATTATCGAGCTCCTTAACGAGCTTGTTTGCGAGCTTTAAATGATACTGTTCACGAACATAATCAATCAACAATAACTTGTCAAGCATGCTCATTTAACAATCAGTATTTACAAAAGTATTCGCTCGCTCGATTAATTAAATGAACGAATATAAACGCTCTAATCGAATTATCGAGCTCCTTAACTTGTTTTGCAAGCTTTTAAATGATTCAACACGAACAAATAATAACTATTCATTCGTCATTTAACAATCGAGTATTTACAAAGTGTGCTCGCTCGATTAATTAAATGAATAACATAAACGAAGCTCTAATCTCCAAAGTGAATAGCTTGTTGAACGTCAGGTTGGTTGCACCCTATTTCTATAGAAGGAATTAAATGTAGGCATGGAGATTGGTGATGAGTTAGCTTTAAAGTGAGCCATCTTTCTTAGGTATCAACCAATTCAATTAGTAAAAGTTTTGAAAGTTGTTGTCAACAAATTGAGTTTGATCCTCACTTCCACAATAACAATCTCCCACCTCATAACTTTTGGATAAGCCCAAAAAAATAAATAAATAAATAAATAAATAAAATAACGACTAATTTTTAGTTTATTCATAATATCAATCTCAGATAGCTTTCAAAGCGGAATAGTTTAATTATTACATAAAATGACACTTATTCATAGGTATACATAACATACAAGATGATTTTTAAGAATTTACACAATTGTCTATAAAATCTGTGAGCCACTGTAATAATGATGTCCCATGAAGTATGTTGTGATTAGGATTTGATGTGGAACAACAAATCAAGCATGTAATTTTTTTTAATGAAAGAATTTGATAAAATATAAGAAGGATGAATAAGATACTTCTTAATCCATTTTTCTATGGATTTTCTTTCCCATAAGTTTCTAATAAGGCCTATGATTTAGGCATATGAGTAATAAGTTATTTAAAGCCTTTATCCAACTTATCATATATCGAGGAAGGAGGTTCAATTATAATAAGAGTTGCGATTGTTATAATAATATGACACTAGCAGCACATTTTTATGATAAATTATGACTTTAAATAAGAAAGTTATGACGCATGACACTCATCTTGGTGATTATGAAATGAAAGTGTTGGAGCCATCCACATGATGATAGTCTAGTAAATGTAATAATGTAATCTATTAAAAAGAAATACATATCCCATGCTAATGATAATGATATCAAGGGTTGGAGATAAGAAGCGATAAGAAGATATGCAAAGGTATTGGATTTGGTAGTAGACTTAGACAACTTTGTGTAATACTTTTCATCCCAATTCATAATAGCAAATATAAAGTAAATCTTAGCTCAATAGAAATATTTAATCACACACATAAATGAAAGTGAAAAGAGAGAAAAAAAATTCACATGAAAATATCAAAAGTGAAGAAAATCATAAGATCTATCCTATTTGAATCACACACAAGATATGACACTTAAAATACTACTAGTCAAAGCACGAATCTTGCAAATTGATTGATCATAAATCAAACTAAAGATCAAGACTTAAAATATCATTAAAACTTTAAGATATCGTAAATCCCTAAATAAGAGTGTTTATAAAATCGAAGCGTGATCTAACAAGCCCAAGATCTCATAATTTTGACTTCATTTGAGCATTCAAATACATAAAATACATCAAATGATCAAAGGAATCATTTTGAGTCGGGAGTGGTTGATTTTGCATATTTACGTAAACGCATTCTCTAATCTATAAATACTCTCATTTTTCACATGAGAGGAGCAGCAAAAGAGAGAGAGAGCTCTAAAGTTTCAAAATCCTCCAAGATAATCGTAATTACTGACGGCCACGATTACTCCGGCCAACCATCGCCGCTTTCACCGCCATCGCTGATCCTCATCGTTAATCTTAACGTTACCGACCACCGGGCCACCGCTGCCCAACCATCATGGCGCCGGCTATCATCACCAACCACCGTCGCCGGTCACCGCCGCCAACTACTATCGCCGTGTCAGCCGATCATCGCAATTATTTTCTTGGTCATCACATGATCTTTCATCGGCCGCCGACACCGTTTCACCATCATCTACTACCACTAAGAATCGTTACAACTGAACGCGAATATATTGTTGTTGTCACTGAGATTCTCATTCGTATTCTCATATACAATTTTGCATTCTCGTTATCGGGAAATTTTGTACTCAAATGATACACAAGTGGAAGATTTTCTCGCATTTGATTTTTCCTCTTGAGATTTTTCCACGTAAAAATTCTGGAGTTTTCTTATTAATTCCTCAAACATGTGTGTGTGTGCTGTATTCTACCAACAAAACTAAGACGTAAATTTTTATTCTATCACAACTGGTTTTCTAGCACGCAATAATTGTAATTTTATAAACAATAATAAATGTAGAGTAAATTTGGCTTTGTTCAAATTCTCTATATATGATGTCATGTTATTAATCTACAAGGAATATGCAAATTTAAGAAAGGCACGGTTACTACGAACGCTATAATTTTCAAAACAAGTTTGTTCCTTCATTTGATTAAGCCGCCTATGTGAATTATGACTTCTAAAAGAGAAAGGGAATTTGCATACGCCGAAGGAATTATATCTGCGCAGCTAACCTTATTTATTACATGCGTGCACTTGACGACTAACTGAAAATTAAGGAAAAAATTAACACTCTAATTTGCTGGATTACAACCTGGTTGGGTTTGTTCGTTGTTAGGCTTGATTAAGCACATATTCAATTAGCTTGTTAAACTAACAAAATGAACATCAATAAAAATTTTGAGCTAATATATAAATAAGCTGAATAGGAATAAAAGCTCTATTTGTCTGAGCCTATCAAACTTGATTAGAGAGCATGGACCACACATCGAAATTAATGAATAATATCATAATTAAAAATTTGGCACTTAAATGCAAAGCGTATTAATTATAAAGAATGTGTAGAATCTCAATATGCTACTTTCGAGCGCTCACCTGCTCAAAAAATACTTACAAATTAGTGTATTATATTTAAAGGATTTCACATAAATGATGTGAATTTTTTATGATCTCATTTTTCATTTTTCAGTATATAAAAGAGAGCATTTAAAATTGTATAGATGAATTTGTTCCAAATAAATAGCATTTCATTTATTTGTCGCTTCGTTTCAAAATTTATAATATAAGAGTATTCAAAATATAATATAAAGTTAAATTATGTATTTGAAATAGTTTATCTATATTTAATTATATAAAATAAATATAGGAGATTATTTTTTATGAGTATTAAATTGAGTTGACCAATCAAGTTTAAATTTAACCCCTTATTGAACATAGCTTAAATATATTTGACCTAAATTCAACTCTATCCGAATTCGACCCACCTAACCCATTTTGATATGGATCATGCAATTTTTTTTTTTATGAATGCAACTTAATTAACCCAAGTATAACCTATTTAATCTAATTAACTGAACTTGAACATGCCTAACTCGAATAGTAATCAAATCAGTTTCAGGTTAATTTTTTCTTTTTGGGCCAACCTAAATTCATCCAAATAATAATTAAGTCTACTTACTTAACCTAACCCAACTAAAATATTAATCGAGTCAATCCAAATACAAAATTAATTAAGCTGTTTGTTTGGGTTATTTATTGACACTACTAATTTTTATATTTAATTTTAAGTGAAGTAATTCAATGTGAGGCAAACAATGATGATCAATAATGGCATAAATGATTGATAACAGTCATGAGTGGGTGTAGGTGGTACTATTTAGCAGCATCTAATGATGGCTATGGGTCATAGTGGAGACTATTTATAATGTATTTTGAAATGGATCAATTTTGAAAAATACTAAAAATGAATTAAGAGATGAATTTCAAAATCCTTAGAAATGTACTTGGGATTTTATTTTCATCAAATTAAATTCCAATGTTTAAAATAATTTACTTCAAAAATCTTTCAAACCAAATGGCCTCTTATAAAATATTGTGACACTTTCTTTAGGTGAAAGCCCTTTTTTTTCTTTTCTTTTTTTCTTTTTTGGTAAAAAGCAAGCAGCATTTTAATTAAACTCAAAGGCTACTTCAATTTTGGTGAGCTGTGATGGTTATAAACTTTAAATTTGTTTATGCATAATAGGTTATTAAGTTCAATTAAACTTCTCACATTAATAAAAGTGCTAAAAATCTAACTTGGCCTCAGTGTGAGTAATAAGTTGAAATTGATATGGATAATGACTAAATGGCATGGGTTATTGGCATATGTTTGTCTCCGATTGCTATAAATTACAGGTTTCTAACTTTGTTTTTTATAACTTCCTTGTTTGAACTTTTCTATTGTGCTATTGACATGTTAATTCCCTTAAAGCTCATTTCATATAGAAATTAAGATATTCAACAACACTTTAGATTCAAATTTTATTAAAGAGCTTCCAAAAAAGTTCAAAAAGGCCACCCAAGTGGATGGCTCCTTTGTTTACAAAGGTCATAAGTAATATATTAGTCACCCCTTGAAATTATTATAGATAGGTCATTGATGTCTAGAATATTTCATCTAAGAATGCTAAGCATTGGTGGAAATCTGTAAAAAATATTCCAATAGCTAAAGGTAAATATTTCATTCCTTTTGTAGAAATATAATATGAATGGTTTAGCACACTAGAGCCATCTCTACATAAGTATATAAATAAGTTCTCTGGCAATCTAGATTTCAACACATTAATGTGATCTCTGAAAATTCGCCACCGACCTCTTAATAATTTTTGATTTGAATTGAAGAGAGTGATTTGAAAGTGTTGGTGTAATTTTCAAGACGATGAGATAAGTAGAAGCATAATTTAGTCCCATTTGCAGGACTTTAAATCTGTTTTCTAAGCCTTCTAGTTAACTACACATCCCAATAAGTGAGTGGGAACTTTCGATTAAGGCTAGTCGTTAGATCGCTAAATGCATTGCTTATGGTAGCACTATATGGAATTTCAGAATTTAGATTATGAAATTTATCATTTCAGCTTAAATTGGATGGTTGGGGAATGATGACGTGCCCGATCTATATCTCATGGTTCACATCCGGTGTCCTAGTCTACTTAGTCGAGATGAGGTAGACCTAACGATAGAAGGATCCTTATCGAACACATAAGCATCCCAAGAAATCCTTGTGTGTTTGGGTGGAGACACTTAAGTCTACTTTAACTGAAGAGAGTTGCTCCCTATCAAGATATACACTCAAACTCATAGAGCCATTGTGAGTATAAGCTACGATCGTAATATAATGGGCTGACCGCCAACCCGATCGAGGACTCGGTCATAACGCTTCATCGTGGAGTCATCAACCCACGCTTAGAGGACGCCACATCCTACCGACGTGAGATTGAGAGTGAACATATAATATACTGATTTGATCGCTCTTTATGAGCTAGAGTTTTCTTAATTTGTCACCCCCGATAAACTATTGCGGAAGGTGGATAGATTGAGTTTGGTTTAAGTTTTTTAATGATAGAATTCTATTTAAGCAGTTTCAGATTGATATTTAAAAATTGATTAATTAGAATATCTTTAAGAGTTTTAGATTATGTCAACTCTGTTTAGCTGCTAATAGAGGATTAGATCTACTGTAACCTGACAGAATCAGTTTCTCAAATATTTCATTGATTTAAAACTTTTATTATAGGTTTTTAGATTTTATTAACCCGGACCCAGTCCTAAGACTAAATCGAGAATAACGACAAGATCATCAAGCACTTGAATTTAAGCATTCATCATAGTGTTTTATAAAAGTGATTAGTAATTATTTATGAATTATGAGATTGATTTTGTATTTTAATTTAATTTCAATTTAGCATGCACAAAAGAAATTTGCACTTGAAACATGCAGACATTTATAAATTTTAGCTAATTTCATCTAATTAATGAAATCATTGATTTTGAAAATCATAGTTATAATGAAATTCCTTTATTTGAAGGAAGCCTTATGATTTTATAGATTTTGATTTAGATCGCATTCTATCCGCCACAAACTGATCCGTGGCGAAGAAGGCATTGTAAATTGATCTAATATCTTATTAGATTTTTCAGATTAATATTTAATACATTCCAATTTAGCCTGCGCAGCCTTTTTAGTTTGCACTTGAAATCTCTATCTCTGAGCACATGTAGGTATTTATAGCTTAAATAATTTCACATAATTAGTGATTTCATTAATTTTGAAAATCATAATTATAATGAAATTCCTTAATTTTTGTATTGAAGGTAAGCTCCTTCATTAATGCAACATTTAGTTTAGTATCGCCTTCTATCTGCTTGTATAAAGAATTGCAGATCCGGTGACGAAGAAGGCATTTTGAAGCTACAGGTTCAAAGAATAATTTAAGTTATTATTTTAAGAAGAAGATTTACTCGAAGTAATTCTCATTTTCCCCCTCTTTTTATTCGAACTCTTCTACATTTGTTTTCCCCCTCTTTTTCTTTTGAAAACAACCCACTCACTATCTCTTCTAATTTCTATAAATAAGACCAAGAGGGAGTCTCCTATTCTATTTCATTTATTTGAAAGGGAGCGGTTAGAAATATTAGTGGGCTTTCAACTCTGCTCCGATAAATTTTGTAAGTGCTCTTCACCCTTCTTTTTATTTTGTTTTACTTTTATGTTTGTCGTATGTCATTTTACTTTTCTCCTCTTTTTTGTTTGACGCTTTTAGTTTAAAATTAGCTTCACTTTTCCTTAGCGTTCTTAAGTCAGTTCATTTCGCTCTCCCAATTTTCCTAAGTCAAAAGATTTGATGTAATTTTGGAAGCTTCTCCATCCCAGTGTCGGTGTTTTGGCTTACTCGACGCCTCTCGATGAGTGGTGTCTTCGACAAGAACTGATTTTCATCTCGTCAGCGCCTCAGCACACGAGGTCTTCGACCAAAGACATATAATGCAATATATATTCATTCCCCTTCCCCTCTTTTTTTTAAATTAGAGACAAAGATTTCGCCTAGGGGGAGCGACATCTAGCGGTGTCACTTACTCTAGACGCCTCTTTAAGATAGCTGGTCTCTTGTGACACCACAACTTATTTTTCATCTCGTCGCGCCCTCTTGAGCACAACGAGGTCTTCAAATATGCAAAGAAACGCAAGCATGTATATATATTCACATTCACATATCACACATGTTCTGACGCATTTTTCGTCGCGTTGCAATGCTCGGCAAGGGAACAAGGTTGGGTGTGCAATTAGGAATGTAAGACAAGGAGTACGACGCCGGAACCAAAAGAAGAATTCATTTCTTGATAATGTTCTTCTCCGGTCATGGGTTTAATAAATGGATGTTAAAGCGAGAGTGTCGAAAATCGAAAGAAGAATTTGTCTCTTGACGATGTTCTTCCCCTATTTATGGCGAAGCGAAAATGAGAAGGCTAAAGCGAGGAGTGTGATGCCAAAAATCGAAAGAAGAATTCGCCTCTTGACGATGTTCTTCCTGGTTTGTGGCGCGAAAGCGAGGAGTGATGCGAAATCGAAAGAATTCTCCTCGATGTTCTTCCTTTCATAAACGAAAATGAGAAGGCTAAAGCGAGGAGTGCGACGCCCGAAATCGAAAGAAGAATTCACCTTTTGAAGATGTTCTTCCCCGATCAAGGCTAAGAGAAAATTGGATCGGTTACCCGGGTCATGAAGGAGGTTCGGTCATTGAGGGGGTCGCGCGAGGCGAGGTATTATGAAGGGGCTGGTGTGCTATTTGTGGAGGCTGAACCGGCCTCTGATATGAACCGGCTTGCTACCGGGAGGTGTGGAAAGCTGGTCGAACCGGACAATGGAGGCTGGATGCGGAGGCGCCTGAGTGTCATGCTGGCCGTGGTTCATGGTGGAACGAGCATGGGTCGAAGATGACGCCGCCGGACGCCATGGTCACGAGTCAGGTTTCACCTGCTAATGGGCGAGGTATCGAGGCACGCTACGGATGGGATCCAACGAGCTCTGGCCTGAGTGGGATGGCTCAAGGTCGGACTACGAACGGGATGCGCGGCGCAAATCGTAACAAAGGAAATTAAAGGGAGAATGATGAAAGAATTACCTGTGCAGAAAATGTTTTGAACGAGAGAGGGAATGGGGGAGACTTGGAACCATTGGAATGGAGGGAGAGAGGAGGAATGTGGGAATGGGAAGAGAGGAGGAGTCTCAAAATGGAACCATTTTTTTCCTTTTCTTTTTTTATTTATTTTCAGCCAAACTGAAAATAGGAGGGAACGGTTGAGCATGGGGGAGGGTAATTTAGGAATTTAAAATAAATTTTAAATTGATTAAACAGTTTTAATGTGGATATTGCATCGTTAAATGCACATAGTTAATATATATATATCAATTTAACATAATTCGGATAACGAATACACACCGGTTTCACCTGGAGGCCTTTTGATTCAAGTCGATGTCAATTTAGTTCATTTCAGCTCAAAATGATCATCAAGTCGTGCAATATTTATATTCTGACCAGTTTTGATGTTCTGAACATGATGGCGAAGTTCGTTCATCGATCAGAGGTCATTTGAGTTGATTTTGGTGACGTCTAGTGCGTTTCAGCGTCGATTTGTGAGTTGTCATTTCAAATCATTTGACACTTGCACAGACTCGTATGAATTGAGCACGAATAGTCTCATTTGATAGATTTCGACATTTCGAAGCTAACGACGCAATCAATTTCACGAACGGGGGTTGTTTGGCTTGCGTCGTTGCTTCCTGACTTTGATATGCGTGCAAGCATGTTGACGATTCGAGCGCTTGGTCAGTTGATCATTAAGTTGTGTTATATTAATATCCTGACCAATTTCAACATTCTGAACGCGATGACAAAGTCCGTTCGTCAATCGGAGGACATTTGAGTTAATTTTGGTGACGTCCAGTGTATTTCAGCCTCGATTTACGCATTGTCATTTTAAATCATTTGACACTTGCACAGACTCGTACAAATTAAGCGTGAACAGTCTCGTTTGATAGTTTTCGATGTTTTGAAGCTAATGACGTGATCCATTTCATGAGCGGAGGTCGTTTGGTCATCGTCACAGCTTCCCGACTCCGTTATACGTGTCAACACATTGATAGCTTGAGCGCTTAATCGATTGCTCGTTAGATTTTACAATATTTATATTCTGATCAATTTCGATGTTCTGAGCATGAAGATGTAGTCCGTTCGTCGATCGGATGTCGCTTTGACCATTTTTGGTGACGTCCAGTGCATTTTGAGCCTCAATTTGCACACTGTCACCTCCGAAGTCCGTCGAATTCGATTTGTTGGCTTGACTCGACTTATGACATATATGAGGAGGTCAACAATTAGAGTAAGACTTTATGTCTTGGTTGATATTAAACTGCCTAAAGGAAGCTAAAGGATAGAATTTGCAAGTGCATTGATTGATTCATTTGGAAGAAAAAGGAAGGTTCTTGTAGTTGCTCAACCAAGGAAATAATAAAAGCTAGCTTTTGAGGTAGTCAAAATTGGAATTGAATTTGTATAGCATGCTTGTTATTGTTGTTAAAACGAATATCTAAAATCAAAGTCAAAGAAAAGTTATTAATGATAAGAAGGTTTAGATTTTGAAGAGCAATAACACTATTATTGATACTTAAGAGATGGCCCCATAAATATGGAGTTAAAAAAGAACATTGATGATGAAGGAGTTTATGTTAGAAAATAGCATGATCAAGTTAAAAAAGTAAACCTGAAGGCTACTGAGTATGAAGATGATCTGACAAGGAGTCACATGAAGCCTTTTTTATGATGATTGAATTTTGAGGCTACTATCACTATAATGAAATCATTTAAAAAGGAACTTATGATGGTGAATAAATTTATTAATAAAGGTGATAGGTATATGACTTTATTTTGTCATGGTTAAACTTTGAAAATGAGTCCACATTAAGCTCTATATAGATAAGGAAATTCAAAACCAATATACTAATAATGAAATTAAAATAGATTTGGGTTATGATTATTTTCTTTCAAGATTTTTGTAATTCAAAACTTAAAACCTTTGCAAGTTGATTACTATTTAGATGATTCCAAAATCATATCCCTTCATCAACTTCCTCCACGAGTAAAGAGAAAAATCAAACCAAAACATATTTAAGGCATTTTTCATTATAAATAGTTCCAAGAAATACACAATTCTATTATAATCAAATAGCAACGAGATGGAGGGGATCAAATAAAAAGAATAAATGATTATATGAATATTTGTTTATTCATGAAGTGATGATTGTCGAGCTCTATAAATGTCTCAAAGTTTTCGCAAATTTGCTCATTTAGAATAACTTAATCAATTTCTTGACTCTTTTCAGGTAACTTTCTCAAGAACTTTATCCTCTTGATACTTAATCCTAATAAGTCAATGAAGTTCTACCCAAAAAGTCAATATTTTTTGATATTTGTAAAGTTCTCTCTTCAAGATCCTAATGCTCTTCGTTCCCTTCGTGTTTCACCTAATCTCATTCTCACCCTCACCCATAAGAAAGCCTTGTCAACATGTTTGAGACCCACACAAATCTTCGTGAGTTCAAATCTACTTGCTCCTCTCCTTGAATCCAAATCTACTCACTTGTTTAAGTGAGTTCTGATTAAAGGAGTCTAAATGTACTCTTCTATTTTATCTAGTCTAAAATTACTATATTATCTAAGAGAATCTAAATCTATATATTTCTCTTAATGAGTCTAACCTTACTTACATATTTATGTGAGTTTAAATGTATTAGGCCATATCAACGTGTTTAGGTCAACTCACCTCACACAATTAATATATGCATTACACAATTAAATCATCTAAGATATGTATTAATGTTCAACTCATTAGCCCATTCATTGATTCATAACATCATGTTACACATATTTGAAGCCAATACACAAAAACATCGCTTTACATGTTATTATATAAGTTGTGCAATTAATTTGGCAGCATACATATCATCATATGATGCCCCACAGATTTTGTTGACACATGATGGATGCATTCAGCGCTATTCTCTCCCTTTTTACAAAATTCAATATCCAAGTCTCTCGAAGAGGTCGAAATATACAAAATACATAAAATGGTTGCAATATGTGTAAGCTCTTTTGTCGTATTCCCTCTTATGATAAGCAATAGTTTTCTTAAGGCCTATTGTCACCCAAATGAAGTCCCCCCTGACTTGTTCTCTATAGTCATAGATGAAAGATTGCTTGGAGTTTGAAGTGCCGGAGTCCCTATAAACCATTCCTTTCAACCAAAAGGGATTGCTTGCATGAGATATGCAATTCGTTAAGGCCTTTATGGTATTTATTATTCATAGTAGGTCTTATATGAATTCCATTAAAGTGACCCTAATCTTATAGTGTTTAAGGGCTCATAAGAAGAATAAAAAAGAGCTTAAAGATTATTCATGCTCAAACATGAAAGAATAACCAATCACCTTCCCCCTACGAACACTAGTAGAGCCCGTAAATGGAGTAAAAGCTGTACTTGAAAGAACTTCATTCATAAGAAAATGAAATAACTTTGAAACAAAAGAAACTTTTACAAATTCTTTGGCTAAATTTAGGTACGAAACTTACGCTGTTTTCTTGTCTCTTCACAACCGGCTTTCTCCTGCAGCTTGGACTGCCTGAAAAGTATTATTGTCTCTGACGAAGACCTCCTGCACTCTTTAAATAAAATAAAGTTAGCAAAAATAATTGAAGACAAATTCATTATATCTTAAAACATATTCTATATTTATTATTATTATTCCCGACGAGTTGGTCTTCACTCATCAGCTATGATACACCGATATTCATAAAAATTAGACGTACAATGTCTGACACACGACAGAAAAAGAGTGTCCGATTAAAATAATATTAAAAAAATTAAAAAGATACGCGTGTCCTAATAATTGAATTAAAATTATATAAAAATATTTTAAATTATTGTAGAGAGTTTTAGAAATTTAGAGAATGATTTTGAGTTAAAAAGAGAGAATAATAAAATATATTTATTACAAATAATTAAAACTATTAAAAATTATAATTAAATTTATAAATTTAGAATTGTTAATAAAATTTGTTCATTAAAATTATTAAAGTACAATAAAATAAATTACTTAAATTATATATATATATATATATATATATATATATATATATATATATATATATATATAACTTAAGTAATTATTTTAATTTTTAAATTAAATAACTTATTTTTTATTATTTTTAATATTTTATCTATTTAATTTATATATATTATTTTTAATTATTATTATAATGTCGTGTCCAATGTGTGTCGGTATTCATATTTTTAAAAATAAAAATATTTAATATCCGTACTGTATCATATTATTTTTTTATGTTTATGTCTCTGAATCATAGTCCATGAGTAACATTATTATGAATTACGAAGAAGCTGACTTGTATTTTTTTTTTGTATTATTAGGATGCTCGCTAGCCGCTAAGGGTGTGAAAGGATCAACTCATCGATTGACCAAGCTCCAAATTGTGAAGTTCGAATAATTTCTTTTACAATTTATAAGCATTTATTATAAATCCAAACATTAAAAAAAAATTATTATTTTCATAATGCAGCTCTTTTAAGCGTTGTAGAGATTAAAACTTTGGTTGTTATGATTTTAAACTGTAAAATAAAAATGTAGAAACAAAAATTTATTTAATTAATATAAATTAATAATTTATATGTAATGCGGCTATACTTTCTACGATCAAACGATATAATAAAAAATTAATAACTAAAGTGAGAAAAATAATAATGCTCCTTAAATATAGCTTTAAAATTAACATTTTTAAAAGGAGAAAAATTGCCGCAAAATTTCTGATGTTATTTTTATCAGACTGAGCATTAAAATTATTTAATTTATTTTAAAATGAATATGATATAAATACTAATTAATTTCTCTTTAAATTAATTCTAAATAAAATTTATTTGTAATGTCCTCGTTTAAATAATTTTCTTTTTTCTCACACATATATATATTTGTTACATATCACATAATTCTTATACATTTATATAACTAATATTTAAAATTTGATATTTATAAATATAATATTCTTCATCATATAAAAAGATTTATTTCATTTTAAAAAATTAATGATAATAATAGTTTTGATATAATATTAGAGATTTAGATATTATTTATATAAATATTAATATTTAATTTTTAGATATATATTTATATAAAAATGGTACGATATATAATTAAATTTTCCTTATTATTATTGTGCAAAAAATATATTGATCAGTTATAAGATAAAATTAAAAGTGGACGTAATAAATAATAGGTCATTTTGTGTAAAACAGTTTTCTAATCCCAGCGAAGAGCGAGCTGGATTCTGCTGGCGGCTGGTTTTCAAATTCCGCGCGTCGCCGGTCTACGCAGAAAGCCGGCCCAGTGGCCCACGTCATCACCTCTCAACAATTGGCATATTTCTTTTACCCTGGAGACTCCGAGAAAATATTAGGTGCGGACTCCGCACCGTGCGGAGTCCAATCACAAGCTTCCATTTTTTTTCTTTTTTTATATTAAAAAAAAATTTGATTGTACTGCGGACGCATCCGGAGTCCTCACGTAATATTTTTTCGAAGACTCCCATCACGCGTTTCATTTCTCGCCTATCCTCTTCTAATAAACTTTGGGTGGGAGGAGGAGATCAGGGTTTTTGAGGAATCCCTAGCTTGATCTTTCTCCCTCTCCCAAGCCTCTATCAATTTCCAAATCAATCCCTTTACTTTCTTCGCCACCAATGGATTCGTCGGCGAACCGAACAGGCCATGACGAAGGCTCGCCAGACGAGGCGGATCTCATGTTCGATAAACGTGGCTGCTGCTGCTTCGTCGCTCCGTGGTCTCGCCGGCGCACATCCGCTTCCACGTCAGCCGATTGGTGGGAGCGGATTCAAGAATCCGATCGCTCCGGCGCCACTGGGTGCTTGGCCGAGGCTTCGATGAAGCTCCGGGATTGGTCGGAGATCCTGGCCGGACCGCGGTGGAAGACATTCATCCGGAGATTTAATAAGAACTCTCGGCATCTCGGCGGCAGCACGAGACTCGGCGTGAAGTTTCAATACGATCCCCTCAGCTATGCCCTTAACTTCGATGAACAGCCCGACGCCGACGCTGGATTCCGTGACTTCTCGTCCCGGTTTGCCGCGCCGTCCTTGTCGGTGAAATCGTCGATGGATCTTGGCGGACGCGACGCGCCGCCACTGTTTGCTTCCGTCTCCGCCGTCCCCACCGATGCCGCCACTCTACGATGATTTATCGAGCGTTCTCCGGTGGACCTTTCGGTGGCAAGGGAGAAGGAGGAGGTTCGAAGGCTCAGGTTAATGGTCCTATTAGAATTATTATGCTGAAAATTCTTCCATCGATTATGCTTTTGGCCATCATATTATTTATTATTGTTTGATTTCAATTATTTATTTGTATTCAAAATTAGAAGTGGTGTGATACTGTTTTATATCTTTTGATTAAGTTTCTGAGATATAGCCATATTGGTATTCATTGTTGTGAATAATGGAATGATATCATTTAGGCATTTCTTGTTAGATATTTTTGTAGGATTTAATAAATTTCTTGTCAATCTGCAACAATAATTATTTGTAGTTATTTTGATTGCTATTTTAATAAATTTTTAAAAATAGCTTGCCATTTAATGAAAATGCTTCAACAACAATAACAACAACAACAACAACAACAACAACAACAAGCCTTAATCCCACTAGGTGGGTGCTATGAATACTTCGTTTCCATTGTCTATTATATTAAATTCTCATTTAAATCAAGTATCCAAGATCGCTTTTATACATCTTAACCAAGTCTTTTTGTCTACCTCTACCTTTCTTAACATAAAGCAAATCTAATCTCTACTCTCTGTCGGTCATCGACGCTTTATGTGGCCATATCTAGCGACTCTCCTAATCTTATCTACCACCTGATTTCTCCAACTTTTCCCGAATATACTCATTTTGCATTCTATCTCTAAGAGTAAAGCCACTCATCCACCTAAGCATCCTCATCTCTATAACACTTAACTTAATCTTATGCTTATCTTGGCATTCTATAAAGTCATTTCGGTCTTACCACAATCTTATAAAATTTTCCCTTAAGTTTAAATTGGGAACTTTTCTATCACATAATAGGCGGATGCATTCCTCCCTTCAACCATTCAACTTGAATTCTACAAATAACATCTCCATCTATTTCACCATCATTTTGAACAATAGAGCCTAAAATATCGCTCACTCTTATTAATGACTTGTTCACCTAATATCACAACACTACCAGAACTTCTACAACTAAAATTACACTCCATATATTCAGCTTTTAGATCTACTTAAATGAAAACCTTTAGACTCTAGAGTTGACCTCCATAATTCAAGTTTCTTTGGACTCCCTCTCTAGTCTTATCAACAAGAAGAATGTCATCAAAAAGCATACTAAGGTACATCTTCTTGTAAATGCCAGTAAGAACATCCATAACTAAAGTAAAAAAGATAGGGCTTAAAAGTCCTTGATGTAATCCAATTGAAATAGGAAAATATTTTTTCAATCCTCCTTGTGTTTGGACACAAGTAACAGCTCTAGTATACATATCCTTAATGACTTGAATATAACCAATATTAACTATTTTCTGCTCTAAAACTCTCCAAAGAACATCTCTTGAAATTTTATCATAAGTTTTCTCTAAATCAATAAATATCATATGTAGATCCTCCTTACTTTCTCTATGCTTCTCCATCAAACCCCTTAACAAATGTATAGCATCCATAGTAGATCTACACGGCATGAAACAAAACTAATTGTGAGAAACTTACGTATCACATCGTAACTATGCTCAATTACTCTCTCCCATAATTTTAATGCATGACACATTAACTTAATTCCTCATAATTTGCACACTCTTGTGCATCACCTTTATTCTTAAAATAGGAACCAACAAACTTTTTCTTCACTCATCGACATCTTTTTGGTCTTTAAAATGACATTAAAAGATTTGTAAAAAAAAATTCCTTGATCTCCTAAACATTTTCACACTTCTATTGGAATATTATCGGTCATCTTGCTTTTCCACATTTCATTTTTTTAAAGCTTCACTAACTTGACTTTACTAATATGACGATAAAATGAAATTCTTTATTTTTGTTTAAGGTATTAAGGTTGCTAAAATCAATCGTCTTTCTATCATTGAAAAGTTTATCAAAATCATCCACCTATTTTCAATATCCTTTTCTAAAAAAAATATTTTATTATTTTCATTCTTAATACACCTCACTGAACTATGTCTTTACTTCTCCTATCTCTTTGGTTGGCTAACCTCATTCTTATTCGGTATTTAATATATTGTATAAATCACTAAATAAGCTATATATCTTGCTTTCTTAAAGAATCTACTTTTATATATTTTCCAATTCTCCAGTTTTACATCTAAACCAAGTTTTATAACAATACTTCTTATCTTTTATCTTTTCACTCGACTCCACCAACTATTCTTATTAAAGAAGCGTTTCCTTTTGATTCTCCAAGACATATTTAGCAACTTGCTTAATTTCACTTCTTATTTTTTCCCACATAATGTTAGCTTCCTCATGAACATCCCAAATTCTAATCTCTTGTAGCTTGCTCTTAAAATATTTTTATTTATGTTCTTTAAGTGTCCCCATCTAATTCTAAGATAATAATTTGGTTTATTTTTTCTCTTACTTTCATCTTAAAATCTAAAACTATCGATGTTGACTTAAATTTTCACTTATTATGATCTTACAATCTTTACAATCTAAAGCGATCTATTTTTCTTATCGAAAATAATCAATCGTGTTTTATTAGATCCATTTTTATAAGTAATAATCTCTTTTCTTAAATAAAGTGTTATACTACAAAATCAAAGCAAAATTTAATATAGTCTACTACCTTCTTAGTCACCCAAATTCATATAACCACCATGAATACTTTTAAAATCTTCTACTCTACCAACACGTATTTAAATCTCCTCCAATAAATACTTTTTTTCAAGAGTATCTTTATATTAATCCTCTAATTCATTCTAAAAAATTCTTTTACCTCTAAACCTACTTGAGGAGCATAGACACTTATAACATTGATAATCTTAGTATAATAATCTTTAAAGTATAATTCTATCTCCACTATTAATATTTATAATATTATCCTTCAAACTTTTATCTATAATCACACTTCTACATTTCTAGTTCTTTTACCGAATACCAAAGTTTAAAATCTAAATTATCAATCTCCCTTCTCCCCCATTTAGTTTTTGAACACATAAAATATTTATCTTTCTATGAACCATAATATCTATTAATTTTATTAATTTACCGTAAGAGTACTATATTCTAAGATCCTAACCTAATTCTAGTTTCATGGACTAACTTCTTTGCGCATTCATTATAATGTGGGAACCTTTATTTAACTTGCGCAGATGCGTGCTCAGCACATTCTCGTATTCAAGCCACTGCATCACTTCCGGGGGCCTCACATTAATGATGATTTAAAGGATTGATATCATGATTATTTCGCAAGTTTTACGCTGGCTATCGACTACCTAACGCAACCCTCCATTTTTCATATCCGGACTTGGGACCGGCAATGGTAGTGTTTCCTAATGTACTTTCATATGAGAAAAAAAAAAATTAAATAAAGCAATTAACAGAATACTACCTTTGTGATCTTAGATAATGTGTTTTCAGGGGGCAACTGTTTGTTTAGTAATTCCCTTGCAATCTCATCAGGCAAATCAAAAACTGCTCCATGAATACTTTCATCTGCCACCTAAACCCTAAATGAAAATGCTTGCATTTCGGAAAAAAAAAAACTTTCTTTTGAGTTAAATTCATCTGAATATTCTTGTGCAAAATTTTAATTTATTATGTTTGTGAAAGAGTTAAATTGGCACTTAACTTGGGGTGTGTATTATTTGGTTTTAACCAAAAAAATCAAATTGAGCCAAAATTTTTGAGTAATTTGGTTTGATTTTGAACTTAGTAATTTGAATTTTGATTTTAATTAATGAAAACTTTAGTTTTTGGTTTTTGGATCGGTTTGTTAAATAAAATTTTGGCTGGAATCAAATAAATTAAAGTAATTATATATAATATGATATTATTAATTTATATATAATAGGCTTATTTATTATACACTTATTTTTATTTATTTTTTGAATATTTGATAGGTACTTTTTTAGAGGATTATTATTCAATTTCGAAAATATTTTAGTCTCATAATATGATAATATGATTCCATCAACTTCTAAATTCAAAACATCATTCAGATAAGTAAAAAATAGTTTTAAATATTTTTTAGCGCATGAAGTAGTTAATTATATTTTTTATTATATTTATATTATTTTACTTATTTCTTATTTATTATATAATAAAAAAATTTTGCAAATAATTTTTAAATATAGCTAACTTCGGTTTATCTGAAACAAAACCAAAATATTATTCGATTTATTTGATTTTTCATTTTATTTGATCGGTTTGATTCAATATTTTTAGGAATCCAAAATCAATCCATTTTAAAAATTTATGATTCAATCCATCTGAATCAACCAAACGCACACCCCTACACTAACTGTCTTGGCATTAATTTTCTATTAATAAACTGAAGAACAAGGCATGAAGGAATTTATTTATATGTTTGTTTTCTTTAGAAATATAAATCCCGATTGAGCGTTGTGGTGCTCTACAATCGTGAATGGGCATATTATTATTATTTTTTTCATTCTGTAAATATCTGAAAATAGCTCCTTATCACTTTGTATATAAATTGAATGGAGAATCACGTATACTAACGGCAAATATTAAGGAGCTGTGTCATGGTATATTTGTTAAATGTTTTGTTCCTGGAAGAATTTGAGGCGCAGTTGTTGAAGAAAAATTATCATTAATTTAAATCATATATTTTATAATTTATTACTTTTTTTTTTTAAAAAAAAGGTAAATATTTTGTTATGCTTATTTGGTTTGCTGCCAATTAAGCCAGCATCTCAATGGAAAAATTATTACGTGGAGTTCGGACTTCAATAATATTATATCACTTGATTTTATATACAATATGTATATATAATACACATATATATATATATATATATATAATTCAGATTATGTATATATGATATATATATATATTAAGTGACATAATATTATTAGAATCTGAATATAATTCCATCTAAATTCTACTCATAATAATTTCTCATCTCAATGACAGCCATCTCCACACAAAATAATATTAAATTACATTTACTGTACTTAATATATTGTGCTAGTTTGAAGATGTCAAGATAACTCTATTGAAATAAGACTAAGGTTCCATTTGGAATTGTGGTTCCTTTGTGGTGAGGGTTAAGCCACACCACTGCAAGCATATGTTAAATTGCAGTAAAGTTGTGTTTTGAAAAATCTGTGATAAAAAAGTTATATTTTTTAACTTGATATGACTAAATATGATGATTGCCAAAAAATTATTATTTGATTTTTTTAAAATAAAAAAATTATAATACATCTTCTAGCTTCTTTAAATAGTTTCTTTTATTTTTTTCACACAGTTTCAACTTTCTCAAATAAACCCTAGGACTTCTCCCAAAAAAAAAAAAAAAAGTAAATAATGATGAAACAGACAATTTTCTATTTTTATTAATCAGATTTTGATACTTTAAAATTTGATATTGTTTATTATCCTCGTTCTAGTTTGAAAAATCTCTCTCTCTCTCTCTCTCTCTCTCTCTCTCTCTCTCTATATATATATATATATATATATATAGTAAACGTATACTATCTATCTCTAGAGCATAATGACTATTCTTAATTTAGAATTTTCGTGAGCATCATATTTCAAGATATTGTTAATCATAGGAGGGCTTACACTTACAGAAATTTTATAACCCACAAATAACTTATATCGAATAAAAAAACATACAAGGCTCTTTTGAAGGATTTAATAATTTTAATCATATTTGTTACTAGTTAAAACTTAAAATATTTCTTTATAATAAAGAGAGTTTATAATTTTGACATTATATAAAATTTTTGCATACTTATAAATAGATAAGTTGAGAGTAGCATATAGAAGATATAAAAAATATTTAGATAAAAAATGCAAAAAAAAAAAAAAAACCACGAGGCTTGACAAATTTAAAATGATTAAATTAAATAAAGTTTTATGTTATAAAGGATGTCGATCCTCTCCATTGGAGAAGCCATGCAAGCTTAGGAGGGTATGCAAGACTCTAGGTGTGCATGTGCACGCATCCTCAAATTGAAGGATATGCTCTCAAAAGGTTTTTTTTTTTTTTAAATTTATTTATTATAAATTAAACCTAACCACCTTTATATTCTCCATGACTAAAACCAATCAATCACATGTTAAGTACTCCCATATCTAAATTTACATGTCTTCCTCAATTATATGTAAAATTTTCTTTCCACATTTTCAACATGGCTAATAAATATTTCAACTCTATAAAAAAATTCATATGTTAAATCTTTGTTCTAACAAATAGTTAATATACATCTAATTACAATAAACTTTAATATAAATAATATTTATATGACCAACATAATACAAAAATCAAATTACATTTTTGATACATCCTCAAAATTAATGTCAGACATCTCTGAGGCATTTTAAATGCTTCTAATCACCCATTTCAGAAGCTATCAAACCGACCTCGATGAGACGAACATAGCATCAAGCGTAGTCGATCAGCTCGAATCGGATCAAGTATCGAACATGAAAATGGATCCCTTGAATGGTCACCAAAGCGACATATTTATAATTCAGTCGGCGGCCAAAGACGAATCCAAATCCAATCATATTAAAGCATCATTAAAGCAGATCATCAAAATACACCGTCCGTCGAGGGGATCAAGCCGTCCGTGTGAGTGGTTGGAGTTTTCACGCAATTACAAGGCACTCCCAAATCTATAAATAGCCTTATTCTCACCTTAGAGGACCATCGATTGGAAGACCAGAGAGCTCGCCACGGCGCCACCGACGATCTATCACCTGAGTCACCAGTAGTCTTGAGATCGTTCAGCAGATCGCCAGGGAGAAAAGACCAGTTCGCTCTTTTCTCCCAAGATCAAGAGGTTGCTCCCGTAAGATCCGTTCGCCACTTTTGGGAAACTTCTCCTCGTCGGAGTCGACCGATATTGTATTTTTCTACACTCTAATATTGTTTCCTCACCAGAACACCTTCTTCCTAACTAACGAAGCAAGACCTCAGATCTTTGAACACATAAATGAAAGTTTGCCAGACCGCAAGCGGTTTTTTTCCCCTTAATGGGTTTTCCACGATAACCCCTCGTGTTCATATCCCCGCCATGTGGATAATTTTTGAGTAACTAAGATCTCACATCTACCGGAATAAAATTCTCTAGCACGTAACAATTTTTATTAATTAACATCATCTAACCTAAACCAACTAATAAATATTAAAATGAGCATTTTAAATGTTTTATCACACAAACATATATTCAAATTGATGTTAGCCTTAGAAAATAAGCTATTTTTTATTTTTTTGGACCCGTGAGCCCGTGAGAGCAATAAACACATATAATTGTGCGCTCGATCGTGGGTCACCACGTTGAGAGCGAGGCCTCCAACCGACTGGCGCCGTAGGTCTGGTGCAAAAATTGCCATAATGGATATACTTAAATGAAACATATTTAAATTTTTACTCTGATCACAATCTTAAAGTATTACAAATTTCTAAAATATTTATAATATAAAATATAGTAAATAAAAATAAAATAAAATAATTTAAGCAAATAAGGATGGAGCGGTGAGAGCGACACAAAAAGAGGAGAAGGCGAAGGAGGAGAGCTTCTCGGCCTTATGTGATGATGATAACTGATAAGTGAAGGAGATCTAAGCTTGGCGAATAATTAATGATTGACGAAAATGAAGAAATAAGCAGTTGGTGAAGAAGGAGATGGGTTCATTCAGCAGAGAGAATGAGTCGCCGCATTTTCCTTTGGAAAAAGAATGAGTAGTGTTTGCATGTTCAGTAGGGCAGAAAAAAAAGAGCTGCGAGTATCACTTTAAATGTTAGATAAACAACTTTGATTATTGGACTTACAGTGATAAATTCTTTGATAATTCCTTATTATTGACTTGATTTTCTTTGTATATCCGTTGATTACAAATTGCAAGTTAAATAATACATTATGATGGAAATGCCATTAATAATTAACAATTTTTTTGCCAGATCCAAATAATTATCAGTTTTCTTAAACTTATGATAAAACTGTGTTAATTATCAATTGGCTTTATGTCTTAAATCTATCAATAAGTTCATAAATTTTTTTTTTAATTTTCTTTTATATGTAGGTAGGACAATATAAATCCATTGTAATTTTAGATGGCCATATATTTATAAAAAAAAAAAATGTCATTTTCTTACAATGTCCCAGTAAGAATTCTTTCAATACTAAGCATCAAATCTTTTTTAGTATATTCTACTAAATAATATTAATGCATAAAAGGGGCAAGTTTATGATTATCATTAGAGGGCAATGAGCTAAAAGAATCACATATATTATATGACTTAAAGGTATTGATATCAAGGATGTTGTCGTTAGGTAATGAGAATAAAGGAAGAATCCCAATATGAAAATAAGAGTCTTTCTCACAATCATTCTCTAATTGATAGTTCTTGATACATAATGATTTGAACAAATGATGAGATCAAATAGGTGTGGTGCTTATTTTTGGAATGTATGAGGGGGAACACCACGCAGATCGTAGGGGGTACTTATTGAGGTGATTGTGTATGACATCGAGGTATGACATACTATCTCGAAAGATAAAGACATCACCCTTCAATGGACCTAATCACCTAATAAGGACTTCTAAGGCATGATGGGTCTTCGAATGTACTAGAGATTTTTTTTTTCTGCTTTACATGGATGAATAAACTAGGGTTTATATTAAACTGAGTTCTAAAGTTCCCTATGGTGGCAAGCCTCCATAGTTAATTACATCTTAGGGAATGAAATTCCCTAGGAATACACCCGATTAAAGTAGACAATTATCATTTCTAAAGATTTTAAGGTTAGATTATCAAATGATTGGTTATATTTGAAAAATCAATTGGGAAAGTTCAAGGAGAAGACTTATTTTAGAAGCCAGAGGAGATTAGTAGGGAACATTTATGATACTAGGAAGCCTTATGAGCATTCCAATCTATTCTATGATTGAGCTTTATATATTTGGAAGTGAGGAGATTTATTCATTCAAGTTGAATTTTATTAGATCACTAGGGCTTATAATCCAACAACACAAGATTATGAAAATGCCTAAGAGGTGAGGATTTATGTTTGTAGCCCGAAGGAAATAACTATCTCAGATCCTGAATCTAGGGAGTTCTAACACAAGTTAGAACACAACCTAAATCTAAGTGAAAATGGGCATAAGGTTTACCCCCAAAAGAGAGGATAAACCACCCGACTTCTACACTTACAACAGGCTTGAGTGACAGCCAGCTAACTCCTCATACGTTTTAAATTCATGTGGTCCGATCATATGAAATTGCAAGATAGTTGGGCTGTTATTTATTTAGAAAGAAACTAAGTCCTAAACCCACTTCCTAAGAGATTAGAGCATGAGTGGTATGAGTATATGCCTTAGTCTAAAAATGTAAATCTTTTCATATTTTATTTTATTTTATTTTTGGACACATCATTTTGACAAAGGCTTTAGGATTTTTATATGCCTAAATGCATGATGAAATATATTATTGGCCAAATCAGCGAGAAGAGAGTGTTCTTCACCATAATGGATGCCCTCAAAAGTCAAGGATTCCCCTATCGTGCAAGGATGGAGATCCCCCAATTTTAAGGAAGAAGAAATATGCATGCATGATTGTGGTATTTATTTTGGATATGGGGCAACACCATACTGATCGTAGGGAGTACTTATTGAAGTGATCAGATATGACATTGATGTATGATATACTATCTCGAAAGATAAAGACATTACCCTTCAATGGACCTAATCACCTAATAAGGACTCCTAAGGCATGATGGGTCTTCGAATGTACCAGAGATTTTTTTTTTTGCATTACATGGATAAATAAAGAAGGATTTATATTAAACTGGGTTCTAAAGTTCCCTATGGAGGCAAGCCTCTATAGTTAATTACATCTTAGAGAATGAAATTCCCTAAAAATGCTCTCGATTAAAGTAGAAAATTATCATCTCCAAAGATTTCAAGGTTAGACTATCAAATGATTGGTTGTATTTGGAAAATCAATTGAGAAAGTTCAAGAAGAAGACTTATTTTGGAAGCCAAAGAAGATGAGTAAGGAACGCTCATAATACTAGGAAGCCTACTGAGCATTCCAATCTATTCTATGATTGAGTTTTATATATATGAAAGTGAAGAGATTTATTCATTTGAGTTGAATTATATTAGATTACTAGGACTTATAATCCAACAATACAATATTATGAAAATGCCTAAGAGGTAAAGATTTATGTTTGTAGCCCAAAGGAAACAACTACCTCAGATCCTGAATCTAGAGAGTTCTAACACAAATTAGAACACAATCTAAATCTAAGCGAAAATGGGCATAAGGTTTACCTCCACAAGAGAGGATAAACTACCTAACTGCTACACTTACAATCGTTTAGAGTGGAAGCCAGCTAACTCCTCATATGTTTTCAATCCATGTGGTCCGATCATATGAAAATGTAAGATAGTTGGGCTGTTATTTATTTAGAAAGAAACTAAGTCCTAAACCCACTCCCTAAGAGGTTAAAGCATGAGTGGTATAAGCATATGACTTAATCTAAAAATATAAAGCTTTTCATATTTTATTTATTTTATTTTTGGACACATCATTTTGACAAAGGCTTTAAGATTTTTATATGCCTAAATGCATGATGAAATAGATTGTTGGCCAAATTAGCTAAAAGAGGGTGTTCTTCACCACAATGGATGCCCTCATAAGTCAAGCATTCCCCTATTGTGCAAGGATGGAGATCCCCCAATTTCAAGGAAGAAGAAATATGCATGCATGATTGTGGTGTTTATTTTTGGATATGGGGGGACATCACAGATCGTAAGGGGTACTTATTGAAGTGATCAGATATGACATTGATGTATGATATACTATCTCAAAAGATGAAGAAATCACCCTTCAATGAACCTAATCACCTAATAAGGACTCCTAAGGCATGACGGGTCTTTGAATGTACGAGAGATTTTTTTCTTGCTTTATATGAATGAATAAAGTAGGGTTTATATTAAACTGGGTTCTAAAGTTCTCTATGGAGGTAAGCCTCCATAGTTAATTATATCCTAGGGAATGAAATTTTTTAAGAATACTCTCGATTAAAGTAGAAAATCATTATATCCAAAGATTTTAAGATTAAACTATTAAAGGATTGGTTGTATTTGAAAAATTAATTGGGAAAGTTCAAGGAGAAGACTTATTTTGGAATCCAAAGGAAATAAGTAGAAAATGCTTATGATACTAGGAAGCCTAGTGAGAATTCTAATCTATCATATGATTGGGCTTTAAATATTAAAAATGAGGAGATTTATTTGTTAGAGTTAAATTAATTAGATTGCTAGGGCTTATAATCCACTAATATAAGGTTGTGGAGATGCATAAGAGGTGAGAATTTATGCTTGTAGCCCAAAGAAAATAACTACCTCGGATCCTAAATCTGGGGAGCTTTAGTAAGAACTAAAGCACGACCTAAATCTAAGCCACAGGTGGACATAAGATTTATCTCCACAAGAGAGGGTAAACCACCCTACTGCTAGACTTATAACCGCCTAGAGTTGCCGCCAGCTAACTCCTCCTATGTTTTAAATACATGTGGTCTAGTCATATAAATTTGCAAGATGGTTGGGCTATTATTTATTTAGAAAAAAATTGTTGACCTCCACATATGTGTCATAAGTCGGGTTAAGCCCATAAATTGAATTTGACAGACTTCAGAGGTGATAGTGCGTAAATTGAGGCTCAAAATGTACTGGATGTCACCAAAAATGGTTGAAACAACCTCTGATCGGTGAATGGACTTTGCCGTTATGTTTAAAATGTCGAAATCGATCAAAATATAAATACTGCAAAAATTAATGAGCAATTGATTAAACGATCGAGCTATCAAAGTGTTGACGCACACATCAGAGTCGGGAAGCTATGTTAATGACCAAACAAACTCTGTTCATGAAATGGATCATATCGTTAGCTTTAAAACATTGAAAGCTATCAAATGAGACTATTCACGCTCAATTCAGATGAGTCTGTGCAAGTGTCGAATAATCAGAAGTGACAGTGCATAAATCGAGATTGAAATACACTAGACATCTCCAAAATTAACTCAAATAACCTTTGATTGATGAACGGACTTCACCATCATGTTTAGAATGTCAAAATTGGTCAAGATATAAATATTACACAACTTAATGATCAACTGATCAAGTACTCATTATCAACATGTTTGCACGCATATCGAGATCGGGAGGCACTAACGAGGATCAAATGACCTCCGTTTATGAAATTGATCATGCCATTGGCTTCAAAATATCAAATCTACCAAGTAAGACTGTTTGACGCAATGATGCCGCATGAAAATCGAAGCTAAAGTGACGACGCACATTTTGAGCTAAAATTGACTCAATTTGATGCCTACTCGAACCAAATGGTCTCCGATTGTGAAACAGACTGGGCCACTACGTTCGTAACATTAGAATTACCTTAAATTGATATATATATTGATTATGTGCATTTACTGATGCGAAATTCACATTAAACTGTTTAATCAATTTAAAATTGATTTAAAATGTCTAAATTATCCTCCCCCATGCTCAACCGTTCCCCCTATTTTCAATTTGGCTGGAAATAAAAAAAGAGAAGGAAAGAAAAAAAAAAATGCTTCCTCCCCATTATTCCCATTTTTTGAAAGTTTCTCTTCCTCTCTCCCTTGCATTTTCTCTCACGTTGGAAATCCCTCTACACTGGTAATTCCCCCCTTCTCAATCTCCTCGGTCGTTCTGCCGCTCGGCAAAACCGCGCGTCCTGCGCATCCCACTATCAACACATTGATGCACTGCTACATGCACCCCCCCAGTGCACGCGCAAGCCCACACCCGCTACCGTTCCGCAGCCCGCAAAATTGCGCCGCCGGCCCGTTTCTCCAGCCCATGTTTCGCAGCCCGCAAGCCGTTCCGCAAAAATACGTCTCGCCTCCTGCCCATTCCCCTGTTCTGGCCCGCTCCACGCCGTCTTTCTGTCGTAAACGCTAGCCCATCCGATCAAGCCTTCGGCCCGATCCTGCCTCCGTCCCGCCTTCACTCTGCTGCTCACTCACCGCAGCCTCGAAACCACACTCCCCGCTTCGCTGCAGCACACAACCCGCCTCCCACTCCCGCCGCATGCCTTTGGCTCGCGTCTCGTGCAAACCCTCTTCGGGATGCGTCCTCCGGCCTGCCGCTATTCTGTTCTGCCATCCCACTAGCTTGCCAGCCCACTACCTCCTTCCCGCAGCCCGCAACCCGTCCAACTTTTCGCTTCATCGAAGAACATCATCGAGAATTCTTCTTCGATTTCGATGTCGACTCCTCTTTTAGCCTTCCCATTTTGCTTCACCAGAATCGGAAGAACATCGTCAAGAGGCGAATTCTTTTTTCAATTTTCAGCATCGCACTCATCGCTTTAGCTTTCCCATTTTCTCTTCACTGCAAACTAGGGAAGAACATCATCAAGAGACGAATTCTTCTTTCGATTTTCGGCATCACAGTCCTTGCATAACCCGTCCAACCTTCGTTTCACTGCAAATCGGGAAAGAACATCGTCAAGAATTTTCTTTCGCTCCGTCATCCTTACCTTACATTTCTAATTGCATACCCAACTCCGTTCCTTTATCAAGCATTGCAGCGCACCAAAAATGCATCAGAACATGTGTGATTTATGAATGTGAATATATATACAGGCTTGTATTTCTTTGCAGGTTTAAAGACCTCGTTGTGAGCAAGGGGTGCGACGAGATGAAAAACATGCCATGGTATCGCAAGACATCTCTCGCTACGCTCAATAGGGCATACCGAGTAAGTCAACACCTATTAGATGTCTCTCCCTTAGACAAAATGCTGCCAAAATTTTGTCTAAATTCTAAACTTAGAAAAAAAAGAGGGGAAGGGGGGATGAATATATGTTGTATATCTTCTTTCAGGTTTGAAGGTCTCGTCGTGCTCAAAAGGGCGCGACGAGATGAAAAACTAGCTGTGGTGTCACAAGACACCACCCGCTACGCTCAAGAGGACGTACCGAGTAAGCCAAAATAGTCCCGATGTAGCCTACACCTGGGATGATGCCAAAATCAAGGCCAAATCTTTGACTTAAAAAAGGAGAATGAAATGAATTGACTTAAGAACGCTGAGTAAGGAAACTTACAGCCAATTTTAAACTAAAAGCATCAAACAAAAAAGGGGGCAAAAGTAAAATGACATATAACAAACATAAAAGTAAAACAAAATAAAAAGAAGGGTGAAAAGTACTTACAAAATTTATCTAAGTAAAGTTGAAAGCCCACTAAAGTTTCTAACCGCTTCTTTTCAAATGTCCTAACTCCAACCCTTCAAACAAATGGGATAGAATAGGAGACTCCTTATTGGCCTTCTTTATAGAAATTAGAAGAGGTAGTGAGTGAGTTGTTCTCAAAAAAAAAGAGGGGGAAAAATAAATGTGGGAGAGTTTGAAAGAAAAAAGAGGGTGAAAACGAATGTAAGAGAGTTGAAAAGAAAAAGAGGGGGGAAAACGAAGGTAGGAGAGCAAAAGAAAAGGGGGGGGGGGGGGGGTGGAATGTAGGAGAGTTCGAATAAAAAGAGGGAGAAAATGGAAATTACTTCGAGGAGTAGATCTTCTTCTCAAAATAACAAATTAAATCATCCTTTGAACATATAGCTCCAAAATGCCTTCTTCACCACTGGATCTACAACTCTTTATACAAACAGATAGAAGGCGATACTAAACTAAAATCTACAAAAATCATGGAGCTTTCCTTCAATACAAAAATTAAGGAATTTCATTCTAATTAGGATTTTCAAAATCAACAAAATCACTAATTAAGTGAAATTATCTAAGTTATAAACACCTGCATGTTCTCAGAAATAGAAATTTCAAGTGAGAATTTTAATGTCTGAAAAGGTAGCGCAGGCTAAAGTTGGAATTAAATGAAAAATCTGAAATCAATCTCATAATTCAAACTTAAAATTAACTAAAATTACTATACACCCACATGGGCCCCGACATTATACTAAATGCTTAAATTCAAGTGTTTGAGGATGCTGCGTGGGTTGCTTCCTAGTTTAGTCTTAGGACTGGGTCCAGGTTAACAAAACCTAAAATCATATAATAAGAGTTTCAAATCAGTGAAATATTCAAGAAACTGATTCTGTTAGGTGACAATAGATCTAATCCTTTGTTAGCAGCTAAACAAAGTTGACATGATCTATAGCTCTTAAACATATTCTAATTAATTAATTTTTTAAATCAAATTAAGTAGCAATTTGAAACTGCTTAAATGAAACTCTATCATTAAAAACTTAAATCAAACTCAATCCATCCACCTTCCACAACTGTTTGTCGGAGGTGACAAACTAAGAAAACTCTAGCTCATAAAGAAGCTAATGCCAAATCAAGTGTTATAGTATGTTCACTCTCAATCAATCTCTTTTTAGTAAGGACGTGGCCCATGTCCTCTGACTACGTAGCTTGGCAAGTAGGCTCCAGATGAAGCGATGACTGAGTCCTCTGGTGCTGCCAGGCTCCATTATATTACGATCAATGCTCGCTTACTCCCCAATGGCTCTACCTTTTGAGTTATGAATCATAGGTATACTTGATAAACAACCCTCTCCGGTAGACTTAAGCCTGTCTCCTTATACAAACACTACCTGAGGTCTATAAGAATTTCTTAGATGACGTAACTCATGTGTTGCTGATAAAAATTCTTCTGTCAAGTTGGGTTGACTATCTCCTCTGACTAAGTAGACTAAGGACCGTGACTGCCTGAGATGACGGAATCATGGGATCTTGATCGGGCACATCATCATTCTCCCAACCATCTAGTTTAAGCTGAAATGATGAATTTCATAATCTTAAATTCTAATACTCTATATGCTGCTTCTATACACTACGTATTAAACGATCTAATGACTAGCCTTAATCAAAAGTTTTCTCTCACTTGTTGAGAGGGGAAATTAACAATAGGGGCTTGTGCCTATAGGAAACCTAGAATCAGATCTAAAGTCCTCGCAAAATGAGGGCAAAATCTCTGGGTAGTGTCTTATCTACTATTTTATCTGCCTTCTGAAAATTACATTGACACTTTAAATCTCACTCTCATTCAATTCAATAAATTGTCGAGAGGCCGGTGGTAAATTTTTGGAGCTCACAAAAACTAAGACCTAAACCCACTCCCTAAGAGACTAGAGCATGAGTGGTATGAATAATGACTTAGTCAAATGCATAATTTTTTCAAATTTTTATTCTTATTTTTGACATATCATTTTAACAAAGGCTTTAAGATTTCAAATATGCCTAAATGCATGATGAAATATATTATTGGCTGTTGACCTCACTTTTGGAGTGAGTTCTCAATTTTTTAATAAGAGATCTAAGATACTTCGAGACACTAAGAGCTTCTTAGTCTTAAGATACTTCTGGTGATTAGGTGAACACTTGACTTATGCCTGGAGACTTAGAAGGGTTAGTCATAGGAGTAGGCCATGCCTCAGGACTTAAGGGAAATCACATACCCTAGCCTAAACTCAATCCTTGGTCACCTTCCCAAACCAACCCTCAAACTCAATTCAAATACTAAATCCAAATTCAAATTCTAAATCAAATAATTGAAGCCCATAATCAAATCCAAACTCAAAATCCTTCATAAGCCCTATGATTTTATCTTATGGACTTAATCCTTAGTCAAATACAATTCAATTCAAATCAAATTGATTTTCTCCAAGATCAATTCAATTCCTCAATTAATATATCAAATTAAAATCCAAATTCAACTCCAATTGATCGAAACCCAAGATCAAATCAAAGCTCCAACTCCCTCTTAAGCCATATGATCTGATTCTACAAACTTAGCCAAATCTCCAACCAATTAATTTCAAAATCAATTGATTTCTTTATAAATCAATCATTTATTCAATAATCTTCATAAATATAAATAAAATCTACATCAAATCATCTAAAATAAATCAAACTAAATCAAACCTTTCGCTAAGCCCTTTGGACCTACCTTCATGAAAAAAAATTAGCCAAATTTGCCTTGAAATCACTTCAAAATCAATTAATTTTTTTATAAATCAATTACACCTTCAATCATCTTACTAAATATAAATGAAATATACATTCAAATGACCAAAAACAAATCCAAAACTAGCTAAAATGTAATCTAAGACCCTTTAAGTCACTTCCTTGGACTTAGCCAAACCCTATCCAAATCAAGCTAAAACTAATGGATTTTCTCTTGAATCAATCATTCCTTAAATCTCCTATCCAAATATAAATGAAACCCATAAAAATAAGACCAAACCAAGATAAACCCAAGTCAAACCCAACTTAGCCCTTTTGGCTTGAAAATTTCAAATGAACGAAAACCTATTGGAATCTAAATTGATTATTGTTGGATTTATATTTCAATCCTAAACTCATATATAAATTCAACTAAACCTTAATCAAACCAAAATCAAGCCAATTGACCCACTTAGGCTCACTTGACCCAAAGTGACATAAATAACCCATTTGAGCCAAGTTCTAATCCAACCCAAATTGGATTAACCTAAACCAACCTAAGCTCTCCATCATGACTAATAACCACCCTAGAGTGACCAATTGCCATGAATTGGGTCAAACCAAGTCAACCCTCTTAGCCCAAATGAACCAAACTAGCCAAAATCCATCATACACCAAATCAATTGAAACCTTGATCCACACCAACCCATGATCAATGATTGAATATGACTTGATCATCAATTGAGCTAAACCAATCCCAATTGGCCCTTTGACCCAAGTTGACCCAAATTGGCCTAAAAGGCCAAATTGGGTCAAATCATGATCTAGCCTAAATTGATTGCAACCAATGGCTTAAGTTCATTTCAAATTGATTATTAAACTTAACCAAAGCCATAATTGAGTACAATTTGACCAATTGGACTCAAATGATCAACTTAGCCCAAATTGTCCTAAAGGATCAAAATAGCCTAAATCTAAATTAAATCTAAATTAATTCAAGCCAAAGCCTACAATCTCATCCAATTGATCAATTGAGCTTGAACCAATGCTAACCAAAGCCAATTTGACAAATCTAGTCAAATTGGTCAACTTGACCCATTTGACCTATTTGATTCTAAATGAGCTAAAATCAAACCTAGGCCAAATTGATTGAAACCATTTGAACCAAAACTCTTTACATCATCATTTGAACCTGACCCAAGCCTTGGTTTGACCCAATTTGACCATCAGTCAACCTAAACCAACATGACCTAAAGTGACCCATATGACCCAAATTGAACCAAATCACTGAAAACTAATATATGAAACCTTGGGAGCTGACCTAACCTGACCCAAACCCACTTGGGATCAGACCAAAATTAGCCCAAGCCGAAATGGTGTCGAACCCAATGCAACCCCCCTTGGATTTGCCTCCTACATGGGATCTTTGCCAAAATTGGCAAAGTCCACTTTCCCTCTCCCCTTGACAGCCATCACTTAGCCAAAATGGGGTCTCACCTACCCACCTAGCCCACAGTAAGTGAGCTAGGCTTATCATGGACCAAAGAGAGATGAGTTAACTCACATCCCCAATAAACTAAAAATACAATGGATTCAAGAAGCCACATCCTGCCTTGAACCACCTCCCAACCCTTCCATCACTCATGTCATGCCATATGGAGGTGATGGCGACCACACCAACGCCCTGGCGATGGCTCGCAGTCCAAAAATCCAGAGCTCGATCTATCCATTTATCACAATGGAAAAGGGGTATACCCCTCTCAATTCTCATGGTATAAGCACTGATTTGAATCCTCGGAGCTTCCTAAGAATATTCTGAATCCCCTTGTGAGCTCTCGAGCCTTCCCAAAGCTTCCCCTCGTCGGATTCCTCTTTCCTGAGCTCGTCTAAAATATGGCAAGCTTCCTTTGATCCTAACTCCCCCGTTTCTCAACTAAAACCAAAATCCTCTTTCCCACATGCTCCCCACACCTTATCGAGCAAGAACAAACCTTCTCCCAAGCTCCAAGCCCACCAGAAGTAGGAGTTCGATCACCATAGAGCTTCAAAGTGATGGATTTTGTCCTTTCGAGCAAATGAGGACAAATCAATCCAATTGTAGCTCAACAAAGCTTTATATCAACCATACAAAACTACCTCAAGCGTACGAACTGCCGGCCATTAGCTCCAGTGAGGTATGCCAATGAAACTGAGTTTTATTGAAATTTTTTGAAGCTTTACGAAGGAAAGTTGAATGCCACATGTTCTTGATTGTTGGATCCCCTCCAATTATTATCGTGAAGGTGTGGGATACTTTTGGAGTTGATTCAAGCTCGGGTGAGCTCGTATCATGCAAGCAATGGAGGATGAACTCTGTCTCTCGTCGCTCGTGAGATGATAGATCACTTACCCCCAGTTTCGCATGATTGAAACATACGGTCATGATTAGATCTCGTTAGATTGTTTGATTTAATCCATTATTAATTATTGGTTTGATCCATGCCGTTCATTCTGTGATTGGACGGTAGAGATCAAAAGCACGTCTGTCGTCAGCCACGATAGCACTGACTCGGACGTGCTTTAATAGCCAATCTCACGGTGCCACGTGGAAAGCGTACCGCATTAATGTGCCATGTGACACCGACAAGATTAGGCTTAAATAATCTATTCTTAATGACTGAAACTTCAAATAATTATAACAAATTGTAAAAAAAAATTTAAAAAAATACAAATAAATACTCATTTTAAAGGTATTTTAGAGAGGAATTTATTAGAAATACCCTTAATTAATTTTGAATAGTAATAGAGCTTAATTAAGATTTAATTAAAAAATTAATTAGCTTAAATACTCCCTAATTAATTAATTAATTAACCCCAATTTTTTTGAGATTGTTTAAGGGGATGACCTCTACCTCCCCTAATTTTCTTGGGATTTATTTGCTAATTAATTAAGAAAATTAGTTAATTAAGCCCTAATTACTTTTTAAATTTAATTAAGAGTTAATTAATCACATTAACAGTGAACTAATTAATTAATTGGTCATATTTATAATTATCTAATAGTGAGGGGACTTAGGGAATGAGATTGAGACCTCTTTCCTAATCTCTTTCCCTAAGTTCATTTCACTTTTCAAAGAAAATTAATCAAGGATTAATTTGTTAATTAATTACTTAATTAGTCTAATTTAAAATATAAAATGTATCCAATCCTAATCAACTGAGGGGTAGATCTTTAGGTATTTATGTCTTCTCATTTCTTAGGATCATTGCTAATTTACTTTTCAATTCATTTACATATCATGTTGGCTCATAATTGTTTAGTTAATTACTTTAAGGTAACATAGGTAAGGGCTAATTAATGAACTTAATTCATATCATAACTTAATTAACCCATGAAATCAACTTAATTATATTTCCTTTAACCAAATTAATCCATAATAATGGGAATGGGTTAGGATTTGCAAACTTCTTCTCACATTCTTTAAATCAAGTGAAAGATGAAACTAAAAAAAATGAAATTTAAAAGCTTTGGTTTGCTTTAAATGATTTATTTGATATGATTATCCCTAGGAATTAATTTGATTTAATGAAACTATGTGTTTATGTTTACTTATTTCTTTCCAATCATATTAAATATTGTATGTCATTTGAAATCAAGCATTCATCTTTTCAAAATTAATTAAATCAAATGGTTTTCCTTTATGTTAAGCTTGCATGTGTTGATTTAATTTAATATATGCGTGGCTATTATTACTATTAAATCTAAATGTATTTTTTTCAAAAGCTTATAAATAAATAATAACAATATGTGTTAAGATGTTAGTTATAAATACATAAGGAATGCATGTGCTTATAGCTTAAGTATGCGAAGTAAAGCTTTCCTTTACTAATTCATATGTAGTTTTACATAAATCTGAATGTTAATAAGTATATAGTCTGGACATCCCGGGAATACGAGGCTTTAGGTAGCCCCAAGGAGGTCATTTGATTACCTGACTTCCCTGGTTAACAATGACACATACTTGTTTGATTTTATTTAGATGTATTTCTACATTAGAAATTGTATAGAACTTTATTTCACATGTGTAAATACTTCAATCAAATAAAAATATAATCTTTGCATGATTTTCCTTCCTTTAGTTATGTATACATCCATATGTATTTGAGAAAAGAAAGTGTTTAGTTTAGACATCTCGAGAATATGAAGCTTTAACTAGCCCCAAGGAGGTCATTTGATTACCTCACTTCCCTAGTTAATAATGTCATGTACTAGCTTATATCTCTTATACATGTGTGTGTATATTTAATTATGGAAATGAAACCCCTTTATTTTATCAAAGATACATGCATTCATAATTAACTAAGTGATTGAGATAATTAGCCATATGATTGGGAGCTTCTTTCCTTATGTTCATGTATATAAATTTACATATGTTTGAATACAAATGAGTATATAGTTTGGACATCCCGGGAACACCAGGCATAAGCTAACCCCAAAGAAGTCATTTGATTATCTCACTTTCCTGGTTAACAATGAAACGTACCTATTTTAGTTCATTCCTATGTATTTCTGTATAAAAATTTAGATAGAGCTTTAAATTAATATGATGAAATAATTCAATCAAATGAAAAATTTTAACTTTAAATGGGCACATCCACATTCATCATTTAAGTGTGCTAAAACATGTTGTATGTATAAGTACACTTAAGATTTAGTCATATGCAAGTTACATGTGATGGAAAGGAATGACTTAACATATATCTTGTGAAAGTAATTCAATTAGATTAATCTTAAGAAGCTTTTCATATTGAATATGATTATTTAAAGTGAACCTAAACTTAGGATTAATTAAAAATTTGTAATAATCCATTTACTAAAGAGAACTAAATTAAATTAACATGCTTTAGAAGTGGTTTAAAGTAGGGATGAAAGAGAGCAATCCTATTTCTTCTCTTTATAACACTTAATTATTAAGTATAATCATATGAAATAAAAGAAAATACAAATTAAAATTCTCAAATCAATTAAATAATTTAAAGTGAATTCAACCTTTCATGTTAAATCAAACCCTTCCATACTTAGAAAACTATAACTCTAATGCTTAGTAAGACATACAACATAAGACTTAACATACACATTAGAACTAAGCCACCACTTATAGTCCTAAGTTAGGATGTGTGGTATTTATTTTTGAGATGTATATGGGGGATACCATGCAGATCTGAGGGTGTACTTATTGAAGTGATCGTGTACGACATCGAGGTATGATATATAATTCAAAAGGTAGAGACATCACCCTTCAATGGACCTAATCATTTAATAAGGACTCCTAAAGTATGATGGGCCTTCGAATATACCAGAGATTTTTCTCTTACTTACATGGATGAATAATGTAGGGTTTATATTAAATCAGGTTCTAAAGTTCCCTATGGGGGCAAGCCCCCATAGTTAATTACATCCTAAGGAAGGTGAGTCACTTAAAAAAACTCTTGATTAAAATAGGTAATTATTATCACCAAATATTTTAAGGGTAAGATTATCAATAAATTGGTTGTATTTGGAAAATCAAATGGAAAGGGTCAAAAGGAGAGACTTATTATCGGAGCCAAAGGAAATAAGTAGGGAATGCCCATGATAGTAGGAAGCCTAGTGAGCATTCCAGTCTATTATATGGTTGGACTTTATATGTTTAAAATTGAAGAGAGTTATTTATTTGAGTTAAATTTTATTAAATTACTATGGCTTATAACCCACTAACACAAGGTTAGAAAAATGCCTAAGAGATGAGGATTTATGCTTGTAGCCTGAAGAAAACAATAATCTCAGATCATAAATCTAGAGAGCTTTGGCAAGAGCCAAAGCATGACCTAAATCTAAGTAAAAGTGGGTATATGGTTTACCTCCACAAGAGAGAGTAAACCACCCGATTGCTAGACTTATAACCTCCTGGAGTGGTAGCCAACTAACTCCTCCTATGCTTTAAAACCATGTAGGCAAGTCTTATGATTTTGCAAGATAATTGGGTTGTTACTATTTAAAAAGAGACTAAGGTCCTTAAACCCACTCCCTAAGAGACTAGAGCATGAGTGGTATGAGCAATGACTTAGTATAATGCAAATCTTTTTAATTTTTATTTGATTTTTTGATACTTCATTTTGACAAAGGTTATGGGATTTCTTATGCCTAAATGCATGATGAAATAAGGTTATTGGCTAAATCAACGGGAAGAGGTATTTTCCACCATAGAGGAGACCCTCAAAGGCCAAGTCTTTCCCTACCGTGCAAGGATGAAAACCCTCTCTTAGCAAGAGTGAAACTATATGAAGCATGATGTGAGACATACAACATTCAACTAAGGGGTTGCTAAATCTTTTAATTATCTTGATTTAATGCCTGGCATTATGTGAGGTTATGAATTATTTAAAACTTTAGTTTTGAGTTGTAGTTGGGTAAAATATTTATTTTTCTCTAAGAGCTTAATCGGATCTAGGCCACACATTAAAGCATCACTCATAAAAAAAGTAGAAAAAGGCATGCCATTTAAATTGCACAATTTAAACATAACATTAATCAATTTTATAAATCTAACGCAAAAGAATAAAAGGCCGGTGTAGTTGGGTGCCACCATACAACTTGAAAAGAGAAAATGGGTAGCCAAGCTTTACCATTATACAACCCAAAATATGAACTAATTACAATTTATAAATGAATAAGTTATATGGGGTTCAAATCTTCATTCTTTATGTCTCCTTTATTTCTTCTATCTTTTCTCCTTTGATTTGGAAGGCTTCAAGGCTTCACATGGCACCACAGGACTAAGCCTTCTAGCCAATGCTCATCCTAAATCCCCATAGCACTATTCCTAATTCTTAATACAAAATTATATTAAAAATAGGAAAAGTAAATTTAATTACATTTGCAAAATAAGTGTTAGCTAAACATACCATACAACCCAAGCAGTTATGCTTATAATTTGGGCTTAGCATCCTGCATATGGGTAACCAAGCCCACTTCTCCTAACTTGGATGGCTTAGGGGTTTAAGCAACCTACAAAGAGAGCATTTATATTTATTTCAATCATCCCTTAAGCATAATTCCCTCTAGAAAATATGATTAGGCTAATCATGACCTACCATCCAGTCTATGAAACATACACCCTAACATCCAGTCCATAATAATACATCATAAAATCAAACACACATCATACCATGCATCATCCTAACATAAAGCCAAAAATAGTGACTTAATTCTAATGTGTGTGTTAAGGATTGTGTAGTATATCCTAACTAAGCATTAGAGTTATATTTTTAAGTGTGAAAGAATGTTCAGTCAATAGAGGTTGATTTCACTTTAAGTGGTTTAATTGATTTAAGAATTTTACTTAGCATTTTCTTTTATTTCATTTGACTTACACTTTGAAAATAAGTGTTATAAAGAGAAGAAGAAGAGAGGATCACTCTCTTTCATCCCTACTTTAAGTTATTTCTGAAGCATGTTAATTTGATTTAGTTCTCTTTAGTGAATGTCTTATTACACATTTTAAATTAATCCTAAGTTTAGGTTCACTTTAAATGATTCTATTCAATATGAAAGGCTTCTTAAGATTAACTTAATTGAATTACTATCATATGACATACATCACATTATTCCTTTCGACCATCTTCCATTCAAAAATGCTCTATTTCTCATATATAACATGCATATGATTGAATCCTAAGTATAACTATACATGCAATACATTTCTTTTAGCACACTTTAAATGAAAGATGTATATATGTATTTTGTAGAAAATGAGATTTTCACTCATTAGCTAAATGCACATTCTAGTGTAGAAAAGTTTTAAGCAGATACTTCGCCATTGTTAAACTAGGGGAGTGAGGTAAAAATCTCTTTGGGGCTACTTAAAGCCTTGCATCCCCGGAATGTCCAGACTAGATATACCCACTACTCTTAAATACACATGAATGTACAAATAACTATAAGAATTAAAAGATCATGCAAAAGTTGTATTTTATTTAATTGAATGAATATTTTCATTCATCAGCTAAATGCACATACAAGTGTATAAAATTTTTAAGCAGATACTTCACCATTGTTAAACCAGGGGAGTGAGGTAAAGAGAATTTACTTAAAAATGTCCGTAAATATACCCACTACTCTAAAATACACATGAATGTATAAATAACTATAAGAATTGAAAGATCATGCAAAAGTTATTTTTGATTTAATTGAATAAAGCTTTTCATTTATTGGCTAAATGCACATACAAGTGTATAAAAGTTTTAAGCGAATACTTTGGCATTGTTAAACTAGGGGAGTGAGGTAAAGACCTCCTTGGGGAAACTTAAAACCTTACGTCCCTGGAAAGTCCAGACTAGATATACCCATTACTTTTAAATACACATGAATGTACAAATAACTATAAGAATTGAAAGATCATGCAAAAATTGTATTTAATTTGATTGAATTATTTATGCATGTGAGATAAAGTTCTATTTAAATTTTATCATAAGGGGGTACATAGGAATGAATCTAAACAAATTTTTTTGTTATTTTCAAATAAACTATACACTTGTTAACATTCAAACTTTATGTAAATCCATGAAGATTAAAGAAAGAGAACTCTATGTCACATGTTCTAAGCTATAGGCACATGCAAGCTTATGAATATTTATAATTATTTCCACTCCATATATTATAATTGATTTATATATACTTTTTGAAAATAACTTTGATTTAATAATGATAATAGCCACACATATTTCTAATTTAAATCAACACATGCAAGCTTGACATAAAGGAAATCATTTCATTTAATTAATTTTTGAAAAAGATGAATGCATGGCTATAAGTGACATACAACATTTAATATAATTGGAATGAAATAAAGGAACATAAACACATGATCTCATTCAATCTAATTAATTCCTATGGATAATCATACTAAATAAGATCATTTAAAATAAATCAAAGCTTCTTAAAGTCATTTTTAATTTCATGTTTGACTTGATTTAAGAAATGCAAGAGAAAAAAGGCTAATCCTAATCACACCCCATGTTTGTATGTTAATTTGATTTAATGAGAGGTAATTAGGTTGATTTTATGGATTGATTAGGTTAAAGTATGAATTAAATCAATTAATTAACCCTCACCTATGTTACCTTAAGGTAATTAACCAAATAATTATGAGCCAATGCGATATGCAAATGAATTGAAAAGTAAATTAGCAATGGTCCTATGAAATAAAAGATCCTAATACAATTGGCTCATAATTAATGATTAATTAAGCTTAAGGTTAATTACTTTTATGACTTCCCACATATATGGCTAACCATAATTTCATTAAACCTCTTTAGGCTATTAAACACCTAAAGACCTATCGATGAATCAATTAAGAAAAATCAGATCCATTTAAAATTAACTAAGCAAATTAAGTAATTAATTAGTTAATTAATTCCTAATTAATCTCTCTTGAAAAGTAAAGGAAATTTAGGGGAAATATTAGAAAAAATTCCCCAATCACATTCCCTAAACCTCCCTACTGTTAATCAGTGCCAAATGAGTCCAATTAATTAGGTAATTTACTATTCCTATGCCTAATTAATCCTTAATTAAGTTAAGAAGGTAGTTAGGACTTAATCTATCAATTTTCCTAATTAATCAACCAATAAATTTCCAAAAAAATGGGGGAGTCAGAGGTCATCCCCCTAAGAAACCTAAGAAATTTTGAAACCAATTGGATGATTAACTAGAGGGTAATTAGGTTAATTAAACTTTAATTAAACCCTAATTAAGTCAAAATTATTATCTAAAATTAATTAAGATTAATTTTAATAGATTCTCCTTTAAAATACCTTTAAAATGAGCTCTTATTTATATTTTTTGAGTTTTTCTATAATTAGTTATTGATTAGGGAAGTTTCAGCCTTAAAATCCACTTAGTTAGCCCTAATTAAGCCTAATCACATTAGTGCCACGTGGCGTGCTGATGTGATGCTCTTTCCACATGGCACCATAGGATTAGCTATTTAAGTAGTCACATCCATGGCTGACTCGGATGGTGGTGGGATGTGGTTTCTCGTGGGCCGTCTGATCTATGATCGGACAACCACGATCAAACCCGTGGGGCTAAAGAAAAAATCAGATGGATCTAACCTGATTTGATCAGAGCCGTCCATTCCAATCACGCAGAACAGAAGGCCCGTGATCCTTCTTCCTATGAGTAACGAACAATAAAGTCCATCTGCCATGGATCGCTTGATCCGAGCTCACCTGAGCTCGTATGGGTTTCAAAATGATCCTACACCATCAGGGAAGGAATCCACACACATCCAACGGTTAAGATTAACTCTCATGTAAAATTACCTTCACAAAAGACCACAAAAATTCCCTATTTCTATGGTTTTGAGAAATTACCTCATTGGAGCTCAAGACCGGCGGTGGGATCGATGGAGGTAGCTTTCTCTAGTAGAGATGAGGCCCTGTTAAGCAACACGCAAGCCAGTTTCCTCTTGTTCGCTTGGTGGACCAACTTTTATCAATTTGGAGCTTGATGGTGATCAAAATCCTAGCTTCAGTGGGTTTAGAACTCGAGGGAAGCTTTGGGTAGGCTCGACGAGGTATGTGGAAGGTGTGTGTAGGAGGAATTGAGCTCTGATTGAAAGAGGAGTTGTTTGAATCGGGATTGAGCTCCCTTATTTCAGCTACGCGTGGGAGGAGAAAATCCTAAGTAGGGAGGCCTTGGGGAAGCTCTTAAGAGTGCTAGGGAGTTTCATTTCTCTCTTGGGAGCTCAAAGGAGTTGAATGCAAGTGAAATCCAGTTTGAATTGAGGGGGTATATCCCTCAATTTGTGGAGGTTTATGGATATGGACTTCCTTTGAGTCCTCAAATAGATCATCTTCATCAAGGTCGAAGGCTACCCTCCCCTTTTCCTGATATGAATGATCACTCCCAAGAAATTTTTTCTTTTTGATAGAGTAGTCCTCTAAGATGTCATCTAAAGAATGATCTCCTATTCTGCCAGTTGGGCGCACAAGCAGACTTGACCGGTGTGTGTTTGCCTAACTCTATGCATCTAACATTGCCTACTGAAGGCGTGCTCTCATTGGGAGGGTCTACTGCCATGGGAATTGTGTTTTCACCCCCTTCCTCTGCTACTGCTAGTGATGCGGTGGTGGCATGACGATGGCACTTTTGGGTCGCCACTCCCTCTTTTCCATGGATGAAGTGGGAGGTCGAATGGGGGAGGTTGTCCTAACCTTAGCTGATGGCACAGATGGAGTGGGATCTTTAGGCCATAGCCGGATCACCAATGGGGATCTCCTCTCCCCGGATGCAGACTTTTGGACCTTGACGGGGATTGTGGAAGGGGGAACTTGAATAGGTGATGGTAGATGAGGAGTGGAGTGGTGTGATGGTGGTAACACCGACTGCCCTGCCATTGGGACTCCCTCCCGGCGGCTGGTGGTGCCTGTCAATACAATGATGTATGTACGATCGGCCTTGGTGGCTTGCCGATCGGGGAAATCAATGAGGGTGGAGGCCATTGACTATCTGATGTACCTCCATCTCTCTCTCTTGCCCGCCTGGGTTGCTACTCTGGCCTCAGTGGCCCTCCCCCTGTGGATCTTACCACTAACAATGCGGGGAATCACTAACCTCAGATCAAATAATGCACTAGACTCAGAGCATCTGTAGGCTTTGACAACCTAGAAAAGAACTATCCTGAGATCAGCATAGAGCTTCCTCTATTCCCTAGCTGGTAACCCATAATGAGCTTGTGGTCAAGGTGATGCAGCAATCCTCCTAACATCTTCTTCTCCATCTGAGCTAGAGGGGGTGGAATTTGCTACCACCCAAGAAAAGGGAGACCTCCTGTGGAGAACCCTCCTTGGCAATATGGGAGGCAGTGTTGACCTCCCTTATTGCTCTCTCATGGTGCCGCTTGATCTTCCTATTTTTATTGTAGCTTTGGGTGCTAGGGAGTAGGGCAGTGTAAGAACTGGAACCTACCTCAAATGTGGGGGAAACTATCTCAGATGCCAATATAGCTTTCCCCTTTGAGGGGACCAAAGAGGAGGTACTAACTCGCACCGGGGCTATGATAGGGAAAACAACAACAGACTGAACTGGAAGGGAAACCACTGGCATAGATGCTGCTAGAACTAACATAGAAGACGCTAGAACTGATGCTACCGCAGGGACTTCTACAGCCTTCCTCTTTAGTGAGGGGAACTCTGAGTCAGATGGAATGTCAAAATGAAGAAGTGGATTTTGGCCAGTCACCTCCTCCTTACTAACAGTCGTGAGGGCTGGTCCCTCATAGGTGATCCAGACTACCTTGAAAGTGCGACCGAGGTAAATCAGATGGGTGGTGTCGGTCGAGGTGAGATTGGCTTGATCCAAGGCCAGATCTACACCGGAGGGGAAAGAGAAAACAAACTTTCTAGGAGCTATAGCAGCTGAACTGACTGAAGACTAAGAAAGAACTGACTGTGCTAATACCTCTGTATTTGCCAACTGCTTTGATTTTTGTCTTCAAAAATAGATTTCAGATATTAACTTGGAATTTTGAACCTACACTTAACAAATTTAAGTATGCTAAGCGGGGTTCACTGAATTGGAGAGATTTGAGGAGAGTCTTTTCCATAAGATTTGATTTTGATTTGGGACCCACATTCAATAAATTTAAGTATGTTGAATGGGGTTCAGAGAGACTTTGGAGATGAATTTATTTTATTTATCCTTTGTTTTAAAAATTTGATATTGGAATCTCCACTTAGCAAATTTAGGTATGCTAAGTGAGATTCAAGTGTATGTTTAAAAATATTTGGAAGCATTTTTGGTTGTTTACAATGATGTGTAACATGTATTTAATTTGTCTTGAAAATGGGGTCCTTAGAAAATTTAGGTATGCTAAGTAAGGCCCAAATGTGTTTGCTGTATTTTGATTTGATTTGAAAAATGAGACATTTACTTAACAAATTTTGGTATATTAAGTAAGGCTCAAGTGTGTTTGACGAGTTTAATTTATTTTGTTTTGAAAGAGGGGAACTTCTATTTAACAAATGTGGTATGTTAAATAGAGTTCAATTTATTTTCAATTTTGAAAAATGGAACTCTTATTTGAAAATTTTTGGGTATGTCAAATGGAGTTCAAATGTGTTTGATTTGTTTGAGATTTTGGAAATGGACCTCTACTTAGTAAATGTGGGCATGTTAAGTAGAGTCCAATTTGTCTCAATTTTTGAAAAAAGGAATTCTCATTTGACAAATTTGGGTATGTCAAATAAAATTTAAATGTGTTTTGATTGTATTTTGAAAAAGGGAATTCTCATTTCACTAAATTGGGTATGTCAAATAGAATTCAAATGTGTTTTGATTTTGTTTTGAAAAAGGGAATTCTCATTTGACAAATTTGGGTGTGTCAAATGGAATTCAATTATATTTATTGATTTTCAAAAATGGGATTTTCGTGTGTGATATTACTTTTGAAAAGGTAAACTCTAACTTAGCGCATGTAGAATATGTTAAATGGAATTTCAATTTTATGTCATGATTTCATTTAAAAATAGGATATTCATCCAACAAACATAGGTCTATTGAAATAGAGATAACTATTTTCAAAAATGTACTTTTTGCAAATAGGATTTTAAAATTATTGATTTTGATTTTGAAAAGAACCTCCATGCAACAATTGTAGACATTATTAAATGGGGTTTGGTTATCTTTAAATCTTTTTTTTTGAAAACTTTATACAAATCTTCTGTCATGTAACTCTTAATTAATTTGAAAAGTACTTTTTAAAAAATAATATTTTTGCAAAGGATTTATTATGAGATGAACCTTACCTCACCAAGAGGATGGTAAAGAGGTTCTAAAATTTTTAGTCATCTTCTTTGGCTTAGTTAATTTATTTTTACCAATAGGGGTTTTAAGACTTACAGGAAGTGAGGTCCTAAAATCTAAAGGATGTTGGCTAGCTTTGCTTAAAGATGAAATAAGCTAAGTGTAAACTGAAAGAAAGGCAGTCTTGGGCTTATATAAAATATAAGTCCTCTATCGATGCTTGGAGACAATAATGTCTACTAGAGATGGAGAAAGGAACCTTCCCCAGCACAGTCGCTAAAAATATTTATTTTTGAGATGTGGGACACCACATAAATCTTAGAGGGTACTTATTGAAGTAATCATGTATGATATTAAGGAATGATGAACTATCTCAAAAGTAGAAATCATCACCCTATAATGGACCTAATCACTTAATAAGGACTCCTAAGGCATGATGGGCCTTCGAATGTACCAGAGATCTTTCCCCTACTTTACATGAAAAAGTAAAGTAGGGTTTATATTAAGCCGGGCTCATTACGTTTCCTATGTAGGCAAGCCTCCAGAGTTAATTACATTATAAGTGATGAAATCCCTTAAGAATACTCTCGATTAAAGTAGAAATTAAAGTCTCCAAAGATTTTATGGCTAGACTATCAATAAATTTGTTATGTTTGGAAAATTAAATGGGATTGTTCAAGGAGAAGGCATATTATCGAATCCAAAGGGAGGAAGTAAAAAATGCTCATGATACTAGGAGGCCTAGTGAGCATTCCAATCTATCATATGATTGGGCTTTATATGTTTGAAAGTGATGAGATTTATTAATTTGAGTTGAAATTTTATTAGAATGCTAAGACTTATAATCCATCAACCAAAGATTGTGGAAAAGCCTAAGATGTGAGGGTTTATGCTTGTAGCATGAAGGAAACAGTTACCTCAGATCCTAAATCTAGGGAGGTTTAGTAAGAACCAAAGCGCAACCTAAATCTAAGCGAAGATGGACATAAGATTTGCCTCTGCAAGAAAGGATAAACCAATTAACTGCTGGACTTACAACTATCTGGAGTGGCCGCCAGCTAACTCTTACATTTTAAAATCATGTAGGCACGTCATATGACTTTGCAAGATGGATAGGTTATTTTTATTAATTTAGAAAGAGACTAGTGCATGAGTGATTTGAGCAATGCCTTAATCTAATGAGAAACATTTTTAAATTTTAGTTATATTTGACACTTCATTTTGATAAAGGCTTTAGAATTGGAACATATGGCTCTGATCAGATCATGTTAGATTTCCTCTATTTTCTTCTTTTATGCCACATGATTGATCTGCACCATCCGATTCGAGATTGGACGGTGGAGATCAATACGCATCCGTTGTCAGTTGACTCAGCTTGCGGATGTGACTACTTAAATATCCAATCATGCAGCGCCACGTTGAAAGCGTTCTGCGTCAGCACGCCACATGGCGCCGATGGGATTAAAGCTTAATTAGATGGTTTAATATATTTTTAATGATGAAACTTTAATAATTCAGATAGAAAAATCTAAAAAATACAAACAATGGCTCATTTTAAAGGTATTTTAGAGGGGATTCCATTAAAATTATCTTAATTATATTTGAATTGTAATTTTAGCTTAATTATTATATAATTAAAATTTTAATTAGCCTAATTACTCTGTAATTAATTAACCAATCAATTTCAAACTTTTTTGATAATGTTTAGGGGGATGACCTCTGCCTCCCCTAATTTTCTTGAAATTTATTAGTTGATTAATTGGAGAATTAATTGCTTAAGCCCTAATTACCTTCTTAATTTAATTAAGTGGTAATTAAGCTTATAAACAATATTTAATCAATAAATTGGACCCCTTAATCATTGTTAAACAGTAGGGATACTTAGAGAATTAGATTGGGGCCTCCCTCTTAATATTTCCCCTAAGTTTCCTTCTCTTTTTCAAGAAAATGCTAAGTAAAGATTAATTAACTAATTAATGACTTAATTAGTTAAATTGAAATCCAAATTATATCAAATCATGTTTGATTAAGTAAGAGGCTTATGGAATTAGGTTCGAACTTCTTTCCCAACCTTTTCCCCTCAAGCCCATTTCATTTCAAAGGATAATCAATTAAAATTGGTAATTAAGTAAAGAGGAATGGATTAATATATTAATGACTTGATTAACCTAATTAAAAGGGTAATTGCATCTGATTTCCCTTAGTTGATCTGTGGGTAGAGCTTTAGGTGTTCAATAGCCTAAATATAGTTAATGTAATTATGGTTTGCTCACATGTGTGAGAAAATCATAAAAGTAATTAAGTTAGTTTCTTAAGCTTAATTAATTAGTGATTCTGAGCTAATTGCATTAGACCCCTTTCATTTCTTAGGATCATTGTTATTTATTTTCAATTTATTTGCATATTTCATTGGCTCATAATAATTTTATTAATTACCTCAAGGTAACATAGATAAGGGTTTAATTAATTGATTTAATTCAGACCTTAACCTAATTAATCCATAAAACCAATCTAATTCCTTCTCATTAAATCAAATTAACTCACACATGGGGAATGGGATTAGGATTAGCAAACCTCCTCTCATATTTCTTAAATCAAATCATACATTAAATTAAAAGTGACATTAAGAAGCTTTGGTTTGTTTTAAATAAGCTTATGTGGTATGATTGTCCTTAGGAATTAATTGGATTGAATGAAATTATGTGTTTGTCTCTTTATTTCTTTCCAATCATATTAAATGTTGTATGTCACTTGATTCATGCATTCATCTCTTGCAAAATTAATTAAATTAAATGGTTTCCTTTATGTCAAGCTTGCATGTGTTGACTTAAATTAAAATATGTGTGGCCATTATCACAATTAAATTAAAAATTATTTTTAAAAGCATATAAACCAATTATAACATATGGAGTGATGACAATTTTGAATACTTATAGGCTTGCATGTTTCTATAGCTTCGAACATGTGATATGGAGTTCTCTTTTCTTTAATCTTCATGGATTCATATAAGAATATGAATATTAGCAAGTGTATAGTTCATTTGAAAAGAACACAACATTTGTTTGGATTCATTCTTATGTATCTCCATGTTAGAATTTAGATAGAACTTTAGCTCACATGTATAAATAATTCAATTAAAAAGAAATACAACTTTTGCATGATTTCCATTCTTGTAGTTGTTTATACATTCATGTGTATCTAAGAATAGTGGGCATATCTAGTCTGGACATTTCGGAGATGACCAGCTTTAAGTAGTCCGAAGGAGGTCTTTACTTTACTCCCCTGATTAATAATGGTGAAGTACTTACTTAAAACTTTTATACACTTGTATGTGCATTCAGCCAATGAATGAAAATCTTATTTCAATTAAAAAGAAATACAACTTTTGCATGATTTCGATTCTTATAATTATTTGTACATCCATGTGTATTTAAGAGTAGTGGGTATATCTAGTCTGGACATTCCGGGGATGCAAAGCTTTAAGTAGCCCCAAGGAGGTCTCTACCTCATTCCCCTAGTTTAATAATGACAAAGTATCCACTTAAGACTTTTTAATACTTGTATGTGCACTTAGCTAATGAATGAAAGTCTCCTTTTCTATTAAGAAAGACACACATTCATATTTATTCAAGCGATTGAATTGATTGATCATATGGTTTAAAGCATTCTTTCTTATATTCATGTGTATAAATTTAGATATGTTTGAATGTAATTGGTATATAGTTTGGACATCCGGGAACATGAGGCTTTAGCTAGCCCTAAGGAGGGTATTTGATTACCTCACTTCCCTAGTTCACAATGACACTTACCTCTTTAATTTCATTCCTATGTATTTTTATATAAGATTTTAGATAGAGCTTTAAACTAACATGATAAAATAATTCAATCAAATGAAACATCTAAATTCCAAATGTACATGCTTACATCCATCATTTAAGTGTGCCATGACATATTGTATGTATAGGTATGCTTAGGATTTAATATTATATGCATGCTACATATGATGGAAAGAAATGAATGCACATGTGTAATGCGGTAGTAATTCATTTCAATTAATCTTAAGATGTCTCTCTTATTGAATATGATTATTTGAAGTGAACATAAACTTAAGATTAATTTAAAATATGTAATCAACCATTCACTAAAGAGAACTTATTAATCAATATGCTTTAGAAATGACATAAGGTAGGGATGAAAGAGAGTTATCCTCTCTTTTCCTCTCTTTATAACATCTAGTTGCTAGGTGTTAATCAAATAAAATAAAATAAAACATTAAGTAAAATTCTCAAATCATTTAAACCACTTAAAGTGAAATCAAACTTTTATGATTAAACATCCTTTCATACTTAAAAAATCATAACAAAGCTTAATTAGGACATACCACACAAGCCTTAATACACACACTTTAGACTAAGTCACCACTTTTAGCTTTATATTAGAGTGATGCATGATTTGATGTATGTTTTATTTTGTGATGTATTATTTTTGATTAGATGTTAGGGTGTATATTTCATAGACTAGATGGTAGGCCGTGATTAGCCTAATCATGTTTTATGCAGGGAATTATGCTTAAAAATAAATATAAATGCTCCCTTTTACAGGTTGCTTAACCCCTAAGCATAATCCAAATTATGACAGGTGGGCTTAGTTACCCATGTGTCGGGTGCTCAGTCCAAATTATTCATATAATTGCTTGGGTTGTATGATGTGTTTAGCTAACACCTATTTTACAGGTGTAGTTAGAATTATTTTTTCCTATTTTTAATGTAATCTTGCATTAGGAATTAGGATTAGTGTTATGGGAGATTAGGATGAACAGTGGTTAGAAGGTTTTGTCCTAGGAGGCCTTGTGATGTCTTTGAAGCAAATCAAATCAAATGAAGAAGTGAAGGAGATAAGAAGACCACCCCCATAACACTTATTCATTTATAACTTGTAATTATTCTTTTATATTCTTGGTTGTGTAAGGGTAGAGCTCGGCTACCCATTTTTCTTTTTAGGTTGTACGATAATACCCGATCGCACCATCCTTTTATTCTTTTGTGATAGATTTATAAATTGTTTGATGTAATGTTTAAATTGCATAATAGAAATGGTATGACTCTTCATAGTTTCTTTTTGAATGATGATTTAATGTATGGCTTGAATCTGATTATGCTCTTAGGGAAAAATAAATTTTCTACCCCAACTACAACTCATAACTAAAATTTTAAATAACTCATAACCTCACATAAAGCCGAGGCATTAAATCAAGATAATTAAAAGATTTAGCAACCCCTTAGCTGAATGTTGTATGCCTAATATCATGCACGTATATTATTTCACTCTTGTTAAAAGAGGATTTACATCTTTGCATGATAGGGGAAGACTTGACCTTTGATGGTCTCCTTTGTGATGAAAAACACCTCATTCTCTCTGATTTTGCCCATAATCTCATTTCATCATGCATTTAGACATATAAAAATCTTATGGCCTTTGTCAAAATGAAGTGTAAAAAATCAAATAGAAATTAAAAAGATTTACATTAGACTAAGTCATACTCATACCACTCATGCTTAAGTCTGTTAGGGAGTGGGTTTAAGGACTTTAGTTTATTTTTAAATAATAACAACCTAACTATCTTACAAAATCATATGACTTGCTTACATAGTTTTAAAGCATATGAGGAGTTAACTGGCAGCCACTCTAGGCAGTTATAAATCCAACAGTCGAATGATTTACTCTCTCTTGTAGAGATAAACCATATACCCATCCCCACTTATATTTAGGTTGTGCTTTAGCTCTTGCTAAAGCTCTATAGACTTAAGATCTGAGGTTGCTATTTTCTTCAAGCTACTAGCATAAATCCTCACCTCTTAGGCATTTTCATAATCTTGTGTTGTTGGATTATAAGCCTTAGTAATCTAATAAAATTTTAACTCAAAATATATAAATATCTTCAATTTTAAATATATAAAGCCCAATCATAGGATAGATTGGAATGCTCAGTAGGCTTCCTAGTATCTTGAGTATTTCCTACTTATTCTCTTTGGTTTCGATAATAAGTATCTCTCCTTTTGATCTATCCTATTTGATTTTCCGAACACAACCAATTTATTGATAGTTCTATCTTTGAAATCTTTGGAGACAATAATTGCATACTTTAATCAAGAGTATTCCTAAGGAGCTCACCTTCAATAGGATGTAATTAACTATGGAGTTTGCCCCCAAAGAGAACTTTAGAACATAGTTTAATATAAACCCTACTTTATTTATCTATGTAAAGTAGGGAAAAATTCTCTGGTATATTCAAAGACCCATCATGCCTTAAGAGTATTTATTAGGTGATTAGGCCCATTGAAGGGTGATGCCTCTATCTTTTGAGATAGTACATCATACCTCAATGTCGTACTTAACAACAACAACAATAATAATAAGCCTTAATCCCACTAGGTGTGGTCAGCTACATGAATCCTTCATCTCTATTGTGTCATATTATGTGTCAAATTCTCATTTAAATCAAGTATACAAAGATCATTTTTTATACATCTTAACCAAGTCATTTTAGGACTACCTCTACCTTTCTTAACATAAGGCAAATCTAATGTATCTACTCTTCTAATCGGGTCATCGGACGACGCTTTATGTTGCCAAACCATCTAAGGAGACTCTCCCTAATCTTATCTACCACTGGAGCTACTCTAACTTTTTTTCGAATATACTCATTTTGCATTCTATCTCTAAGAGTAAAGCCACTCATCCACCTAAGCATCCTCATCTCTGTAACACTTAACTTAGTCTTATGCTTCTCTTTTATTGGCCAACATTCGCACCATAAGTCATTGCGGTCTTACCATCATCTTATAAAATTTTCCTTAAGTTTAAGTGAAACTTTTCTATCACATAATAGGCCAGATGCATTCCTCCACTTCAACCATCCAACTTGAATTCTACTAATAACATCTCCATCTATTTCACCATCATTTTGAACAATATAGCCTAAATATCTGAAACACTCACTCTTATTAATGACTTGTTCGCCTAATGTCACAACGCTACCACTAGAACTTCTACAACTAAAATTACACTCCATATATTCAGTTTTAGATCTACTTAAATGAAAACCTTTAGACTCTAGAGTTGACATCCATAATTCAAGTTTCTGTTGGACTCACTCTCTAGTCTTATGAACAAGAAGAATGTCATCAACAAAAAGCATACACCAAGGTACATCTTCTTGTAAATGCCTAGAAAGAACATCCATAACTAAAGTAAAAAAGATAAGGGCTTAAAGCTGATCCTTAATTTAATCCAACTGAAATAGGAAAATATTTTGTCAATCCTCCTTATGTTTGGACACAAGTAACAACTCTAGTATACATATCCTTAATGACTTGAATATAACCAATATTAACTCCTTTCTATTCTAGAACTCTCCATAGAACATCTCTTGAAACTTTATCATAGGCTTTCTCTAAATCAATAAATATCATATGAAGATTCTCCTTACTTTCTCATGCTTCCATCAAACCCCTTAACAAATGTATAACATCCATAGTAGATCTTGCATGAAACCAAACTGATTGTGAGAAACTTTTGTATCACATCGTAGCCTATGCTCAATTACTCTCTCCCATAATTTTAATGTATGTCACATTAAGTTAATTCCTCTATAATTTGCACACTCTTGTGCATCACATTTATTCTTAAATATAGGAACCAGCAAACTCTTTCTCTAGTCATCTAGCATCTTTTTAGTCTTTAAAATGACATTAAAAAGATTTATAAGCCAAGAAATTCCTTGATCTCCTAAACATTTTCACACTTCTATTGGAATATTATCCGGTCCTACTGCTTTTCCACATTTCATTTTCTTTAAAGCTTCACTAACTTCGGATTTACTAATACGACGATAAAAATGAAATTCTATATTTATTTTAGGGTATTAAGGTTGCTAAAATCAATCGTACTTTCAGATCCTTCATTGAAAAGTTTATCAAAATACCTCATCCACCTATTTTCAATATCTTTTTCTAAAAAAAGCATTTTATTATTTTCATCCTTAATACACCTCACTTGAACTATGTCTTTACTTCTTCTATCTCTTTGGTTGGCTAACTTATACATACATCATTCACCTTCTTTGGTATCTAATCTATTGTATAAATCACTAAAAGCTAAATTTTTTTGCATAATATATTGCTTTCTTAGAATCTCTACATGCCACTTTATATATTTCCCAATTCTCTGAGTTTTTACATCTAAACCAAGTTTTATAACAATACTTTTTATTTTTTATCTTTTCTTGCACACTCTGACTCCACTACTAACTATTCTTATTAAAAGAAGCTTTTTCTTTTGATTCTCCAAGCACATCCTTAGCAACTTGCTTAATTTCACTTGCTATTTTTTCTCACATAATATTAGCTTCCTCATGAACATCCCAAATTCTAATCTCTTGTAGCTTGCTCTTAAAAATATTTTTATTTGTGTTCTTTAAGTGTCCCCATCTAATTCTAGGATAATAATTTAGTTTATTTTTTCTCTTACAACATTTCATCTTAAAATCTAAAACTAATAATCGATATTGGGTAGTTAGATTTTCACTAGGAATGACCTTACAATCTTTACAATCTAAATGATCTATTTTTCTTATCGAAAATAATCAATTGTTTTACTAGATCTATTTTTATATAAGTAATAATATGTTCATCTCTTTTCTTAAATAAAGTGTTAGCAACTACAAAATCATAAGCTAAAGCAAAATCTAATATAGTCCTACCTTCTTCATTAGTCACTCCAAATCTATAACCACCATGAATACTTTTAAAATCTTCTACCACTCTACCAACATGTCCATTTAAATCTCCTCCAATAAATACTTTTTCTTCAAGAGGTATCTTTTGTATTAATCCCTCTAATTCATTCCAAAATTTTCTTTTGTGCTTACCTCCAAACCTACTTGAGGAGCATAGACACTTATAACATTGATAATCTTAGTATCAACAATAATCTTTAAAGCTATAATTCTATCTCCACATCTATTAATATTTATAACATTATCCTTCAAACTTTTATCTATAATCTCAATATCGTACTCGATCACTTTAATAAGTACACCCTCAGATCTACATGGTTTCCCCCATATACATATCAAAATTAAACACCACACCTCACTTCTCTGGTTAAGAATGACATATACTTGCTTATGTCTCTTATACATGTGTGTGTATATGTGATTAGAGATTGAGAATCCCTCTTTTATATTAAAAAATGAATGCATCCATAATTGTTTAATCATGCGATTTGGAGCTTTCATCCCTATGTTCATGTATGCAAATTTATATATATTTGAATGCAAATGGGTATATAGTTTGGACATCCAGGTAATATGAGGCTTTAAGTTGCCCCAAGGAGGTCATCTGATTACCTCACTTCCCTAGTTAACAATTACACGTACATATTTAATTTTATCCCTATGTATCTTTGTATTAAAATTTAGATAGAGCTTTAAACTAATATGATTAAATAATTTAATCACATGAAAGAATAAAAACTTTAAATACACATGTATACATTAATCATATAAGTGTGCTAAAACATATTATATGTATAGATACACTTAGAATTAAATCATATGCATGTTACATGTGATGGAAAGGAATGATTGATATATGTCATGTGAAAGTAATTCAATTAGATTGAATAATATTATCTAGAGTAAACCTAAGCTTAAGATTAATTAAATCATTTAATAAGCCATTCACTAAAGAAAACTAAACCAAATTAATATGCTTTAGAAAATGACTAGGTAGGGATGAAAGAAGGCAATCCTCTTTCTTCTCTTTATAATAATTAGTTGCTAAGTGTAGTCATATGAAATAAAGGAAAACATAAATTAAAATTTCAAATCAATTAAACAACTTAAAGTGAAATCAACCTTTCATGTTAAATTGAATCCTTTTATACTTTGAAAATACAACACTAATGCCTAACAAGACTTACCATACAAGCCTTAACACACACATTAGAACTAAGTCACCACTTATAGTCCTAAGTTAGGACGGTGTATGATATGATGTATGTTTTATTTTATGATGTGATGTTTTAGACTGAATGTTAGGGTGTATGCTTCGTAGACTGAATGGTCGACCATTTTTAGCCTAATCACATATTCTGCAAGGGATTATGTTTAAGGGGATGCTTAAAAATAAATATAAATGTTCTCTTTGTAGGTTGCTTAAACAGTTGGGCTTGGTTATCCATGTGCAGGGTGCTAAGTTAAAATTATGATCTAACTGCTTGGGATTGTATGTATGTTTAGCTAACCTCTATTTTACAAGAGTAGTTAGATTTACTTTTCCCATTTTAATGTAATTTTGTAATTAGGAATTAGGATTAGTGTTATGGGGGATTAGGATGAGCATTGTCTCGAAGGCTTTGTCCTGGGGAGCCATGTGATGCCTTGGAACTTAGCAAATCAAAGAAGAAAGGAATAAAGAAATGAAGACATGAAGAATGAGGAAAGAAGACCCGCATAGCATTTGATAAAATTGCAATTACTCTTGCATATTTCAGGTTGTATAAGGGTAGAGCTCGGCTACCCATCTTTTCTCTTTTTGGGTTGTACGGTGGCACCTGATCGCACCAGCCTTTTTTTTCTTTTGTGGTAGTTATAAAATTGATTGATGTTATATTTAAAATTATGCATAGTAAATGGCTTGTTTTTCATATTTTCTTAAATGATTGATGCTTTAATTGTGGCATGGATGGGATTAGGCTCTCAGGGTAAAATTAATTTTTCTATCCTAACTAATCACTCAAAACTAAAATTTTAAACAACTCATAACTCACCATTAGCCTGAGCATTAAATAAGATTATTAAAAGATTTAACAACCCTTTAGCTGAATGGTTGAATGTTTCACATCATTGTTGACCTCACTTTTAGTGAGAGTTCTCAATCTCCTCATCATACATCTAGGACTCTTCTAGGCACTAAGAGCTTCTTAGTCTTAAGACACTTCTAGTGATTAGGTGAACACTTAACCTAAGCCTAGAGACTTAAAAAGGTTAGTCATAGGAGTAGGCTATGCCTTAGGGACTTAGGGAGACATACCTACCTTATAACCTAAACCAAATCCATGTTCACCTTCTCAAACCAAACCCCAAATTCAAATCTGAGTTCAAATTCAAATTCTAAATTCATAATCAATCTCAATCTTAAATCCAAGGTGAAAATCCTTCCTAAGCCTTATAATCGAATCCCATGGAATTGGCCCTAGCAGAATTCAAATCAATCCAAACTCAATTGATTTTCCTAAATATCAATTCAACCCTTCAATCACTCTATCAAACTTACAACCAAGCTCAATTCCAAATCCAATTTGGCAAAATCAAACTAAATCAAATTTCCTATCTAAGCCATGTGATCCATTTTCATGAGCTTAGCCAAAATCTCATTCAAATCAAATCAAACTCAATTGGTCATCTCATGGATCAATTATTCCATCAATTATTTCCCAAATATAAATCAAAACTACACTCAAATGGTCAAAACTAAATCAAACTAAATCAAACTAAGTCAAAACCCTTCCTAAGCCATATGATCTGATCCCATGAGCTTAGCCAAATCTTAACCCAAATCAACCCAAAATTAATTATTTTTCTTATAAATCAATCATATATTCAATCATATTCATAAACATAAATGAAATATACACTTCAATTATCAAAATTAAATCAAACTAAATCAAATTTCCTTTTAAGCCCTTTAGACCTACCTTCATGAGCTTAACTAAAATCTCATTTAAATCAAATCAAACTCAATGGAATTTCTCATAAATCAATTATTCCTTCAATTATCTTCCCAAATATAATTCATATATACATTCAAATAGCCAAAACTAAATCCAAAATCAAATCAAAACCTAATCCAAGAATCTTTGGGCCAATTCTTTGGACTTAACCAAATCCCATCTAAATCAAGCCAAAACCAATAGATTTTCTCTTGAATCAATCATTCCTTCAATCACTTATCCAAATAAAAATGAAACCTACAATCATCAATTCAAACCAAGATCGATCCAAGTGAAACCCAACTTAGCCCTTTTGATTTGAAATTTTCAAATGAACCAAAACCTATTAGAATCCAAATTGATTGCAATTAAATTTATATTTGAATCCTAAACTCATATATAAATTCATCTAAACCTTAATCAAACCAAAATTAAGCCAATTGACCTGTTTAGGTTCACTTGACCCAAAGTGACCTAAAGGATCATTTTGAGCCAAGTTCCAATCCAACCCAAATTGGATTAAAACAAACCAACCTAAATTGCCTACCATGATTGTTGACCACCTTAGGATGATCAATTATCACAAATTGGGTCAAACCAAATCAACTTGGTCATTTGACCAAGTCAACCCCTTGAACCATATGAACCCAAACTAGCCAAATCCTATCCTACACCAAATCAATTGAAACCATGGATTCACACCAACCCATGATCAATGATTGAACATGACTTGACCATCAATTATTCCAAACCAAAATCCAATTAGCCATTTGACCCAAGTTGACCCAAATTAACCTGAAAGGTAAAAATGAGTCAAATTATGATGAAACCCAAATTGATTGCAATCGATGGATCAAGTTCATTCCAAATCAATTATTGAACTTGATCAAAGCCATAATTGAAGCCATTTGACCAATTGGTCAGCTTGACCCAGCTTAGCCCAAATTGACCTAAAAGGTCAAATTGGCCAAAATCCAAGTTAAATCCAAATTGATTCAAACCAAATCCTATAATCATTTTCAATTGATGAAATGATACTAAAAGCCATGAAACAAACCCATGACACATTGGAGGCTGACCAAACCTAACCCAAACCCATCATGGGTCAACTTAAAATTAGCCCAAACCTATTTAGAACCAAGACCAATGCAAATCCTACATGGATCCTCTCCCCCATGTGGGATTTTACCAAAAATGGCAAAGTCCACTCTCCGTTTCATGTTGACAGTCATCACTCTTCCAAATGAGGGATCCCTAAGCCTCCTAGCCCACTCTACAAGGGATAAGACTTACGATGGACCAAAGGGAGGTGAGCCAACTCACCTCCCATGCAACTCGAGCACCCAAGGGATCAAGGAAACATAATCAGCCCATATCAAGCCTTGAGCCACCTCCCACTCCTTCCTCTAACCAAACTAGGCCGCACAGACTCGATGGGGACCACTCTGGTGCTCTATCAATGGCTGGTCAGTTGAAAAATGGGAAGCAATCCCATCCATCCAACTCAACAAACTGAGGGGTATACTCCCTCAATTCGAATGGGAAATGCATCATTTGACTTTGTGAGAGCTTCCTAGCATGAATTCAAACCTCCTTGTAATCCCTAGAGCCATCCCAAGCTTCCCACCTTTGGCATTTCTCTTCCCTGCGTGAAATCAAAATAAGGGAGGCTAATCCTGATCCAAGCTTACTCGTTTCGCAACTGAAAACAAATTACTCATACACACACCTTCCACCCACGTCATCGAAGCTACCTAAGTCATTTCTCAAGCTTCCAAGCCACCAGAGGATGGACTTCGATCACCACTGAGCTCCAAAATGATGGAGCTTGATCCACCGAGTGAACCAAGGGGAATTGGCTTGCGTGCGACTCAACATGGTCTCATCTCTACTAGACGAAGCTTCCTTCATCAATCCCACCATCGGTCTTGAGCTCCAATGAGGTAATTTCTCAAAACCATAAAAATAAGAAAATTTTGTTGGAGCTTTTCAAAGGAAACTTGCATGTGAGTTGATCTTGATCATTGAATGTGTTTGATTTCCTTCCTTGATGGTGTGGGTTGATTTTGGAGTTCATCGCTTACGGGAAGAAGGATCACGGGTTGTCCGTTTCGCATGATTGGAACATACAGCTCTAATCAAATTGCGTTAGATCCATATGATTTTCTCCCTTTATGTCGCTCGATCTGAGATCAGATGACGGAGATCAATACCACGTCTGTCGCTGGGTGACTTAGCATGCAAATGTGACAACTTAAATAGTCAATCCTGTGGCGCCACATGGAAAGCGCACCGCGTCAACATAGGATTAGGCTTAATTAAGACTTTTTAATATATTTTTAATGCTAAAACTTCCATAATTCATAACAAATTATAGATAAATCCAAAAAAAAATATAAACTTAGGCTCATTTTAAAGGAAATTTAGAGCGAAATCCTTTGAAATTGTTCTTAATTAATTTTGAATAGTAATTTTGGCTTAATTAATATTTAATTGAAATTTTATTTAGCCTAATAATTCCTTAATTAATTAACTAATCAATTTCAAACTTTCTACAAATGTTTAGGGGGATGACCTTTGCCTCCCCTATTTTTCTTGGAATTTATTGGTTGATTAATTGGAGAAATTAATTGTTTAAGCCCTAATTATCTTTCTAATTTAATTAAGTGGTAATTAAATATGTGAACAGTAATTAATCAACAAATTGGACCCCTCAATCACTATTGAATAGTGGGGAGATTTAGTGAATTGGGTTGGAGCCTCCCTCCTAATCTTTTCCCTTAGCTTCCTTCTCTTTTTCAACCAAAAATGCTAGGTAATGATTAATAACTAATTAATGGTTCAATTAGTTAAATTGAAATCCAAATCAAATAAAATCATGCTTAATTGAATGAAAAGGTTATGGAATCAGGTTAGGACCTCTTTCCCAACCTTTTCCCCTTAAGCCCATCTCATTTGAAAAGTTAATTTATTAAAATTAGTAATTAAGTAAAGAGGAATGGATTAATGGATTGATGATTCAATTAACCTAATTAAAAGGGTAAATTTCATATGATTTTCCTTAATTGATCGATGGGTACAACTTTAGGTGCTCAATAACCTAAAGAGAGTTAATAAAATTGTGGTTTTCTAACATGTGTGAGAAAATCATAAAAGTAATTAAGTGAGTATCTTAAGCTTAATTAATTAATGATTGTGAGCTAATTGCATTCACCCCTTTCATTTCATTGGAGCATTGTTATATACTTTCAATTCATTTGCATATTACATTGGCTCATAATCATTTAATTAATTATCTTATGGTGACATAGGTAAGGGTTTAATTAATTGACTTAGTTCATACCTTAACTTAATTAATCCATAAAATTAACCTAATTTCTTCTCATTAAATCAAATTAATTTACACATGTGGAATGGGATTAGGATTAGCAAACATCCTCTCATATTTCTTAAATCAAATCAAATATCAAATTAAAACTGTCATTCAGAGATTTTGGTTTATTTTAAATAAGCTTATTTGGTATGATTGTCCTTAGGAATTAATTGGATTGAATGAAATTATGGGTTCATGTCTCTTTATTTCTTTCCAATCATATTAAATGTTGTATGTTACTTGATTTATGCATTCATCTCTTGCAAAATTAATTAAATGAAATGATTTCCTTTATGTCAAGCTTGCATGTGTTGACTTAAATTAAAATATGTGAGGCTATTATCACTATTAAATTAAAAAAATTATTTTCAAAAGTATATACATCAACTATAATATGTGTAGTGATGATAATTATGAATATTCATAAGTTTGCATGTGTCTATAGCTTAGACCATTTGACATGGAGTCCTCTTTTCTTTAATCTTCATGGTCTTACATAAGAATATGAATAGCAACAAGTGTATAGTTCATTTGGAAAAAACACTACATTTGTTTGGATTCATTCTTATACATCTCCATGTGAGAATTAAGAAAGGCATGCATTCATATTTATTCAAGTGATTGATTCGATTGATCATATGGTTTAGAGCCCTCTTTCTTATGTTCATGTATATAGACTTACATATGTTTGAATGTAATGGGTATATAGTTTAGACATCCCAGGAAATGAGGCTTTAGTTAGCCCCAAGGAGGTCATTTGATTACCTCACTTCCCTGGTTAGCAATGACATGTACCTATTTAATTTCATTCTTATGTATTTTATATAAGAATTTAGATAGAGCTTTAAACTAATATGATAAAATAATTCAATCAAATGAAACATCTAAATTCCAAAAGTATATGCTTACATCCATCATTTAAGTGTGCTAAAAATATATTGTATGTGTAGGTATACTTAGGATTTAATATCATGTGCATGCTACATATGATGGAAAGAAATGGATGAACATATGTCATGTGATAGTAATTCATTCCAATTAATCTTAAGATGCCTCTCTTATTGAATATGATTATTTAACGTGAACCTAAACTTAAGATTAATTTAAAACATACAATAAGCCATTCACTAAAAGGGAACTTATTAATCAATATGCTTTAGAAATGATTTAATGTAGGGAATGAAAGAGAGTAATCCCCTCTTCTTCTTCTCTTTATAATATTTAGTTGCTAGGCGTTAATCAAATAAAACCAAAGAAGACACTAAATAAAATTCTCAAATCAACTAAACCACTTAAGGTAAAATCAACTTCTCATGATTAAACATCCACTCATACTTAGAAAATCATAACAAAGCCTAGTTAGGACATACCACACAAGCCTTAATACACACACTTTAGACCAAGTCACTGCTTCTAGCTTTATGTTAGGGCAGTGTATGGTTTGATGTGTGTTTGGTTTTATGATGTATTATTTTAGACTGGATGTTAGGGTGCATGCTTCGTAGACTGGATGTTAGATTGATATTAGCCTAATCATAGTTTCTATAGGGGATTGTGCTTAAGGGGTGTTTAAAAAATAAATATAAATGCTCTCTTTTGTAGGTTTCTTAACCCCTTAAGCATAATCCAAATTAGGACATGTGGGCTTGGTTACCCATGTGAAGGGTGCTAAGTCCAAATTATTTATATAACTGCTTGGGTTGTATGGTGTGTTTAGCTAACACTTATTTTGCAGGTGTAGTTAGATTTAATTTTTCTATTTTTAATGTAATTTTGCATTAGGAATTAGTTTTAGTGTTATGGGAGATTAGGATGAGCAGTGGCTAGAAGGGTTCGTCCTGGGAAGCCCTGTGATGCCTTTGAAACAAATCAAACCAAATGAAGAAATGAAAGAAGACATGAAGACTTGAAGATAAAAAGACCCCCATAACATTTATCATTTATAACTTGTAATTATTTTTTTATATTTCGGGTTGTATAAGGGTAGAGCTCAACTACCCATTTTTCTTTTCAGGTTGTGCGGTAGTACCCGATCGCACCGACCTTTTATTCTTTTGCGCTAGATTTATAATTATTTGATGTTATGTTTAATTGCGCAATAGAAATGGTATGCCTCTTTATAGTTTCTTTATGAATGGTGATTTAATGTGTGGCTTGGATCTAATTAGACTCTTAGAAAAAAAAATTTCTACCCTAACTACAACTCATAACTAAAATTTTAAATAGCTAATAACCTGACATAAAGCATAGACATTAAATCAAAATAATTAAAAGATTTAATAATCCCTTAGTTGAATATTGTATGTTTCATATCATGCATGCATATTCTCTCTCTCTCTTGAAAATAGGGGATTTCCATCCTTGCACGATAGGGGAATGCTTGACCTATGAGGGCATCCCTTGTGGTGGAAAATACCCCTTCTTGTTGATTTAGCCAATAATCTAATTTCATCATGCATATAGGCATACAAAATCCAATGACTTTTGTCAAAATGAAGTGTCAAAATCAAATAAAAATTGAAAATATTTGCATTAGGCTAAGTCATTACTCATACCACTCATGCTCTAGCCTCATAGAGAGTGGGTTTAAAGACTTTAGTTTCTTTCTAAACAATAACAACCTAACTTTCTTGCAAAATCATATGACTTGCCTACATAGTTTAAAGTGTAGGAAGAGTTAGCTGGCTGCCACTCTGGGAGATTATAAGTTCAGCAGTCGGGTGGTTTATCCTCTCTTGTGGAAATAAACCATATACCCATTTTTTCTTAGATTTAGGTCGTGCTCCAGCTCTTGTTAAAGCTCCATAGATTTAGAATCTGAGGTTGCTATTTTCTTTGGGCTGCAAGCATAAATCCTCACCTCTTAGGCATTCCCCTAACCTTGTATTAGTGGATTTTAGGCCCTAGTGACATAATAAAATTTCAACTCAAATATAATAATTCTCTTCAATTTCAAATTTATAAAGCACAACCATAAGATAGATTGGAATGCTCACTAGGTTTCCTAGTTTCATGAGCATTCCCTACTCATCTCTTTTGTACTCAATAATAAGTCTCTCCTTTTGAGCTATCCCATTTCATTTTCTAAATATAACTAATTTATTGATAGTCTTACCATTGAAATCTTTGGAGTCAATAATTTCTTACTTTAATCGAGAGTATTCCTAAGGAATTCACCTTTCTTAGGATGTAATTAACTATGGGGGCTTGCCCCCATAGGGAACTTTAGAAGTCAGTTTAATATAAACTCTACTTTATTCATCCATGTAAAGTAGGAAAAAAATCTCTGGTATATTCAAAGACCCATCATGCCTTAGGAGTCCTTATTAGGTGATTAGGTCCATTAAAGGGTGATGCCTCTATTTTTTGAGATAGTACATCATACCTCAATGTCATACCCAATCATTTAAATAAGTATATACTCAGATCTGCGTGGCATCTCCCATATATATATACATATCAAAATTAAACACCATATGACTTATCTCAACTCAAAAGTAGCCAGACAATTCCTATAGGGAGTTTTCCTGACACTGCCCTAAAGATAGGATGCCTGCTTATATATATATATATATATATTATTTCTTTGTTTATATGTTTGTGTGGACCCTGTTGGTGTGCGAGGGACCACATTGAGAAGGGGCTTGTATCAACCTAGTCCTATCTCATACTTACAGGACCAAGAGAGAATGTGCATATTTGCAAGATAAATTCTCCAACCATAGGGTTGGCTACTAGAAAAGGGGGATTGTCCAATCGAAGAGTAACCCGGGTAGTGTCTAAATGGGGTCGCTAAAAATATGATCCAAATAGAGTTACCGCAGGGGAGGTGCCACTAGGGGCTTTTATCCTGGGCTTTGTAAAAGAAAGCCTATAGGTATACGGTGGCAAATTCCAGGAGAATACTTGTAGAATTACATTTTCCATGAGTGGTGTATCCATCGGGTGGGTCGCTGTTAACATAGAGAGGACCAACCAACCTAAGGTGCCTGTAAGTGTGTGGCAATCAATTTGAGAAGAAGGATTATAGACTTACATCTTGACAGACAAAAATGATCACCAGGATAGTCTGTCATCGATGGGATAGATGCTATCTGACCTAGGGTGACTACTAAGCAGGGAGTCCCGTATAAGGACTAGACCCAAACTTGAAGTTGCCAGGAGGAAAGTAGCTACTGGGGACTTACCCTAAGCTTCAAATATACTCGATCTAGTCAGTGCATGATGGCTAGTTTGTGTAGACTTACATCTTCTTAAATAAAGTTGACATGGGGTAGCTTACCAGCTACATAGTAAGGCCTACCAAACTAATAAGGCACTCATCAATTTAGAATGGCCAAGTTAGGGAGAAAGGTTATAGACTTGCATCCTCCTAACAAGGAATCATTGGGGCGACACACTAGTAAGGTAGCATGTCAGCTCGACCTAGATAAACAAATGAGTGAGTGCTATAGGTGGCTTTATCCCACATCAAAGTAGCCCGAGATGAAAGATATGTGTTTATTTTATATGTGATTGAGTGTAGTTTGTGTTGGTGTTGTGTTGACACAAGATATGATTCTGCTTGGGTTCCTTACACCTACCCTAAACACATCGTGGCAGATTCACTAGCAAAGATGTTTCTTAACATGGAAGAGATGGAATTTGAGATGAATTTTTCATTAATAATTATTTTCAAATAAGATTTATGGATAATGTTTCTTCAGGTAGAGCCCATTGATTGGAAGCATTGGATGCTCTCCTTTATGATTTATGAGCTGATAAAATCCTCCTTGGTAGGCCTTCTCTATGGCAAAAGGGCCTTCCAAAATAGGTTCAAACTTGCCTCCCATCTTGCGACGTGCAATAATTTATCTCCTTAGAACTAAAATAAGCTCTCTTACTTGAAAAGCTCTAGGATGGATCAACTTATTGTGAGCTTGAATCATTTTGGCTTTATATAACTTAAGATTCTGGCATGCCCTGTAAGCATCTCTCCTCCAAACCTTCAAGCTCTTCTAACCACAACTTGGCATTCTACTCTGTGATAATATTGCTACCCACAACTATCCTTAGTGATGGGAGTTGGACTTCTTTTGGTAGGACTGCATCAGACCCATACACTAAGGAGAAAGGGGGTAGACTGAGTTGGAGTTCTATATGTAGTGAGATAAGCCCACAAGGCTTCAACTAAGTGCTCATGCCATTGCTGCTTGTTATCATCGAGTGTCTTCTTTAATATATGGATGATAGTTTTATTGAAGGCTTCTACCAAGCCATTTTCCCTTGGGTAGTAGATGGTAGAATATCTCTAATATATGTTGTATCTTCAAATAAAGCTATTGATTTTAGTGCTCTTGAATGCAGTACCATTATCGAATATAATTTGTGGAGACACCCTGAACTTATATATGATATGGTTCCTGAAAAACTAGAGCACATGCTGAGCTATGAACTCTTTGAGTGGGATTGCCTCCGCCCACTTGGAAAAGTAGTCGGTGGCAGCTAGGATGAACTGATGACACTTGGAAGAAGGAGGATTAATCTGCACTATGTCGGTACCCTAACACTCAAATGCAGGCTAATATAGAGTGTAGAATGTTGGGTGGTTGGTGTAGGGCCACACCGTCCACCTGACATTGGTGGCATCTCCTAGCTACATCTATGTAGTCTGTGATCATCGAAGGCCAGTAGTATCCTAGTCTCTTGATCTTAGCTTTCATCTTTAAACTTGAGTGTACCTCGATCACAAACTTATGGGCTTCATGTTTTCCCAAACAGCGTAACCACATATGATCGAAGGACCGCCGGTATATGGTGCCATCCATAAGAGTGTAGGAAAGTGCTCTCTGCTTCACCTGATGTTCTAGTGACTTTTCTTCAAGTAGTTTGTCTATGTTTAGATAATCCATGAATTATCGCTTCTAATCTGACTCGTCATCCTTTTTGGCAACGACAACCTCCCCTTCAAGAGAGAGTCTCTCGATGCATTCAGTACCAATAAGGGATAAGACTTGTCTATTTTGTATCCTTATTGGTGTGGACTCATCTTCTGGACATACCAACTCCTTAACAAGCTTGGCTAAAGCATTTTCTATGATGTTCTCTCCTCAAGAAGTCTTGTAAATAGTAACCTTTGGGATTTGAGCCAATAACTCTATAGTGTACTTATGGTAGTGATGGAGCTTAGGCTTTAGAACTTTATAAGACCCAATGATTTGGTTGATGACTAACTGAGAATCCTTGAAGATGTTAGTATCCTGGATGCATAGCGTAAAGGCTAACTCCAGACCGACAATCAGAGCCTCATATTCAGCTTCGTTGTTAGTGCATGGATTGGACAGATGATATGAGAATCTCATCACATCATAGTCCAGAGTTAGGAGAACTATTCCTACCCCTACCTTTTCTGGAAGAGTAGATCATGGTTCTTCTCTCTTTTGAAAGGAAGTCATGCCATCAAAATACATCTCTCAAAGGCGGTTGCTAGTATCCTCTAAGTTTATGATTTGTTCATCGAGGAGGTCATCACTAAGCGGTGAATTAGCTAGAAGTGGGTGTGCTGCTAAGAAATCTACTAGTGCTTGTCCTTTTACCTCACGGAGGGGTACGAAAGTAATATCAAACTGTGACAAAATCTTGGACCATCATGTCAACCATCTAGATAACATCGTGTCATAAGATATTACAATGGATTGATCCTAGAGATCAAGTTCACTTTATGAGAAAGCATGTAGACTCACAGCTTTTGGGATGTAAAGATTAAAGCTAGGCAGTGCTTTTTAATAGCTGGATAATTTGCCTCAGCAGGGATTAGATGATGGCTAAGATAGTAGAGTGCATTTTATTTCCCTTCATCATTGGCTTGGGCCAACAAAGCATCAAGGGAGTTATTTAATGCAATAGTATATAGTATCAATGGCTTGCCTGGGATAGGGGCTGCTATAACTGGTAGCATCTTCAGGTAGTGCTTAATGTCTTCGAAGGCATGCTAACACTTATCATCCCACTTAAACTTAGCATCCTTTTTGATAAGTGCTGAGAATGATTGATGTCTTCTTGATAGGTTGGATATGAAGCATCTTAGATATGCCAACTGCCCTTAGAATGATCTGAGTTGAGTTAAACTTTTAGGGGGTGGCATTTCTAATATCACTTTGATCTTCTGTGGATCAATTTCTATTCCATGGTGCTAGACAATAAACCCAAGTAATTTCCCTGATGCTACTCCGAATGCACACTTCAAGGGATTCATTTTGAGGTTAAATTGTATTAACCATTCAAAAACTACTCTCAAGTCAAAGAGATGGTCTTCCTTTTCTTTAGTTTTGACTATAAGATCATTGACATAATATTTGACTTGATGATGAATGAGTTCTTTGAAGATTTGAGTCATGGGCTGCTGGTAGGTAGCACCTGCATTTTTAGGGCTAAAAGGCATGAACATATAACAAAAGATTTCAGTCAGTGTTTGAAAAGTAATGTATCTTTCATCCTCATGGGCCATCTTTATTTGGTTATATCTAAATAATACATCCATGAAAGAAAAGATTGTTTGCGATGAGACAATGCCCACCATCAATTTCAATATCGGTAGTGGAAATTCATCTTTTGGACATGCCTTATTTAGATCTCTAAAATCGATGCATTTATGAATTTGGCCATTCTTTTTCCTAACTGGGATGACACTGGCCAACCAGGTAGGATATTTTTCTTCTCTGATAAACCCAACATCGATTAGTTTTTTGATTTCAAAAATGGCTTTCTGTTCAATGTATAATTGCATACGTCTAGGAGCTTGCTTGATAGAGTTAGCACTAGGCTCTATTGCTAGTTTGTGGACTACTACATCAGGAGATAAACTAGGCATCTCTTCATAACTCCATGCAAAGTAGTCCTTAAACTCAGTCAATAGTTTAACTAAGTCAATAGTTTCAGTTTGGTTCAACAAAGAATTGATTTATGCCAGACCTGAATTATCTTTATTTCCTAAGTTGATTTCTTTGAGCTCATCGATGGTTGACCTGATCTCCACTTCAAACTTTGGCAGTGCATCTTTGAATTGAAACTCATTTGGATCATCTGAAGTTTCTAAACACACCTCCTCATATGAGTTAGTAAGATTTGAAAAGAACCTATTAGATTCAAAATGATTGGTGATGACTAGGCAATAATCATCATGATTGAGTGGACCCACAATGCTGAATCCTAATCTCGATCCTGATTGAGGATGTCTACTTTAATTATCCCATAACCTTTCAAAGTAATCTGACTTGTGTTTAGACCAAGTGTGTGGGATTAATCCCTTCTTTGCTAGATTAAGAACACAATGCGAGTATTAATCAAAAGACAATTATATTAAATCTTTATATGAATCATCCTCAAGTTCTACATCAACTTCTTGACTTGAAGATGATGCTCCTAGAAAAAATCTTTGAGTCTTCCCATTTATGGATGACTTAGGGGCTTTCTTAACTACCAAACCCTCAACCTTTTATGAAGAAAGTGGGGTTAGAGCGAAGGTTCCCAAATGATGCATGATTGTTTTATATGCAGACTCGGATACATTTATTCTTTACTTTGGAGCTTGGTCTTCATCACTATCTGGTTTAAGTGTCACCTTGAAAGGGATCTAATGCTGAGAAGAGGTGGTTGGTGTGCTAACCACATAAGACTCATCCTCTGAACTAGATTATAAGTCTATATGGATAACATGTGTACTATTGGTGGCTGGGACATACCTCCTATTGGGTGCCCAATAAGGAGGCTTTCCACCTTTGGGGTGCCTCTGAACTATCCTCTGCTTCTGCCTAGTGGAGGTCGGATCATCCTACCCATATGTTTGAATGGAGTAATAAACTGTGGGTGAAATCTAATGTCAGGCTCTATTCTTTCCCCTGAGTCCATGTCTCGCTCTCTTTTATTTTGTTTTTCTTTCTCACCTTTCTTTTCATTTTCTATTTATTTTTTCTTTTTCTTTATTTTCTTCTTATCCCTCCTAAGGATTTTAACTAGATTCATGAGAATGAACTTGTTAATTTTGGGGGAGAAAATAGGCTGCATCCTCATATATCCCGACATCATGAACTGTGTATGGTTAGATATTTCTTTTGACACAATATTCAATCCCACCTCTCATGAACTTTATGCATTGATGTAGAGAGGATGGAACTATGTTGTTTTCATGTATCCACAGTCTCCCAAGAAAAGCATTGAAAGATGTATCCAAGTCTATGATATGAAACTTAGCTTCAGTCTTCCAATCATCTTTCTCTAATGGCAACACTATGGAGCCTAAGGCCCTCTCGCCTTGTTCATTGAATCCTATTAACATCATCCTCTCTTTTTGGAGTTTGGAGATTTCAATCCTCAAGTAGGCAAGGGTTCTTAGACTCATAATATTGATTGATGCACCTTGGTCAACCAGAACTCTTGATAACCTGTATCTGCCAATGTCCATTATAATGTAAAGAGGGCGATTATGCTTGGTCGTCCCTAGAAGCAAGTCTTCATCATTGAATGTAACTCCTAGGATGTCTTTTGAGCTGTGTGCCTCCTCTTTAGCAGTGGTAAGCTAAGATAAGCATATCTCTAGATCAAGAAGAGACTTGATTAGAGATTCCCTCATTTGTTTGATTAAGATAAGGGCGTCATATATGCTTAATTTAGCTGACAACTTTCTAAGATGAGCTAGGATGTTGTAATCAACTTTGACTTAGTCCTCCACAAGCATATCCATAGGTGGAGCATCCTGTGGAGGGGCTATCTGCTCACTAGAATCAATAACTTATTTATCCTTATCCTGAGGTGCTACCCCAGGAGGTAGAACTTTGTCACTGCGCAGGTTGACTTTAATGACTTCATGTAATGATGAACTTGTGGAAAACTCTACCTTCTCATCAGGTATACCTATAGCTTCTCCTATGGGATCCTCAAAGTCAGTTGACTCCAAGTTAATCTTAAGCGGTGAACTCGATTGATTCAAAAAAGGAAAGTCTGATTCTGAATCAGAGGAGAGGGGATTAGAATGACTAGAGCTATTATTATTTTCTTGACTTGGAGATTTTTCAAAAGGAATAAAATCTTGAGTATCATAAGTGGACAAGATGTAAGTAAAATCTACTTTCTTCATTGATTTCTTTTTAAGTGGAGGTACATGATAGAAATATAACAAAGTAAGCGAATTAAGGGATTTAATGCCCTTGTTTGCTAATACAATGCTCCTGCTGGTATAAGAGGACCTAGCAGAGGAAGAAGTAGTAGCTGCAATGGTAGATGGAGTGCTAGACTTGGATGGTGGTTGTGCTACTAAACTATCTTGGGCAAGTAAGGTGAGCTGCTGCTGCTGCTGTTGGGCTGTCATCTTCTTCAAGTTATCTTTGGCAACTTGCAAACCTTCCTTGATGTTGGAGATTTGAGCTGCCTCAGACACCTATAAAGAGAGTTTTTTGATCTTATAAACAACTTTTTTTAGAGATTCAAGATAAGATAATATCCCAACCTTCATTATCTTAAGAGGATCGTAAGTATCCCCAAGGATTACCCTAATAGAACTAGATGGTTGTTCTAATAAGCATTCATTAGGAATAACTATAGTGCCTGACTTGTAGCTATGCTCATGCCAGTCCTTAAAAATAATACAATCATCTAAGACATGTCTAATCATGCAGTGGTAGGGGTAATAGTTAGGATCATTTCTCTTGCCTACTTCCTTCGACCTCTTGGGCTCTGGTAACTAAAAGTTAGGTTTCTTTAAGAGATTCTTAAAGATTTTTCTAACTACTTTCCTCTTGAATGAATATGGCTTATTCTATCCATCAGTAAGAATAGGTGGGTAATGGCTACTTGGCGATGGGTAGGAGTATCACTGTTGGGTAGGCTGTTGATGTGGTGGGAATGGCCATTATGGCAGTTGTGATGACTGATATGATGGCCAAGGTGGTGGGAGAGGAGGCATCAAAGGAGGCTATTGAGCTCAGGGTCTTTCAAACTGGACTCTGGTTGGCTGTTTCCCTCAATTCACTATCAAAACTATCTCTAGCATCTTGTCGAACACCTTTTGTAGCTTGGGCTGAGATGATTGGTTAGGAAAAGGAAACTATTTGGCTTCCTCTTGCAGGCTAGCCACCTTGTTGATTAGTTTCTCAAATGTCTTGATGGTAAAGCCAATAAGCATGAAGGTGACTGAGCCATAAATATTCTTGAGGAGAATTTTAATGGCGTGCTATTCAGACAACTGTGGCTTGCATTTCATGCTTAGATTGCGCTACCTGAGAATATAATCAATAAGGGACTCATTGGGAACTTGCTTCACTATAATGAGATCTCCTACAGTCACTCTTTGCTAAGCTCTAATAAACCTCTTGAAGAAGAGGTGCCCCAACTCAGCAAAATCCTTCATCGAATTGTTGGATAGTTTGGCATACCAATCAAATGAAACCCCTGCTAGGCTGCTGACAAAGAGTATGAATAAGAGTGTGTCATTGACATTGATGTTGCAATAGCTGACCCTAAAATATGCTATATGCTGATGCAAGTTCCCATTGCCATCTAAGATTTTGTAGGAAGGCGGCACAAAACCCTTGGGATATTAAACTACATCGAATTCCTCTAGGTATGGTCTACCCTTTGGAATAGATGAGCTCCCCTTGGCTTGCGCCATCGCTTCCCTCACTTTTTACTCTACCATATGCTTGAAATCTTTTTCATGCATGGAGGTTCCATCTATGACCTTCTTATGCAAGCTACCAGCATCATCATCTGCGGGAATGCATCTAGGATGATCTAAGGTATGTACTAACTTTGGTCGGTCGGCTACCATAGGAGAAGGCTGTAAAATTGAGGTCCCATCTATGACCTTCCATGCATGAACCATATTTGTTGAGGGACATTTGTTGACCTACAAGTATGTGTCATAATTCAAACTAAGCGTATATAACAAAATTTATAAAAATCAATGGCGACGTCGCATGAATCGGGTTTAAAATGCCCTAATCGCTATAAGATTCGATCAAAATCATCTTAATTTGAAAATTCAGCTTTGTAAATGCATCTAAAATATAAAAATTAGTTAAATAAAAAATATTGGACCAATTAATAACAGATCAATTAATTAAAATCAAAATTTAATGAAATTATGTGCATATCGAGGTCAGGAAGCACCGACAATGTCCGAATGCCCTCCTTTAGTGAAATTGATTGCGTCGTTGTTGCAGAACGTCAAAATCTATCAAATGACACTTTTCATGATCAATTCGGAAAGTTTACATGAATGTTGAGTGATTCAAACATGATGTTGCATAATTTAAGCATAATTTTACTTCGATCATCACCGATGTTGTCCAAATGACCTTTGATTACAAAATCGACTGCACCATTGCGCCTGGTATAACAAAAATACCTAAAATTGATACCCATATTGATATGGTTCATCACAAGACATAATTTCATAATATTTGGCATAAAATTATTAATAATAATATTGTTATCTTATTAATCTATAATTAAGCAACTAAAAGCCACTTAAATCCCTAATTTTTACCCTAATTCGACCGTTCAAGCCACCAATCGAATAAGTAGGCTGAGAAATTTCATTGGGTGCCACATAATTAGGTGGATCGGTCAACCCTAAATCCCCATTGAGCGTTCAAAGCCCTCCATTCACGCGATTCCTCTTATTCTGTCTTAGCTCCCAACCGAAAGAGCTCTCATCTTGTGTGATTCCCGCACCCTCAATCTCCTTCATTTCATTGATGCAAGCCGAGCAACCAAATGAGACTCAATCTCTCACATTCTGTCGGTGCAAGCCGAGTAGCCGAGAGCCATATCCCTTCTTCCTCCTTTCATCCATGCGAGCCGAGCAGCAAAGGACTTTCCTCTCTCCATTTGTCTCTCATTCGGCCTATCCTACTGGAAGGAATGAGCAGCCTGTCCATATGAGCCAAGCAAACAAGGGAAATTCCTTTTCCTCTCTTCCACTCTTCTTAGTCGAGCAGCCCTAGCTGAGCAGCACCCTGTCTTCCTTCTCTCTCGTATGTAGCCTCCAATCCCAAGTGTAGAGCTGAATGAAACTCTTCCCTTCAACTAACTCCACCTATTGTTTGCATGAATCACTGATCCCTTTCACACTCTTTCAATCCATTAGCTGAAATCTTGGTATTTGGTTCCAATTTCTTGGTTTTTGTTAAGCTAGTTTAATTTCTCCCTAAGATTTAACATTTAAGAAAGCATCTAGCGTAAGAGAAGGATGATTTGCAAAATAGAAGCACTTAGGCTTGTCATTGCAGCTGCTATCTTATTCATTCCCTTTAGCAAATCTGCATGCTTTTCTCCCTTTCCTTACCCATCTTCCATATACTTTTACTTATCTATTATGTGCTTGGATTGGCTCACTTTCTAGCCTACTTCCTCACAACATAATTTCAGCCAAGGTAAAATAGAGAGGGTTGCATGTTTGGTAGAGCTTAAAGCATGTATTGGATGGTTATATTAGTTGAATTCTGCTTATATCTTGCTATTAAATGAACACTTTCTTACTGTGTTTAGAAGAAAGAAAAGAGGAATGAGAGTTTCAGATTTTTATGTAAAGGATTTAAAGTAATCTTTATAGCCTATTTGCATGAAAATTTCTATTTTACTCTCCCATCGATAGTGGCTTTGTTATTGGATCGGGATAAGACAAGGAGTTAATATATATATTTTTAATATCCTCCTAAGATTTGGTGTAGTTATTTTATCAATTGATATAATACAAGTTAGACCCAACTTAGATTATGCTACCAAATCAATAGCCTCTAAAGCAAAATGAAAAATGAGGCTGCATATAGGTGAAACCTAAGGTTGGCAAGTTGATTTGCAAGTTTTCAATGACTAAATGTAATATCTTATTATGTTAAGTTGAAATTGAATTAAAATCTCTTACATGTTATATCTGATTTTTGCTATTATGCATTTTCCAATGCTTAAATTAATGTTAAAATGGGAAACATGAAGGGTTTTGAGATATGTATAAGCCAACGCTTGCATTTTGTATTATTGAATAGCACTTACTTTGGGTTTCATTTGAATATTGTGCAATATGACACTTCCGAATAGCTATCATATTGTATGAAATGAGACTTCATATGAATTGGATATGATGTTGCTTCCTTCATGATACTAAGGGCTGAAATTCATTTGCATTTTTACCATCAAGTTACTGTTTTGGCTTGTTGAATTTAAAGAAGAAAACAACATTGTTTAATATTCAACATGAAAATGATGAAATGAGACTTACATTTATTAAAGGCTTATAAATTAATTTGTTGATTATGCATTCCAAATGTTGAACTTTGGATGAAATGCTGATTGAAATTGTGATAAGTCATGACATGAGATAAAACTTCACTTACACAATGTTTTTTTTGCCCCAATGCATATATAAAAATAAAATTGCAAAGAAATTTTTAAGTTATATAAGTACCCATTCACATTGTTTTAATGTGGCGGGAAAATCTGTGATAAAAGCACTTATTCATATTGTTTCAACGTGGCAAGAAAATCTACTCTGATATAAGTACCTATTCACATTGTTCCAATATGGCAAGAAAATCTGTTGTGATATAAGTACTTGCTCACGTTGTTCTAACATGACAAGAAAATGTGTTTTATGATAAGTATCTGTTCACATTATTCTAATGTGATAGGGAAATCTATTTTGTGATAAGTACCCATTCAAATTATTCCAATGTGGTGGGAAAACCTGTAATATAAGTACTTACTCACGTTGTCCAATATGGCAAGAAAATTTGTTTATGATAAGTACCTGTTCACATTGTTCCAATGCGATAGAGAAATTTGTAATATAAGTACTTGCTCATATTTCTCCAATGTGGTAAGAAAATGCTATGCTATGCAAACCCATGCATGCCTTTCTTAGCATGGCGGGCAAATAAAATTTCTGGCCATGGTGTCTTATGACATGTACCATGCATGCCTTTCTTGGCATTGTGGAAAGGCCTAGTCTCCTGAAGTAGCCCCCTATGCGGTGATGACATAGGGAGGCTACCGAAATTTTTAATAAATCAAATCTACAAAAAGTTTGAATTTGATATGATTTCAATTATAGTTCTAAACTTAACATGCCACGAAAGGGAAGTGAATCAAAATTCAAACTATTTATGAAAATATTAATCAATTGATTCAATCTTAAAGGCTCAAGTTAATTGAAATCTAAATCATAAAAGATTTGATAATTTATTCACAAGCAGAAGGTATGACTTGATGTCTTAATAATAAACATTGCTTGGACATTTTCAATTACCATTTGAAATACAACATGTGCTTTATTGAATGAATTAATATAGGGCTTAAGGGAAGTTTGAATCATAAGCTTGAATGAGCTTAAATTTAAACCATTATACTGGGCAATTTTATGGCTAAACCTGTTGCTTTATGGTTTATACAAATGTACAAAGGAGTTAAACTCTTGTACCTATATAGTTTCACATGAATCTATAGCTTTGGGCTTCATGCCAAATGCTTAATGGAATGAATCATAATATATATTCAAAATACTACTACATTCCATTCAAATTAAACATACATATGAATACTCAAGTTAAATGAATTTCATGCTTATTTCATAGAGAGATGTTTTGCTTAATTGCCTGATTCATGTAAACTTTTGAAAGAGCCTTTATCATTAAGAACATATTCTCACTTGATTCATGCAAATACTTGAAAGAATTAAATTCATGCTCTACAGAATAGATGCATGCTTGATTTATTGCAGAATAAAAATATGCTTGATTTAGAATAAGTGGTTGAAAGAACCAAGCCTATATCATTTAGAATAGACAATCACTTAGTTTATAACGTGTATTCATATTTTTATAGAACAAACTCTCACTTGATTCATGCAAGTATGTGAAAGAGTCAACACATATCTTATAGAATAGATCCATACTTAACTCATGAAAAATAGTTGAAAGAGTCAACTTGTCTTATAGAACATACCTCTACTTGATCTATGACAAACACTTGAAAGGGTCAAATCAATATTTAACAGAAGAGATCTTCATTTGAATTATGGTTTTAGGTATCAAAACTTGTGCTTGCAATTTGATATTTATGTCATGTCAAACATCACTACTTCAATTTAGACATTTCAATGTCTATACAACACTTTGAAGAACATATACTTGTATGCATATTGACGTATTCAATAGCTTAAAAATTCAAATAAATATGTGTGAGCAATCAAATGAAATGAATGAACAAATACATATGATCATTCAAAACTAGTTATTTACTCGCATGTGCCCTAACATATGTGTTATAAATATGAACTTAGTGTTTGAGGATGCTGCACGGGTTGAACCCCGGTTTGGTCTTAGGACCAAGTCCGGGTTAACAAAACCTAAAAATCTAATGATGCTATAATAATATTTTTAGCTTAATAAAATTTGAGAAGCTAATTCTATTATAAAATTGCAAAAGATAAATCTATCAGCATCATTGTTAATGTAATTTCTCAAGTTTAAACCCTCAAAGGGAAAGTCCCCAACCTGATGCTCTATGGTTAAGCTAGAGTTGACATGGTCTAGAGGACTATAGATTTTGAAGCAAACCCCAATTTGGTCTTAGGACCAGGTCAGGGTTAACAAAACCTAAAAAATATAATGATGCTATTATAATATTTTTAATTTAATAAAATCTAAGAAGCTAATTCTATCATACAATTGTAAAAGATAAACCTATTAACACGACTTTTCAAATTCAAACTTCCAAGAGGAAAGTTTTAAACCCAATCCTCTATGCTCAAGCTAGAGTTGACAAGGTTTGAAAGGCTATAAATGTGGAAGTAATAAATTTAGACCCGATCTTCTACAAGGAAGCAGACAGAGTTGACAAGGTCTACTACATTTAAAAGACAATCATTATTATGGTTTAAATTATCAATGTTCATATATTCAAATCTAAATCAATTATAAAATGATCAAATATTTAAATAAAATATATAAATTAAATAAAATTAATTATTTAAATTTAAAGTTAAAATTAATCCACCCCTCCACAACTATTTATCTAGGGTGATAAATTAAGATGACTTTTGCTCACAAAGAGCTAATGTCAAATCAAATGGATAACTATTTTCACACTCAAATAATATTAAGTTTGTAAGGATGTGGCCTATGTCATTTGTCCGCATGGTTTTGCTACAAAATGGCATCACATAAATAACGGTTATGACCATAGCCCTATGACCGGGTGGTTCACCGCGATATGACACCACTAAATTATGTTCACGGCTATAGTCCGTATGTTCCCCAATAGCTTTGCTCTTTGAGCTGTGAATTATAGAATGTGTTTGATTGGTAAAACAACCCTATGTTAGCAAAGGTTGACTTGCAAAATGAGAGTGAAATCTCTGGGTACTGTCTTATCTACTATTCATCTACCTTCTGAAATTTTTAATGACACTTAAAACACTTTGTTTATCACAAGAGGTCGGTGGCAAATTTTTGGATCCCATAGATTTCTAACGACTCTGTTGGGGACATGTTTCTCTTTCCATCTTTGGCTAGTCGAACCTACGTTATAATTGCAGTGGAGTGTATAAAAAAAGAAATTACAAATGAAACTGAAATTGAAAAATGCTTTCTAGATAGGGTCTTGAATCACTTCAGATTATATTTAGAGCCTGTGTTTTAGTATGTATACTTTTTTGAAAAAAAGGTGTAGTGTATTGATCGTGCTTCACTTCGAGTAGCCATTCAACATGATCTTACCCAAGATGAGAATGCTAATCTACGGATGAAAGAGCTTGATGCGCTTGATGAGGTTAGGCTCCAAGATCAGCAAAATATAGAAGTCTATCGAGCAAGGATGTCCAAAGCATTCAACCATATAGTACGTCCTCGAGATTTTCATGAAGGGGAATTGGTTCTGGTGCTGAGAAGACCAATCATCTCTCATCGCAAAATAAGCGGTAAATTTGAGCCTAATTGGGAAGGACCCTTCGATATTGAAAAGATATATCATGGAGGAGCCTACCAGTTTGTTGACTTCAAAGGTGAAAGACCCATGCCGTCAATTAATGGTTGGTATTTAAAGAAGTATCACATATAAAAGGGTAATTAAATAAATTTTGTACCTAAAATCTTTGTTGTCAATCATATGTTTTTTAGTTGGAAATTCTCTTGTAACATAAGAATGCATTTTCGAAATAAAGCAAAAATCCTCCTGTCAGACAGGGGGCATTTAAAAAAAAATTTATAGTAAAATATTAGGCTTTCCTTGTATGATAGGGGGCCCTTATTGTATTTGGGTTGACATCATGCCTAATGCCGAGATCCCCATATACATACTCAAAATTATGTATCCAAATTCTCAAGTTTAAAAGTCTTATTGACTAAAAAGAAAAATTTTTAAGTCTGTGAACTTTAACAAATCAAGTTGGATACACATCTTCCATCCAAAAGGCTCAAGTTGGTGCATAAGGTTGGACTCAACATGCCTAAATAGGGCCGAGTCACTGACAGGTCTGCTTACTCAACATGCCATAAAGGCCATAGTAAGAGATCCCCATCTCATTAGCCCGATGATAAAATCCTTCATCAATCACTCAAGTCCAAGACTCAAGTGGGTGCATAAGGTTAGACTCAACATGCCGGTCAGTCACGACAGTGTCTCACCCACAAAGGCCGTAGTAAGGGGTCCCTCTACTTCGTTAGTTTAAAGACAAGAGCATCCAAATCTCCAAATCCCCCTACTTCATGCTGTTTATTACTTTCCATCATATATAACATGCATTTGATTAAGTCCTAAGCATAACTATACATGCAATTTGTATCTTAGCACACTTAAATGATGAATGTAAGCAAATGTACTTGGAATTGATGTTTCATTTGGTTGAATTATTTTGTCATGTTAATTTAAGGTTCTATCTAAATTTTTAATACAAAAGTATAAGAAAAGAACTCTAAATCATATGACTAATCAATCCAACCATGAACAAAATATGAATGCTTGTCTTTTTAATAGAAAATGGAGTTTTCATTCATTAGCTAAATGCACATTCAAATGTATAAAAGTTTTATGCAAGTACATTTCCATTATTTTGCACCAGGGGAGTGAGGTAGGAATTTTCTTGGGGCTACTTACTTTCATCCCCAGAATGTCTAGACTAATATACCCGCTATTCTTAAATACATATGGATGTATAAACAACTATAAGAATAAAAAACTATGCACCACTTAAACAAAATATTAATGCATATCTTTTTAATAGAAAAAAATGGCATTTTCATTCATTAGCTAAATACACATTCAAATATATAAAAGTTTTAAGCAGGTACGACACCATTATTCTGCACTAGGGGAGTGAGGTAGGAACCTTCTTGGGGCTACTTAAAGTCGTGCATCCTAGGATGTCCACACTAATATACCTGCTATTCTTAAATACATATGGATGTATAAGCAACTATAAGAATAGAAAACCATGCACCACTTGAACAAAATATGAATGCATGTCTTTTTAATAGAGAAATGGAGTTTTTATTCATTAGCTAAATACACATTCAAATGTATAAAAGTTTTAAGCAAGTATGACACCATTGTTCTGCATCCGAGGAGTGAGGTAGGAACCTCCTTGGGGCTACTTAAATTCATGCATCCCCGGGATGTTCAGACTAATGTACCCTCTATTCTTAAATACATATAGATGTATAAGCAACTATAAGAATAGAAAACCATGCAAAAATTATATTTTATTTGATTTATTTATTTTGTGTAAATTAAATTAAAGCTCTATCTAAATTCTAATATCAAAATGCATAAGAATAAAATCAAACGAGTACACCACCATTGTTCTGCACTAGGGGAGTAATGTAGGAACCTCCTTGGGGCTACTTAAAGCTGTGCATCCCCAGAATGTTCAGACTAATATACCCATTAATATTCAAACTTATACAAATCAATATATGAATGTAAGCAATAGACCTCATTTCATACACTAAGTTTATATCCACATGCATCTCCTATGTATATGTAACTAAAGTCATAATATATATATATATATATATATATATATATATATATATATATATATATATATATATATATATATATATATATAGATATAATTCATTAATAAGCTTTCGAAACTAAAGGAAATCATATTCATTTAATTAATTTAAAACTAATGAATGCATGGCTACAAGTGGCATACAATATTTTAATATGATTGAAAAGAAATAAAGAAACACAAGCATGTAATTTCATTCAGTCTAACTAAGTCCTAAGGACAATCATATTAAACAAGCTCATTTAAAACAAACCAAAGTTTCTTAAAACCAATTTTTTCTATCTTTATGTTTGATTTGATTTAATAAATGTGAAAGAGGCTTGTTAATCCTAATCCCATTTCCCCATGTGTGAGTTAATTTGGTTTAATGAAAAGCAATTAGGTGATTTTATGTCTTAATTAGGTTAAGGTATGAGTTAAATCCATTAATTAACCCTTACCTACATCACCTTAAGTTAATTAACTAAATAATGATGAGCTAACATGAGATGCAACCACATGAAAGGTAAATTAGCAATGCTCCTAAGAAAAAGAAAGGGGCCTAATGTAATTGGCTCATAATTAATAATTAATTAAGCTTAAGGGACTCACTTAATTACTTTTATGGTTTTCTCACACATGTGAGCTAACTATAATTTCATTTGCTCTCTATTTAGATTATTGAACACCCAAAGAGCTACCAAGAATTAGTTAAGGAAGATAGGTTTAATCAAGTTAATTAAGGTCATTAATTATCTAATCAAATCCTAATTATCCTTAATCAACAATATGAAATGGACTTAGGGAAAGAGACAAAGAATGAAGTTTAAGCCTCAATCCCTAAATCTTTTCAATTAGTTAATCAAAGTTCAAATATAATTTTGGTTTTGATTGATTGATTTAATTAATTAATTAATTGATGAGTCTTAATTAATTAATTTTAAAGTGGGAATGAAGAGGACTTAAGGAAAAGATTAGAAGAGGTGTCCCAATCCATTTCCTAAGTTTCTCCACTATTAACAGAGGTTAATGAGTTTAAGTAATTAATTAATCCACTATTTATTTGATTAATTATCACAAATTAAGCTAAGAGAGTAATTAAGGCTTAATCAATCAATTTCCCTAATTAATTATCCAATAAATTCCAAGAAAAATAGGAGAGGCAGAGGTCATCACCCTAAATATCTCTAGAAAGTTTGAAATTAATTGGATAATTAACCAAAGAATAATTAGGCTAATTAAAATTTTAATTAAATCTTAATTAAGTAAAAATTTCTATTCAAAACTAATAAATAATAATTTTCATGGATTCTCCTTTGAAATACCTTTAAAATGAGCCCTCATTTATATTTTTTTGGATTTTTTAAGATTAGTTATGATTTTAGGAAGTTTCAACCTTAAAAATTAATTTAAAAGCCCTATTAACCCTAAATCTCATCGGCGCCACATGGCACGCCAGGGTTGGAGGAAATTGTTGTAGGGAGCTCAAGGTAAGATATGGGGGGCTTGAGAGGGAAGGAGGTGAACTCCCCTTGGTCCATGGCTGATCCTAGCTATTTTAGGGTGGGCTAGGAAGGCTAGGCATACCCCATTTGGCACTTGGATGGTTGCCCAAGTGATGGGAGAGTGGACTTGGCTTTTTATGGAAAGGATCCAATGTGGGAAGGTTTATCCAATGGTTAATTTTCTTGGCTTGGGTCCCACTTGGATTTGGAATGGTTTGGGAATGATCTAGCACTAGTTTGAGTCGGGTTTGGCCAGCCATTAGGGTCCCATGGGTTGGTTTGAGATGGTTTGGCTTCATTTGTTTAAATGGGTTCATATGGGTTCATGTTGGGTTGGGTTGACCAATTGGTCAAATTGGGTCAAACCAAGGATTGGGTTAGGTTTAAATGATGGTTTCAAGAGTTTTGGTTCAGATGGTTTTGATTAATTTGCCTTAGGTTTGATTTTGGCTCATTTGGATTCAAATATGTCAAATGGGCTAAGTTGACCAATTTGACCAATTTTATCAAATTGGGTCAGGTTAGGTGTTGGTTCATGTTCAATTGGTTAATTAAAAATGATTGTAGGCTTTTCTTTGGTTTGGTTTTATTTGGGTTTAATTTGGATTTAATTTAGATTTTGGCCAATTTGACCTTTTAGGTCAATTTGGGCTAGGTTAGGTCAAGTTGACCAATTGGTCAAATTGGGATAAATTATGGATTTGGTTAAATTCAATAAGTGATTTGGAATAAACTTGAGCCATTGGTTGCAATCAATTTGGGTTAAATCATAATTTGACCTATTTTGGCTATTTAGGCCAATTTTGGCCAACTTAGGTCAAATGGTCAATTGGGCTTGGTTTGGCTCAATTAAGGGTTTGATAATGTTCAATCATTGAATATGAATGGGTTTGGCTCAATTAAGGGTTTGATAATGTTCAATCATTGAATATGAATGGGTTTGAATTAATGGTTTCAATTAATTTAGTATACAGTGGGTTTTGGCTAGTTTAGGTTTCATTTGGGTTAAAGGTTGTCTTGGTCAAAGGACCAAGTTGACTTGGTTTGACCCAATTCAAGATATTTGATCACCCTAGGGTGATTATTGATCATGATATGAGGTTTGGATGGGCTTAGTTCCATCCAATTTGGGTTGGATTAATACTTTTCTTAAAAAGGCTCTTTAGGTCACTTTAGGTCAAGTGGAATTAAATGGGTCAATTGGTTTGGTTTTGGCTTGATTCAATCTTAGTTGAACTCATATATGGGTTTAGGATGAAAATATAAATCCAATTGTAATTGGTTTAAATTCAAATTGATTTTGGTTCATATGACAATTTCAAATCAAATGGGGTCAACATAGGCTTGACTTGAGTTGACTTGGATTTGGTTTGATAATTATAGTTTATATTTATATTTGGATAGGTGATTAAAGGGATTATTGATTCACGAATAAATTCATGAGTTTTGAATTGATCTGGGTATGATTTAGCCAAGTTCAAGAAATTGGCTAAAAAGCTAAAATTAGAAATTTTATTTGATTTGGGTTTGATTTTGGCCACTTGGATTTATATTAAATTTATATTTAGAAATATAAATGAAGATATAAATGGGTCATGAGAAAAACACTTAGGTTTGGAGTGATTTGAGTTGAGATTTGATTAAGCTTATGGAGGTAGGTCCATATGGCTTAAGAAAGGTCTCAATTTGGTTTGATTTGATTTGAATGGTTTGAATTAGATTTTATTTATATTTATGAGCATAAATGAAGGAATGATTGACTTATAAAGAAATCAATCAAGTTTGATTTTATTTAAAAGGGGTTTTGGATAAGCATATGAAGGTGTTTCATATGGCTTAGAAAGCGCTTTTGGTATTTGAATTTGATTATGGTTCATATTCCTTATTTACCTCATTTTTAGAATGAGCTATCAACCCCTCCATCTTAGGCATATGACTCCACTTAGACTTTAAGAGTTCCTTAGTCTTAAGATAGATCTAGTGATTAGGTGGACACTCCCCTAGCCCTAGAAGACTTACAAGAGTTAGCCATAGGAATAGGTCTTGCCTTAGGGCTGTTAGGAAAACTTTCCTACCCATTAGCTTAAACCATTCATCTCTTTCATTCTTTGAAGTCAAACTCAAAATAAATTCTATTTGATTTTATCTAAACTCAAATTAATTCTATGATTGAAATCCATGATTGAAATCTATGATTGAAACCTATGATCAAAAATTAAAAATTTTCAAAGTCTATTTTTTTAATACATTTATATTCTCATATGCAAATGAAATGTAAATTCAAACCCATCAAATCAAATTCAAAATTCCAAATCAATTCATGAAAATTTTCTTAAGTCCCTTTAATTTTTCATTAATGGACTTAGCCAAAATCAATCCTAAACCTTGATCAAACCTATTCAAATTCATGGGATTTTCCTAAAACTTGTTAATATTCTCATTTATATTCTCATATATAAATGAAATATAAATATAAATTAATCAAATCAAATCCTCAAATTAAATTCCAATTTAAAATTCCCTTAAATCCCTTAATTTTCCATTAATGGATTTAACTTAAACATCGATCAAACCTATTCAAACTCATGGGATTTTCTCAAAACTTATTTAAATCCTCATTTATATTCTCATATATAAATGAAATATAAATAAAAATCAATCCAATCCAATTCAAAAATTAAATTTCAATTTAAAAATTCCCATAAATCCTTTAAATTCCCTTTAATGGATTTAACCTAAATCATGATTAAACCACTTCAAATCCTTAAAATTTTCTCATGATCCATTTATATTCAAATATATAAATGAAATATAAATGAAATATAAATTCAAACAATCAAAACCTATTCCAAAAATCAAACTCAAATCCACTCAAAATCAAATCTAAGCCACTCAAGCCAAAATCTCGAACTTAGCCAAATCACTTTCAAATCAAGACAAACCCTTGATTTTCTCTCATGGTTCAATCAATCCTACAATCATGAGCTCATATATAAACCCAAAATTCAATCATTCAATCAAAAACCAAATCTAACAATTGGATCAAAACCCATTTTACTTCAAACCACTTGTAAATGAATTTATATTTCAATCACAAGTCCATATACAAGATCGACCAACTTCAAATCAAGCTTTGACTAAGCCATTTGACCCACTTAAGCTCACTTTACCCAAAGTGACCTAAAGTACCCTTATGAGCCAAATTTTGACCCTAACCAAATTTGATTGAACCAAACTCATATATCCCTCTCATCAACAATCATCAAGGGATGATCAATCAATCAAATTGGGTCAAACTAAGTCAAACTTAAGGGTTGACCAAGTTAACACTTAACCTAAAATAAAATCCTACATAGAAAAATTCCATCACAGGCCAAATTGATTGAAACCATTGATCTAAGTTCACTCATGACCTATGTTTGAACTTGACCAAGCCAACATTTGATCAACCAAATTGGCCCACTTGACCCAAGTTGACCAATTTTGATCTAAAGGGTCAAAATGTGTCAAAACTTGATCTAAGCCAAATTGATTGAAACCAACTGATCAAGTCCATTCCAAATCACTTGTGGAACTTGACCAAAGCCTCAATTGGCCAACTAGACCTAACCTAGCCCAATTGACCTTAGACCCAACATGACCTAAAGGGGTCATGTTGAGCCAAAATTGAACCTAACCAAAATTGATTGGAAACAAAGATACCAATCAACTTCATATGACTAACCTAACATAAAACTACCCTTGACCTACCTCAAATAGGTCAAATGGGTCAACTTGACCCATTTGACCTAAATGAAGTCATATGAGCCAAAACTAAATATATACCAAATTGAATCAAACCAAAGCCACCAAAACATTTCAAATGATCATATGAACTTGATCCAACCCTTGGTTTGACCCAGTTTGACCTATTGATCAACTTGACCCAAGTTGATCCATTTTGACCTAAATGGGTCAACATGAGCCAAACCCTATCAAATGGATTCCAAATCCAATGTAACTTAGCCAAACCTAGTTTCTCCTCGTACTTAAGATGTCGAAAGTAGAAAATAGCAAAATGACCATTCTACCCCTAATCCATAGAACAAATTTTGGCCTAGCCCATGGGTAATTTGGTCATACCCTCTTCACAATCACTTGAGGTTTTCTTAAAAGCTCAAGGGGACTTAGTGATGAGTGGTGCACCCAACCCAATGGGTTTGGGTTAAACCATTTGGTCCCTATACCAAACCCGACAACTTAGCTTAAAATTGGATTTTCAAATTCCCTCTTAAACTCAAATTCAGCACATGGGAAGTTGGAAATCCATTCTTCAGCTCAAACTGACCATGTGCACACTCAAAATAATCAAAATAAACTCTCCAATCTCATCAATTGGATCAAAATGGTAAGACCATTGCTGGCCGTCTGATCCTTCAAGGGGGAGATATACTCCCCCTAATTCAATTCAAAATTCACTTGCCCTCTATCGATTGAAGCCTAGGAACTCAGAGCAATCATCAGAGAGCACTCCCAAGCTTCTTAGAGAGGATTTGAATACCCTAATTCTCAGTTTTGCATAGTACAAAAATAGGGGAGCTCAATCCATTAGTGAATTTCTTTCACACTTGATCTCCTTCCAATTGCTCTTGCACACTTCATCTAGGAGCTAAGTTGAGCTTGCCTAAGCTTCTATTGGAGTTCCTACAGCAAGGAAGGATCAAATTCAATCAAAGTCAAAGCCCAACCAAGGAGGAGTTGGTCCATCCATTGATCCACTCAATCCCAAGGCCTAGGAATTTCAACAGGGCTTCATCTCCACCAGATGAAGCTACCTCATCGATCTCGAGCACCAGTGAGGTGTGGAATTTTTCGATCACTCAACTCAATATGGTGTGGAGCTTTGTGAAAGAAATTTTTACCTCATTGAATTTTGGCTGTTGGATTTGCCGCTCTATGTCTCTAGATGGTATGGGCTAAATTTTGTGTGATTCCATGCTAGATCGAGCCTGGATCTTCCCCTTGATCATGGACGGTATTTATTGATCAAGGGGAAGAACTTGTCTCTTCTCAGCCATCCATCAACGCATTTTAGATGGACGGTTGAGATTATTTAGTACTTTTAGAAATCTAGTTATCCTTTATAAACCACGGGGGAATCCTTTATCGTCTGATCTTTGATCAGATGGCCGAGAATATAAGCGTGTGCACCGCCACCGCCTTTTTGAGGTGATAACTTAAGCTGTCCCCTCATGACATGACGCGTGTAAAGCGTGTTGACAACCACCACCACGTGTCGCGCCGTGAGCCAAGGATTAACCAGAGATTAGTTATGTGTATTAATTAATTCCTAATTAATCTAGAGTACTTAAAAAATGCATAACTCATCATAGAAATTTCAAAAAAATATAAAATAAAAACTTATGGATATATAATTAAGCCTATGACATTTTAAAATTAATTTTGATGAGTTTTAGATTATGATTTTCTCTGAATTTGGGTTTTATTGGGAAGTATATTTTGTTAATTACTCTTTGATTAGGCCTTGATTAATTCCAAATTTCTTTGGTATGTTTTAGGGGATGACCTCTGCCTCCCCTAATTTTCTTGAGATTTATTGAGGGCTTGATTAGAGTAATTTCATATGGTTTCCTTAATTACCCTTCTCATGTAATTAAGCATAAATAGGGTATGATTAGTTATTTTACTCTATGATTAGGGTTGATCAAGGTCAGATCCAATAAGTAGGAGTTTTATGGATTAATTCTGCCACATTTCCCCTAAGCTGTTCCCTAAACCCCCTCTTCTCTCCTTAATCTTCCCTTAATTAAGGGTTAATTCATTAATTATCCACTTAACCAATTTTCTAAAAATTCTAAAAGGTTTCAAAACTTAATTAATCTATCTTGGGTAGATTCTTAGGTGTTTAATAACCTAAGTTCAATTAAGGAAATTAAAACCCAATTCACATGTGTGAAAGGGTGTTTTGAAATTACTTAAGCTAATCCCTTAGCTTAATTAACTTTTAATTGTGAGCGAAATTGCATTAGCATTTTCATTATTAGGTGCATTGCAAATTTAAATTTCTTGTGGGTTTTATGTCATCTCATTGGCTCATAATTATTTAGTTAATTCTTCTAAGGTGGTGTAGGTAAGGGTTAATTAAGCTACTTAATTCATACCTTAACCTAATCAACACTTAAAAATAGGTTTAATAATCTAAAAATTAAACAAAAATACAAAACACATGTAAGAATGGGTTAGGAACAGCAAACTCATCTCACCTTTTCAAAATTAAATCAAACTTCAAACTAAACAAAAATTACTTTGAAATTCACTTTGATTTATTCTAAATTTTATTATTCTATAAAAATGTCTTTAGGATTTAAGTGAAGTAAATTTGTTTACATGCTTTTATTGCTTTGGATATTTCCCAACATGCTAAGTTGTATGCCATGTGATTTCATGCATTCATACTTTTATATTTCAAATTTTAAAATGAAATTGTTTACTTTATGTCAAATGCATGTATTACTAAAGTAAATATTATTATCACTACTTAAATCTAAATTATTTTCTAAAACCTATAAATTAAGTTGCATAGTTTTGAAGAGTTGGTAGTTCTTTTGAAAAGAACCAAATAATTACTTAATTCTATATCCTATTCATCTCTATGTTATCATTTAAGAAGGGTTACCTATACTTGCATACATAAATTGCATAAGATAAAATGAAGCCATTAAACAACTTTTGCATTTTCTTTTTCTATTTCATTTCTTTTATATACATTCTTGTATTTAAGGAAAGTGGTAGATTAGTCTCGACAATCCTGAGGTTACGAAACTTTAAGTAGCCCTAAGTAGGTCTTGTACCTTAAACCTCTGGTTAACAATGGTGTTGTACTCACTTGTGCCTTTAAGTGAAATTTTGGATAAGGAAAACTTTTTCTACTTAAGAAAAATCATACATAGTCAACTTCTAAATTTTCTTAAATGGATTACTTAGCATTCATCATAAAGTGTGTTAACTACTCTCAATTGCATGTATAGGTATGCTTAGGGTCCATCCATATGCATGTTATATATGTTGGGAAAGAAGTTAAGTAATGTGGGTTATGTGAATTTTGATTCATTTTATTTAATCTTAAAATGCCTTTCTTTTTAAATAGGTTTGTTTAGAGTTTATCTAAAATTAGGATTGATAAAAGATGAAATCAAAATATTCACTTAAATGAAACTAAATGTGAACCTACTTTAGAAAATTACTTAAGGTTAGGGAAGGAAAGAGAAGTTCTCTTCTCTTTTCCTCTCTTCATAACTTAGTAATTAATTGTAGGTTTCACTTAAACCAAATTAAAACATGAAATAAAACCAACCCAAAACACTTAAACAACTTTAATCAAACCCTCCTCTAAGTTAAACATGTTCTTCATACTTTAAAAATTTGAACCTAAAGCCATAAGCTAAGCATACCACACAAATCTTCAAGCACACACATTAGCCTAAGTCACAACTTCTAGCCTTAGGTTAGGTCGGTGCATGCTTTGATGTTTGTTTTGTTTTATTTTGTGATGAATATTTTAGACTAGATGTTAGGGTGTATGCTCGTCGAATGAATGGTAGGTCGTTCTTAGTCTAACTATTCTTTTCTGTAGGGGATTGTGCTTAAGGGGTGCTATCATAAATAAAAAATATGAATGCTTTTGTTTGCAAGTGCTTTATACCCCTAAGCATAAACCATAGGCCAGGTGGACTTAGTCACCCATGTGTTGGGTGATAAGTCCAATATACATGCTTGGGATTTGAGTGGTGTGTTTTAGCTAACCTTTATTTTGCAGGTGTTAGTTAGATTTCCACTTTTCCTTTTCATGTAAAAATTTGTATAATTAGTATTTTGGAATGATTTGTTATGGGGATTAGGATAAGCATTTGTCATAGGATCCCATCTTATGCACCATGTAAAGCTTTGGAGCATCTACCTTCCAACCTTCCAAAGGAGGAACCAAAAGAAAAGAAGAAGAAGAAGAAGAAGAAAGAAAGAAGAAAGAAGAATGAAGTTTGAAGACCCCCATAACAATGAATTCCTTTACTTAAATTATAATTTAATTCATTTGTAATCTGGGTTGTATAAGGGTAGAGCTCAGCTACCCATATTTGATATTTTTTGGTTTGTGCAGTGGTGCCCGAACACAACGGCCACTTATTCTTTTTATGATTAGCTTTATAAATTGATTGATGATTTGTTTAGCTTTTGCATTAAGTGGCATGATTTTCCTAGTTTCTTTCTTACTTTATGTATGGTCTAGATTTGGATTAGGCTCTTTTGAAAAAAAAATAAATCTTTTACCCAACTTAACAATTCAAATTCAAATTAAATAACTCATAATCTCACCTAAAGCTTAGGTTTAAAATCAAGATAAAAGAATTAGCAATCCCTTACCTGGTTGAGCATTTCTTTATAATATCTTACACAAATGCATCTTATTTCACTCTTGATTAGAGGGCTTCCACCTTTGCTAGAGAACTCAGCTTGACTTTTGAGGGCCGTGGTGGAAACTCACCTCCTCCCTTATCGCTAATTTTGGCCAATAATCTTCTTTCTCATGCATTAGTCATAAAAATCCTATTAGCCTAAGTCAAAATGATTCTCAAATGATAAAAATAAAATGAAATTTGAATTGAATTAGCTTAAGTCATTTGAAACATGTCCCTTTACATGATCTAGTCTCTTTAGGGAGTGAATTTAAGGACTTAGTCTCTTTTTAAATAATAATAGCCTAGCTATCTTGCATAAGCATAATGACTTGCCTACATGTATTTAAAATTATAGGAGGAGTCAGTTGGCGGCCATCCCCAGGCAGTTGTAAGTCTAAGCTGTCGGGTTGTCCTCTCTTGTGGAGGCAAACCAATTATCCATTTTGCCTTAGATTTAGGTTGTTCTTCAGGCCCTCGCCGAAGCTCCCTAGATTTAGGTTCTGAGGTTGCTTTTCCCCTTTGTGGGCCATAAACATAATTTCTCACCTCTTAGGCATTTCTTTAATTTTTTTGTTAAGGAATCTTAAGTCCTAAAATTCTAATTGAAAAATGCAACTCAAACAAATTAAATCAATTTCTAAAATATAAAGCCCAACTATAGGATAGTTTGAAATGCTCGCTAGGTTTCGTAGCATCATGAGAATCTCCTACTTATTTTTCATTTTTAACATCAATAATAACTCCCTCTTTTGATCAATTCTATTTGATATTCAAAAATAAACTAATCAATTGATAGTCGTTCCTCTATTAAAATCTTCAGATATATTAATCATTTACCTTAATGAAGAGTTTTTATAAGGGATCCCATCCCTTAGGATGTAAGTAACTATGAGGGTTTGCTCCTGTAGGGAACTTCATGAACTCGATTTAAAATAAAGCTTTCTTTACTTTTCCATATAAAGTAGGAGAAGAATCTCTGGTACATATGCTGACCCATCGTACTTAGGAGTCCTTAATGAGGTGATTGGTTCCATTAAAGGGTAGTGATTTCTATCTTTCAAGATAGTACACTATTTCCTTGATGACATATCTTATCACCTGAATAAGTGCATCTGTGGATCTGCGTGGCATCTTACTAAGATGAATTTCTATAAGGCCACTTCTTTCTTTTCTCCAACAGGTTTGAAAGGCGACTCCCTATAAGAGATTTATCCACCACAGATTTTTCTGGCTACTCTGCTAGGGATGGTTCCTCTTTCTAGCTTTGGTAAATGATCATTTTCTTTGAGTATCGATAGTGGGTTTGTACTTTGGTATGAATCCAAGACTATCCTTCTTTTATTTGGCACTTAGCTCATTTCATACTTGAGTTTAGTTAGCCAACATCCTTAGGTTTTAGGATGACATTCCTTATTGGTCTTAAAACCCCCATTGGTTTCTCCAATGGGTAAAATGAAAAGATCTAAAATAAAAGGAAAACATCTTTTAAAGACTTCCTCCTTATCATTTTCATGATAAGGAAAGGTTCATCCTAAAATAAATAAATCTCCCATAAAGAACTTTGCTTTTCAAAAGCACCTTTTCAAAAATACACTTAATAAAATATTTTCTACAAAATTTTGTCACCCTCATTTAACAAGTCCCATAATTATTACATGTAGGGATTTTCAAAAATAAAATTAATAAAATTTTCCAAAAGCACAAATGAACATCTTCTTTCAATTCACTTTGATGAGGATTTCATTTTCAAAATAAACTGAATAGTTATCTCTTCGAAAAAATCACAATCATAATCATAAAACATTTCAAAAAGCACACATGAATTCTTCTATTCAATACACTCACACTTATTGAATGGAAAGTTCATTTTCAAACAAAATTAAACTTTTTTTAAATAAAAAAGCATACTTGAATACCTTCATTTAATATACTCAAGTTTATTAAATGAAGATTTCATTCCCAACTAAAAATAAAATATCATTTAGGAAATCCCACTTAAACTTGTCTCACATATGTTTTAAGTTGGAGTTCCTCTCTTTCAAAAAAGCAAAAATCACACACAAAAATTTCACATTTCAAAAATAAAATTGATCTCCATTCTACATACCTAAATTTGTTGAATGGAGGTCCCCATTTTCAAAATAATAATAATAATAATAATAATAATAATAATAATAATAATAATAATAATAATAATAATAATAATAATAAATAAAAATTCAATAATCATATTTTAATTTTTTTTTCAAACTTATATTTGGAACCTTACTTAGCATACTCAAGTTTGCTAAGTGAAGTTTCCAAATCTAAAATCAAAATCAACAATCATATTTCAAAATTTTCAAACAATATTTGGAACTTCATTTAACATACCCAAATTTGTTAATTTTCTAAATCCAAAAATTCAAAATTTTCAAACACATTTGGAACCTCACTTAAGATACCCAAATTTGTTAAGTGAAGTATCCAAATCCAAAAATTCAAAAAAATCTTCAAACACATTTGGAATTTCATTTAGCATAATCAAATTTGCTAAGTGATATTTCTAAATCTAAAATCCAAAATCAACAATCATTTTTTTAAATTTTGAAAGCACATTTTGGAACCTCGCTTAACATACTCAAATTTATTAAGTGAAGTCTCCAAATCCAAAAATTCAAAATTTTCTAACATATTTGGAACTTCATTTAACATACCTAAATTTGTTAAGTAAAGTTTCCAAATCCAATATTAAAAAATTTTAAAACATATTTTGGAACTTCACCAAGCATACTCAAATTTGCTAAGTAAAGTTTCCAAACTCAAAACAAACACCTTTGAACTTTAGCATACCAAATTTGCTAAGGAGAAGTTCCCATTTTCAAAACCAAAACAAACCAAAATTTTGAACACACCATTTGGAATTTCATTTAGCATACTCAAATTTGCTAAAAGAAATCTCCATTTCACAAAACCAAGTGAGATTTCACTTTTAGCATACCAAATTTGCTAAAGTTAAATTTTGCACTTTCAAAACATATCAAAAACAAAATGAAGAACCTTAGGATCCCTTTAGCATCTCAAATTTGCTAAGGATCCTACCCTTTTTCAAAAAAATCAAAACATTCCAAATAAATGAAATAATTATGATTTTCTTAGCATGCTTAAATTTGCTAAGAATCCTATTTTCAAAAATCAAACAAAACATACTTGGATTCTTTACTTAACATACCTAAATTTGTTAAGTAAGAATTACAAAATTTTCAAAATCAAATAAATTCACAAAAAGAAATAATCACTTTTACTTCACTTAGCATACCTAAATTTGCTAAGTAAAATTCCAAAACAATCAAACAAAGCAAAATCAACTTGACCCTTACTTTAACATACCCAAATTTGTTAAAGGAAAGGGTCCTTATCACACAAATTTAAAATTCAAAACAACAATGAACATATTGAAGCATTCTATCAAAAATTTTGAATCCATATTTCAACATACTCAAATTTGTTGAAGTTTGGATTCATATTTAAATTACTCTTTCAATAAATCTCTTCAAATCTATTTGAACCCCACTTAACACGTCCAAGTTGTTGGATGTGGGTTCAAATTTTCAAAATTCAAAATTCAAAAAAAAAATCTATGGAGACAGAAAACTTATACAAGTTCATTTCTCATTGCAGATTCTTTTCAGTCAGTGCAAAGCAGTTCGGTGTCAGTTTACTACAGTCGTGGAAATGGCTAGTTCTCAAAAATTTGTCTTTACTTTCCCCCATGATATGGATATAGTCTTAGATCAGATAGACTTCCCTCGTCAAGACCATACCCACTTGATCCACTTCGGCCAGGGATTTGAAGGGGCCAGGATCACTTGTGAGGGCATTCCCCTCACCATAATCAGCAGGAAGAAGGTGACCGGGTAGAAGCCGGTCGTCAAGATAGACTTACCATCTGATTTAGATATCTCCTCACTGAAGAGGAAAGATGTGCAAGTACCATTGACTTCAGTTGTTACAGTTCCAGCAGTACCGATTCTAGTTGCAATTCATCCTAGAGTTGCCCATGTTGCCCCAGTGTGGGCTAGCACCCTACCATATGTTCCCTCTAAGGGTAAGGCTCCCCTGGTTTCAGGGCTTGCCTCCCCGACATTTAAATATGGGTCTAGCATGCACTCCTCTTATCTTACTTGTACTCAGTGTAGGAACAAAAATTGTATAGTCAAACAGTTCCAGACTCGGATAGCTAGAGAGCTACAGGCAGTGGCCATATCAGCCATGGATGAGTCTGCCATGATCACTTCACCACTGTAGCTGGAGAATCAGATAGAGAGGATGCCAGGAGGATCCATTCATCACCTCCTCCAGTGGTGCACTTACAGCTAGCAGTTTCTAGGAGTAGGAGGTCGTACGCTAGCCTTCGCTTTGTTCTACGCCTGGTAGGTGGAGCATATGGATGCTCAGAGTCCGATTCCCAGTTCAATCTTTGATCTGTTATTCCCCATAATATAGGGAGGCAGATTTGTTAGGAGAGGGCTTGTGAGGCCCATACATCAGACATTACCAGCAGAGAGCGATGGAGGTTCAGCCGTCAGTCAGTCGCTTCTACTTTGGTTGATTTTCTAGCTCAGCGTGCTGCCCGTGCCAACCATACTGATAGTATTCTCCGCATAAGGACCAGCCACCACAGGAGGGAAATTCTTATGCACAGAGAGCCAATGGTTTCTCCACCCCACTGCTCTACCCCACGTCCGCCATCGCAAGTGTAGGTTTTAGCATCTCACATTCCATCAAGGCAATGAAGGCCATATTTGGGGAAAAATGTACCCCATTGGTGATCCGGCTATGACCAATGGATTCTACTCCTCCTACACCACCCATTGTGGTAGGTCTAAGCTCTCCTGCTCGACCTTTTGCCCCAATTATGATGTAGAAGGAGTTGTGACCCTAGAGCATCGTGGTCATTCCTTCACCAACTCCACCCATACAGCCAGATACAGAGATGGTGATAGTTATCACAGATATTTTGGATGACAGTTCAGTTGCAGAGGATCATCCTAAGATTGTTACCCCTATTATAGCCAGTAGTAGTTAGGAGTATCATTTTTCTAGTGAGTACAATCCACACAGGATTGACTCCCCAATTACATGTGAGGTTCGGTGCTTCTCAGTGCATGATAGCGATCACACCGGTCAATCCAAACTATTTGTACCTACTGAGCTAGATCGATCCTTAGATGAGATGGTTGCACACTATTTTATGAAGAAGAGGGAGATCTTAGTGTACTCATGGTCTAACAAAGAGAGAGTCAGCTTCGATCCTAATAAAGATGACTGGATGGGGGATTCAACTGGAGTATGCATGGTTGACACCAGAGGTTCTCTTCTTAGGAAGCAACAGGCCATGGAAGGTGATGAGGTTGATCAAGGAGACATCGCAGAATCAACCCATCACCTCTGATAGTAGTTAAGGAAGAAAGACGAGTAGATTGATAGGATGGCACAACGTATAGGACTTGACAGCGTGTCGCTGCTGTAAATAAGCAAGTTCATCCTATTATAGTAGATGTTAGTCAGCCTGAGCTAGTGCATGTCTTAGATCTAGTTAAGACTCTACCTCCCATTAATCAAGGTAGCACTAGTATGTATAGGAAGGTAGTGTATTGTACCTCCATACATGAAAAAGATCTAAAATCTATGGTTGAGTAATAGGTGAAAGAAGCTTTGGCTTAAGCCCAAGGAGGATCATTGGTTCCAAAGGGTAGACCCTACCTAGAGTAATTCTATGCTATCCAGTATCCCAAGGGTTTTGTGCCTCCTTCTTTCAAAAGCTTCAATGGCAGTGGGAATCCGATGCAGCATATAGCTCACTTCAGGGCTAGTTGTTGCAACACAGGTGGCAGCGACGCTTTACTCTTTAGACTCTTTGTCAGTAGCCTAGTGGGTATTGTTTTTGATTGGTATGTTGAATTGCCCAACAGTTTAATTAAGATATTTGCTAAGTTAGAGCAACTCTTCATCAAGAGATTTGTTGGAACTCAACAAAGGGTTACTATAGGTGATCTCGTTATAGCCCAACAACACTTCAGTGAGTCACTTGTTGATTATATTCTCCAATGGCATAACCTGAGTATGAAGTGTGAACCACAGCTGTCTAAACAATATGCCATTGATATTCTCTTGAAGAATATCCATGGCTTGATCGCCTTCATGTTTAAGGGCTTCACCATAAAGACATTTGAGAAGCTAATCAATAAGATGATAATTGCCTTTTAGATCACCAAGGAAGCGCAGATGCATATCCACCATCAAATAGATATGTTCCACCTACTCTTTTAGTCAAGTTAAACAAACCTTATTCTTTTAAGAGGGAGGTAATTAAAAAATTCTTTAAGAATCTCTTAAAGAAATCTGATTTTCAGCTACTCGAGCCTAGGAGACCGAAGGAAGTAGGCAAAAGTCATGATCCAAACTTTTGCCCTTACCACCGTATACTAGGCCACATTTTGGAGGATTGCTTTACATTTAAGGATTGGCTTGAACATAGTTTCAAGACCGGTGTTGTAGTTATCCCAAAGGAATACCTTGTGGAATAATCTTCTAGTTTCATTAGAGTAATCCTTGGGGATACAAGTGATCCTACCAAAACTAAAGAAGGTTGGGACATTTCTATGTCTAAAACCTCTAAGAAAATAATTTAAAAGATCAAGAAGCTTTCCTTGTAGGTGCCCGAGTCAGCTCAAACCTCCAACACTAAGGAAGGTTTGCAAGTTGTGAGTGCTAACTCTAGGAAAGTGGGAGTTCAGCAGTAGTAGCATGTGTCAGCCCGGGATAACCCCTTAGCACAGCCACCGACCAAGTACAGACTCCAGCCTTTAGTTGCAGCTTCCACACCGGTGACTTCTACCATGTCAACTAGCTCTTCTGTTTCTTCTACTAGTAGAACTCTTTTATCAGCGGATAAGGGCATCAAATCCCTTACTCTACTCACTTTACTTGACTTTTACTTTGTACCTCCAAATACATCCAAAAAATTGAAGAATAAAGCTGATTTGAATTACATCTGTGTCTCTTCTGATGAGTTGTCTTCTTGTATTCCTAACGATAACTCTTCAAGTATAATTAACTATAATAATTTTGATCTTCCTCTTTCTGATTCAGAGTTGGATCTTCCAACTCTAAATACTACAGGTTCACCTCTTGAGATAAACTTAGAATCATCCCAGAGGGTCCCGAGAAGTAGGTGAGGTCAAGTGCGTGTAGAACTTGCCACCACTTTACCTCTAGAGATTACCGAAGTCAACCCCTTAGTGGTAAGGTTCTACCTCCTAGGGTAGCACTTCAAGATAGAGGGAAAGAAGTCATTGATACTAAAGATCGAGAAGCCCTTCCACAAGATGCTCCACCCTTGGATATGCTTATGGAAGATCAGCAAAAGGTGGACTATAACATCCTTTCTCATCTAAGAAAGTTGCCACATAAGCTAAGCATATATGATGCCCTTGTCTTATCCAAAGAGATGAGGGAATCACTAATCAAGGCCCTCCTTGATCTTGAGATATGCTTAGCTCAGCTGACTGCTATAGGAGAGGAAGCACATTATGAAAAAGAAGCCCAAGGGATCATTTTTATAGATGAAGACCTTATACTGGGGGACTTGGAGCACAACGTCCTACATTCAAAGACATGGATAGGTTCACGTGGTTCTCATGGATTTAGGTGCATCAATAAATATTATGAGTCTAAAGACCCTTGCCTATTTAAAGATCGACATCTGTACACTTTGAGGAGATAGGATGATGTTGAGGATTCAAGATGCAAGCCAAGCTTTGCCCTGGAAGATCATGAGGAATACTTGATTCACTGCTTTGCTTGGTAGACCTTGAATACATCAGAACAAGATTGTTCCATCCTCCCTTCATCAGTGCATCAAGTTCAGAAAAGATGGAATTGAATACCGCATCAACAAGGATGAAAAGCTATTTTCAGTTAGAGAGGTTGAGATCTATGAGGATGTGACCTACTATCTTCCTCAAAACACCCTTTCTTGTGAACTTGGACAAAATTTAAATGCAAATACAAAAGCAAAAGAAAATGAAGCAAAAGAAAAGATAAAAGAAAATGAAAAGAAAAAAAAATAAAAATTTAAGTGAACAAGAAAAGAGAATTGAAGAAGAAGTGGATCCGCATATCACATTCCACCCATAGTTGATTCCATCATATGGACATGTGGGTAGGATGGCTCAACCTCCACCAGGCAGAGGTATAGGCAGAAATAGAGGTAGTTCCAAAGGTGGGAGACACCCTAGTTAGCCTTCAACCAATAGAGGTCGTGTTCCAGTTCATAGGAGTACCCCTACTATTCACATAGACTTGGAATCCATCTCAGAGGATGAGTCTAATGTGATTAGTATACCAGCCAACCCCTCTCAGTGGGTTCCATTGGAGGTGACTTTTAATCCAGCCAAAGATGAAGAACAGGCCTCTAAGCAAAGTAAAGTATTCAAATTTGTTTTATATGAAACTATATGCAAGGGGAACCTTAGCTCAACCTCACTTACATCTAAAAGTTGAAGATTTAGTAGTTAAGGAAGTCCCTAAGTCTTCCAATTACATGAAGCGAAGAGGTTCTTTTTCATCATCCTCAAGTCTAGAGCATGTAGGACTTGAGGAAGATACTTAAAGAATTAATGCAATTACCTTTTGACTTCTACTCGCCTTGTGTTCAAAATCTTATACAAAAAGGTTTAGTTCCTCACACTTGGTCCAAGCACAGGTCAGAACACTTCAAAAAACTATGGAATAATACAAGAAGGGAAGCACAATCAAGAGCATGACTAAGATTTGGTACAGTGGGTCCGATCGATGATGAAGATTATTGCCTAGTTATTACCAACCATTTGAAGTCTGATAAGTTCTTCTCACACATCCCCAACTCTCATGAGAATGTGTGTTTAGAAACTTTAGATGGTCCAGATGATCTCCAAGTCAAAGAGGCACCGCCAGAGTTTGAAGAGGGAATTCATTCAATAATCGACAAGCTTAAAGAAATCAACCTCGGGACAGAAGAAAATCCTTGCCCAACATACATCAGTTCATTGCTGAATGAAGAAGAAACCAATGACTTAGTTAGGCTATTGACTGAGTTTAAAGGCTACTTTGCATGGAGTTATGATGAAATGCCCGAATTATCTCCTAACGTAGTAAGAATGTAGACCTAACATTACCCTATTAAGCATGCTCTTACGTGATTAGAAATTGAACAACAAGTCATTTCTAAAGTCAATTGATCGATTTCATCGGAAAGAAAATATCCAAGTGTCATCCCAGTTAAGAAGAAGAATGGCCAAATTTGTATTTGCATCGATTTTAGGGACTTAAATAAGGCATGTCCTAAGGATGAGTTTCCTCTTCCTATACTAGAATTAATGGTGGACATTGCCTCATCTCATGCAATCTTATCTTTCATGGATGGATCATCTGGCTATAACCAAATCAAGATGTCTCTTGAAGATGAAAGAAACACTACTTTTAAACCCGATCAATCTTCGTATAGGTTCATGTTTTCCCTTAAAATGCTAGTACCAAGAGGCCATGACTCAGATATTCAACAAACTCATCTATCATCAAGTTGAGTGCTACGTTGATGATCTAGTAGTCAAAAGCATAGAAAAGGAAGACCATCTCTTTGACTTGAAGTAGTTTTCAGACGGTTAAGACAATATAATCTTAAAATGAATCCCCTGAAGTGTGCATTCAGAGTCGCTTCAGGGAAATTCCTTGGGTTTATTGTTTGACACTAGGGAATAGAAATAGATTCTGAAAAGATCAAAGATATCATAGAAATGTCGCCTCCTAAGAGTTTAACCCAACTCAAATCCTTTCAAGAATGGTTGGCATATCTAAGATGCTTTATCTCAAACTTATCAGGGAGATGCAAGCCATTCTTAGCACTTGTCAAAAAGGATGCCAAGTTCAAGTGTGATGATAAGTGCCAACACACATTTGAAGACCTCAATGAGTACTTGGTGAAGTCACTAGTTCTAGCAACCCCTATCCCGGGTAGGCCACTGATCCTTTAGACTATTACATTGGACGACTCCCTCGGTGCTCTGTTGGCACAAGCCAATGATGAGGGGAAGGAAAGTGCACTCTACTACCTTAGCCATTGTCTGATCTCTGTTGAAGCAAACTATCCACCTATTGAGAAACATTGCTTAGCTTTGATCTTTGCATCTCAGAAGCTATGCTACCACATGCTTTCTCATAAGGTGAACTTGATCTTCCAAACCAATCCACTGCAGTATCTCATGACACAGCCAACACTATCCGGATGTTTGGTTCATTGGTCCATGATTCTCTCACAGTTCTATATCACATTTGTACCCATCCATGCGGTAAAAGGTCAGGCACTAGCAAATTTCTTAGCAGCACACCCACTTCCTACTGATTCTTTGCTTAGTGATGATCTCCCTGATGAACAAATCATCAACTTAGGGGAGGTTGACAACCGCCGATGGGAGATGTATTTTGATGGTGCCGATTCTTTTCTTAAAGGTGAAGTACCACGATCTATTCTCTCAGGAAAAGCAGGGGTAGGAATAGTTCTTCTAACTCTAAACTGTGATGTCATGAGATTCTCATACTATCTTTCGAACTCCTGCATCAACAACAAAGCTGAGTGAGGCTTTGATTTCCAGTTTGGAGTTAGCCATCACTATTAGTATCAAGAGCATCAACATCTTTGGGGATTCTCAGTTGGTGATCAACCAGATTGCTGGGTCTTACCAGGTCCTCAAACCCAAGCTTCATCATTACTACGAGTATACCATGAAGCTATTGGCCCAGATTCCCGAATTGACCATCTACAAGGTTCCCCGAGCAGAGAACACAGTAGCAGATTCTTTGGTCAAACTTGCCGAAGAGTTGGCATGTCCGGAAGATGAGTCCATTTCAATAAGGGTCTAAAATAGACAAGTTTTATCTTTTATTTATGTTGAACTCATTGAGAGACTTTCTCTTGAAGGGGAGGTTGTCATTGCCAAAATAGACAAGGAGCTGGATTGGAGGAAACCGTTCATAGATTACTTGAACACTAGCAAACTACCTCAAGAGAAATTACAAGCCCATTAGGTTAAGTAGAGAGCTCTCTCCTACGCTCTTGTGTTAGTCCTAAGGAGACCAATTGTTACCCTTTGAAATATGGGAGGCAAGTTTGAACCCACTTGGGAAGGCCCCTATGTCATAGAGAAGGCCTACCAAGGAGGATCTTATCAGCTTATTGATTGTAAAGGGGAATACCCGATGCTTCCAATTAATGACCTCTATCTAAAGAAATATTACCCATGAAATAAATCATGTTTGAAAATAATCATTAATAAAAAGAACAAAATCTGATTCCATTAATCAAATCTTCTCTTCTTTCAAAGTGTTATTCGCTTGTCTTACAATTCTGCCGTGATGTGTCTAGGGTAGGTGTAAATGTCCCCCAGTGGCATCCTATCCCTCTTTCACAACATAAACATAATCTCCTGATGTTTTTAGAATCTGTGTAAGAGAACCCGAGAGGCATCCTGTTCGATTAGCATAACTAAGTTAGGTGTGAGAGAACCCAAGCAGCATCCTTTCTTAGTAAGAATTTCTGTTGCCATCCGTGGCATCATTTCATAATTCCACAGTGTGTTTTAAGGTAGGTGTAAGAGTCCTTCAGAGGCATCCTATTCCTTTTAACACATGCACAAGAACAAACACAAATTTTTTGTGTCAAGCTATTTTGATGTGGGAGCAAACCCCTGCTGCACTCACTCATTAGCTGCTCTAGGTCGGGTTTACATGCTACATCACTAATATGTCACCCTAGTAGTCATTTGTTGGAGGATGTGAGTCCCCGAGCATTCTTTCTAACTTGACCATTGCAAACCAAAGAGTGCCTTATTAGTATGGTAGTCTTCACTGCTCAACTAGTAAGCTACCTTATGCTGACTTTGTTTAAGAAGATGTGAGTCCCCATGCTTTCTTCTTAAACTAGCCATAATGTTCTAACTAGGTTGAGTATATTTGAGGTTTAGGATAAGTCCCCCAGAGGATTCTTTCCTCTTGACTACTTTTGGGTCGATATAAGTCTCTTAGTGGCATTCACTCAGTAGTCGACCTAGGTCGGGTAACACTTGTCGAGCCGAAGATAGACTATCCCAGCAATCAATTTCATTATAGGAAGATGTGAGTCCCCGAGCTTTCTTCCTAGGTTGATTATTGCAAACCAACGGACACCTTAGATTGGTTGATGTTTGTTATGCTGACAGTGACTCACCTAGTGAGTACACCACTCTTGGCAGATGTGAGTCCTTGTGCTTTCTCCTTGAGTTGGACACCAAATACCTACTGAATTTATGACTAGCCATGTCATTTTATCTAGGGTGTTGGATTAAGCCCTTATAGACCCCATCCCCTGCGAGCACTCTATTTGGATTAAGTCCTTTGCAATCCCATTTAGACACTACCCATGTTACTTTTTGATTGGATAGTCCCCCTTTCCTAGTAGCCACCCATATGGTTGGGAAATTTATTCAACGGATGCACAAATTCTTCCTTGATTCAGTAAATCTGAGATAGGTCTAGGCTGATATGAGCTCCTTCTTAGTATGAACCCTTGCAAACTAACAAGGTTCATGATAAAATAAATAAAATAAATAAAACTAATTCACTTGTGAATTAGGAATTCAAGCCCCCAAAGGAATTGCCTGACTACCTGAGTTGAGATAAATCCCTGGGTTGGTACTCACTCCGTAGTCACCCTTAGGTTGGGTTCAATCTATTTTTCCTCAAGCAGGTTACCCCGATAGTCATTCCGCTTTGAAAGATATATGATTATGACGCATTCTTTCTAGCAAGATTGTCGCAAACCAACGGGCAGCCCTAGGTTGGGTTTGATTTGTTGCCTAAAGCAACCAATCACCCCAGTGATATTTTCTAGTTGAAGATGTGAGTCCCCGAGCTTTCTTCCCTTAAATTGATCATTGTAAACTGAAAGGCACTCCTTAGGTTGGTTGGTTCTTCTATTGGCCGGGAAGCTACTCCCTTTGGTTCAGTAAATTTGAGATAGGTCTAGGCCTTTATAAGCTCTTTCTCAGTGTGATCCATCGCAAACCAACAAAATCCATAAAATAAATAAAAAATGAAATCAATCTTGACTATCTTTGAGTTGATCTAAGTCCCCTGGTGGAATTCACTCAATAATTAGCCCTAAGTTGGGTTCAATCTATTGTCTTGCCAATAGATTATCCCAACAACTGGTCCTTATTTTTGGAAGATGTAAGTCTACTACGCTTTCTTCTTAGTACAGGTACTGCATACCGAAAGGGATCCCTTTGGTTGGTTAGTCTTACTATGTACTTAGTAGACTACCCCTTTGGATTGGTAAATCTGAGTTAGGTTTTAGCCTCCATGGTTCCTATTCAGTACAACCCATTGCAAACCAATAAGGTTCATCCAAAAAAAAAAAAATTCAAATTTAACAAAAAAAATGAAACAAATTCAACCCTCTTCCCTAGTGTAACTTAAATCAAATCCTTTTTCTCCTCAGTGAGATTCAAATCAAATCAAACCTTTCATCTTCTTGTAGATGACTTGAACCTGCTTCCTTAGTGGAAAGTTCACACTCTATCCCTTAGTGGATTTCTTCCCTCTCTCTTATGTCTTGGACATAAGTAGAGCCACAATACACAAAGTTCTAGATTCTTTCTTTTCCTTGGGTTAGGATAGATTATTTTTATTGGTGCTTGTGATCTTCGGTTTGATCATTGGTCAACAATATGTCGTTCCTCATTACACACCACACCTATTGGGCACCCTTTATTGATCTCATTTTTAGAATGAGTTCTCAACCCCTCCATCTTAGGCATAGGACTGCTCTTAGACTTTAAAAGTTCCTTAGTCTTAAGACACATCTAGTGATTCGGTGGATACTCTCCTAGCTCTAGAAGACTTAGAAGAGTTAGCCATAGGAATAGGTCATGCCTTAGGGGTGTTAGGAGAACTTTTCTACCCTTTAGCTTAAACCATTACTCACTTTCCTTCTTTCAAGTTAAACTCCAAATCAATTCTATTTGATTCTTTCCAAACTCAAATCAATTCCATGATTCAATTCCATGATTGAAATCCATGATTGAAATCTATGATTGAAATCCATGATCAAAATCCATCAAAAATTCCTAAGTCTAAAATTTGCCAAGTCCCTAAGCCTCCCTTAAGGACTTAGCCAAAATTATGATCAAAACCTATTCAAATCTTTGATATTTTCTCATAATACATTTATATTCTCATAAATAAATGAAATATAAATTCAAGCCCATCAAATCAAATTCAAAATTCAAAATCAATTCATGAAAATTTTCTTAAGTTCCTTTATTTTTCCATTAATGGACTTAGCCAAAATCAATCCTAAACCTTGATCAACCCTATTCAAATTCATGGGATTTTCTCAAAACTTATTTATATTATCATTTATATTCTTATATATAAATGAAATAAAAATATAAATCAATAAAATCAAACCCTCAAATTAAATTCCAATTTAAAATTATCTTAAATCCCTTAATTTTCCATTAATGGATTTAACATAAACCTTGATCAAACCTATTCAAACTCATGGAATTTTCTCAAAACTTATTTATATCCTCATTTATATTCTCATATATAAATGAAATATAAATATAAATCAATCCAATCCAATTCAAAAATTAAATTTCAATTTAAAAATTCCCGTAAATCCTTTAAATTCCTTTTAATGGATTGAACTTAAATCATGATTAAACCACTTCAAATCCTTGAAATTTTCTCATGATCCATTTATATTCTCATTTATATTCACATATATAAATAAAATATAAATTCAAATAATCAAAACCTATTCCAAAAATCAAACTCAAATCCACTCAAAATCAAATCTATACCTTTCAAGCCAAAATCTCGAACTTAGCCAAATCACTTTCAAATCAAGCCAAACCCTTGATTTTCTTCATGTTTCAATTAATCCTACAACCATGAGCTCATATATAAACCCAAACTCCAATCATTCAATCAAAACCCAAATAAAAAATCAAACCCAAGACCCCTTCATATTCTTCCTTTGAATATGAAATTTTCAAATGGATCAAAACCCATTTGACTTCAAACCACTTATAAATGGATTTATATTTCAATCATAAGTCCATATACAAGATCAACCAACTTCAAATCAAGTTTTGACCAAGCCATTTGACCTACTTAGGCTCGCTTGACCCAAAGTGACCTAAAGTACTCTTATGAGCCAACTTTTGATCCAAACCAAATTGGATTGAACCCAACTCATATATCCCTCTCATCATGATCAACAATCATCATGGGAAGATCAATCAATGAAATTGGTCAAACCAAATCAAACCTAAGGGTTGACCAAGTCAACACTTAACCTAAAATGAAACCTTACAAAGCCAAATTCCATCATAGGCTAAATTGATCGAAACTATTGATCTAAGTTCACTCATGACCTATGTTTGAACTTGATCAAGCCAACATTTGAGCCTAACTTTGCCCAATTGGCCCACTTGATCCAAGTTGACCTAAAGGGTCAAAATGTGTCAAAACTTAATCTAAGCCAAATTGTCACCGCCATTCCAGACTTAACCGCCCACTGACCTGACCAACATGACATAAAGGGGTCATGTTGAGCCAAAATTGAACCTAATCCAAATTGATTGTAAAAAAAGATACCAATCAACTCCATATGACTAACCTAACCTAAATGTACCCTTGACCTACTTTAAATAACTCTAATGGGCCAAATAGGTCAACTTGACCCATTTTGACCTAAATGAAGTCATATGAGCCAAAATCAAATATATACCAAATTAAATCAAACCAAAGACACCAAAACATTTCAAATGGTCATATGAACTTGACCCAACCCTTGGTTTGACGTAATTTGACTTATTGGTCAACTTGACCCAATATGACCCATTTTGACCTAAATGGGTCAACATGAGCCAAACCCTATCAAATGGATTCTAAATCCAATGAAACTTGGCCAAACTTAGTTTCTCCACATACCCAACATGTCCAAAGTGGAAAAATAGCAAAGTGACCATTCTACCCCTAGGCCATAGAATAAATTTTGGCCTAGCCCATAAGTAATTTGGTCATACCCTCTTCACAATCACTTGAGGCTTTCCTAAAAGTTCAAGGGGACTTGGTGATGAGTGGTGCACCCAACCCAAAGAGTTTGGGTCAGCCCATTTGGTCCCTAGACCAAACTCGATCACTTAGCTTAAAATTGAATTTTCAAATTCCCTCTAAAACTTAAATTCAGCACATGGAAAGTTGGCAATCCATTCCTTGGATCAGACCGTCCATGTGCACACTCAAAAAAATCAAAACAAACTATCCAATCTCATCAATTATATCAAAATGGCAAGACCATTACCGGCCATATGATCCTTCAAGGGGGAGATATACTCCCCCTAATTCAATGCAAAATTCACTTGCCCTCTATCGATTGAAGCCTAGGAACTCAGAGCAATCATCAGAGAGCACTCCCAAGGTTTTTAGAGAGGATTTGAATTCCCTAATTCTTGATTTTGCACTGTGTAGAAATTGGAGAGCTCAATCCATTAGTGAATTTCTTGCACACTTGATCTCCTTCCAATTGCCCTTGCACACTTCATCTAGGAGTTAGGTCGAGCTTGCTTAAGCTTCTATTAGAGTTCCTACTGCAAGGAAGGATCAAATTCAATCAAAGCCGAAGCCCAAGCAAGGAGGAGTTGGTCCATCCATTGATCCACTCAATCCCAAGGCCTAGGAATTTCAACAAGGCTTTGTCTCACCCAGATGAAGCTACATCATCAATCTTAAGCATCGGTGATCACCTCCAGTCAGGCATGAAATTTTTCGGCCACTAAACCTAATGTGGCATGGAGCTTTGTGAATGAAATTTTTACCTCATTGAATTTTGACTATTGGATTTGCTGCTCTATGTCTCTAGATGGTGTGGGGTAAATTTTGTGTGATTCCATGCTAGATCGAGCTTGGATCTTCCCCTTGATCCTGGACAGTCTCTGTTGATCAAGGGGAAGAACTTGGCTCATCTCAGTCGTCCATCCATGCATTTTAGATGGACGGTTGTGATTATTTTGTACTTTTTGAAATCTAATTACCCTTTATAAATCATGCCTCGATCTTTGATCGCGCCTAGAAGCTGCGTGCACCGCACCGTGAGCCAAGGATTAACCAGGGATTAGTTAAGTGTATTAATTAATTCTTAATTAATATAGAGAACTTCAAAAATGCATAACTCTTCATAGAAAATTCAAATAGATAATTAAACCCATAACATTTTAAAATTAATTTTGATGTGTTTTGAATTATGATTTTCTCTGAATTTAAGTTTTATGAGAGAAGTATATTTTTCTAATTACTCTTTGATTAGGCTTTTGATTAATTCAAAATTTCTTGGTTAAGTTTTAGGGGATGACCTGTGCCTCCCCTAATTTTCTTAAGATTTATTGAGGGCTTGATTAGAGTAATTGCATACGGTTTCCTTAATTACCCTTCTTATGTAAATAAGCATAATTAGGGTATGATTAGTGGTTTTATTCTATGATTAGGGTTAATCAAGGTTAGATCCAGTAAGTAGGATGTTTATGGAAGAATTTTGTGGAATTTCCTCTATGTTGTTCCCTAAACCCCCTCTTCTCTCCTTAATCTTCTCTTAATTAAGGGTTAATTCATTAATTATCCCCTTACCCAATTTTCTAAAAATTCTAAAAGGTTCCAGAACTTAATTAATCTATCTTGTGTATATGCTTAGGTGTTCAATAACCTAAGTTCAATTAAGGAAATCTAAACCCAATTTACATGTGTGAAAGGGTGTTTTGAAATTACTTAAGCTAATCCCTTAGCTTAACTAACTTTTAATTGTGAGCCAAATTGCATTAGGACTTTTCATTATTAGGTGCATTGCAAATTTAAATTTCTTGTGGGTTTTATGTCATCTCATTGGCTCATAATTATTTAGTTAATTCTTCTAAGATGGTGTAGGTAAGAGTTAATTAAGCTACTTAATTCATACCTTAACCTAATCAATGCTTATAAATGGATTTAATAATCTAAAAATTAAACAAAAATACAAAATACATGTGGGAATAAGTTAGGAATAGCAAACCTATCTCACCTTTTCAAACTTAAATCAAGCTTCAAACTAAACAAAAATTACTTTGAAATTCACTTTGATTTATTCTAAATTTTATTATTCTATAAGAATGTCTTTAGGATTTAAGTGAAGTAAATTTGTTTACATGCTTTCATTGCTTTGGATCTTTCCCAACATGCTAAGTTGTATGCCATGTGATTTCATGCATTCATAATTTTATATTTCAAATTTTAAAATGAAATTATTTACTTTATGCCAAATGTGCATCTGTTCGCTAAAGTAAAATATGAGTGGCTATTATCAGTACTAAAATCAAATTATTTTCAAAACCTATAAATAAAATATCAAATCTAAAAGTGTGCTATTCATATCTTCATTATAAGTTTGCATGTGATAGATTATAAAGTCATGCTTAGTGTAATTTCCTTTCTTTCTTATGTTACATAGTTTTGAATAGGAGTTGGTAAGTTCTACGGTTCATTTGAAAATAACCCAACACTTACTTAATTCTATACCCTATTCATTCCTATGCTATGTTTTAGACTATATGTTAGGGTGTATGCTCGTAGAATAAATGGTAGGTCATTCTTAGTCTAACTATTCTTTTCTGCAGGGGATTGTGCTTAAGGGGTGTTAACATAAATAAAAATATGAATGCTTTTGCTTGCATGTGATTTATACTCCTAAACATAATCTAAGGCCAGGTGGACTTAGTCACCCATGTGTATGGTGATAAGTCCAATATACATGCTTGGGATTTGTGTGGTGTGTTTTAGCAAACCTTTGTTTTGCAAGTGATAGTTAGATTTTCACTTTTAATTTTCATGTAAAAATTTTTATAATTAGGATTTTGGAATGATTTATTATGGGGATTAGGATAAGCATTGGTCATAGGATCCCATCTTATGCACCATGTGAAACTTTGGAGCATCTACCTTCCAACCTTCCAAAGGAGGAACCAAAAGAAAAGAAAAGAAGAAGAAGAAGAAGAAGAAAGAAAGAAAGAAGAAAGAAGAAAGAAGAATGAAGTTTGAAGACCCCCATAATAATGAATTCCTTTTCTTAAATTATAATTTAATTCATTTGTAATCCGGGTTGTATAAGGGTAGAGCTCTGCTACCCACATTTAATATTTTTGGGTTTATACGATGGTGCCCAACCATAACGACCACTTATTCTTTTTACGATTAGCTTTATCAATTGATTGATGATTTGTTTAGCTTTTGCATTAAGTAGCATGATTTTTCTAGTTTCTTACTTAAGAATAAAGACTTGCCTACAAGTATTTAAAATCATAGGAGTTAGTTGGCGGCCTCCCCCAAGCGGTTGTAAGTCCAAGCTATTGGGTCATTTGTCCTCTCTTGTGGAGGCAAACTAATTACCCATTTTCACTTTAAATTTAGGTTGTGCTTCTGGCCCTTGTTGAAGCTCTCTAGATTTAGGTTCTGAGGTTGCTTTTTCCCTTTGGGGCCATAAGCATAATTCCTCACCTCTTAGGCATTTTCTTAATCTTGTGTTAAAGAATCTTAAGCGCTAAAATTCTTAATAAAAATGTAACTCAAACAAATTAAATCAATTTCTAAAATATAAAGCCTAACTATAGGATAGTTTGAGATGCTCGGTAGGTTTCCTAGCATCGTGAGCATCTCCTACTTATTTCCCATTTTGGCTTCAATAATAACTCCCTCTTTTGATAAATCCCATTTGATCTTCAAAAATAAACTAATCGATTGATAGTCCTTCTGCTATTAAAATCTTCAGAGACAATAATCATTTACATTAATCGAGAGTTTTCCTAAGGGATCTCATCCCTTAGGATGTAATTAACTATGGGAGCTTGCCCTTGTAGGAAACTTAATGAACCCGATTTAAAATGAACCCCGCGTTACTTTTCCATGTAAATTAGGGGAAGAATCTCTGGTACATATGAAGACCCATTATACATAGGAGTCCTTATTGAGGTGATTAGTTCCATTAAAGGGTAGTGATTTATGTCTTTTGAGATAGTACACTATTTCCTTGATGACGTATCCAATCACCTGAATAAGTACATCTGTGGATCTGTGTGGCATCTTACCAAGATGAATTTCTATAAGGTCTCTTTTTTTTTCTCTAACAGGTTTGAAAGGTGACTCCCTATAAGAGATTTATTCACCACACTCCTTCATTTATTTATTTAGATTTGCTTGCTTCAAAGGCATCACGGGGTCTTCTAGGACAAAGCCTTCTAGCCTCCGCTCATCCTAATCCCCCATAACACTAATCCTAATTTCTAATACAAAATTACATTAAAAGAATAGGAAAAGTAAATCTAACTACATCTACAAGACAAGTGTTAGCTAAACATACCATACAACCTAAGCAATTATATGAATAATTTGGACATAGCACCCTACACATGGATAACCAAGTCCACCTGTCCTAATCTAGATTATTCTTAAGGGTTAAGCAACCTACAAAAGAGAGTATTTATATTTATTTTAAGCACCTCTTAAGCTCAATCTTCTGTAGAAAAAATGATTAGGCTAATCATGGCCTAACATCCAGTCTATGAAGCATACACCATAGTATCCAGTCTATAATAATACATCATAAAGCCAAACATACATCACTCCATACACCACCCAAACATAAAGCTAAATGTGGCGACTTAATTCTAAGGTGTGTGTATTAAGGCTTGTGTGGTATGCCTTAACTAGGCTTTGTTATAATTTTCTAAGTATGAAGGAATTTAATTATAAAGGATGGTTTCACTTTAAGTGACTTATTTGATTTACAAGTCTTACTTAATATTTTCTTTTGTTTCACTTGGTTTACACTGAACAACTATGTGTTATAAAGAGAAGAAATGGGAGGACCACTCTCTTTTATTCCTACCTTAAGTCACATCTAAAGCAAATAAATTAAATGAATTCTCTTTAGTGAATGACTTCTTACATATTTTAATTAATCCTAGGTTTAGATTTGCTTTAAATAATCCCATTCAATAAGAAAGGCATCTTAATATTAATTGGAATTAATTACTATCACATAACACATGTTTGTTCATTTCTTTTCATCATATGTAGCATGCATATGACTAGGTCCTAAACATATCTATACATGCAATATGTGTTGGCACACTTAAATGATGAATTTGAACATGTACATTTGAAGTTTATATTTTCCTTTTGATTGAATTATTTTTATCATATTAATTTAAAACTCTATATAAGTTCTTATGCAAAAATACATAAGAATGAAGTTAAACAGGTACGTGTCACTATTAACTAGGGAAGTGAGAATCAAATAACCTCCTTAGAGTTATCTAAAGCTTCATATTCCCAGGATATCCGAACTATATACCCATTTGCATTCAAACATATGTAAGCTTGCATACATGAATGTAAGAAAGAGAGCTTTTAATCGCATGATTAATTAATTCTATCACTTAAACAATTGCAAATGCATGTGTTTTGGTAAAAGAAAGAGGGGGTTTGACTCCATAATTAAGTGCACACACACATGTATGAGAGATATGAGCTAGTATATACCATTATTAACCAGGAAAGTGAGATAGTCAAATGACCTCTTTGGGGCTACTTAAAGCCTCGTATTCCCAGGGTGTCTAGACCAACTATTTTCTTTTCTCAAATAAATCTAAATGTATACATAAATAAAGGAGAGCAAACCATGCAAAAGTTGTATGTTTTTTGATTGAAAAGATTTATGTACATGGAGTAAAGTCATATTTAAATTCTAATATTGAAAGAAAAGGACTTTACTCCATATACTTAAGCTATAATCATTTGCATTTCCTATGTATTCATTACTACCATTCATAACATATGCAATCATTTATTTATAAGATTTGGGAAATAGATTTGGATTTAATAATGATAGTAGCCACATGTATATTAATTTGGATCAACACATGCATGCTTGACATAAAGAAAATCATTTATTTTTAATTAATTTTTGAAGAAATGAATGCATGAATCAAGTGGCATACAATTTTTTAATATGATTGGAAAGAAATAAAGATACACAAGTATGAAATTTCATTCAATCCAACTAATTCCTAAGGATAATCATATCAAATAAGCTTATTTAAAATAAACCAAAATTTCTTAATGTCACTTTTGATTTTATGTTTAACTTGATTTAAGAGATGTGAGAAAAATTTGCTAATCTTTATCCCATTCCCCATATGTGTGAGTTAATTTAATTTAATAAGAAGCAATTAGATTGATTTTATGGATTGATTAAGTCAAGCATGGATTAAATCAATTAATTAATCCTCACCTATGTTACCTTAAGGTAATGGATTAAATGATTATGAGCTAATGTAATATGCAAATAAATTGAAAAGTAAATAGCAATACTCCTATGAAATGAAAGGAGGGCTAATGCAATTAGCTCATAATCATTTATTAATTAAGCTTAAGGAACTATTTTAATTACTTTCATGATTTTCTCACACATATGAGCTAATTATAATTTCATTAAGCCTCTTTAGGTTCTTGAACACCTAAAGCTCTACCCAAGATGAATTAAGGGAAAATATATTTTAAATTAGGTTTTTAATTTAATGATTAAATTATGAATCCATGAATTCTTTTCTCCTTTAATTAAATGGTAAGTTAATTGATTATCTTTTGAAGTGAGATGAGCTTAAGGGAAAAAGGTTGGGAAAGAGATCCCACCCTAATTTCATAAGTTTCTATTTGATCAAGCATGATTTAATGTGATTTAGATTTTAATTTAGTTAATTAAGTTATTAATTAATTAATTAACCATTAGTTAGCATTTTGGTTGAAAAGAGAAAGAAACTTAAGGAAAAGGTTAGGAAGGAGTCCCCAATCTAATTCCCTAAGTCCCATTACTGTTCAATAGATATTAGGGAGTCCAAATAATTAATTAATTATTGCTCATGTGCTTAATTTTCCCTTAATTAAGTTAAGAAAGTAATTAAGGCTTGTGGTGTTTATTTTTGATTTTATATGTGGGGGACACCATGTAGATCTGAGGGTGTACTTATTGAGGTGATCACATATGACATTGAGGAATAGTGTACTATCTCGAAAGATAGACATCACCACCCTATAATGGCCCTAATTACTTAATAAGGACTCTTAAGGCATGATGGGTCTTCGAGTATACCAGAGTTTTTTCCCCTACTTTACATGGATGAATAAAGTAGGGTTTATATTAAATCGGGTGTAAAGTTCCCTATGGGGGTAAGCCCCCTATAGTTAATTACATCCTAAGGAAGGTGAGTTCCTTAGGAATACTCTTGATTAAAGTAGGCAATTGTTATCTCCAAAGATTTTAAAGATAGGATTATCAACAAATTGGTTATATTTAGAAACTCAATTGGGATAGATTAAAAAGAGAGACTTATTATCGAAGCCAAAGGAGAAGAGTAGGGAATGCTCATGATACTAGGAAGCCTGGTGAGCATTCCAACTTATTCTATGGTTAGGCTTTATATGTTTGAAATTGAGAAGAATTATTTGTTTTGGTTGACTTTTATTAAAAGACTAGGACTTATAATCCCACAATACAAGATTGTGAAAATGCCTAAGAGGTGAGGATTTATGCTTGTAGCTCGAGGGAAACAGCAACCTCAGATCTTAAATTTAAGGAGCTCTAGCGAGGGCCAAAGCACATCCTAAATTTAAAAGAAGATGGGTATATGGTTTACCTCCATAAGAGAGGGTAAACCACCTGACTACTAGACTTATAACCGTCTAGAGTGGCAGACAGCTAACTTTTTGTATGTTTTAAAACCATGTGGTCAAGTCATATATTTTGCAAGATGGTTATGATGTTATTCTTTAGAAAGAAATTAAGTCTTAAACTCACTCCCTAAGAGACTAGAGCATGAGTGGTATGAATAATGACATAGTAGAATGCAAATCTTATCAATTTTTATTTGATTTTGACTCTTCATTTTGACACAAGACATAAAATTTTTATATGTCTAGATGCATGTTGAAATGAGGTTATTGGCTAAATCAAAGAGAAATAAGTGTTTTCCACCACAAAGGAGACCCTCAAAGATCAAGTCTTCTCCTATCATGCAAGAATGGAAACCCTCTCTTAGAAAAAGTGAAACAAGATGACATGCATGATATTAAGTATACAACATTCAATTAAGGGGTTGCTAAATCTTTTTAATTATCTTGATTTATTACCTAGGCTTTAAATGAGGTTATGAGTTGTTTAGAAAATTAGTTATGAGTTGTAGTTGGGGTAGAAAGTTTATTTTTTTTCTAAGAGCCTAACCAGATCTAGGTCACACATTAAAACACCATATATGAAGAAACTAACAAAAGACATGCTATTTATATTACATAATTATAAATGAAACATAAATCAATTTATAACCCTAACATAAAAGAATAATAGGCTGGTGTTGTGGGGTTCTACCGTACAACTCAAAAAGAGAAATGGGTAACCGAGCTCTACCCTTATACATCCTGATATATAAAAGAATAATTACAATTACAAATAAATAAATGCTATGGGGGGTCTTCTCATCTTAAGATCTCCTTCCTTTCTTCATTTGATTTGCTTGCTTTGAAGGCATCATGGGGCCTCCCAAGACAAAGCCTTCTAGCCTCTGCTCATCCTAATCCCCCATAACACTAATCTTAATTCCTAATGCATAATTATATTAAAAATAGGAAAAGTAAATCTAACTACACCTGCAAAATAGGTGTTAGCTAAACACACCATTCAACTCAAGCTATTATATGTATAATTTGGACTTAACACCCTGCACATGGGTAACCAAGTCCACTTGTCCTAATTTAGATTATGCTTATGGGTTAAGCAACCTACAAAATAGAGCATTTAAATTTATTTTAAGCACCCCTTAAGTGCAATCTCCTATAGAAAATATGATTAGGCTAATCACAACCTAACATTTAGTTTACAGCAATACATTATAAAACCAAACATACATCACTCCATGCACCACCCTAACATAAGTCTAAAAGTGGCTTAATTCTGAAGTGTGTGTATTAAGCCTTGTGTGGTATGCCTTAGCTAGGCTTTATTATAATTTTATAAGTATGAAGGGATTTAATTTGAAGGGTGGTTTTACTTTAAATGGTTTAGCTAATTTAGGAATTTTTACTTAATTTTTTCTTTTGTTCCGTTTGGCTTACAGTTAATAACTAAGTATTATGAAGAGAAGGAAAGAGTGGATCACTCTCTTTTATCCCTACCTTAAGTAAAATCTAAACCAAATTAATTAAATGAATTCTATTTAGTGAATGACTTCTTACATATTTTAATTAGTCCTAGGTTTAGGTTCACTTTAAATAATCTCATTCAATAAGAAAGGCATCTTAAGATTAATTGGAGTTAATTCTTATCACACAACACATATTTATTCATTTCTTCCCATCATATGTAACAAGCACATGATTAAGTCCTAAGCATACCTATACATGCATTATGTCTTAACATACTTACATGCATGATGCATAAATGATTTTTTTATAGAAAAGGAGGACTCTTATTCATTAGCTAAATACACATTCAAATGTATGAAAGTTCTAAGCAGGTACATCTCCATTGTTTGACCAGGAGAACGAGGTAGGAACCTCCTTGGGGCTACTTAAAGTCGTGCGCCCCGGGTGTCCAGACTAGTTATACCCACTATTCTTAAATATATATGGATGTATAAATAATTATAATAATAGGAAATCATGCAAAAATTAGATTTAATTTAATTAATTTATTTGTGTGAATGAATTAAAGCTTTATCCAAATTCTAATGTCAAAATGCATAATAATGAAATCAAACGGGTACGTTGCCATTGTTAACACCAGGAGAGTGAGGTAAAGACTTCCTTGCGGCTACTTAAAGCCTTGCATCCCCAGAATGTCCAGACTAATATACCCACTAACAATAATACTTATGCAAATCAACATGTGAATGAAAGAAAGAAACTACAAAGCTTATATTCACATGCTCCTATGTATGTATAACTAATGTCACAACATGTATTATTATTCATTAATAAGCTTTTGAAAATACATTTGAGAGATTTAATAGTGATAATAGCCACACATATTTTTAATTAAGTCAACACATGCAAATTTGACATAAAGGAATATTTATTTTAACTGATTTTTCCAAGGAAATGAATGCTTGACTACAAGTGGCATACAATATTTTAATATGATTGGAAAGAAATAAAGAAACACAAGTATGTAATTTCATTCAATATAACTAAATCCTAAGGACAATCATATCAAATAAGTTTATTTAAAACAAACCAAAATTTCTTAATGTCATTTTTGATTTTATATTCAATTTGATTTAAGAGATGTGAGACAGGTTGTTAATCTTAATCTCATTCCCCATGTGTGTGAGTTAATTTGATTTAATAGAAAGAAATTAGGTTAGTTTTATGAATTAGTTAGGTTAAGCATGGATTAAGTCAATTTGTTAACTTTTACTTATGTTACCTTAAGATAATTGATTAAATAATTATGAGCTAATATATTATGCAAACATATTGGTAAATAAATAGCAATGCTCCTATGAAATGAAAGGGGCTTGATGCAATTAGCTCATGATCATTTAATAATTAAGCTTATGGAACCATTTTAATTACTTTCATGATTTTCTCACACATGTGAGCTAATCATAATTTCATTAAGCTACATTAGGCTCTTGAACATGTAAAGCTCTACCCAAGGTGGATTAGGGAAAAATAGATTTAATTAGGTTTTAATTTCTTTAATTAAACCATTAATTGATTAATTCATCTCTCTCTTTGTAAATTATCAAATTTAATAATTATCTTGAAATGAGATGAGCTTAAGGGAAAAGGTAGGGAAAGAGGTCCCCACCTAATCCCATAAGCCATCTGCTAAACTTAAGCATGATTTGATGTGTTTTGGATTTTAATTTAGCTAAATAAATGTCTAATTAGTTTATTAATTAATAATTAGGACTTTAGTTGAAAAGAGAGGGAAAATTAGAGAAGGGATTAGGAGGGAAGCTCCATTCCATTTCCTTAAGTCTCCTTATAGTCCAACATTGATTAGAGGGTCCAGACAATTATTTAATCACTGTTCATATGATTAATCACCCCTTAATAAAGTTAAGAGGGAAATTAGAGCTTAATCAATCATTCCTCCTAATTTAACAAGTAATAAATCCCCAAGAAATTAGAGGAGGCAGAAGTCATCCTCTCAAACATTCTTAAAATTTTTTGGATCAATCACTTGAGGGATTAGAGAGTAATTAAGCTAATTAAGTTTTTAATTAAACCTTATTTAAGCTCTATTTATTGTTCAAAACCATTGGAAATATTTTTATTAAATTCTTCTCTAAAATTCCTTTAAAATAAGCCATTTTTTGCATTATTTGGATTTTCTACAATTAGTTATGAATTTTAGCAGATTCAACATTAAAAATAGATTAATTAACCCTAATTAAAGCCTTAATCCCGTCGGCACCACGTGGCATGCTGACACGGTGCGCTTTCCACGTGGTGCGATGAGATGGTTAGTTAAGTTATCACATCACATGACTGAGTAAGTTGGCGACGAACACGCTTTCTCATGGACCATTCGATCTAAGATCGAATGACCATAATTAATTCTATAGTTTAGAGGGAATAATCAAGAGATATAGCATGATCTAATCATGACCATCCATTCTGATCATGCAGAATGGATAGCCCGTGATCTTTCTCCTTCGTGAGTGGCAAAAGACATATGTCATCCGTCTTTCTCCATTAGATCCGAGCTCACCAGAGCTTGGAATGATTCCAAAATGATCTCACACCATTAAGGAAAGGAGAGAAACACATCCAACGACTATGATCGCATGCAATGAAAATTTTCTTCAAAAAGACCAACCAAATTTTCCTATATGCTTTTGAGGAATTACCTCGCTGGAGCTCAAGATCGGCAGTGGGATCAACAGAAGTAGCTTCACCTAGTTAAGGTGAAGCCCTATTGAGAAGCTTGGGCCTTGATTTGGAGTAGATCCCTCAGACGACCAACCCACACACCTTGGAGCTTCAGTCTTGATTGAACTTGAACTTCTGGTGGCTTTGGAGCTTGGGAAATGATTCATTTGCACTCGTCTAGGTCCAATGAAGGTGTGTGCAAAGTTGATTGAAGTTTGGTAAAGGATTGAGCAAATGGGATTTGGAATTGGTCTCCCCTATTTTGATTTGACATAAAACTGAGAGAGGGAGGAATGGGGGAGCTTAGGAGCTTGGGGAATTGCTATGGGAGACTCTCCTTCACTCTCTCTGGCTCAAAAGGAGATGATTGATTTAATTCCCATTTGAATTGAGGGGGTATATCTCCCCAATTGCTGAGGTGGATGGATGAGATTCAATTTTGTTTTCTCATTGGCTAGTCATCGTCAGACTGATGGACTTATCTTTATCAAGTCTACATGGCGAGCCCGGAGTGGTGGAAGCCTTGGGAGGTGGCTCAAGGCTTGATATGGGGATATTTTCTTTTCTTTGTCCATAGAGTGCTCAGTTTGCATGGGAGGTGAGTTAACTCACCTCCCCTTCATTCATGGCAAGTCCCAGTGTGCTTAGAGTGGGCTAAAAAGGTTAGGCATGCTTCATTTGGCAATTCGATGGATGCCTAAGTGATGAGAGAGTTGACTTTGCCAAATGGGGAAGGAATCCAATGCAAAGAAGTTTGTCCAATGGATAATCCCCTTAGGTGGGATCCACTTTGCTTTTGGGATGACTTTGGGCTAACTTAGGGTCATTTTGGGTCAGGTTTGGTCAGCCACCAAGGTCCCATGGGTTGGTTTTATGGGTTTTGGCTTCATTTGGTCAAATGGGTTCATATGAGTTTATGCTGGGTTGGGTTGAGCAATTGGTCAAATTGGGTCAAACCAAGGCTTGGGTTATGTTCAAATGATGATTTGAAGAGTTTTGGTTCAAGTGGTTTCAATCATTTTGGCTTAGGTTTGATTTTGGCTCACTTAGATTCATATAGGTCAAATGGGCTAAGTTGACCAATTTGAACAATTTGACCAATTTGATCAAATTGGGTCGGGTTAGGTGTTGATTCATGTTCAATTGGTTAAGTGAAAATGATTGTAAGTTTGGTTTAAGTCAATTTGGGTTTAATTTGGATTTTGGCCAATTTGACCTTTTAGGTCAACTTGGGCTAGGTTGGATCGAGTTGGCCAATTGGTTAAATTGGACTCAATTATGGCTTTGGTCAAGTTCAATAATTGATTTGGAATGAACTTGAGCCATTGGTTATAATCAATTTGTGTTAAATCATGATTTGATCCATTTTAGCTTTTTAGGCCAATTTGGGTCAAATGACCAATTGGACTTGGTTTGGCTCAATTGAGAGTTTGGTGATGTTCAATCATTGATTATAAGATGGTTTGGATCAATGGTTTCAATCAATTTGACATATGGTGGATTTTGGCTAGTTTAGGTTTCATTTGGGCTAAAGGTTGACTTGGTTTGACCCAATTTAAGGTGGTTGATCACCCTAGGATGATTGTTAATCATGATAGAAGGTTTGGATGACCTTGGTTCAATACAATTTGGGTTGAATTATAACTTGGCTCAAAAAGGTCCTTTAGGCCACTTTGGGTTAAGTGGACCTAAATGGGTCAATTGGTTTGATTTTGGTTTGATTCAAGTTTATTTGAACTCATATATGAGCCTAGGATTGAAATATAAATCCAACTACAATCAATTTGGAGTCTAATAGATTTTGACTCATTTGGAGTTTTCAAGTAAAAAAGGCTAACTTGGGCTTGACTTAGGTTGGTTTGATAATTGTAGTTTATGTTTATAGTTGGCATGATTGAAGGAATTATTGATTCAAGAGAAAATCTATTAGTTTTGGCTTGATTTGGATATGATTTGGCCAAGTCCAAGAAATTAGCTTAAAAGGTTTGAATTGGGTTCTGGTTTGATTTTGGATTTGATTTTGGCTATTTGAATTTATATTTCATTTATATTTGGGGATACAAATGAAGATATAAATGATCCATGATAAAATCACTTGAGTTTGGAGTGATTTGGAAGCAAATTTGACAAAGCTTAAGGATGTAGGTCAAAAGGGCTTAAGTAGGGAATTAATTTAGTTTGATTTATTTTTGGTCATTGGAGGGTGGGTTTCATTTATATTTATGAATATAAATGAAGGAATAATTTGCTTATGAAGAAACCAATTGATTTTGGATTAATTGGGACTGATATTTGGCTAAGCTTATGAGAATGGGTCATAAGGCTTAAAAAAGAATTTGGCTTGGTTTAATTTAGTTTGATTTGGTTTTGGTCATTTGAGTATGGATATCATTTATATTTGTGAATATAAATGAAGTAATAATTGATTTATAAAGAAATAAATCAAGTTTGGGATAATTTGGGTTGATATTTGGCTAAGCTTATGAGAGTGGGTCATAAGGCTTAAGAAGGACTTTTGGACTTGGATTTGATTTGGGTTTCAATCATTTGGAATTGAGTTTGGATTTGGATTTGATTTGATTTTAGTGATTGAATTGATCTTCAAGAAAATTAATTGAATTGGGGTTGATTTGAATTTAGTTAAGGCTAAGTCCATAAGATGAAATCAAAGGGCTTAGAAAGGGTTTTGAATTCAATTATGAGGTTTTAGAGAAAAATCTTGAGTTTGAATTTGATCATGAGATTGATTATGAGTCTTGGAAATTTTGCTTGGGTTTGATAAGAATTTGAGGTTTGGTTTGAGAAGGAAAGCATGGATCAGGTTTAAGCTATATGGTAGGTAAATTTTTCTAAGTCCCTTAAGCATGACCTATTCATATGGCTAACCCTTCTAAGTCTCTAGGCTTAGGTTAAGTGTTCACCTAATCACTAAAAGTGTCTTAAAACTAAGGAGATCTTAGTGTCTACAAGATTCCTAGATCTATGATGAGGAAGTTGAAAACTCACTCCAAAAGTGAGGTCCATAGGGCTTAATTAATCAATCATCTTAATTTAACAAGTAATAAATCCCAAGAAAATTAGATGAGGTAGAGGTCATCCTCTCAAACATTCCTAGAAATTTTAGGATCAATCACTTGAGATATTAGATAGTAATTAAGCTAATTAAATTTTTAATTAAACTTTAATTAAGCTATGTTTGCTGTTCAAAACCAACAAAAAGTATTTTTATTAAATCCTTTTCTAAAATACCTTTAAAATGAGCTATTATTTGTATTTTTTTTGGATTTTTCTACAATTAGTTATAAATTATGAAAGTTTCAACCTTAAAACACATTATTTAACCTTAATTAAACCTAATCCCATCAACGCAACGTGGTGTGCTAACGTGATGCACTTTTCATATGGGGCTGTGGGATTGGTTATTTAAGTTGTTACGTCCGTGTGTCGAGTCAGCTGGTGGCGGATGCATCATTGATCTCCACCATCTAATCTTAGATCAGATGGTGTGGATCAAACTTGCGATGTAAAGAGGAGAAATGAGGGAGATCTAGTGTGATATGATTAGAACAATCCGTTCCAATCATGCAGAACGGACAACCCGTGATCCTTCTTCCTACGAGTGATGAACGACAGAGCCCGTCCATCGTGGATCGCTCAATCTAAGCTCAGCTAAGCTCAAATTCACTCCAAACTCAACCCACACCTTCATGTGAAGGATCCACAAGGATCCAGCGGCTAGGGTGAGCTCAAATGAAAATTTCCTTCGGAAAGGGCCATCACCACTTAAGCTAGAGATCAGGTTTCATGAAAATACCTCACTGGAGCTAAGACCATAGGCTCACATGCATTAGGAAGCTTCATCTAGTTAAGACGAAGCCTTGTTGAATAGCAATTAAGTTTGTTCCAAGTGGATAGCTCGGAAGGCCAAGGATCGAGCTTTGGAGCTTCGATCTTGATCGAACTCCTTTCTCCGACGGCTTTGGAGCTTGAGAAATGGGTTGGGTAGCTTTGACGTCGTGCGTGGAAGGTATGTGTAAGAGGAATTGAAGCTTGGTTGTGAAATGAGCAAGTTTGAATCAATGATGAGCTCCCTTGTTTTGGCTATGAATGGGAGAGGAAAATCTGAAGTGGGGAAGTCTTGGAAATTCTCTAAAACTTGTAAGGAAGCTCTGAATTGTGTTTGGAAGCTTGCGCGAAGAGAATTGATGCAAATCTCATTCAAATTGAAGGGGTGTTGACCTTACTTTTGGAGTGAGCTCTCAACTTCTCCATCTTAGACATGGGGCTCCTCTTAGACATTAAGAGTTCTATAGTCTTAAGACAGTTCTAGTGATTAGGTGAACACTGTGGTGAAATATTTTTGCCTTCATCTATCCTTTTGGAGACGATAAATGAAAATAGAAATATACGCCTTTTAGTTGGGACACCATGTAGATCCGTGGATGATGTTATTAGGGTGATCGAGTATGACATTGAGGAGAGGTTTACTATCTCGAAAGATAGAAGCCACCACCCTACAATGGACCTAGTCATCTCAATAAAGACTCCTAAGGATTATGAGTCTTTGTATGTACCAAAGATTCTTCCCCTACTTTATATGGAAAAGTAAAGTAGGGTTTATTTTAAATCGAGTTTGTTAAGTTCCCTATGAAGGCAAGCCCTCATATTTAATTACATCTTAAAGAATGAGATTCCTTAAGAATACTCTCGATTAAGGTAAATGATCATTGTCTCCAAAGATTTTGAAGGCTAGACTATCAATAAATTGGTTTATTTTGGAAGATCAAATGGGATTTTTGATCAAAAGGAGAGAGAGTTATTATCAAATCTAAAGGAAGATAAGTAGGATATGCTCATGATCCTAGAAAACCTAGCAAGCATCTCAAACTATCCTATGATTGGGCTTTACATTTTTGAAATTTGAAAAGGATTTATTTATTTGAGTTGGATTTTTTTATTAAAAATTTAGGGCTTATAATTCCATGATGCAAGGTCATGAAAATGCCTAAGAGGTGAAGATTTATGCTCACGGCCCCGAAGGGAAATAGCAACCTCAGAACCTAAATCTAGGGAGCTTTGGCGAGGGCCAAGACATGATCTAAATCTAAGGCAAAAATGGGAATATGGTTTACCTCCACAAGAGAGGATAAACCACCTGACTATTGGACTTATAACTGCCTTGGGATGGTCACCAATTAACTCCTCCTATGCTTTTAAATACATGTAGGCAAGTCTTATGCTTTATGCAAGATAGCTGAGCTGTTATTTATTTAGAAAGTGACTAAGTCCTTAAACACACTCCTTAAAAAGACTAGATCATGTGAGGACATGCTTCAAATGACTTAAATCTAATGCAAATCATATTACATGTTATTTTCATTTTTTGGATAATCATTTGACTTAGGCTTATAGGATTCATATGCCTAATGCATGAGAAGTAAGATTATTGGCCAAAATTAATGATAAAAGAGGAGGTGTGTTTCCACCATGGCTCTCAAAGGGCAAGCCAAGTTTCTTTGGCAAAGGTGGAAGCCCTCCAATCAAGAGTGAAATAAGATGCTTTTATGCATGATGTTATAAAAGAAATACTCATCTAGTTAAGGAGTTGCTAATTCTTTTATCTTGATTTTAACTTAGGCTTTAAATGAGCCTATGAGTTATTTATTTTAATTTTAAATATATTAATTTGGTAGAAGATTTTTTTTTTTTTAAGAGCCTAATAGTCATCCAGGCTATACATTAAAGCAAGGAAGAAACTAGAAAAACATGCCATCTCAATGGATAAGCTAAACAAAACATCACACATTTTTATAAAGCTAACATAAAAGAATAAAAGGCCATTTGTGGTCGGGCACCATCGCACAAACCCAAAAATAAATTGAGTAGTCGAGCTCTACCCTTATACAACCCGGATTACAAATGAATTAAGTACAATTAAGCAAGAAATTCATTGTTATGGGGGTCTTCAAGCTTCATTTCTTCATTCTTCTTTTCTTCTTTCTTCTTTCTTCTTTCTTCTTTTGGTTCCTTATTTTGGATGGTTGGAATGTGGATACTCTGAAGGCTTCACATGATACATAATATATGATCTTATAACCAATGCTCATCATAATCCCCCATAACAATCATTCTAAAATCCTAATTGCAAAGGTACATAAAAAGGGAAAAAGTAAATCTAACTAAAACCTGTAAAATAGATATTAGCTAAACAAACCACACATTCCCAAGCATGTATATAAATAAATTGGACTTAGCACCCCACACATGGGTAACCAAGTCCACCTAGCCTATTTTGGATTATGCTTAAGGGTATAGGCAACCTACACAGCAAAAGCAGTTACATTTTTATTAAAGCGACCCTTAAGCACAATCCCTCTAAAAGATAATGATTAGACTAAATCGTCCTATCATTCATTCTACTCATATACACCTTAACATCCAGACTAAAACAAAACATCACAAAATAAAAGCAAACATCAAAACATGCATCACCCTAACATAGGACTAGAAGTGGTGACTTAGCTTAACGTGTGTGACATGTAAGGTTTGTGTGGTATGCTTAGCTAGGCTTTAAGGTTACGATTTTCTAAGTGTGAAAAGGTTCAACTTAGAAGGGTGGTCTCATTTAAGTTGTTTAGTTGATATAGGTTAATTTTATTTGATGATTTGATTTGGTTTGAATGAACCTACTTAATTACTAAAGGTTGTAAAGAGAGGAAAAGAGAAGAGAACTTCTATTTCCTCCCTACCTTAAACAATTTCTAAGATAAATTCATTAGGGATTTTTGTTTAGTGAATGTTTTATTATGTATTTTAATTAATCCTAAGTTTAGACTTTCTCTAAATAAACCTATTCAAAAAGAAATGCATTTTAAGATTAAGTAAAGTGAATTACTATCACAAAACACACAATATTTTATTTCTTTCCCACATGTGTATAACATTCATATGAATGCATCCTAAGCATATCTATACATACAAATAGGAATTTTTAGCATACTTTATGATGAATGCTAAGTGAGTTACTTAAGAAAATTTGAATGCTTTATGATGCATGATTTTCATTAAGTAGAAAAGGGGTTTTTTTATCCATTTTTCACATGCACAAATGTATGTATGAAAGGCATAAGTGAGTACGGTGTCATTGTTAACCAGGGGTGTAAGGTGCAAGACCTACTTAGGGCTACTTAAAGCCTCACAACCCCAAGGTTGTCCAGACTAATATACCACTTTCCTTAAATACAAACATATGTACAAAAAGAAATGCATGGAAAGAGAATGCTAAGTGAGTTGCTTAAGAAAATTTGAATGCTTTATAATGCATGGTTTTCTTTAAGTAGAAAGGAGATTTTCTTAACCACTTTTCACATGCACACATGTATGTATGAAAGGCATAAGTGAGTATGATGCCATTGTTAACCAGAGGAGTAAGGTACAAGATCTACTTAGGACTACTTAAAACCCCCCAACCTGGGAGTTGTCCAGACTAATATACCACTTTCCTTAAATACAAGTATATGTACGAAAGAAATGAATGGAGTATTTATTTGTTTGATTTGGTTATGCAATTTATATGAATAGCATAGGAATGAATAGGAATGGAGTTTGGCAAGTGTTATGTTCTCTTCAAATGAACTATATACTTTGCCAAATCCTATTCAAAATTATGCTAAAAGAAAAGAAAAAGGAAAAGTATACTATGCACATCTTCAAATTTATGTCCACATGCAAGCTTATAAATAATTATAAGTAACACACTTTCAGTTTTAGGCATTTGATTTATAGATTTTGAAAATAGTTTTTAATTTAATAGTGATAATAGCCATCATATTTTACTTTAGCAAAAACATGCAATTTGACATAAAGAAAACATTTTATTTTGAATTTTGATTTTAGAAAAGCATGAATGTATGAAACTCATATGAAATACATATTTAGTATGCTAGGAAAGAAATAAAGTGATGTAATCATGTAATTTCATTCACTCTAATTAATTCTTAAAGATAATCTTATGAAGTAAGATCATTTAAAGATAATCAAAAGTTGTTTAAAGAGACTTTCATTTTGCTTTGAGTTTGATTTGAGTTAGAAAAGTGTGAGAAGGTTTACTGGTCCTTACCCATTCCCACATGTGTGTATTATTTTAGTTTAATTTTTAGGTGATTAGACTAATTTGATGCTTTGGTTAGGTTAAGGTGTAGATTAAGTTCATTAATTACCCTTTACCTATACCATTTTAACATATTTAATAAAATTAATATGATCTAATGTATGACATAAAATCACAAGGAATTTAAATCTATAATGCATCATAGGAAAGAAAGGTACCTAATGCAATTGGCTCATAATTAATGATTAATTAAGCTAAATGATTTAATTTAAGTACTTTCATAACCCTTCCCACACATATGGGTTAGGTATGATTTCCTTAAGTTACTTAGGTTATTGAACACCTAAACATCTACCCAAGAAGGATTGATTAAGTTCTGGATCAATTTTGGTTTTGAGAATTCGATTTGATTTATTAAGTAGATCATTAGTAGATTATCCCTTAATTAGATTTGGAATAAAGAAGAAAAGTGGTTTAGGGAATAGCATAAGAAAAATATCCCAAAATAATTCCATAAATTCCTAATCACTTAAACAAAGTTTAATTATTTTAAACAAGAAATTAAACCACTGTTCACATGCTTAATTAACCTTAATTACATTAAGAGAGTGATTAAGGGTTCATTAATTAATTTTCCTGATTAACTCATTAATAAATTTCAAGAAAATTAGGAGAGGTAGAAGTCATCCCACTAAACATGCTTGAGAAGTTTGGAATTAATTAATGAAGTCATTAGGGAGAAATTAGGGTTATTAAGTTTTTAAATAAACCCTAATAAAGAAAAATCTACTACTCAAACTCAATTAAAAATAATTTTATTGAATTCTACTTTGAAGTATCTTTAAAATAAACTTGAGTTTGTATTTTTTATATTTTTCTTCATTTATTTATGAATTTAGGAAGTTTCAATTAATTTAAGTGATTTCTATGATTTCTGCTAATTTATTTTATTAAAATAAACCATTTGACACTCAAAATTTAATATATTTCAATCTAAAGGTCATTTTGGCATAAAATTTTTATAATAGGTGTATTTTAATATTAGTTTTAATCTCTAAAAATTTCAACTTAATTTGACATGTATTTTTATTTTAATTAAAGAAATTTAATTTTTACTAAAACTGAAGTTAAGCTCAAAATATTTAGTAAAAATTAGGTATTTTGAGTTTGTTAGATTCCTCTCGGAAAGAAAAATCCAACGAACTTTTATTTGTAATTTTTAGTTAAGTATTTTTTTTATGAATTTTTGAAGTTTCACGTGATTTAAATTAATTTTAAAATCAGAAAATTAGATTTTTATATTTAGCACAATCACCGCACCGCATGGCGTTGACATGGCAATGCGGCACCATGTGGCACCGTGCGCTTGAGTGCACGGTGCCGCATGGCATGCGCGTACCACACAACGCCATGCAATTGGCGATAATGCGCCCCAAACGCGAACGACGTCAACGTCAGAGTTTACCCAATTCGACCGATCGATCACGATCGATGATCCGTGATTAGATTGCATGATCCATAGGCCAGGATTGTGCGATCGACACATGATCTGAGCCTTCCAATCATGTAAACCATGCGATCAGAAGTTCCAGATTGCATCAAGCGACCGGGGCGTCATCCGTGATTCGGCCGCCCGTCTGAAAACCATGGGATTGATGTTGCTTTGCCTTTGGTGGTGAATAGTAAATTTGGGCTTTTTTTTTTAAAAAAAAAGAGGGTTTCTAAGTGAAAACTTGTCTGAATAGACTCATTTTCACGTCGATTCACACCGAAAAAATTTTATTTTCTAATTGAGATGATTTAAGTAAAAATGCAGGATTATCTAGGGTAGATTCCTAAAAATCATACAAAAACCATCACAAAATGAGGGATCCTAAGCCCGACTATCATTTTTGAAGGTTACTTCATCGAGGTTGATTTTCGGTGGCGGTGGTGACTTGAGCGCACTATTGAGTGATGGAAGAAGCCTTGAACAGAGCTTGAATCTTTGCCTTCACATCAAAATAAAGTTTCCACCGGTGATCAACATTTTCTCACCAAAATCTACTTAGTTTTGAAGTATTTATTTCCAAAATGAAGTGGGGGTGATTGCTAATGGCTTTGGGAACTCTAGGAGGACGAGAATGAGAGGAATGAGTGTTTGCTTCAGCCTCTAATGCTTTGGAATGAAAAGTGAACGAAAATGGACCTTTTGTTTAAAATTTTTGGCTCCAAACTCATGTTATTTGTCTTGGGGTGATTGGGAATGGAAGAGAATTATCCTAGGTGGCTCCCTATGGTTGGCTAAGGCAAGGAAAGTGGCTACCATGAAGGACAAATGGGTGTTGTAGCCAAGGGGAGGTGAGAGTCCTTCATGCCAAGTGTTCAAATGGGAGAGGTGAGGTGATTTCACCTCACCATGAGTCATGGCAGCCCCAACCACTCCTTGGGTCAGAAAATTAGTGTCCTTGGTGCCTATGTGGGCCATTAGATGAGTGTCAAGTGGCCAAGGAAGAGAAATGATAACTTGGGAAAGTATCTTTTCTCATGGGATGCCCTTGAACCAAGGTAAAAGTGGTCATTTGGCATTGAATTTTATTTGGGCAGATTTGAAATGAGTTAAAAGTAAGTTAGACCAAATTTTATGTTATTTGAAGTTCATTTGGTTTAATTTGGGTTAATTTGACTGATTTGGGTCAAATCGGGTCAAAATGGGTTAGGTTGACCAATTGGTCAAATTGGGTCAAACCAAGAGTTGAGTTAAGTTCAAATGACTATTTGGAGTATATTAGTTCAATTGGTTTCAATTAATTTGTATTTAATTTAGATTTTGGCCAATTTGATCCTTTTATCAATTTAGGCTAAGTTGACCGATTTGACCCAATTGACCAAATTGGCTTTAATCATGGCTTATTTTAGGTTTGGTTGATCATTTGAAATGGATTGATATCTTTGTTTCCAATCAATTTGGTTTATATTTGATTTTGGCCTGATTTGACCTTTTAGGTCAAGTTGAGTTACGGTCAATTGGGCTAGGTTGGGTCTAGTTAGCCAATTGGTCAAATTGGGTTTAATTGAGGCTTTGGTCAAGTTCAATAATCAATTTAGAGTGAACTTGAGCCATTGGTTTCAATCAATTTGGTTTAGCTTGCAATTTGGCTAGTTTGGGTTCATATGGGTTAAAGGGTTGACTTGAAAATGGGCTAGGTTGACTTGGTTTGACCCAATTCATGACAATTGATTAACCTATGATGATCAACAAACATGACATGAAGTTTGGATTGGCTTGAGTCACTTTGATTTGAATTGAATTGGATTTTGATTGATGTAGGTCAAATTGGCCACTTTGGGTCAAGTGAGACAATTGGGTTTAGTTAGCTTGATCAAGGCTTGATTCAAGTTTGGTTGAACTCACAAATGGGTTTTGATTCATTTGACAATTTCAAGTTAAAAAGGGTGAACATGAGTTTGACTTGGGTTAGCTTGATTTTGATTTGATGATTGAAATTTGTGTTTATATTTGGATTCGTGATTGAAGGATTGATTGAATCATGAAGAAAATCAAGGGTTTGGCTTGATTTGAGTTTTATTTGGCTAAGTTCAAGGATTTGACTTGAAAGGCTTAGGTTGAATTTTGGTTGAATTTGAGTTTGAGTTTTGGATTTGGTTTTGGAAATTTGAATTTGTATTTCATTTATATTTGCAAATATAAATGAGAATATAAATGGGTTATGAGAAAATTTCTTGAATTTGAATTAATTTGGATTTAATTTGAGCTAAGTCCATAGGATTGAATCAAAGGTCTTAGGAAAGATTTTCTTGGAATTTGAATTTAAGTTTTGGATTCAGTTTGATTGATTTGAATTTATATTTCATTTATATTTGTGAATATAAATGTGTTATTAGAAAATCTCTAGAATTTGATTTGAGCTAAGTCCATAAGATAGAAATCAAAGTGACTCAGGAAAGATTTTGGAATTTGGAATTCAATCATGGGTTTCAATTATTTTGAATTGATTCATGATTTAAGAAAATCCATTGAAATTAATTCAAGTTTTGATATGGAGTTGAAGTTGATATGAGTTTGGAGTTTGTCTTGACAGAAAAAAGTGAGGATTTGGTTCATGCTATATGGTAGGCAAATTTTCCTAACACCCCTAATCCATAACCTATTATTATGGCTAAACCTTCTAAGTCTATAGGGTTAGGTTAAGTGTCCACCTAATCACTAGAAGTGTCTTAAGACTAAAGAACTCTTAAAGTCTAAGAGGAGTCCTATGTCTAATATGGAGGAGTTGAGAGGTCATTCTAAAATGAGGTCAACAAACACTTAACCTAATCTTAGAGACTTAGAAGAGTTAGCCATAAAGATAGAGGTAATTAATGGATTTAATTTACACCTTAACCTAAATAGAACATTAAATCAATCTAATGGTTTGCAAATTAAACTAAACTAATTCAAAATGTGGGAAATGGATTAGGACCATCAAACTCTTCTCTTTTCCTAAATAAAATTTAAATCTAAAACTAAAACAAAAATCTCTTTAAGCAATTTTGATTCACTTTGAATAATCTTATCTTATAGGATTGTCCTTAGGAATTAATTAGAATGAATGAAATCACATGCTTGCATCACTTTATCTCTTTCCAAGCATATTAAATGTTGTTTGACATGTGAACTCATGCATTCATACTTTTTGAAAAATCAAATAAATGAAATGTTTCCTTTATGTAAAATTGCATGTTTTGTCTAAAGTCAAAAATATGAGTGACTATTATCACTATTAAATCAAAAATTATTTATTTTTAAATCTACAAATCAAACATCATAAATGAGGGTATGCTACTTATAAATATTTATAAGCTTGCATGTGATTATAAGTATAAAATATATTATGTGATCTTTTCTTCTCTTTTCTTAACATAGATTTGGGTAGGATTTGCAAAGTGTATAGTTCATGTGAAAAGAACAAAACACTTTCTTAAATCCATCCCTATCCACTTTTATGTTATGATTTAAGAAGGATCTTCACATTTACATATGTAAATTGCATAACCAAATCAAACAAAAGTAAAAATATTTTGCATGACTCTTCATCCATTCATTTCTTTTTATACATGCACATGTATTTAAGAAAAGTGGTACATCAGTTTGGATTTAATTTAGATTTTGGCCAATTTGACCTTTTAGGTCAATTTTGGCTAGGTTGGGTCAAGTTAACCAATTGGTCAAATTGGGCTCAATTATGGCTTTGATCAAGTTCACTAATCAATTTGGAATGAACTTGAGCCATTAGTTGTAATCAATTTAAGTTAGATCATGATTTGACCCATTTTATCCTTTTAGGTCAATTTGAGTCAACTTGTGTCAAATGGCCAATCGGGTTTGGTTTGGCTCAATTGCGGATCAAGTCATGTTCAAACATTGGTTATGGGTTGGTGTGAATCAATGGTTTCAATCAATTTGGTGTAAGGTGAGTTTTGGCTAGTTTTGGTTTTATTTGGGTTAATGGTTGACTTGGTCAAATAACCAAGTTAACTTGGTTTGACCCAATCCAAGGCAATTGATCACTCTAGGGTGATTGTTGATCATAATATGAGACTCGGATGGACTTGGTTCAATCCAATTTGGGTTGGATTAGAACTTGGCTCAAAAAGGTCCTTTAGGCTACTTTGGGTCAAATGGACCTAAATGGATCAAGTGGCTTGGTTTTAGCTTGATTCAAGTTTAGTTAAACTTATATATAGGTTTAGGATTGAAATATAAATCCAACTGCAATCAATTTGGGCTATGATAGGTTTTGGTTCATTTGGAATTTTCAAGTCAAAAAGGATAACTTGGGCTTGACTTGGGTTGACTTTAATTTGGCTTGATAATCATAGGTTTCATTTATATTTGGGTAGATAATTGTAAGAATTATTGATTCAAGAGAAAATCCATTGATTTTGGCTTGGTTTAGGTGGATTTTGGTTAAGTCCAAGAAATTGGCTTGAAGGGTATAAATTGGATTTCAATTTTATTTTGGATTTGGTTTTAGTTATTCGAATTTGTATTTCATTTATATTTGGGAATATAAATGAAGATATAAATGATTCATGAGAAAATTACTTGAGTTTGGGTGATTTAGAAGTAAATTTGACCAAGCTCATGGATGTAGGTCAAAAGGGCTTGGAAGGAAGTTAATTTAGTTTGATTTATTTTTGGTCATTGAATGGTGGGTTTCATTTATATTTGTGAATATAAATGAAGAAAATATTAATTTATAAAAAAATCAATTGATTTTGGGTTGATTTGGGTTAGATTTGGTTAAGCTTGTGGAGGTAGGTCCATATGGCTTAAGAAGGGTTTTGGTTGGATTTGGATTTAGTTTGGTTTGGTTTTTGCTATTTGAATGTGGATTTCATTTATATTTGTGAATCTAAATAAAGGAATAATTGATTTATAAAGAAATTAATCATGTTTGGGATAATTTAAGTGGAGATTTGGCTAAGTTTATAAGAATGGGTTATATGGCTTAGGAAAGAATTTTAGAATTTGGACTTGATTTGGGTTTTAATCACTTGGAATTGAGTTTGGATTTGGACCTAAATTTGGTATATGATGGAGGGATTGAATTGATCTTGGAGAAAATAAATTGAATTTGGAATGATTTGAATTTTGTTAATGCTAAATTCATAAGATGAAATCAAAGGGCTTAGAAAGGGTTTTGATTTTGAATTTTATTATGGGCTTCAGTCATTTGATTTAGAATTTGGATTTAGATTTGGTATTTAAATTTTATGTTTGGTTTTGAGAAGGAAAGCATGGGTTGGGTTTAAGCCATAGGATGGGCAAGTCAACCTATATCCCTAATGCACAACCTATCCCTATGGCTAACCCTTCTAAGTCTCAAGGTTTAGGTTAAGTGTTCACCTAATCACTAGAAGTGTCTTAAGACTAAGGAGCTCTTAGTGTCTATAAGAGTCTTAGATCTATGATGAGGAGGTTGAAGACTCACTCTAAAAGTGAGGTCAACATAATGTAATCAAATGACCTCCTTTGGGCTACTTAAAGCCTCGTATTCCCGGGATGTCCAGACTAAAAACTTGTTTTTCTCAAATACATATGGATGTATATAAAAGAAGGAAAACCATGCAAAAGTTGTACTTTTATTTGATTGAAACATTTATGCATGTGGGTAAAAGTTTTATCTAAATTCTAATGTAGAGACTGTTGACCTCACTTTTGGAGTGAGTTCTCAACTTCCTCATCATAGATCCAGGACTCTTGTAGACACTAAGAGCTTATTAGTCTTAAGACACTTCTAATGATTAGGTGAACACTTAACCTAAGCCTAGAGACATAGAAGGGTTAGCCATATGAATAGGTTATGCCTTAAGGACTTAGGAAAATATGCCTACCATATAGCCTAAACCCAATCCATACTTTCTTTGTCAAACCAAAAATCAAATTCATACCAAACCAAATTTCCAAGACTTATATATAATCTCAAATCAAATTCCAAACCAAACCTAACTTCAAATGATTCAATCCCATGATCAAATCCAAATGATAAGACCCTTCCTAATCCCTTTGATTTCATCTTATGGACTTAGCCTTAACCAAATTCAAATCAACTCCAATTCAAGTGATTTTCTCAAATATCAATTCAATCTCAAATCAAATTCCAATCCAAACAAAGCAATCTCAAATAAAATCCAAGACCAAATTTCCCTCCTAAGTCTTATGAACCACTCTCATAAGCTTAACCAAATACCAATCCAAACTATCCCAAACTAAATTGATTTATTTATAAATCAATTGTTCCTTCATTTATATTCTCAAATATAAATGGAGCCCACCCTCCAATGACCAAAATCAAATCAAACTAAGTAGGTTTCCCTTCTTAGCCCTTTTGACTTACATCCATAAGCTTGGTCAAATTTGCTTCCAAATCACTCCAAACTCAAGTGATTTTCTCATGAACCATTTATATCTTCATTTATATTCCAAAATATAAGTGAAATATCAATTCTAATAGCTAAAAACAAATCTAAAATTAAACCAAATCAAGCCTTTTTTTAGCCAATTCCTTGGACTTGGCCAAATCCTATCCAAACCAACTCAAAATCCATTGGTTTCTAATCCAACCCAATTTGGATTGAACTAAGCCCGTCAAACCTCATATCATCATCAACAATCATCCTAGGGTGATTAACTACCTTGAATTGGGTCAAACCAAGTCAACTTGGTCCTTTGACCAAGTCAACCCTTAACCCAAATGAAACCCAAGCTAGCCAAAACTCACCATATACTCAATTGATTGAAACCATTGATTCAAACCAACTCATAATCAATGATTGAATATGATCAAACCCTTAATTGAGCCAAACCAAGTCCAATTGGCCATTTGAACCAAGTTGACCCAAATTGGCCTAAATAGCTAAAATGGGTCAAATCATGATTTAACCAAAATTGATTTCAACCAATGACTCATGTTCACTCCAAATTGATTATTGAACTTGACCAATGTCATGATTAAGCCCATTTTGACCAATTGGTCAACTTGACCCAACTTAGCCCAAATTGACATAAAAGGTCAAATTGGCCAAAATCCAAATTAAACCAAACCAAAGCTTACAATCAATTTCAATCAACCAATTGAACATGAACCAACACCAAACCCAACCCAAGTTGGTCAAATTAGTGAAATTGGTCAACTTGACCCATTTGACCTATATGAATCCAAAAGAGTCAAAATCAAATCTAAATCAAATTAAACCAAACCAATGACACCAATACACCCCAAATAGTCATGTGAACTTGACCCAACCCTTAGTTTGACCTATTTTGACCAATTGGTCAACTTGAACCAACCTAACCCAATTTGACCTACATAAATCAAATTAAGCCAAATGAAACCAAATGAACTCCAAATTAGTTGAAACTTGGACTAACCCACTTTTGACTCATTTTAAATCTGCCCAAATCAAATCCATAGCCAAAAGACACTTGCACTTTTGGTCATTTTCTCCCCTTGGCCACTAGGCACCCATACATTGGTCCAGTCAGGCACCAAGGACTCTAGTTAACCTGACCCAAGGGTGGTTGGGTCAAGCATGACTCATGGGGAGGTGAAATCACCTCCCCATTCTCATTGGAGCACTTATCATCAAGGACACCCGCTTCCTTTGCCATGGCAGCTACCTCCCACCCTTCCTCCTCTCATGAGAGGCCAAATGGAGTGATTCTCTGCCAGCCCCGACTTGCCCATCGCAACCATTGATCCAAAAAGAAAAAATAACCATTACCATCTGATCTAAAGAATGAGGGGGAATACCCAGCTCATTCTCACTCAAACTAATAGATGCCCTCTTGATTCAACCCTAGCACACTCTCCTCTCCTTCCTATAGCCATTTCCACTATTTCTCGAGCTCCCCACTAATCCCTCTCTTAGTTTTACGTGAAACTAAAATAGGGGAGGATATTAGTGATTGACATTTCCATATTTATTAACCAAAGTGCAATTAACTTTGCACACACCATCCTTGGACCTAGACGAGCTGAAATGAATCACCTCCCGTCGCCTCCGACCACCAAAAGTTAGATTTTGACCAAGGCTAATCACTTTCGTGTCGTGGGTTAGTCTTTCAAGCGATCCATGCCAAATTAAAGCTTGTGCAGCTCAACAAAGCTTTATTTCTACCAAACATAGCTTCCTCAATCACTGAAACCACTGGTCATATGCTCCGGTGAGTGCCATTGAAACGGAGCTTAAGCTTAAAATAGGTTAGTCTTTTATGAAGAAAAGTTTCATGTCATGTGATTTTCACCATTGGATGTGTTTGTTGTGCTTCCCCGAAGGTGTGGGATTGATTTGATCTCCATTCAAGCTTGGGTGAGCTCGGATCAAGCGACGATCGATGGACGGTCTCCATCTATCACCGCTCGGGAGGAGATAAATTGTAGACCGTCCATTCCACGTGATCAAAATAAATAGTCCTGATCTGATCATGCTTAGATCCATTGATCTAACCCTTTAATCTATGCACTAGATCATGGTCGTCTGATCTTAGATTGGACGGCCCACGCAAAAACACGCTCTACCGCTGTCTGCATCTGCATTTGATGTGATAACTTAAATAACCAATCCCATCACACCATATGGAAAGCACGTCGTGTCAGCTACTACATGGCACCGACGGGATTAAGGGTTTAATTAGGTTAATTAATCCATTTGTAATGCTAAAACTTCCAAAATTCACAATTAATTATAGAAAATCTAAAAAATACAAATGATGGCTCTTTTTAAAAGGTATTTTAAAGGGGAATCCATTAAAATTATTATTAATTAATTTTGAATAGTAATTTCACTTAATTAAGGTTTAATAATTAGTTTAATTAGCCTAATTACTCTTTGATTAAATATCAAATTAATCTCAAACTTTCCAAAAATGTTTAGGGGGATAACCTCTACGTCCCCTATTTTTCTTGGGATTTATAGGATAATTAACTAGAAAAATCAATGGATTAAGACTTAATTACTCTCCTACGTTAATTAATGATAATTAAGCAAACAAACAGTAAATTAGTTAATTAGTTAAGCTTAATGACCTCTGTAATGGTGGAGAAACTTAGGGAAATGGATTAGGACTCATCTTCCAACCCTTTGCTTAAATCATCTTCATTCCTTCTTTAAAAATTAATTGATTAAAACTCACTAATTAATTAATTAATTAATTAAATCAATAAAAAATCAAAATCATATCTGAACTGTAATTAACTAATTGAAAGGATTTAAGGATTGAGACTTAGGCTTCCTTCTTTATCTCTTTCCATAAGTCCATTTCATATTGTTGATTAAGGATAATTAAAATTTCATTAGATAATTAATGAACTTAATTAATTTGATTGAATCTATTTTCCTTGATTAACTCTTGGATAGCTCTTTGGTGTACAATAACCTAAAGAGAGAGCTAATAAAATTATGGTTAGCTCACATGTGTGAGAAAACCATAAGAGTAATTAAGTGAGCTCCTTAAGCTTAATTAATTAATAATTATGGGCTAATTGCATTAGGCTCCCTTTCATTTCATAGGAGCATTGATATTTACTTTTCTATATTGTTGCATATCATATTAGCTCATAATTGTTTAATCAATTACATTAAGGTGACATAGGTAAGGGTTAATTAATTGATTTAATCCATGCTTAACTTATCAATTCATAAAAATCAACTTAATTTCTTTTTATTAAATCAAATTAACTCACACATATGGGAATGGAATTAGGACCATCAAACCACTTTCACATTTCATAAATCAAATCAAACAAGAAATTGAAAATGGCTTTAAGAAGCTTTGGCTAATTTTAAATAAATTGGGTTAATGTGATTATCCTTAGAAATTAGTTGGATTGAATGAAGTTACATGCTTCTGTTGCTTCATTTCTTTCCAATCATATCCAAATATTATATGTCTCTTGATTCATTCATTCATTTCTTCAAAAATTAATTAGGTTAAAAATGATTTCTTTTATGTCAAATTCGTATGTGTGGACTTAATTAAGAATATTTGTCGCTATTATCACTATTAAATCCCAATTATATTTTTAAAAGCTTCTTAATGAATAGGAATATGTGTTGTGACTTTAGTTATACATATATAAGAAGTGCATGTGAATATAAACTTAGTGTATGACGTGAAGTTTCCTTCTTATATTTATATGTTGATTTGCATAGGTAAGAATGTTAATGGGGATATTTCTAGACATCCCAGGGATGCACAGCTTTAAGTAGCCCTAAGGAGATTCCTACCTCACTCCCTTGGTGTAGAACAAAGGCAACGTATCTGCTTGATTTCATTCTTATGCATTTTTGACATTAGAATTTAGATATAGTTTTAATTTATTTACATAAATAAATCAATTAAATTGAATCCAACTTTTGTATAGTTTTCATTTCTATGGTTGCTGCACGTTCACATATATATAAGAATAGTTGGTATATTAGTCTGGACATCCCAATGACACACAGCTTTAAGTAAACTTAAGGAGGTTCCTATCTCACTCCCTTGGTGCAAAATAATGACATCGTACCTATTTAAAATTTTTATATATGTGTATGTGTGATACAACTAGTGGATGAAAACCATAATTTAATCAAACCAATTATACTTTTGCATGATTCTCATTCTTATAGTTGCTTATACATGCATATGTATCTAAGGATAGTGGGTATATTAGTCTGGACATCCTAGGGACGCACGGCTTTAAGTAGCCCTAAGGAGGTTCCTACCTCACTCCCTTGGTGCATAACAATGGCAACGTACTTGCTTAAAACTTTCATATATTTGAATGTATATTTAGCTAATGAATAAAAATCTCACTTTTCTATTAAAAAGATATGCATTCATATTTTTTTCAAGTGGTGCATGGTTTTTTATTCGTATAGTTGCTTATACATCCATATGTATTTAAGAATATTAGATATATTAGTTTGGACATCCCAGGGATGCACTGCTTTAAGTAGCTCTAAGGAGGTTCCTACCTCACTCCCTTGGTGTAGAACAACGACAACATACTTTCTTAAAACTTTTATGCATTTTAATGTATATTTAGCTAATGAATGAAAATCTCACTTTTATGTTAAAAAGGCATGCATTCATATTTTGTTCTAGTGGTTAGATTAATTAGACATATGGTTTAGAGTTCTTTTCTTATGCCTTTGTATAAAAATTTAGATAGAGCTTTAAATTAATATGAAAAAATGATTCAACCAAATGAAACATCAATCCCAAGTACATTTACTTACATTCATCATTTTAAGTGTGCTAAGATATAAATTGCATATATAGGTATGTTTAGGGCTTAACCATATGCATGCTACACATGATGAACAAAATGAACAAGCATGTGTCATGTGATAGTAATTAATTCTAATTAATCTTAAGATGCCTTTCTTATTGAATGAGATTATTTAAAGTGAACCTAAACCTAGGACTAATTAAAATATATAATAAGCCATTCACTAAAGAGAAAAAATGACTTGCGGTAGGTAAAGAGAGAGAGATCATCCCTTTCCTTCTTTTTATAACATTTAGTTATTTTGTGTAGATCAAATGAAACAAAAAAAAATATTAAGCAAAAATTTACAAATTAATTAAACCATTTAAAGTGAAATCACCCTTTATAATTAAATGCCCTTCATACATAGGAAACTGTAACTCTAAAGCGTAGTTAAGACATACCACACAAATCTTAATACACACACATTAGAATTAAGTCATCACTTCTAGCTTTATGTTAGGGCAGTGCATGATTTGATGTATTTTTTGTGATGTATTATTTTAGACTAGATGTGTATGTTTTGTAACAGTTTATGATAGAATTTAATTATATTTTGTAGAAGATTATTCTTAAGGGTGCTTAAAATAAATATAAATTCTCTTTTTGTAGGTTGCTTAACCCCTAAGCACAATCTAGACTTGGACTTGTTACCCATGTGGGTCTAAGTCCAAATTATATATAACTTGGGTTGTATGTTTAGTTAACATTTATTTTATGGGTATAGTTTGATTTACTTTTCTTATTTTTTTAATGTAATTATGCATTAGGAATTAGACTTAGTGTTATGGGGGATTAGGATCAGCGGTGGCTAGAAGGCTTTGTCCCAGGAGGCCCTATCACGCCTTTGAAGCAGGCACGTCCAAATCAAGTCAAAGGAGCAAAGAAGTAAAGAATAAAGAAGTAAAAAATAAAGAATGAAGACCTCCATAACATTTATCATTTGTAATTGTTGCTATTCTTTTGTAATCCAGGTTGTATAAGGGTAACCCATTTTCTTTATCTGATGGTACCCATGCACCTTTTATTATTTTGGGCTAATTTTATAAAGTTGATTGATGTTTTGTTTAAATTATGTAATATAAATGACATGCCTCTTCATAGTTACTTTATATTTGGTGATTTAATGTGTGGCCTGGATCCGCTTAGACTCTTAGGGAAAAATAAACTTTTTACCCCAATTATAACTCGTAACTAAATCCTTTAAATAACTCATAACCTCACTAAATCTTAGGTATTAAATCAAGATAATTAAAAGATTTAGTAGCCCCTTAGTTGAATGTTGTATGTCTAATATCATACATACATTTTCTACCACTCTTGTAAAATGAGGACCCCCGTTCTTACACATATGGGAAACGCTTAACCTATGAGAGAAACTCCTATTGACGGGGTTTCACCCTCTTCTTTCTTGATTTGGCCCATAACTTATTTCAACATGCATTTAAGCATATAAAATCCTATAGCCTGTGTCAAAAGAAAAGAGTCAAAATTAAATAAAAATTGATAAATTTTGTATTAGACTAAGTCATTATTCATACCACACAAGCTTTGGTCACTTTGGGAGTGGGTTTAAGGAATTTAGTTTCTTTTCTAAATAATAACATCCTAACCATCTTGGAAAACATATGACTTGGCCACATGGTTTTAAAATGTAGGAGGAATTAGTTGGCTGCTACTCCATGCGGTTATAAGTCCAACAGTATGGTGGTTTACCCTCTCTTGTGGAGGTAAACAATATAGCCATTTTGCCTTAGATTTAGGTCGTGCTTTGGCCCTCACCAAATCTCCATAGATTTAAGATATGAGGTTGCTATTTCTCTCAGGCTACAAGCATAAATCATTACCTCTTATGCATTTCCACAATCCTGTATTGTGGGATTATAAGTCTTAACTTTCTAATAAAAATCAACTCAAATAAATAATCCTATTCAATTTCAAACATATAAAGCCCAATAATAGAATAAGTTGGAATGCTCACTAGATTTCGTAGTATTATGAGTATTCCCTATTCAACTCCTTTGGCTTCAATAATAAGTCTCTCCTTTTGATCTATCCCAATTGATTTTTTAAATATAGCTAATTTATTGACAGTCATATCTTTGAAATCTTTGAAGACAATAATTGCCTACTTTAATTGAGAGTATTCCTAAGAAACTCATCTTCCTTAGGATGTAATTATCTATGGGGGCTTTCCCCTATAGGAAACTTTAGAACCCAGTTTAAATAAACCCTACTTTATTCATCCATGTAAAGTAGGGGAAAAATCTCTGGTATATTCGAAGACCCATCATGCTTTAGGAGTCCTTTTTAGGTGATTAGGTCCATTGTATGGTGGTGATTTCTATCTTTCGAGATAGTGTTCTATTCCTCAATATCATACCCGATCACTTCAACAAGTATCCCCTAAGATCTAGGTGGGACATATGAGTCAAAGACTTTCTTTCTTTCCATTGGCACTTAGCTTATTTCATTCTTAAGCAATGCTAGCCAACATCCTCTAGGTTTTAGGACCTCAATCCTTGTAGGTCTTGAAGCCCCTATTGGGTCTTTTGATAGGTGAAAAATAAAATTAAATAATGAAAGGAGATGACAAAAACTTAGAACCTCTTTACCACTAGCTTGGTGAGGCAAGGTTCATCTTATATTTAAGAAAAAAAAATGAACTCTTTTGCAAAATGTCACTTTCTAAAAGCACTTTTTCAAAATTCACATAATAAAAGATTTTTGCATAGAATTTATTTTCAAAAAGCACAAAACTCATACAACCAAGCCTCATCTAACAATCCCCATGATTGGTACATGGAGTTTCTTTTCAAAATCAAAATCAAAATCATTTTTCAAAAGCATCTTTTTGAAAATAGTTATCCCCATTCAACATACCCAAATTTGTTGAATTAAGATTATATTTTCAAATAAAATCATAGCATAAAATTGAAACTCCACTTAACATATTTCACATATGCTAGAGTTGGAGTTTTCCTCTTTTTCAAAAGCACACTTTTGGAAATGATCACCTTCATTCAACATACTCAAATTTGTTGAATGAGGGCTTTATTTTCAAAATAGAATCATAGCATAAAATTGAAACTTCACTTAACATATCGCACATATGCTAGAATTGAAGTTTCTCTCTTTCCAAAAGTAAGAAACCATACACATGAAATCAAGATATATTTTGAAACCCCCCCCCCCCCCCCCCCCCAATTTTGTCAAATGGGAGTTTCCTTTCTTTTGAAAGATCAAAACAAGTTGAAATCTATTTAACATACTTGCATTTGTCAAATAGAAATCCTCTTTTCCAAAATCTTGAAAATCATAATCACATTTGATTGTCATTTAACATACCAAAGTTATTAAATGAGAATCTCATTTTCAAAATATAATCACACTTGACACCTGCTTAACATACCAAATTTGTTAAGTAAGAGTCTTATTTTCAAAAATTATAACACATTTGACTCCCACTTAACATACCAAATTTGTTAAGTGTGAGTCTCATTTTTCAAAAATAAATTATATCACATTTGACTCCCACTTATCATACCAAATTTATTAAGTGTGAGTCTCATTTTTTAAAAACAAATCAATCACATTTGCCTTCCACTTAACATACCAAATTTGTTAAGTGAAAGTCTCATTTTCAAAAACACAAATCAAATCACATTTGGCTCCTACTTAACATATCAAATTTATTAAGTAAGAGCCTCATTTTCAAATCAAACAAACAAATATCAAACACATTTGGCCTCTACTTAACATACCAAATTTGTTAAATAAGAAGCCACACTTTCAAATCAAATCAATATATATCACACACATAACCAATCATCACAAGCAAAGATATCTTCACAAAATTTTCAAAACATATAATCACAACCTCTTCTTAGCATACCTAAATTTGCTAAGTAAAGGTTTTTTCAAATCAAAAATTTCAAATAAGACACAAAGCAAATATCTTCAAAGGTCTCTCCAAATATTTGAACCCCGCCCAACCTACTTAAACTGGTTGAGTATGGGTTCTAAATCAAAATCATATGGCAAAGTCTCCCCTCCAAATATCAAAAATCTCTCCAAAATTCAAATGAACCCCACTTAGCATACCTAAATTTGTTGAGTGTGGGTTCAAATTCCAAATTAAGTATAGAAATCTGTGATTGAAGATAAACATCAAGGCAAGGGTTTGACTCATTCTTGTTTTAACAAATGCAAAGAACTTTGATGCTTAACCAATCAGTTCCCAATCAAGGATCATGGCACCCAAGAAGTTCGTTTTCCCCTCTAGTAGATCTATCCTTGGAGCCATCAACCACCACCGATGCCGCATTACGGTCCATTTTGGTTGTGGCTTTGAGGGGTCTGTCACGTGAGGGCGCCTCACCACAGTAGGAGGAGGCGGGGACCACTCATCCGCTTGGATATCCCATCTAACCCTGAGTTTCCTCTACTGAAGAGAGAGGCCACAGTGATTCCCACACCCCATTCAGTGTTAGTTTCAGCACCTACCCATTCAATTACCCTTGCCATATCTCCAACGAGAGCTGTTACATCCTCGTTGGTCATCCCAAAGGGGAAGGCTGTCTTAGCTTTTGAGATAGTCTCCACCACTTTTGAGGTAGGTGACAGCTGCCTTGCTCACTAGTACCTAGTGCCATAATAAAAAATGAAAGATTAAGCGGGGTCATGAACAAGCAGAGCTTGACAGCTTCCCACCAGGGAGGGTTCTCCTTGAGACCTCTCCACTGAGTGAGAGTTCCACCTCCTCTGGCAGAGGAATATTATTGGAGGATTGATGCTTCTCCCCCACCACTAGCATACCATGAGACACTGACTAGGGAGCATAGAAGGTCCTAAACTAGACCTAGGACCATTCTACGCTAGGTTAGTAGAGCATACAGATGATCGGAGTCTGGTATCTTATTTGACTTATGATCGGTGAACCCTATGAGTGTTAGGGGTTGAATCCATTGAGAGAGAGAGAGTCATGGAGGCTCGAGAATCTGCTCAGGCAGGTAGGAGAGAGCGATAGAGGTATGTCAGGAAGTTGACATCCTCCACTCTGATAGATTTTCCTGATCATCGCCCAGTCAAGTCCAATAATTATGATAGGATTGTTCTTACAGGTGCAACCTGCCGCAGATAGATATCCCCGATTGAGAGGTAAATAGTGTTTCCATAACATCGCTCCCCTCATCATCCACCATCACATGTACAGCTCATAGCTTCTTCCACTCCCGCCAAGGTTTAGAATCCCCCATCCAGGGAGAGACCTTGCCCTCTGGTGATTCGGCTATGGCCTAAGGATCTCGCTCCATACATTCCACCTATTGAGGTGAGATCGAGCTCCCTTGCTCAGCCCTCTACCTCAGCTATGGTTAGGTAGGAGTGGTGACCAGAAAGCATCGTCGTCACACCACCACCACTATAACATACAGAGATAAAGAGGGGAGGATACATAGACATGGTCCCCATGACAGTTGATCCTCCCAGAGGACATTGAGGCAAGGTCGGTTGTATTCAAAGTGAGGAGCAGCCCCATAAAGCCAATAGTATTTGTCCCAGCCGGCTGCATAGTAGATCGATATGACATGACATTTTGCTAACAAGAGATAGATATTCGAGAGTGACTGATCCGATTAGGATGAGGGCAGGGTCAGCTTCGATCCTGATGAAGATGACATGTTGGATGATACAGTTGAGGTCCACATGGTTAACATGCATCCTTCCGGGGATCAAGCGGGAAGGTGTGCTCAAAGAGGGTGACACTTCTCACCACTCGACCTCCTCCCAAAGAGGGATGATCACATTGACCAGATGGAGAAGAAAATTGAGGAATTGATGGCAGTAGTTGCAGCATTGTAGAACTCAGCCCCAGTCTCACAGCCTTCTCCTACGATAACCAACCTTCTAGAGTTTGTACATACCCTTGAGCATCTTAGGTGGACTCCCGTAGAGGATGATGCTAGTAGTTTTCATAGAAAGGTTATAGATGGAACCTCCATGCATGAAAAGGATATCAAGCACATGGTAGAGCAGCAGGTGAGGGAAGCGATGGCGCAATCCCAGGGGAGCTCATCTATTTTGAAGGGTAGACCATACTCAGAGGAATTTTGATGCAGTTCAATACTCCAAGGGTTTTGTGCTACCTTCCTTCAAAATCTTTGATGGCAGTGAGAACCCTTGTCAGCATATTACACATTTCATAGCAGGTTGCTACTATGCCGGTGGTAGTGACACATTGTTGTTTAGACTTTTTGTCAACAGCCTAGCAGGGGTTGCATTTGATTGGTATGACGAGCTGCCTAATGGCTCGGTAGGGACTTTTGCTGAGTTGGAGCACCTCTTCATCAAAAGGTTTGTTGGAGCTCATCAAAGAGTAATTGTAGGCGATCTTGTTGTAGCAACACAAGCTCCCAACGAGTCCCTTGTTGATTATATTCTCAAGTGGCACAACCTGAGCATGAAATGTAAGCCATAGCTGTCCGAATAGCATACCATTGGGATTCTTCTCAAGAATATTCATGACCCGTTCTCCTTCATGCTTAAGGGATTTACCAACCGAACAGTTGAGAAACTAATTAACAATTCAGCTAGCCTACAAGAAGAGGCCAAATAGTTGCCCTTTTTTGACCAATCATCTTGGCCCAAACAATAGAAGGTGTTCGAGAATAAGCCAAGGATAGTTGTGTCATTGGATAGAGGGAAACAACCAGCCAGAGTCTAGTATGAGAGACCTAGAGCTTAGTAACCCCCTTTACCACCTCCTCTGCCACCACCTCGACCATCATATCAGCTACCACAATCTCCATAATGGCCATTCCCACCACATCAGATACCTAGTAGCAATATTCTTACGCCATAGATGCTATTACCCACCTACTCTTGTTGATAAATTGAATAAGCCATATTCATTCAAGAGGGAGGTAGTTAGGAAAATCTTTAAGAATCTCTTAAAGAAACCTGACTTTCAATTACCTGAGCCCAAAAGGCCAGAGGATGTGGGCAAGAGTGATGATCCTAACTATTGCCCTACCACTGCATGATTAGCCATGTCTTAGAAAATTTTATTACATTTAAGGATTTTCTTGAGCTTAGCTACAGGTCAGATGCCATAGTTATCCACAAGGAATACTTATTAGAACAACTTTCTAGTTCTATTAGGATAATTCTTGGGGAAACCTAAGATCCTCTTAAGACAAAAGAAGGTTAGGATATTGCTTTATTCCGAACCTCTAAAAAGGTAGTTTCTAAAATTAAGAAACTCTCTCTATAGGTGCCTAAGGTAGCTCAAATCTCCAACATCAAGGAAGGTTTCTAAGTTTCCAAAGATAACTTGAAGAAGGTGACATCCCATCAGCAGCAGCAGCAGCAGTCCACCTTACTTTCCCGGGATAGCCCAGTAGCACAACCACCATCCGAGTCCAACACTCCATCCATAGTTGCAGCTACTACTTCTTCCTCCACTAGCTCCTCTTCCATCAGCAAGAGTGTTGTATTAGTGGGCAAGGGCATTAAATCCCTTACCCCTCTCACTTTATTAGATTTCTATCATATACCTCCACCTAAAAAGAAATCAATGAAGAAAGCTTTCACTTACATCTTGTCCACTTCTGATACTCTAGATTTTATTCCTCTTGAAAACTCTCCAAGTCTAAAAATAATAATAATAGCTCTAGTCATTTCGATCCACTCTTCACGATTCTTTCTTTTCAATCAAGTTCACTTTGAGATTGAGTCAACTTCAGATGATCCCGTAGGAGAAGCTATAGGTATACATGATGAGAAGGTAGGACTTTCCACAAGTTCATCATTTCAAGAAGTCACTGAAGCCAACCTTCGCAGTGGCAAAGTTCTACCTCCTAGGGTAGCACCTCTTAGTAAGGGTAAATAAGTCATTGATTCCAGTGAGAAAATATCCCCTCCACAGGATGCTCCACCTAAGGATATGCTTATGGAGGACCAAGTCAGAGCTGATTATAACATCCTAGCATATGTTAGAAAGTTTCCAGCTAAGTTAAGCATATATGATGCCTTTGTCTTATCCAAAGAGATGAGGGAATCTCTAGTCAAGGCTCTTCTTAACCTAGAGATATGCTTAGCTCAGTTGACTACTACTGAAGAGGAAGCACACAGCTCAAAGGACATCTTGAGAGTTACATTTTGTGATGAATACTTGCTTCTAGGAATGACTAAGCACAACCGCTCTCTTTACATTATAATGGATATTGGTAGATACGTGATATCAAGAGTTTTGGTTAATCAAGGTGCATCAGTCAACATTATGAGTTTGAGAACCCTTGCCTACTTGAGGATCGACATCTCTAAACTCCAAAAAGAGAGAATGATGTTGAGAGGATTCAACTAACAAAGCGAGAGGGCCTTAGGCTCTATAGTTTTTCCATTAGAGATAGATGACTGGAAGACATAAGCCAAGTTCCATATCATAGACTCGGATATATCTTTCAACGCTTTGCATGGGAGATCATGGATACATGAGAATAATACAATTCTATCCTATCTACATTAGTGTATGAAGTTCATGAGAGGTGGTATTGCATATTGCATCAAAGGAAATATTAAGCCCTTCATAGTTCATCAGGTTGGGATATCTGAGGATACAACCTACTTTCTTCCCCAAAATCATCAAGTTCCTTATGGTGAATCTAGTCAAGATCCCCAAGAGAGATAAAAAGAAAGAAAAAAAAAAGAAAACATAAATAGAAAAAGAAAATAAAAGAGAGCGAGACATGGACTCGGGGGAAGGTATAGAGCTTGACATTAGATTCTACCCACAGTTCATTACTCCATTCAAACATATGGGTAGGATGACCTGACCACTACTTGGTAGAGGTAGAGGATAGTTCAAAAACATCCCCCGAGGTGGAAAGCCTCTCTATTGGCTACCTAATAAGAGGTGTATCCCAGTCACCAGGAGTACACCTGCTATCCACTTAGACTTAAAATCTAGTTCAGAGGATGAGTCTTATGTGGTTAGCAAACCAGCCAGCTCTACTCAGCAGCAAATCTCTTTTGAGGTAATTTTGGAGCATGACAGTGATGAAGACTGGGCTCCAAAGCAAAGCATAAATGTATCCAAGTCTACATATGAGATAGTCAAGAGTCAGTTGGGAACCTTAGCTCTAACCCCACTTTCTTCTTAGAAAGTTGAGGGTTTGGTAGTTAAGGAATCCCCTAAGTCATCCACAAATGGGAGAACTCAGAGGTTCTTTTTGGGAGCACCATCTTCAAGTCAGGAAGCTAATGTAAAACTTGAGGATGATTCATATAAATATTTAATATAATTACCTTTTGATTGGTATTCGCCTTATGTTCTTAACTTAGCAAAGAAGGGATTAATCCCACATACTTGGTCAAAGCATAAGTCAGACTATTTCAAAAGAATATGGAAGAATGAATGAAAATGCTCTCAATCAAGACTAGGACTAGGATTCGACATAGTGGGTCCAGTCGATGATGACAATCATTGCCTAGTCATCACCAATCATTTAAAATCTGATAGGTTCTTTTCAAATCATGCTAACTCATATGAGGAGGTGTATTTTGAAACTTCAGATGATCCAAATGACCTTGAAGTCATGGATGCACCACTGGAGTTCAAAGAGGATATCAGATCAACCATCGACGAGCTCAAGGAAATCAACTTAGGAATTGAAGATAATCCACATCTGGAATACATCAGTTCTTTGTTGAATGATACTGAAACTGATGACTTAGTTAGGCTATTGATTGAGTTTAAGGACTACTTCACATGGAGTTACGAAGAGATGCCCAATTTATCTCTTAACATAGTAGTCCATAAACTAATAATAGAACCTAATGTCAACCCTATCAAGCAAGCTCCTAGATGCATACGATTAGACATTGAACAATAGGTTATTTCTGAAGTTAAGAAATCAATTGATGCTAATTTTATTAGGGAAGAAAAATATCCTACCTAGTTGGCTAGTGTCATCTTAGTTAAGAAAAAGAATAGCCAAATTCGCATATGCATCAATTTTAGGGATAAAAATAAGGCATGTCCAAAAGAGAAATTTCCATTACTAATACCAGAACTAAATGTGGACATTGCCTCATCTCATGCAATCTTCTCTTTCATGGATGGCTCATCTAAATATAAACAAATAAAGATGGCCCATGAAGATGAAAGAAACACTATTGAACTCGAATCTTTACTATAGGTCATACCTTTTTTTAAAATGCTAGTGCTACATACTAGCGGGCCATGACTCGGATCTTCAACAAACTCATTCATCATGAAGTTGAGTAATACATTGATGATCTTATAGTAAAAAGTAAAGAAAAGGAAGACCACTTTTTTTTCTGACTTGAGAGTAGTTTTCAAATGATTAAGATAATAAAACTTCAAAATGAATCCCTTAAAGTGTGCATTCAGAATCACTTTAAGGAAATTCCTTGGGTTTGTTGTCTGACACCGTGGAATAGAAATCAATCTAGAGAAGAAAAATGCTATCTTAGAAATGCCACCCCCTAAAAGTCTAACTAAACTCAGATCATTTCAAGGGCAGTTAGTGTATCTAAGATGCTTCATTTATAACCTATCAGAAAGACGCCAACCATTCTCAACACTTGTCAAAAAGGATGCCAAGTTCAAGTGGGATGACAAGTGTCAACATGCCTTCCAAGACATCAAGCACTACCTGATGACGCCGCCAGTTCTAATAGCCCCTATCCTGGGCAAGCTGCTCATACTATATATTGTCGCATTAGATGGCTCTCTTAGTGCTTTGTTGGCCCAAACAAATGATGAAGGGAAAGAAAATGCACTCTATTATCTCAGTCATTATCTAATACCTACTGAGAAAAATTATCCACCTATTGAAAAGCACTGCCAAACTTTAATCTTTGCATCCCAAAAGCTATAGCACTACATGCTTTCTGATAAGGTGAATCTGATCTCTAGGATCAATCCACTGTAATATCTCATGACAAGACCGACACTATCCAGACGGTTGGCATATTGGTCCATGATTTTATCATAGTTTTACATCATTTTTGTACCCCTTCATATGGTGAAAGGACAAGCACTAGCGAATTTCTTGCAGCACATCCACTTCTTGTTGATTCCTCGCTTAGTGATGACATCCCCGATGAATAAATCATGAACTTAGAGAAAACTAGCATTCACCTATGGGAGATGTATTTTGATGGTGCGACTTCCTTTCAAAAGGGAGAAGAATCATGATCTACTCTCTAAGGAAAGACAGGGTTGGAATAGTTCTCCTAACTCCGGATCGTGATGTGATGAGATTCTCATATCATCTGTCCAATCCATGCACCAATAATGAAGTTGAATATAAGGCTCTAATTGCTAGTTTGGAGTTAGCCATTATACTATGCATCCAGAATATCAACATCTTTGGGGATTACTAATTAGTTATCAACCAAATTACTAGGTCTTACAATGTTGTAAAGCCTAAGCTTCATCATTACCAGAAGTACACTATGCAGTTATTGGCCTAAATTCCTACAAGATTCCTTAAGAAGAAAACGCAGTAGCAGATGCATTGGCCAAGCTTGCCAAAGAGTTGGCATGCCCAGAAGATGAGTCCATACCAATAAGGGTCCAAAATAGATAAGTCTTATCCTTTATTGATGATGAACTCATCGAGAGACTCTCTCTTAAAGGGGAGGTTGTCATTTCCAAAATGGATGATGAGCTAGATTGGAAGCAATCATTCATGGATTATCTAAATATAGGCAAACTACCTTAAGAGAAGTCACTAGCACATCGGGTGAAGTGGAGAGTCCTTTCACATGCTCTCGTGGATGACACCTTGTACTGGCGGTCCTTTGATCATATGTGGTTATGTTGTCTGGACAAACACGAAGCCCGTAAGATCATGACTGAGGTGCATTCAGGTTTATGTGGAGCACATTAATCTAATCTGAAGATGAAATCCAAGATCAAGAGACTAGGATACTACTGGCCTTTGATGATCATAGACTGCATCATTGTAGCTAGAGTATGCCACCAATGTCAGATGCACAGTGTGGTCTTACATCAACCACCCAACATTCTACATCCAACATTGGCCTCATGGCCATTTGAGTATTGGGGTGCTGACATAGTGGGTCCGATCAATCCTCATTCTTCTAAAGGTCATCGGTTCATCCTAGCTACCCCCGACTATTTTTCCAAGGGGGCAAAGGCAATCCCACTTAGAGAGGTCATAGCTCACCTTCTGCTCCAATTTTTTAGGAACCATATCGTATATAGGTTCGGGGTGCCTCAACGATTTATATCAGATAATGGTACAACATTCAAGAGCACTAAAATCAACAGCTTTGCTTGAAGACACGATATATATTAGAGATATTCTACCATCTATTACCTAAAGGAAAATGGTTTAGCAGAAGCCTTTAACAAGACTCTCATTCAAATATTAATGAAGACACTCGACGATAACAAGTGACATTGGCATGAGTAGTTAATCGAAGTTTTGTTGGCTTACTGCACCACATATAGATCTACAACTCAATCTACTCCATTCTTCTTAGTGTATGGGTCTGAAGAAGTCCTACTATTAGAAGTCCAACTCCCATCATCAAGGATAGCTAAGGGTAGTAAGATCACAACAGACCTAAACACCAAGTTGCGGTTAGAAGAGCTTAAAGGTTTGGAGGGGAAACACCTCCGAGCATGCTAGAAACTCAAGTTGTACAAAGCCAAAATGATTCAAGCTCATAACAAGTTGGTCCGTCCTAGAGCATTTCAAGTAGAAGAGCTTGTTTTAGTTCTAAAGAGACCAATTGTTGCCCGTCGAAAGATGGGAGGCAAGTTTGAACCCACTTGGGAAGGCCCTTTTGCCATAGAGAAGGCCTAACATGGAGGATCTTATGAGCTTATAAACTATAAGGGAGAGCACCCAATGCTTCCAATCAATGGGCTCTACCTAAAGAAATATTATCCATAAATATTGTATCAAATCAGTTATCAATAAACTTTCTTTCATTTCAAACTCCATCTCTTCATATTGGTTAGAAATATCTTCGCTTGTGAATCCGCCATGATGTGTTTAGGGTGGATGTAAGGAACCTAAGAGGCATCCTATCCTATGTCATCACAACACCAACACAAACTACACACAACCACATATAAAATAAACACATATCTTTTGTCTCGGGCTATTTTGAATGTGGGATAAAGTCCCCTGTGACACTCACTCATTAGCTCCTCTAGGTCGGGCTGACATGCTACCTTGCTAGTGTGTCACCCCAGTGGTTACTTATCTGGAGGATGTAATTCTACAAGCTTTCTTCCTAACTTGACCATTGAAAATTGATGAGTGGCTAGTTAGTTTAGTAGGCCTTACTATGCAGCCGGTAAACTACCCCATGTTGGCTTTATTTAAAATGATGTAAGTCTACACACTTTCTTCTTGGACTAACCATTATAATCTAACTAGGTCGAGTATATTTGAGGCTTAGGATTAGTCCCTCATTGGCTCCTTTCCTCCTGACTACTTTAAGTCTGGGTCCAGTCCTTACACGGGACTCCCCGCTCAGTAATCGCCCTAGATCAGATAGTATCTATCTCGTCGATGACAAACTATCCCGATGATCATTTTCATATGTGAAGATGTAAGTCTACAAGCCTTCCTCTCAGATTGATCATTGTAAACCGATGGGCACCTTAGGTTGGTTGTCATCGATATGCTGACAGCGACCCACCCGATGGATACATCATTCATAGTAGATGTAAGTTTACAAGCTTTCTCTCAGAGTTGGCCACCATATACCTATAGGCTTTCTTTTACAAGGTCCTAGATAAAGCCCCTAGAGTCACCTCCACTGTGGGCACTCTCTTTGGATCACATCCTTAGTAGCCTCATTTAGAAACTACTCAGGTTACTCTTAGATTGGACAATCCCCCTTTCTTAGTAGCCACCCCAATGGTTAGAGAATCCATCTTGCGGATATGCAGATTCTCCCTTGGTCCAGTAAGTCTGAGATATGACTAGGCTGATATAAGCCCCTTCTCAGTGTGGTCCCTCACACACCAATTGGGTCCACACATATAAACAAAATAAATATATATATCTTTGCTTGTGGAATAGGAGGACAACCCTAGTGGTACCTTTTCCTAAGCAAACATCCTATCTTTAGGTCAATGTCAGTAAAACTCCCTATAGGAATCGCTTGACTACTTTTGAGTTGAGATAAGTCCCTAGGTCGGCACTCTCTCAGTAGTCACCCTTAGGTCAGGTTTAACTTGTTGTTCAACTAACGAGTCACCTCGACGTTTCCCTTACTTTGGAAGATGTAAGTCTATTATGCATTCTCTCCAGCATGATCGTTACACACCGACGGGCAGCCCTAGGTCGGGTTTGATTTATTATGCTATCAATCGATCACCCCAGTGGTTCCTTGTTTAGGAAGATGTAAGTCTACAAGATTTCTTCCTAACTTGACCATTGCACACCGAAAGTCACCCCTTAGGTTAGTTAGCTCTACTCCGTGGCTAGTAAACTATCTCTTTGGATTTGTAAATCTAAGATAGGACTAGGATGATATTAGCCCATTCTTAGTGGATCCATCCCACACTTCCAGGAAAAATGAAATTGATTTTGACTATCCTTGAGTTGATATAAGTCCACAGGGGCATTCACTCAATGGTCGCCCTAGGTCAAGTTTGATTTGTTATGCTACCAGCAGATCACCCCAATGGTTTCTTCTTTAGGGAGATGTAAGTCTACAAGATTTTTTTCTAACTTTACCATTGTACACCGAAAGGCACCCCTTAGGTTGGTTAGCTTTACCTCACGGCCGGTAGACTATCCCTTTGGATTTGTAAATCTAAGATAGGACTAGGCTGATATTAGCCCCTTCTTAGTGGATTTATTGTACATTGATAGGGTTCATCTTAAATTAAAATAAAATTGATTTTGACTATCCTTGAGTTGATATGAGTCCACAACAATATTCACTCAATAGTCACCCTAGGTCAAGCTTTATTTGTTGTGCTACCAGCAGATCACCCCAGTTGTTCCTTGTTTAGGGAGATGTAAGTCTACAAGCTTTCTTCCTAACTTGGCCACTGCACACCAAAAGTCACCCCTTAGGTTGGTTAGCTCAATCTCACGGCCCATAGACTATCCCTTTGGATTTGTAAATGTAAGAGGGGTCTAGGCTGATATTAGCTCTTTCTTAGTACATCCATCGCACACCGACAATGTCCATTTCATCAAATCCATCATCCTCCCTTTTGTGGAGTCCAAATTAAATCCATCTTATCTCAGTGGATCCGAGCACATATCTTCAACATATGTATGCTCAAAACCAAATCATATCCTCTCCCTAGTGGAGCCTCAAATCATAAGCCAACAAATCAACTTCACATCCCCAGTGGAAGCCCATCAATTAAATCAAATCAAATTTATGCCCAACGAGATGGAAACCATATCCTCTCTCTAATAGAGCCCTCATAAAATCAAACCAAATCAAATCCCTATCCCTAGTGGATAACCTGAACTTACTTCCCTAGTGGAAGGTTCATGAACTCATCCCTAACGGATATTTTCTCCCCAAATCATATCAAACCAACTCAAACTCTTATCCTTTATAGATAATATAAATCTGCTTCCCTAGTGGAAGGTTCACATACTTGATTCCTCAATGGAACCTTGCTTCCTATCTTATGCCCTTGGAATAAGTTGAGTTGAATTGCACTAAGATCTTGACTCCGTGTACATCTCATGTATAGGAGAAGATCGTTTCTTTTAGTGCTTGTAATCCTTCGGACGTTGTTGATTGTCTCGGTCAACACAAATGCCTGTGGTGTGCCTTATTAGTTACACCACACATTATGGGCTTTTTTTGTTCACCTCACTTTTGGAGTGAGTTATCAACTTCTTCATCATAGATTCAGGACTCTCGTAGACACTAAGAGCTCCTTAGTCTTAAGACACTTCTAGTGATTAGGTGAACACTTAACCTAAGCCTAGAGGCTTAGAAGGGTTAGCCATAGGAATAAGTTATGCCGTAGAGACTTAGGAAAATTTTCTTACCCTATAGCCTAAACCAAATCCATACTTTTCTTCTCAAACCAAAACTCAAATTCATGCCAAACCAAATTTTGAAGACTTATATCCAATCTCAAATCAAATTCCAAACCAAATCCAACTTCAAATGATTCAATCCCATGATTGAATCCAAATGCCAAGCCCTTCCTAAGCCCTTTGATTTCATCTTATGGATTTAGCCTTAACCAAATTCAAATCAACCCCAATTCAATTTATTTTCTCAAATATCAATTCAATCTCAAATCAAATTCCAATCATAAATTAATTCCAAACCAAACAAATCAATCTCAAATCAAATCCAAGACCAAATTTACCTCCTAAGTCTTAAGAACCACTCTCATAAGCTTAGCCAAATATCAATCCAAACTATCCCAAACTCAATAAATCAATCAATTGTTCCTTCATTTATATTCACAAATATAAATGGAACCCACCCTCCAATGACCAAAATCAAATCAAACTAAATAAGTTTCCCTTCTTAACCCTTTTGACCTACATCCATAAGCTTGGTCAAATTTTCTTCCAAATCACTCCAAACTCAAGTGATTTTCTCATGAACCATTTATATCTTCATTTATGTTCCCAAATATAAATGAATTATAAATTCAAATAGCCAAAACCAAATATAAAATTAAACCAAAATCTAAATCAATCCTTTTTTTAGCTATTTCCTTGGACTTGGCCAAATCTTATCCAAACCAACTCAAAATCCATGGGTTTCTTCATGAATTAATCATTCCTTCACTCACTCATCCAAATATAAACATAAACTACAATCATCAAACTAAATCAAGTCAACCCAAATCAAACCCAATTAGCCTTTTTTACTTGAAAACTTCAAATGAGCCAAAATCTATTGCACTCCAAATTGATTATAGTTTGATTTATATTTCAGTCCTAGGCTCATATATGAGTTCAACTAAACTTGAATCAAGCCAAAACCAAATCAATTGACCCATTTAGGTCCACTTGATCCAAAGTGACCTAAAGACCCTTTTTGAGCCAAGTTCTAATCCAACCCAAATTGGATTGAACTAAGCCCATCCAAACCTCATATCATGATCAACAATCATCCTAGGGTGATCAACAGCCTTGAATTGGCTCAAACCAAGTCAACTTGGCCTTTTGACCAAGTCAACCCTTAACCCAAATGATACCCAAACTAGCCAAAACCCACCATATACCCAATTGATTGAAACCTTTGATTCAAATCAACTCTTAATCAATGATTGAACATGATCAAACCCTCCATTGAGCCAAACCAAGTCCAATTGGCTATTTGATCCAAGTTGACTCAAATTGGCCTAAATAGCTAAAATAGGCCAAATCATGATTTAACCTAAATTGATTGCAACCAATGGCTCAAGTTCACTCCAAATTGATTATTGAACTTGACCAAAGCCATGATTGAGCCCAATTTGGTCAACTGGTCAACTTGAGCCAACCTAGCCCAAATTGACCTAAAATGTCAAATTGGCCAAAATCCAAATTAAACCCAAATTAAATCAAACCAAAGATTACAATCAATTTCAATCAACCAATTGAACATGAACCAACTCCTAACCCAACCTAATTTAGTCAAATTATCAAATTGGTCAACTTGACCCATCTGACCTATATGAATCCAAAAGAGCCAAAATTAAATACAAATAAAATTGAACTAAACCAATGACACCAATTCACTCCAAATAGGCATGTGAACTTGACCCAACTCTTGGTTTGACTTAATTTGACCAATTGGTCAACTTGACTCAACTTAACCCAATTTGATCTAAATAGGTCAAATTAAGCCAAATCAAACCAAATGAACTCCAAATCAGTTGAAACTTGGGCTAACCCATTTTTGACTTATTTTAAATCTGCCCAAATCAAATCCATAGCCAAATGGCACATTTGCACTTGGGTCTAGGGCATCCCATGAGATAAGACACTTGCACTTTTGGTCATTTCCTCCCCTTGGCCACTTGGCACCCATTCATTGGTCCACTTAGGCACCAAGGACTCTGGTTAACCTGATCTAAGGGTGGTTGGGTCAGCCATGACTCATGGGGAGGTGAAATCACCTCCCCATTCCCATTAGAGCACTTAGCATCAAGGACACCCATTTGCTTTGCTAAGGCAGCCACCTCCCACCCTTTCTGCACTCATGAAATGCCAAAAGGAATGATTCTCTCCCAACCCCAACCTCCCCATCACAACCATTTATCCAAAAATCCAAAACAATCATTATCTTTTGATCTAAAGAATGTGGGGGTATATCCCCCTCATTCTCACTCAAACTAATAGAGACACTCTCGATTCAACCTTAGCACACTCTCCTCTCCTTCCCAAAGACATTTCCACCATTTCTTGAGCTCCCCATTGTTCCCTCTCTTAGTTTTATGTGAAACAGAAATAGGTGGAAATACCAGTGATCGTCATTTCCTTATTTCATAACCAAAGTGCAATTAACTTTGCACACACCATCCTTGGACCTAGATGAGCTAAAATGAATCACCTCCCGTCACCTCCGACTATTAAAAGTGGATTTTGACCAAGATCGATCACTTACATGCTATGGGTTAGTCTTTCGACTGATCCATGGTCTCCATCTCTCGCCACTCAATAGAAGACAGATCATGGATCATCCATTTTGTGTGATTGAAATGGACGGTCCTGATTTGATCACGCTTAGATCCGTTAATTTAACCTTTTAATCTGTGCATTTAATTATGGCCATCCGATCTTATATTGGATGGCCCACATAAAAATACATTTCACCATCATCCACATCATTGACGTGATAACTAAAATCTTGTTGTACCCGCGTGGAAAGCATGCGCATCACCGTGTAGATAATTAGGTTAATTAGGTTAATTAATCCATTTTTAATGTTGAAACTTCCAAATTCATAACTAATTATAGAAAAATCCAAAAAAATAAAATAAATGAGGTCTCATTTTAAAGGTATTTTAAAGGGGAATCCATTAAAACTATTATTAATTAATTTTGAATAGTAATTTCTACTTAATTAAGGTTTAATTAAAAATTTAATTAATCTAAATTACTCTCTAATTAATCTCAAACTTTCCAAAAATGTTTAGGGCGATAACCTCTGCCTCCCCTATTTTTCTTGGGATTTATTGGATAATTAATTAGGAAAATCAATGGATTAAGCCTTAATTACTCTCCTACCTTAATTAATGATAATTAAGCAAATGAATGATGAATTAGTTAATTAATTAAGCTTAATGACCTCTGTTAACAGTGGAGAAACTTAGGGAAACGGATTGGGACTCCTCTTCCAATCCTTTCCTTAAATTATCTTCATTCCTTCTTTAAAAATTAATTAATTAAAACTCACTGATTAATTAATTAATAAAATCAATCAAAAATCTAAATCATATATGAACTTTAATTAACTAATTGAAAGGATTTAGGGATTGAGACCTAGGCTTCCTTCTTTGTCTCTTTCCCTAAGTACATTTCATATTATTGATTAAAAATAATAAAGATTTAATTAGATAATTAATGAACTTAATTAATTTGATTGAACCTATTTTCCTTGATTAACTCTTGGGTAGCTCTTTGGGTGTACAATAACCTAAAAAGAGAGCTAATGAAATCATGGTTAGCTCACATGTGTGAGAAAACCATAAGAGTAATTAAGTGAGCTCCTTAAGCTTAATTAATTAATAATTATGGGCTAATTGCATTAGGCTCCCTTTCATTTCATAGGAGAATTGCTATTTACTTTTCTATGTTGTTGCATATCATATTAGCTCATAATTATTTAATCAATTACCTTAAGGTGACATAGGTAAGGGTTAATTAATTGATTTAATCCATGCTTAACTTAATCAATTCATTAAAATCAACTTAATTGCTTTTCATTAAATCAAATTAACTCACACATATGAGAATGGGCTTAGGACCAGCAAACCTCTTTCACATTTTATAAATCAACTCAAACATGAAATTGAAAATGGCTTTAAGAAGCTTTAGTTTATTTTAAATAAGCATGTTTAATGTGATTGTCCTTAATAATTAGTTGGATTGAATGAAATTACATGCTTATGATGCTTCATTTCTTTCCAATCATATCATAATGTTGTTTGTAACTTGATTCATGCATTCATTTCTTCAAAAATTAATTAAGTAAAAAATGATTTCTTTTATGTCAAATTTTCATGTGTGGACTAAATTAAGAATATGTGTGGCTATTATCATTATTAAGTCCCAAACATATTTTTAAAAGCTTCTTAATGAATAAGAATATATGTTGTTATTTTAGTTATACATATATAGGAAGTGTATGTGAATATAAACTTAGTGTATGAGGTGAAGTTTCCTTCTTATATTTATATGTTGATTTGCATAGGTAAGAATGTTAGCGGGTATATTAGTCTAGACATCCCAGGGATGCTCGGCTTTAAGTAGCCCTTTGGATGTTCCCACCTCACTCCCTTGGTGCAGAACAATGGCAATGTACCTGCTTGATTTCATTCTTATGTATTTTTGAAATTAAAATTTAAATAGAGCTTTAATTCATTTACACAAATAAATTAATTAAATTTAATCCAACTTTTGTATAATTTTTTATTTCTATGGTTGCTTGAACGTTCATATATATATAAGAATAGTGAGTATATTAGTTTGGACATCCGAGGGATGCACAACTTTAAGTAGCCCTAAGGAGGTTCCTACCTTACTTCCTTAGTGCGAAACAATGGTGTCATACCTATTTAAAATTTTTATATATGTGTATGTGTGATATAACTAGTGGATGAAAACCATAATTTAATCAAACCAATTATACTTTTGAATAATTCCCATTCTTATAGTTGCTTATACATCCATATATATTTGAGGTTAGCTGTGGTGAAAATTTTCAATTCTTCATTTAATCTTATCTAAAGATAAAAGAAACAATTGAAGAACCAAAAATATTTCTCAAACACTTCTTGTGTTGGACACCACGCATATTCGCATATATTCTTATTAGGGTGATCGAGTAAAGCATTGATGAATGGTTTACTATCTCAAGAGACAGAAGTCACCAATACTATAAATGGACCTAATCACCTTAATAAGGACTCCTAAGGACTATGGGTCTTCAGAATGTACTAGAGATTCTTCCCCTACTTTACATAGAAAAATAAACCAGTTTTTATTTTAAATTGGGTTTGTTAAGTTCCCTATGGAGGCAAGCCCCCATTGTTAATTACATCCTAAAGAATGAGATTCCTTAAAAATATAGTCAATTAAGGTAAATGATCGTTATCTCCAAAGATTTTGAAAGATAGGACTATCAATCAATTGGTTTATTTTTAGAAGATCAAGTGGGATTGATTCAAGAGGAGGGAGTTATTATTAAAACCAAAGGAAGATAAGTAAGGGATGCTTAGGATACTAGGAAGCCTAGTAAGGATCCCAAACTATCCTATGATTGGGATTTATATTTTTGAAATTGAAGTGATTTATTCATTTAAGTTGAATTTTTATTAGAAATCTAGGGCTTAGAATTCCATGATACAATGTCATGGAAATGCCTAAGAGGTGAGGATTTATGCTTATAGCCCGCAAAGGGAAGTATCAACCTCTAAATCTAGGGAGCTTTGGTGAGGGCCAAAAGCACGACCTAAATCTAAGGCAAAAATGGGCATTTGGTTTACCTCTGTAAGAGAGGATAAATCGCCTGACTGTTAGAATTACAACCGCTTTGGCGTGGTGCCAACTAACTCCTCTTACGATTTTAAATACATGTAGGCAAGTCATATGCTTTTGCAAGATAGCTAGGCTATTATTTATTTCGAAAGAGACTAAGTCCTTAAACACACTCCCTAAGGTACTATATCATGTAGGGCATGGTTAATGACTTAAATCTAATGCAAATTTTGGTTATATTTTATTTTCATTTTGGACAATCAATTTGACATAGGCTTTAGGATTCATATGCCTAATGCATGAGAAATTAGATTATAGGTCAAAATCAGCAAGATAAGGAGGTGTGTTTCCACCATGGCTCTCAAAGGTCAAGCCAAGTTCCCTAGCAAAAGTGGAAGCCTCCATGACAAGAGTGAAATAAGATGCTTGTTATGCATGATGTGAAAACATATAACATCCAGCTAAGGGGTTGATAAATCTTTTATCTTATTTATAACTTAAGCTTTAGGTGAGGTTATGAGTTATTTATTTTTAATTTGAATTGATTTGGATAAAATTTTTTTTTCCTAAGATCCTAATCGTCATCCAGGCCATACATCAAAGCAAGAAAGAAACTAGGAAAATATGTCATCTTAATGCACAAGCTAAACAAACATCAAATAATTTATAAAGCTAGCGCAAAAGAATAAAAGGCCTATTATGGTCAGGCTCCACCACACAAATCCAAAAACAAATTTGGTAGCTGAGCTCTACCCTTATACAACCCAGATTACAAATGAATTAATTACATTCAAGAAGGAATTCATGTTATGGGGGTCTTCATTCTTCATTTCTTCATTTTATTCTTTCTTCTTTATTTTTTTTTCTTCTTTCTTCTTTCTTCTTTTGGTTGGTTGGAAGGTGGTTGCTCCAAAGGCTTCATATGGTACATAAGACATAGTCTTATGTCCAATGTTCATCCTAATCCCCCATAACAATTATTCCAAATCTTAATTGCAAAATTACATGAAAATGGAAAAAGTAAATTTAACTAAACTTGCAAAATGAAGATTAGCTAAACAAACCACACATCCCAAGCATGTATATGTATAAATTGGACTTAGCACCCTACACATGGGTAACTAAGTCCACTTGGCCTATTTTGGATTATGCTTAGGGGTATAAGCAACCTGCATAGCAAAAAGTATTTTATATTTTTATTACAGTGCCCCTAAAGCACAATCTCCTGCAGAAGATAATGATTAGACTAAGATCATCCTACCATTCAGTCTACGCACATACACCCTAACATCTAGACTAAAACATCACATCATAAAATAAAAGCAAACATCAAATCATGCACCACCCTAACATAGGACTAGAAATGGTGACTTAGCCTAATATGTGTGTCATTTAAGGTTTGTGTGGTATGTCTTAGCTAGGCTTTAAGGTTAGAGTTTTCTAAGTATGAAAGAGTTCAACTTAGAGGGTAGTTTCATTTAAGTGATTTAGTTGATTTGGTTGATTTTATTTGATGATTTATTTTAGTTTGAATGAACCTATAATTGATTATGAAGTGTTGTAAAGAGAGAAAAAGAGAAGAGAACTTCTCTTTCCTCCCTACCTTAAGTAATTTCTAAGGAAGATTAATTATTGATTTTTATTTAGTGAATATTTTATTATGTGTTTTGATTAATCCTTTGTTTATATTTTCCCTAAACAAATCTATTAAAAAAGAAAGGCATTTTAAGATTAAATAAAGTGAATTACTATGACAAAACACATAACACTTTATTTCTTTCCAACATGTGTGACATGCATATGGATGAATCCTAAGCATATCTATACATGCAAATGGAAATGTTAGCACACCTTAAAGATGAATGCTAAGAGAGTTTGTTTAAGAAAAATTTGGAATGTTTCATGTATGCATGTTTTTGTTAGGTAGAAAAGAGGAGCTCTTTTATCCATTATTCATATACACATTTACACGTACGAAAGACATAAGTGCGTACGTCACCATTATTTTCTACACCAGGGGTGTAAGGTACAAGACCTACTTGGGACTACTTAAAGCCTCGCAACCCCAGGATGTCCACACTAATATACCACTTTTCTTAAATACATGTACATGTACAAAAATAAATGAATGGAAAAAGAGTCATGCAAAAAAAAGTTTATGTTTGTTTGATTTGTTGGTTGTTTAATTTATATGTGCAAATATGAAAGTACTTCTTATATGATAATTTATGAATGAATAAGAATGGATTTAAGCAAGTGTTGTGTTCTTTTCAAATGAACTATACACTTTGCAAATCCTATTCAAAACTATATTAAAAGAGAAGAGAAGGAAAAGTCACATAATGCACATCTTTATATTATACTCACATGCAAGCTTATAAATAATTATAAGTAACCTACCTTTTAGTTGTGATGTTTGATTTATAAGTTTTTAAAAATAATTTTGGATTTAGTAGTGATAATAGCCTTTCATTTTCTCACTTTAGCCAAAACATGCAATTTGTCATAAAGAAAACATTTCATTTTAATTTGATTTTTCAAAAGTCATGAATGCATGATTTTCATATGACATACACATTTAGCATGCTAGGAAAGAAATAAAGTGATGAAAGCATGTAAATTCATTCACCCTAATTAATTCCTAAAGAAAACTCATGAAATAAGATTATTTAAAGTGAATCAAAATTATTTTAAAGAGATTTTTGTTTTGTTTTTGTTTGGATTTCAATTTAGGAAATATGAAAAGAGTTTGTTGGTCCTAAGCCATTCCCCCTATGTGTGAGTTGATTTAATTTGTTTTAGGACCATTAGAATAATTTTATGTTTTGCTTAAGTTAAGGTGTACATTAAGTCCATTAATTACCCTTTACCTACACCACTTTAATATATTTAACCAAATAATTATGAGCCAATGTATAACATAAAACCACAAGAAATTTAAATCAGCAATGCACCTAAGAAAGAAAGGAGCCTAATGCATTTGGCTCACAATTAATGATTAATTAAGTTAAAGGGTTTAATTTAAGTACTTTCATAACCCTTCCCACACATATGGGTTAGATATGATTTCCTTAAGCAACTTAGGTTATTGAACACCTAAGTATCTACCCAAGAAGGAATTGATTAAATTCAAATTGATTTGATTTTAAAATTTTGATTAATTAAGCCATTTAATAAAGTGATTAAACTATTTAATTAATTTACACCTTAATTAGATTTTTATCCAAATGACATAAGCTTAGGGGAAACGATTTGGGAAAGAACTCCTAATCTCATTCCCTAAGTCCATTCACCATTATAAGGTAATTATCAAACTTAATTAATGAATTTATCACTATTTAATAGGTTAATTAATCATTTAATTAATTAAGGGAGTGATTAGGAGTGAATCAAGCAATTCCCCTAATTAAACCATTAATAAATCCCAAAAAAATTAGGGGAGGTAGAAGTCATCCCACTAAATATACCTGAGAAGTTTGGGATTAATCAATGGAATTATTAGGGAGTAATTAACATAATTACATTCCTAATAAAACCCAAATTGCATAAAATTTATTGTTCAAAATCAATTAAACTTAATTTTATATTATTCCCCTTTGAAATATCTTTAAAATGCATTTGAGTTTGTATTTTTTTTTTAATTTTTTATATATTTAGTTATGTAATTTTGAATATTCTGTGATTATTAGATAAATAAATCTCTAATTATATAACTAATTCCATCAGCGCCACATGAACTGTTGATGCGGCGCTGTTGACCTTACTTTTAGGATGAGCTCTCAATCCCTCCATCTTTAGCATAGGACTCCTCTTAGACTTTAAGAGTTCCTTAGTCTTAAGACACATCTAGTGATTAGATAGAAACTCAACCTAGCCCTAGAGATTTAGAAGAGTTAGTCATAGAAATAGGTCATGCCTTAGGGGTGTTAGAAAAACTTTCTACCCTTAGCTTAAACCATTCCTCACTTTCCTTCCTCCAAGTCAAACTCCAAATCAATTCTAATTGATTCTAACCAAACTCAAACCAATTCCATATGATTGAAATCCATGATTGAAACCCATAATCAAAATCCATCAAAATTCCTATGCACAATTTTTTCTAAGTCCTTAATCTTCTCTTGAAGGATAGCTAAAATCATGATCTAAACCAATTCAAATCTTTGAGATTTTCTCATAATGCATTTATATTCTCATTTATATTCATATATATAATGAAATATAAATTCAAATCAATCAAACTATACTCAAAATTCCAACTCAATTCATAAAATTTATCTAAGTCCTTTAAGTTTTCCCTTAAGGATTTAGCCTAAACCTTGATCGAATCAATTCAAACTTATGGAATTTTCCCAAAACTCATTTATATTCTCATTTATATTCACATATATAAATGAAATATAAATATAAATCAATCAAATCAAATCTTCAAATTAAATTCTAAATCTAAAATCTTTCTTAAGTCCTTAATTTTCCATTAATGGACTTAGCCTAAATCATGATCAAACCAATTCAAACTCATGGGATTTTTTCATAATTCATTTATATCCTCATTTATATTCACTTATATAAATGAAATATAAATATAAATCAATCAAACCAAATTCAAAAAAAAAAAATTCAAACCACTTCATAAAATTTTTCTAAGTCCTTTGAATCCTTCTTAATGGACTTAAGCCCAAATCATGATTAGACCACTTCAAATCCTTGAAATTTTCTAATGAACCATTTATATTCTCATTTATATTCACATATATAAATGAAATATAAATTCAAACAATCAAAACCCATTCCAAAAATCAAACTCAAATCCACTCAAAATCCAATCTAAGCCTTTCAAGTCAAAATCTTGAACTTAGCCAAATCAATTTCAAATCAAGCCAAACTCTTGATTTTCTCTCATGATTCAATCAACCCTACAATCATGAGCCCATATATAAATCCAAACTTCAATCAAACAATCAAACCCCAAGACAAAAGTCAAAGCCAAAATCCCTTCATATTCTTCCTTTGAATATGAAATTATCAAATGAATCAAAACCCATTTGACTCCAAACCACTTGTAAATGGATTTATATTTCAATCATAAGTCCATATACAAGATCAATCAAGCTCAAATCAAGCTTTGACCAAGCCATTTGACCCACTTAGGCTCACTTGACCCAAAGTAACCTAAAGTACCCTTATGAGCCAAATTCTAATGCTAACCAAATTGGATTGAACTAAACTCATCTATATTTCTCATCATGATCAACAATCATCATGGGATGATCAATCAATCAAATTGGGTCATACCAAGTCAAACCTAAGGGTTGACCAAGTCAACACTTAACCCAAAATAAAATCTAACATAGCCAAATTCCACCATAGGCCAAATTGATTGAAATCATTGATCTAAGTTCACTCATGACCTATGTTTGAACTTGACCAAGCCAACATTTGAGCCTAACCTAGCCCAATTGTCCACTTGACCCAGGTTGACCCAACTTGACCTAAAGGGTCAAAATGTGTCAAAACTTGATCTAAGCCAAATTGATGCAAATCGATGGGTCAAGTTCATTCCAAATCACTTGTTGAACTTGACCAAGGCCACAATTGGCCAACCAGACCTAACCTAGTCCAATTGACCTTAGACCCAACTTGACCTAAAGGGCTCATGTTGAGCCAAATTTGAACTTAATCAAAATTGATTGGAAATAAAGATACCAGTCCACTCCATATGACTAACCTAACCTAAACCTAACCTTGACCTACCTCAAATAGGTCAAATGGTCAAATAGGACAACTTGACCCATTTGACCTAAATGAAGTCATATGAGCCAAATTCAAAACTATACCAAATTGAACCAAACCAAAGCCACCAAAACATTTCAAATGGTTGTATGAACTTGACATAACTCTTGGTTTGACCCAATTTAACCAATTGGTCAACTTGACCCAAGTTGACCCATTTTGACCTAAATGGGTCAACATGAGCCAAACCTTATCAAATGAATTCCAAATCTCATGAAACTTTGCCAAACCTAGTTTCTTCACATACCCAACATATCCAAAGTGAAAAATTATCAAAATGACCATCCTACCCCTAGGCCATAGAACAAATCTTGGCCTAATCCATGGGTGATTTTATCATACCCTCTTCATATCCACTTGATTCTTTCCCAATAGCTCAAGGGGACCTAATGAAGAGTGGTGCACTCAACCTAATAGGTTTGGGTCAGCCTAATTGATTTAAGGCCAAACCCGACCCCATGTGTCAAAATAGCAAATTTAAAATCCATCTCCCACTCAAATTCAAGCACATGGGAGGTTGGCAATCCACTCAAGGCCTCAAATTGACCATGTGCAAACATCTATCTGATCAAACAACCCTCCCATTATGGATAATTGGATCAAAATGATAAATAGGCTTGTGGCTATCTGATCCTTCAAGGGGGAGATATACTCCCCCTAATTGAATTCAAATCCATCATTCACTAATTCAATTGAACCTAGGGAAGTCATAGAAGCAATTCTTCAGCCTCTTCAAGCTTCCTAGAGTGAAATCAAACTTCATCTTCTCGGGTTTGAATAGTGTGAAAATAAGAGAGCTCACTTGAACTCTTAACTTTCTCCACACTGAAAACCATCCCAATTCCTCTTGCACATTTCTTCTAAGGACCAATCCGAGCTCACCCAAGCTTCCATTGGAGTTCCCATAGCAAGGAGCAGAGCAATTGGATCAAAGCTGCAATGATCTTCAAGTGGTGTTTGTCCATAGAGCAAGCCACTCAATCCTAAGGTCTAGGAATTTTAACAAGACTTTGTCTCCACCAGACGAAGTTACCTCATCGATCTCAAGTGCCGATGATCACCTCCAGTGAGGTATGGAATTTTTTGATCACCTAGCATAGGAGGTGTTGGGCCTTTGTAAAAGAAATTTTTAATTCATGTGAATCCCACTGTTGGATGTGCCGCTCATTGGCTTTAAATGGTGTGGGTTAAGTCTTATTTGAATTCAAGCTCAATCGAGCTTGGATCTTCCCCTAGATCATGGACAGTCTCTACTGACCTAAGGGGAAGAACTGGGGAGATCTTAGCCATCCATCCACACATTTTGGATGGACGGCTGAGATTATTCCCATGTTTAGAATTTCGTATATCCTTTTTAAAACTGTGGGGAGATCTCTAGCCGTCCGATCTTTGATCAGATGACAGAGATCAAAGCGCATCTGCCATCAAGTCACCTTTTTGGATTTGACACTTAAGTGAGAGGCTTACTGAGTGATGCATGTAAAGCGAGCTGATCGCCGCTGCCACGCATCGCACTGTGAGCAGGAGGATTAGTTAGGATGCTTCAATTAATTCTAATTAATCTAGGGATCTTCTAAAATTTATATCTCTCTCAATAAAATTCATATGAAAGAAATTTCTATGGAAAGATAATTCAACCTAGAATATTTTAAAATTAATTTCAAGGGATTTTGAATTATGCTTTTTTCTGATTTTAGGTCTTATTGGAAAGTTCATTTTTCTAATTACCTTTTAATTAAGCCTTGGATTAATCCTAAATTTATTGGGTATGTTTTAGGGGATGACCTCTGCCTCCCGTAATTTTCTTGGGATTTATTGAAGGCTTAATTAGAAGAATTGCATATGGATTTCCTAATTACTCTCATAACCTAATTAAGCATAATTAGGGTGTGATTAGTGATTTTAATCCATGATTAGGGTTGATTAAGGTCAGGTCTAGTAGGTAAGAGGTTTATCTAATAATTTTGGGGCATCTCCCCAAAGCTATTCCCTAAATTCCCCTCTTCTTTCCTTAATCCTCTCTTAATTAAGGGTTAATTCACTAATTATCCCCTTAATTAATTTCTAAAAATTCTAAAAACTTCTAGAACTTAATTAATCTACTTTGGGTAGATTCTTAGGTGTTTAATAGCTTAAGTTTAATTAAGGAAATTGAAACCCAATTCATATGTGTGAAAGGGTGTTTTGAAATTACTTAAGCTAAACCCCTTAGCTTAGTTAACCTTTAATTATGAGCCAAATTGCATTAGGCCCTTTCTTATTAGGTGCATTACAAATTTAAATTCCTTGTGAGTTTTTATGTCATCTCATTAGCTCATAATTATTTGGTTAATTATTCTAAGTTGGTGTAGGTAAAGGTTAATTAAGTTACTTAATTCATACCTTAACCTAATTAATACATAAAAATGGATCTAATTATCTAAAAATTAAACAAAAATCTCAAACATATGTGGGAATGGGTTTGGAATAGTAAACTCAACTCACCTTTTCAAAATTAAATCAAACTCCAAACTAAAACAAAAATCACATTGAATACACTTTGATTTATTTTCAACTTTTTTATTCCATAAGAATGTCTTCAGGATTTAATTAACGTGAGTTTATTTACATGTTAAATTTATATGTCATATGGTTTCATGCATTCATATTTTTCAAATTCAAATTTAAAATGAAATTGTTTACTTTATGCCAAATTTGCATGTGTTGGCTAAAGTAGAAATATATTTTATCACTACTAAATTCAAATTATTTTCAAAACATATATATCAAATATCAATTCTAAAATTATGCTACTTATATTTTAATTATGAGCTTGCATGTAAAAGATTATAAAGGTATGCTTAGCATAGGTTCCTTTTTCTCTCTAATGTTCATATTATTTTGAATAAAAATTTGGTGATATATATGGTTCATTTGAAAAGGACCTAATACTCACCTAATCTCATATCCTATTCATCCTTATGCCATCACTTAAGAGGGGATACATATACTTGCATGCATAAAGTGCATACACAAAATGAATATATTAATACAACTTTTGCATTCTTATTTTCCACTTCATTTCTTTTATACACATGTTTGTATTTATGGAAAGTGGTATATTAGTCTGGACAACCCTGAGGTTGTGAGGCTTTAAGCAGCCCTAAGTAAGTCTTGTACCTTACACCTCTAGTTAACAAAGGCATTGTACTCACTTATGCCTTTCTTACTTTCATGTGTGTTTGTGAAAATTTGGATAAAGTAACCCCTTTCTACATAAGAAAAATCATGCATATTAAACTTCTAAATTTCCTTAAATGGATTACTTAGAATGCATCATAAAGTGTGTTAAATACTCTCATTTGTATGTATAGATATGCTTATGTTCCATCCATATGCATGTTATACATGTTGCGAAAGAAATGAAGTAATGTGTATTATGTGAATTTTGATTCACTTTACTTAATCTTAAATGTCTTTCTTTTTGAATAGGTTTATTTTGAGTTCATCTAAACTTAGGATTAATTAAAAGATTTAATCAAAACATTCACCTAAATAAAACTAAAAATGTGAATCTACTTTAGAAATTACTTAGGTTAGGGAAGGAAAGAGAAGTTCTCTTCTCTTTCCCTCTCTTCATAACTTAGTAATTAATTGTAGGATTCACTTGAGCCTAATCAAAACATGAAATAAAATCAACCTAAAATAATTAAACAACTTAAATGAAATCCCCTCTAAGTTGAACATGTTTTCACACTTAAAAAATTTGAACCTAAAGTCATAGCTAAGCCACATAAACCTTCAAAACACACACATTAGCCTAAGTCACCACTTCTAGCTTTAGGTTAGGTCGGTGCATGGTTTGATGTTTATTTTATTTTTTGATATATATTTTAGACTGGATATTAAGGTGCATGCTCGTAGAATGAATGGTAGGACTCTCTTAGTCTAACTATTCTTTTCTGCAAGGGATTGTTCTTAAGGGGCTCTATCATAAATAAAAATATAAATGCTTTTGCTTACAGGTGCTTTACACCCTTAAGCATAATGCAATAGGCCAGGTGGACTTAGTCACCCATGTGTGGGGTGTTAAGTCCACTTTTTTTTTTCAAGTAAATTTTTGTAATTAAAATTTTGGAATGATTGTTATGGTGATTAAGATGAGCATTGGTCATAAGATTCTATCTTATGCACTATGTGAAGCCTTGGAGCATCTACCTTCCAACCATCCAAAAGAAGGAACCAAAAGAAGAAAGAATAAAAGAAGAAGAAAGACGAAAAGAAGAAAGAAGAAGAAAGATGAAAAGAAGAAAGAAGAAATAATGCTTGAAGACCCCCATAACAATGAATTCCTTGCTTAATTGTAATTTAATTCATTTGTAATCTGGGTTGTATAAGGGTAGAGCTCAGCTACCCACATTTGATACTTTCAGGTTTGTGCGATGGTGCCCGACCACAACGATCTTTTATTCTTTTTGCGATTAGCTATATAAATTGATTGATGATTTATTTAGCTTTTGCATTAAGTGACATATTTTTCTTAGTTTCTTCCTTGCTTTATGTATGGCCAGGATGTGGATTAGGCTCTTTAGGAAAAAAATAAATCTTTTACCCAACTTAATAACTCAAAATAAAAATTAAATAACTCATAACCTCACCTAAAGCTTAGGTTTAAAATCAAAATAAAAGAATTGGCAACCCCTTAGCTCGATGAGTATTTCTTTTGCAATATCATGCACAACACATCTTATTTCACTTTTGATTGGAGGGCTTCCACCTTTGCCAGAGAAACTTGGCTTGACCTTTGAGAGCCATGGTGGAAACTCACCTCCTCCCTTCTCGCTAATTTTGACCTAATAACTTCATTTCTCATACATTAGTCATATGAATCCTATTAGCCTGAGTCAAAATAATTATCGAAAAATGAAAATAAAATAAAACTTGAATTGCATTAGATTTAGGTCATTTGAAGCATGCCCTTTACATGATCTAGTCTCTTTAGGGAGTGAGTTTAAGGACTTACTCTCTTTCTAAATAAATAAAAGCCTAGCTATCTTGCATAAGTATAATGACTTGCCTACTTGTATTTAAAATTATAGGAGGAGTTAGTTAGTTAGCGGCCACCCCTAGGCAATTGTAAGTCCAAGCTGTCGAGTGGTTTGTCCTCTCTTGTGGAGGCAAATCGAATACCCATTTTTGCCTTAGATTTAGGTTATGCTTTCGGCCCTCGCCAAAGTTCCCTAGATTTAGGTTCTAAGATTGCTTACCCCTTTTATGGGCCATAAGCATAATTCCCCACCTCTTAGGCATTTTCTTAATCTTTTGTTAAGGAATCATAAGTCCTAAATTTCTATTGAAAAATATAACTCAAACAAACTAAAGCAATTTTAAAATTGTTAAGCCCAACTATAGGATAATTTGAGATGCTCGCTAGGTTTCCTAGCATCGTGGGCACATCCTACTTATCTTCCATTTTGGATTTGATAATAACTCCCTCTCTTTGATCAATCCCATTTGATCTTCAAAAATAAACCAATTGATTGATAGTATTTTCTTATTGAAATCTTCAAATACAACGATCATTTACCTTAATCAAGAGTTTTCCTAAGGAATCCCATCTCTTAGGATGTAATTAACTATGGGGGCTTGCCCCTACAGGGAACTTAATGAACCTGATTTAAAACAAACCTTACTATACTTTTTCATGTAAAGTAGGGGAAGAATCTCTAGTACATATGCAAACCCATCATCCTTAGGAGTCCTTATTGAGGTGATTAGGTCCATTAAAGGATACTAATTTTTATCTTTCGAGATAGTACCCTATTCCTTGATGACATATTCGATCACCTGAATAAGTACATCTGCAGATCTGTGCGGTGTCCTAAAAAGATGAATTTTAATAGTTGTGTCTTTCTTTTCTCACAACAGATTTGAAAGGCAACTCCTATAAGAATTTTTCTCCACAAGCATGTGCTCTCCATGTGGCACGATGGGATTCATTATTTAAGTTATCAAATCAGCCGGTGGTGCTACGCGCTTTCCCTTGGACCGTCTGATCAAAGATTGAACGGTCAAGATCAAGCCCATAATATTAAAGGGATTAATCATTAGATCTCATGTGTTTTAATCAGGACCATCCATCCAAAACATGTGGGATGGATGGTCCATGATTCATCCCTACCCTCACTTGCAGGAGATGACAACTGTCCATCCCTTAGGGCTTGATTTGAGCTCACTTGAGCTTGGATTGAGTGGGGATTGATCACACACCATCTAGAGGTAAGAAAGAAGACATCCAATGGTCAAATTGCAATGGGATGAAACTTTCTTTCATAAAGGACCAAGGAATCCTATACCTGAGCTCAGTTTTGAGGCATACCTCATCAGAGGCTATCACCAATGCTCCCAACCGTTGAGGTAGCTGTGTCTAGTTGATACAAAGCCCTGTTGAAGGTTTGAAGGTTTGAGGTTGAGTAGATCATCCAATTATCCAAACTCCTCCTCCTAGGCTTGCGGCTTTAGTCTAGCTCCCTCCTCCCGTGCCTTGGAAGCTTGGAAGAAGCTTTGGATGAACTCGATTGGGTCCTCTAAGGGTTCCTACAAGAGCAATTAACTTTTGTTGAGTGATGGATGAGTTGGTATTTTCAATGAGCTCCCTTATTTTTGGCTTGAGGAAATCGAGAATAGAGAAATGGAAAATATGTGAGGAAGCTTGGACGTACTAGGAAAAGCTTGCTTTGAGTTTTCTTAGCTCAATCGAGTGTGAATGATCCCAATTCAAGTGAAATTATGGGGAGTATATCTCCCCCTACAAGGATCTGATAGTCGAGCTTCTCCTTATCATTTTGATCAAATTGGCTTGATTGATTGAGTTGGTTAGGCCATTTTGGATGCCAAGTGATTCAATTTTGGCAAAGGAGTGGAGTGGTGAAGTTTTCATGTGCTCATTTAAGTGGAGGAGTGATCCCATGTGGAGAATTTCTAAGAGGAGGGTCCATTTTGGTGTCGGGTTGGGTTTGCCTGACCCAAACCCATTGGGTCATGTGCAACGCTCTTATTAGTGTCCAGTTGGTCCACTAAGAGGGTGCCAAGTGGCCATGAAAAGGATATGACCAAATTCCAAGTGGAATTGGCCATAGGTTACCCCTTGACTTGGGGTAAAATGGTCATTTGACTTTGATTTCAATTTGGGCAGATTTGGAATAGTTTGAAATTGGGTTGGTCCAAATTTCAAGAAATTTGGAGTTGATTTGGTGTCATATGGCTCATGTTGATCCATTTAGGTCAAAATGGGTCAACTTCATCAAGTTGACCAATTGGTCAAATTAGGTCAAACCAAGGTTTGGGTCAAGTTCATATGACCATTTAAAATATTTTGTAAGCTTTAGTTTCAATCAATTTTGGTTTAGTTTGATTTTGGCTTGATTTGACCTTTTAGATCTAGTTGGGTTCATGGTCAATTGGGCTAGGTTGGGTCTAGTTGGCCAATTGAGGCTTTGCTCTAGTTCAACAAGTGATTTAGAATGAACTTGACTCAGTTTCAATCAATTTAGCTTAGATCAAGTTTTGACCCATTTTGACTTTTTAGGTCAAGTTGGGTCAACTTGAGTTAAGTGGCCAATTGGGCTAGGTTAGGCTCAAATGATGACTTGGTCATGTTCAAACATTGATCATAAATTGGTTTTGATCAATGGTTTTAATCAGTTTTGCCTATGGTGGATTTTGGCTAGTTTAGATTTTATTTGGGTCAAATGTTGTCTTGGTCAAAGGCTAGGTTTGACTTGGTTTGACCCAATTTGAGTGATTGATCATCTCATAATGATTGTTGCTCATAATGTGAGGCTTAGATGGGCTTAGTTCAATCCAATTTTGGTTGGATTAGAACTTGGCTCAAAAGGGTACTTTAAGTCACTTTGGGTCAACTGAGCTTAAGTGGGTCAATTGACTTGATCAAGACCTTAATCAAGTTTGGTTGAACTCACATATGGATTTATGATTGAAATATAAATCCATTTGCAAGTGGTTTGGAGTCAAATGGGTTTTGATTCATTTGACAATTTCAAGTTCAAAATGGTGAAACATGAGTTTGATTTGGGTTTGATTTTTAAATTTAGTTTTGGTTTGATGATTGAAGTTTGTGTTTATATTTGGATTCATGATTGAAGGATTGATTGAATCATGATGAAAAATCAAGGGTTTGGCTTGATTTGAGTTTGATTTGGCAAAGTTTAAGAATTTGACTTGAAATACTTAGGTTGGGATTTGATTAGATTTGGGTTTGAGTTTTGAATTTGGTTTTGGATATTTAAATTTATATTTCATTTATATTTATGAATATAAATTAGAATATAAATGGGTTATGAGAAAATTTTTTGAGTTTGAATTGATTTGGATTTGATTTGAACTAAGTCTATAAGATGGAATCAAAGGGCTTAGGAAAGATTTTTGGAATTTAGAATTCAATCATGGGTTTCAATCATTTGGAATTAATTCATGATTTGAGAAAATACAATGAAATCGATTTAAGGTTTGAGAAAATCAATTAAGTTGGAATTGATTTGAGATTTGAAGTTAGTTTAATTTGGAGAAAATCAATTAAGTTGGAATCGATTTGAGATTTAATTTAGAATTGGTTTGGAATTTGGAGTTAATTTGATTTTTGAAACTTGACTTGAAAGAAGGAAGTGAGGATTTGGTTCAAGCTATACGATAGGCAAGTTTTCCTAACACCCCTAAGGCATGACTTATTCCTATGACTAACTCTTCTAAGTCTCTAGGGCTAGGTTGAGTGTTCACCTAATCACTAGAAGTGTCTTAAGGCTAAGGAACTCTTAGTGTCTAAGAGAAGTCCTATGTTTAAGATGGAGGGGTTGAGAGCTCATCCCAAAAATGAGGTCAACAATAGCGGGTATATTATTCTGGACATCCAAGGGATGCACGAGTTTAAGTAGCCCTAAGGAGGTTCCTATCTCACTCCCTTGGAGTAGAACAATGGTGACGTACTTGCTTAAAAATTTCATACATTTGAATGTGTATTTAACTAATGAATGAAAATCTCACTTTTCTATTAAAAAGACCTGCATTCATATTTTTTTCAAGTGGTGCATGGTTTTTTATTCTTATAGTTGCTTATACATCCATATGTATTTAAGAATAGCTGGTATATTAGTTTGGTCATCCCAGAGACGCACTGCTTTAAGTAGCCCTAAGGAGCTTCCTGCCTCACTCCCTTGGCGCAAAATAATGGCATTGTACCTATTTAAAATTTTTATATATGTGTATTTGTGATACAACTAGTGGATGAAAACCATAATTTAATCAAACCAATTCTATAGCTTTAAGTAGCCTTAAGGAGGTTCCTACTTCACTCCCATGGTGCAGAATAATGGCAATGTATCTGCTTGATTTCATTCTTATGCATTTTTGACATTAGAATTTAGATAGAGTTTTAATTTATTTACACAAATAAATCAATTAAATTGAATCCAACTTTTGTATAATTTTCATTTCTATGGTTGCTTGCACGTTCACATATATATAAGAATAGTGGGTATATTAATCTAGACATCCCAAGGACACACAGCTTTAAGTAGCCCTAAGAAGGTTCCTATTTCACTCCCTTGGTGCGAAATAATAACGTCGTACCTATTTAAAATTTTTATACATGTGTATGTGTGATACAACTAGTGGATGAAAACTAAAATTTAATCAAACCAATTCTACTTTTGCATGATTCCCATTCTTATAGTTGATTATACATCCATATGTATTTGAGGATAGCGGGTATATTAGTCTAGACATCCCAAGGATGCGCGGCTTTAAGTAGCCCTAAGGATGTTCCTACCTCACTCCCTTGGTGCATAACAATGGTGATGTACTTGCTTAAAACCTTTATACATTTGAATGTGTATTTAGCTAATGAATGAAAATCTCACTTTTCTATTAACAAGACATGCATTCATATTTTGTTCAAGTGGTTGGGTTGATTAGTCATATGGTTTGGAGTTCTTTTCTTATTCCTTTGTATAAGAATTTAGATAGAACTTTAAATTAATATGATAAAATGATTCACCCAAATGAAACACCAATCCCAAGTACATTTGCTTACATTCATCATTTAAGTGTGTTAAGATACAAATTCCATGTATAGGTATTCTTAGGGATTAACCATAGGCATGCTACATATGATGGAAAGAAATGAACAAACATGTGTTATGTGATAGTAATTAATTCCAATTAATCTTAAGATTTCTTTCTTTTTGAATGAGATTATTTAAAGTGAACCTAAACCTAGGACTAATTAAAATATATAATAAGCCATTCATTAAAGAGAATTATTAATTAATTGGCTTTAGAAATGACCTAAGGTGGGTAAAAAGAGAGAGATCCTCCCTTTCCTTCTCTTTATAACATTTAGTTGTTTTGTGTATGTCAAATGAAATAAAAGAAAACATTAAGCAAAAAATTTACAAATCAAATAAACAATTAAAAGTGAAATCACTCTTTACAATTAAATGCCCTTCATACTTAGGAAACTGTAACTTTAAAGCCTAGTTAGGACATACCACACAAATATTAATACACATACATTAAAATTATGTCACCACTTCTAGTTTTATGTTAGGACGGTGCATGATTTGATTTATATTTTATTTTGTAGTGTATTATTTTAGACTGGATATTAGGGTGTATATTTTTAGACTATATGTTAGGCCATGATTAGCCTAATTATATTTTTTACAGGAGATTGTGCTTAAAGGGCATTTAAAATAAATATAAATTCTCTCTTTTATAAGTTGCTTATCCCCTAAGCATAATCTAAATTAGGACAGGTGGACTTGGTTACCCATGTGCAGGATGCAAAGTCCAAATTATACATATAATTGCTTGGATTGAATGGTGTGTTTAGCCAATATTTGTTTTGCAGGTGTAGCTAGATTTACTTGTCCTAGGAGGTCATATGATGCCTTTGAAGCAAGCACATCCAAATCAAGTCAAAGGAGGAAAGAAGTAAAGAATAAAAAATGAAGAATGAAGAATGATGACCCCCATAACATTTATCATTTGTAATTGTAGCTATTCTTTTGTAATCCGGGTTGTATAAGGGTAGAGCTTGGCTACCCATTTTTCTATTCAGGTTGTATGATGGTACCTGACAACATCGATATTTTATTCTTCTGTGCAAGTTTTATATAGTTGATTGATGTTTTGTTTAAATTATACAATAGAAATGGCATGCCTCTTCATAGTTTCTTTATGCTTGATGATTTAATGTGTAGCCTGGATCCGCTTAGGCTCTTAAGAAAAAATAAACTTTTTACCCTAATTTAATTCATAACTAAATCTTATAAATAACACATAACCTCATCTAAATACTAGTTATTAAATTAATATAATTAAAAGATTTAGCAACGCCTTAGCTAAATGTTGTATGTCTAATATCATACATGTATCTTCTACCACTCTTGTAAAATGAGGGCTCCCGTTCCTACACATATGGGAAACGCTTGACCTATGACAGCAACTCCTACTGATGAGGTTTCACCATCTTCTTTCTTGATTTGTCCCATAACTTATTTCAACATACATTTAGACATATAAAATCTTATAGCGTGTGTCAAAATAAAGAGTCAAAATCAAATAAAAATTGATAAACTTTGCATTAGACTAAGTCATTACTCATACCACACATGCTCTAGTCTTTCAGGGAGTGGATTTAAGAACTTTAATTTCTTTTCTAAATAATAACATTCTAACCATCTTGCGAAACATATGACTTGACCACATGATTTTAAAATGTATGAGGAGTTAGCTGGCTGCCACTCCAGGCGGTTATAAGTCCAGCAGTTAGGTAGTTTACCCTCTCTTGTGGAGGTAAACAACATACCCATTTTCATCTTAGATTTAGGATGTGCTTTGGCCCTCGCCAAAGCTCCCTAGATTTAGGATCTGAGGTTGTTGTTTTTCTCAAGCTATAAGTATAAATTCTCACCTCTTAGGCATTTCCACAATATTGTATTATGAGATTATAAGTCTTAACTTTCTAATAAAAAATCAACTCAAATAAATAATCCTAGTCAATTTCAAACATATAAAGCCTAACCATATAATAAGTTAGAATGCTCACTAATTTTTCTAGTATTATGAGCATTTCCTATTCATCTCATTTGGCTTCGATAATAAGTCCCTCCTTTTGATCTATCCCGATTGATTTTCCAAATATAGCCAATTTATTGATAGTCCTATCTTTGAAATCATTCGAGATAAGAATTGCCTACTTTAATCGAGAGCATTCCTCAGGAACCCATCTTCCTTATGATGTAATTAATAATGGGGGATTGCCCCATGGGAAATTTTAGAACCTAATTTAAATAAACACTACTTTATTCATCCATGTAAAGTAGGGGAAAAATCTCTAGTATATTCGAAGACCCATCATGCCTTAGGAGTCATTATTAGGTGATTAGGTTTATTATATGGTGGTGATTTCTATCTTTCGAGATAGTGCACCATTCCTTAATATTGTACCTGATCACTTCAATAAGTACCCCCTAAGATCTATGTGGTATCCCACAATTCCAAAAATAAACTCCAAAGAGCCACATGTAAATGAAATCAAATAAAGACGTGTTGTTGTTAATTAGGGAAGTGATGTAGTCAAATGACCTCCTTGGGGCTACCTAAAACCTTGTATTCTGGGGATGTCCAGACTATATACTTATTAATATTCAAATAATGTAAAACTACATATGTATTAAGGAAAAGAAAGCTTTACTTCACATATCTAAGCTATAAGCACATGCAAACCTATACATGTTCATAACTATTACACTTTAATCAATGTAATTAATTTATAAACTTTGAAAAAATAATTTGAATTTATTCATGATAATAGCCACACATATTATAAATTAATCCAACACATGCAAGCTCACATAAAAGAAAACCATTTGATTTAATTAACTTTGAAAAGATGAATGCATGATTTCAAAATGGCATACAACATTTAACCTGCTTGGAAAGGAACAAATGAACATAAACATATGATTTCAATCAATCAAATTAATTCCTAAGGAAAATCATATTAAATAAAGTCATTTAAAGTAAACTAAAGCTTTCTTAGTATCATTTTTAATTTTATATTTTGATTTGACTTAAGGATGTGAGGAAGAGATTTGTTGATCCTAACCCATTCCCATGTTTGTTCATTAATTTTGGTTTAAGAAAGTGTAATTAAGTTAATTTTATGAGTTAATTAAGTTGTAATATGCATTAAATCCATTAATTAACCCTTTCCTATATTACCTTAATATAATTACTCAAATAATTATGAGCCAACATGATATGCACATGCATTGGGAATAAAATTAGCAATGATCCTAAGAAAGTAAAGTGGCATAATGCAATTGGCTCACAATTAATGGTAGCTATGAAACTTAATGCTTTTTTCTGATGGCATTCTTCTTGTTGATAAGACTAGAGAGGGAGTCTAAGAGAAACTAGAATTATGGAGGTCAACTTTAGAGTCTAAATGTTTTCATTTTAGTATATCTAAAGCTGAATATATGGAGTGTAATTTTAGTTGTAGAAGTTATAATGGTACTGTTGTGACATTAGGTGAACAAGCCATTAATAAGAGTGAGCGATTCAGATATTCAGACATTAGGGAAAATTTTATAAGATGGTGGTAAGACCTACAATGACTTATGGTGCAGAATGTTGGCCAATAAAAGAGAAGCATAAGACTAAGTTAAGTGTTACAGAGATGAGGATGCTCAGGTGGATGAGTGGATTTACTCTTAGAGATAAAATGCGAAATGAGTATGTTCAAGAAAAAGTTGGAGTAGCTCCAATGGAAAATAAAATTAGAGAGAGTCACCTTAGATGGTTTGGCCACATAAAGCGTTGGTTGTCCGATGACCTAGTTAGGAGAGTAGATGCATTATATTTGCTTTATGTTAAGAAAGGTAGAGGTAGACCTAAAAAGACTTAGTTAAGATGTATAAAAAAATAACCTTAGTATACATGAATTAAATAAGAATTTGACACAAAATAGGATACAATGGAGACGAAGGATTCATGTAGTCGACCCCACTTAGTGGGATAAAGGCTTGTTGTTGATGTTGTTGTTGTATAATTCTTCCACACATTTGGGCTAATTATAATTTTCTTAGAATTTTCTTAGGTTGTTAAACACCTAAGGTCTACCCAAGACTTAATTAATTAAAGTCTAACATGATTAATTTTTTTAATTTAATCAATTGGACAATTCAAGTAATTAATTAAACCTTAATTAGTTTGATTAATTGAATGAACCTAGGGGAAATGTGCTAAGGAGGAAGCCTCAACCTTATCATATAGGTTTATTCATTATTAAATAACAATTAACCACTTAGTTAATTAATTTGTTACTGCTCATGGGATTAATTAATGGTTAATTAACTTAAGAAAGTAATTAAAGCTTAATTAGTCAATTTTCCTAACTAACTAAGCAATAAATCCCAAGAAAATCATCAGAGGCAGGGGTCATCCCTTTAAATTAACCCACAAAATTTGGGGTTAATTATTTAAGTAATTAAGGAATTACTAAGCTATTTAATTTTTTAATTAAGCTTTAATTACTATTCTAAATTAATTAAAAGCATTTTTAATAAATTCTCCTCTATAATACCTTTGAAATGAGTATTTATTTATATTTTTCTAATTTTCTATAATTAGTTATGATTTTTATAAATTTTAGCCATTAAAATACATTAATTAGGCTTAATTAACCCTTAATCCTCTTAGTGCCACATGGTGTGCTTTCTATGTGGCACCATGGGATTAGTTATTTAAACATAATCCTAGTCAACGCTTGCGTGGTAGCGGCATAATGCGCTTTCTCGTGCTCCATCCGATTGGATAATTCTAACAAATCTAATCACGATCGTCTGTTTTGATCATGCTTAACTGATGGTTTGTGATCTATTGTCATGCGAGCGAGGAGGAATGAAGTCCATCCACCATTGTTAGCATGATCCGAGCTTACTCGAGCACGGATCGACTCTAAATGGATCACACACCTTCGTGCGAAGGATCCAAAGGGATCCAATGACTAAGATCACACGGGATGAAAGTTTTCTTCAAAAAGCTCTAACTCATTTTCATCCGAAGGTCTATTTAAATGGCATACCTCATGAGAGCTCAAGACTGGTAGCAAATCTGATTGAGGAACCTTCATCTAGTGGAGACGTAGCCCTACTAATCAGCACAAGCTCTAATTCAAGGTGGATGGCTCGCAAGATCAATATCCAAAGTGTGGGATGTCGGCGTTGATCAAAGTCCACCGTTCGGTCGTCAAAAAGCTTAGGGGATGTTTCATTCTTGCTCGACTAGATCCAAGGATGGTGTGTACAAAGTTAATTGCACTTTGGTGGAGGTCTGAGCAAATGGGATCGAATGGGGGAGTGTCATATTTCGAGTAAGCTTAATTTTGGGATTTTCAGTTACAAGATAGCTTTGGGATCACTGGGAAAGCTCTGGGAAACTCAAAAAACCCTGAGGGAGATCACTGAAAGCTTTCCAGCTTAATTTGGGTCGATGTGAGGGACCCCCTCATTCCTTGGATCAGACGGACTAGGCCCATTTGGCTGTTTGTGGTTGTCCGGTCGCCAGAGGTGGCCATAGTGACTGGGAATCTCCATAGCTGGCTCAGTTTGATTAGGTGAAGGTGTGGAGGTTGCTGTCAAGGAGGGTAATGGGTGTCCTTGAGCTTTCCAAATGCACCCATAAGGGAGGTGAGGTGATTTCACCTCCTCATGAGTCATGACCAACCCAAGCACCTTTGGGTTAAGTTGGGCAGTGTCCTTGGAGCCTAGATGGACCAATGAGAGAATGTCAAGTGTCCAAGGAATGGAAATGACCACTTATATGGGTGATTTATCTCATGTGATACCCTTGACCCAAGGGTAGACTGGTCATTTGGCATGAGATTTGAATTGGACAAATTTGAAATGAGTCAAAAGTAAGTTGGGCCCAATTTCATGTCATTTGGAGTTGATTAAGTCCACTTTGGCTCAATTTGACCCATTTGGGTTAAATTAGTCAGCTCAGGTTAGGTTTACCAATTGGTAATATTGGGTTAAACCAAGGGTTGGGTCAAGTTCATATGATCATTAGGGATGTATTGGTTCACTTTTTTCATTTGGTTTGGCTTAGATTTGATTTTGGCTTATTTTAGTTCATTTTGGTCAAATGGGTCAAGTTAATCAATTTGACCCAATTAGCCAAATTAGCTTGGGTCATGGCTTGGTTTGGGTTTGGTTGGTCATTTGGTATATTTTGTAGGCTTTGGTTGAGTATTAATTTGGTTAAGTTGGTTTAACCCTTTAGGTGTTTGGTTAGTTAGTTCAATAGGTCAATTTGGTCAAGTTCAACAATCAATTTGGAATGAACTTGAATTAAAATCAATTTGGTTTAGATTTTGATTTGAGCCATTTTGGCCATGTAGGTCAAATTGGTCAATGGGGCCAATTGGGTTAGGTTTGGCTCAATTGAAGGTCAAGTCATGTTCAAATGTTGATTTTGAGTTGGTATGAATCATTGGTTTCAAGGGATTTAGCTTAAGTTACAATTTGGCTAGTCTAGGTTCATATGGGTTAAGGGGTTGACTTGATCAAGGGACCAAGTTGACTTGGTTTGACCCAATTTTTGATAATTGATCAACCTAGGGTGATTAACAATCATGATAGGAGGTTTAGGTAGGCTTGGTTCAATTCAATTTGGGTAAGATTGGAACTTGGCTCAAATAAGTCAAAAGGGCCACATTGGGTCAAGTGGACCAATTAGGTTAAGTTGGCTTGATTTTGGGTTGAGTTTGATTTAGTTGAGTTTATATATGGATTTGGGATTGATATATAAATTCAATTGCAATTGATTTGGGTTTAAATGGGTTTTGGTTCATTTGAATATTTCAAGTCAAAAGGGTTAAGTTGGGTTTGACTTGGGTTGATTTTGGTTTGGCTTGATGATTGTAGATTTTCATTATATTTGTGAATATGATTGAAGTAATAATTTATTCATGAGAAAATCAATTAAATTCGGATTTTGGAATGAAGGAATTTTGCTAAATCCATGGAGTTGGGTCATGTGGCTTATGTTTGGATTTTGATTTAGTTTGATTTAGTTTTAATGATTTAAATGTATGTTTCATTTATATTTCTGGAGTTGATTGAAAGAATAATTGATTCATGAGAAAATCAATTGATTTTGGGTTGATTTGGGTTAACACTTGGCTAAGCTCATGAGATTGATTCATAGGGCTTAGAAAGGGTTTGGTATGATTGCAGATTTTGGCAAATTGGATTTGGAATTGAGTTTGGTTATAAGTTTGATAGATTGATTGAAAGATTGAATTGATATTTGAGAAAATCAATTGAGTTTGGATTGATTTGAATTTGGCTAAGGATAAGTCCATAAGATAAAATCATAGGGCATGGGTTGATTTTGAATTTGGATTTGATCATGAGCTTCAAACATTTAGCTTGGAATTTGGATTTGTATTTGGATTTGGTATTTGAATTGAATTTAAGGTTTGGTTATGGTTTAAGAAGGTGAACATGGGTTGGGTTCAGTCTATAGGGAAGGTGGATCTCCTGGAGTCCTAAGGCATAGCCTAATCCTACGATCAACCCTTCTAAATCTCTAGGTTTAGGTTAAGTGTTACCTAATCACTAGAAGTGTCTTATGACTAAGAAAGTCTTAGTGTCTAAAAGACTCATAAGTCTAAGAAGAGGAGATTGAAGACTCACTCCAAAAGTGAGGTCAACAATAGAATTTGAATATGATGGTTCCAATTAGTGGTATTCATACATGTGATGAATAATCTTATGTTATGAGTCCTCCTTGTAACAAAATCAATCTATTAGAGATGGATCAAAAGAACCTTTGCCGACATGTTTCATTAACCAAGAGGGATACGAGAAGATATTTGGATGTGAAATTCCTAACTTAAAAATAAGTTCATCAAGTCTAAAATTAGTTTCAAATAATGATTTTACTTTCTATATATAAAAACCATTAATTCATTACATATAAGGCACATAATTTTTATGTGAAAAGAGAAGAATCATGAGATCAAGATCAATCAAAATAACTTTTACTACTTTTAATTAATCAATGATTTTAGAAGTTTTTCCTCAATTAAAAATAGAGTAGGTATTGGTATGATATAAAGGGTTAGAATATGATCAATGCACCTTATATTGGTGTTTTATAAATCCTAAAGGTGTTGATGTGGATAATGTTGTGTCGAGGTAAAAACAAGTCATCTCCTTTGATAAGTGAGAGGTCAAATGACTTGGAGGATAATAGGAAACAATTAGTGATATATTTTTTTGAGAGTAGGGAGAAATGAGATGACATAGGATTGATGGAGATGATCAAGGTAGTTCCTTCTCTTAAAAGAAAAGAAGTATTGTGTGATCTAAAGTTGGTGCGCAGTTAAAAAAGGTTAAGGCAATTTGTGAATATCAAAAATGACTACTTGTTATATAGACAACAAATAAAGCTCTAAAATTTAGGATTTTTTGCCTTAGATATTTATAATATATAGAATTAAAAATTATTTGAAACATACACTTTGACCTTTTTACCAACTTCATCCAAATCTACATTGACATGGGATAATTTTGATTGTGCCCTCCTTTGATAGGGAAAATGAATAGATTTTTCAATGTCTGATTTAATAAAGTTTTAGGTCAACATTGGCAACATACTTGAAGCTAATGCATGTGAATTTATAATGTTGACTCAAATGATTGATGTCACCAATCAATGAATAAATTATTCTATTTTGATATTTATCAAATTTATCAAATTTAGAGCCACCAAAACACTTGATACCCTCAATTTTTATGTTGAAGTATTTTCCTTCTTGAAAATAACATGAGATTGCTTAACATGTTATATAATTAATTAATAATAATCATTATCATTAAAATTGATTTGATTTTTAATTAACATATATATATATACAAATATATATATATATATAGTTAATTTATTTAGGCCTTAAATTTTAATTTACATCTAAATATTTACTAATACATATAATTTATTAATAAAATATATAAATTTTATAATTTATTTAATACCTTAAAATATAAAATTTTATTTATATTATATATTTTATTATTTTTTATATGAAATACATTTACAAATATCTAAATAATTATTATAAAATTTTGGGTGTTAAAATACATAAAATATTTAATAATGTATATTATTTGTAAAATTATAAATTAAATATTAAATTAAATATATTATTTTATTAAATAAAGACAATTTATATAAATTATTGTTTTTTTGGCAAGAGCTCTCAACTCATCATGGTTCTAGGACTCTTATAGACACTAAGATTTTCATAGTCTTATGATACTTCTAGTGATTATGTGAATATTTAACCTAAGCCTAGAGACTTAGAAGGATAAGCTATGGGAATAGGTCATACCTTAGAGATTTAGGAAGACTTTCCCACCCTATAGCCTTAAACCCAATCCTTGGTTCCTTCCTCAAACCAAACCTTAAATTCAAATCCAAGATCATAAATCCAATCCCAAATCAAATTATTGAAACCCATGATTAAATTCAAATTACAAATCCCTTCCTAATCCCTTTGATTTTATCTTATGGATTTAGCCTTAACCAAATTTAAATCAACCCCAATTAAATTGATTTTCTCAAATATAAAATTCAATCTCAAATCAAATCCCAACCCAAAATCCAAATAAAATCCAACTCCAAATGATTGAACCCCATGATTAAATTCAAACTCCAAAACCCCTTCTTAAGCCATATGAACCACCTTCATATGCTTAGCCAAAACTCCCTTCAAACCAAATCAAACTTGGTTGATTTATTCATAAATCAATCATTACTTCATTTATATTCACAAATATAAATGAAATCCAAATCCAAACTATTTAAATCATTTCAAACTAAATCAAACCAAATCAATTCCCTACTTAAGCCCTTTTGACCTACATCCCTCAATTTGGTCAAATTTGCTTCCAAATCACTCAAAACTCAAGTGATTTTCTCATGAATCATTTATATCTTCATTTATATTCAAAAATATAAATGATATATAAATCCAAATAGCAAAAACCAAACCCAAATCAAATCAAATTACTTGTTTTAGCCTTTTTAGCCAATTTCTTGAACTTGGCTAAATGATAACCAAATCAAATCAAAACCCATGGATTTCTTCATGAATCAATCATTTCTTCAATCACTTACCCAAATATAGACATAAACCACAATTATCAAACCAAACCCAAGTCAAGCCCATGTTGACCCCTTTTGACTTGAAATTATCATATGAACCAAAATCCATTTGACTCTAAACTAATTGCAATTGGATTTATATTTCAATCCTAGGCTCATATATGAATTCAATTAAACTTGAATCAAGCCAAAACCAAACCAATTGACCCCTTTAGGTCCACTTGACCCAAAGTGACCTTAAAGACCCTTTTTGAGCCAAGTTCTAATCCAACCTAAATTGAATTGAACTAAGCCCATCCAATCCTCATATCATGATCAATAATCATCCTAAGCTGATCAACAACCTTGAATTGGGTCAAACCAATTTAGCTTGGTCCTTTACCAAGTCAACCTTTTTCCCAAATAAACCTAAATAAGCCAAAATCCACCATATACCAAATTGATTGAAACCTTTGATCCAAACTCACTCATAATCAATGATTGAACCTGACCAAACTCTCAATTGAGTCAAACCAAGTCCAATTGGTCATTTGACCTAAGTTGACCTAAATTAGCTTAAATAGCCAAGATGAGTCAAATCATCATTTAATCCAAATTGATTGCAACCAATGGCTCAAGTTCATCCCAAATCATTTATTAAACTTGATCAAAGCCATGATTGAGCCTAATTTGACCAATTGGTCAACTTTGTCCAACCTAGCCCAAATTGACCTAAAGGGTCAAATTGGCCAAAAGCCAAATTAAACTAAACCAAAGCCTGCAATCATTTTTAATTAACCAATTGAATATGAACCAACACCTAACCCAACCCAATTTGATCAAATTGGTCAACTTATCCCATTTGACCTATTTGAATTCAAATGAGCCAAAATCAAACCTGAGCCAAATTAATCAAAACCACTTAAACCAAAACTCTTCAAATCATCATTTAAACTTAAGTCTTGACCAATTGGTCAACCCAAACCTATATGAGCCAAATATTTTGAACATATGAAGCCAAATCACCCAAAACCAACCTATGGGCCCTAGGACCTCGCCTAACCTAACCCAAACCAGTCCTAACTCATTAACAAACCAGCCCAAATCCATAATGGGCCCCACCCAATCAATGAGCCATTGGACAAACCTTCTTTCCATTGGATCTTCACATTAACAAGCAAAGTTGACTCCCCCATTACCATGGCAGCCCCCAAGCACTCAAGTGAGGCTCCACCTGACCCACCTAGCTCACCTAAAACACACATTAGATTAATTCATCACTTCTAGCTTTATGTTAGAGTAGTGTATGGTTTGATGTATGCTTATTTTGTGATGTACTATTGTAGACTGGTTGTTAGGGTGTATGCCTCATAGACTGGATGTTAGGCCATGATTAGTCTAATCATACTTTTTGCAGGAGATTGTGCTTAAGGGGAGCTTTAAATAAATATAAATGCTCTCTTTTATAAGTGACTTAACCCCTAAGCATAATCTACATTAGGACAGGTAGACTTGGTTACCCATATGCAGGGTGCTAAGTCTAAATTATTCATACAACTGCTTGGGTTGTATGGTGTGTTTAGCTAACACTTATTTTGTAGGTGTAATTAGATTTACTTTCTTTCTTTTAATGTTATTTCACATTAGGATTAGGATAAGTGTTATTTATGGATCAACATTGGCCATAAGGTTTAACCCCAGGGTGCCCTGTGATGCCTAGAAGCCCACCAAATCAAAAGAAGCAAATTAAATGAAGGAAGTATAGAGACTTAAAGTCTTGAAGGTCCCCCATAACACTTATCATTTGTAATTTGTAATTATTATTTCATATACCAGGTTATATAAGGGTAGTGCTCGGCTACCCATTTCTTTTTTGGGTCCGACTTCTTATTCTTTTGCATTAGCTTTATAAAAAAATTATTTGATGTTTTGTTTATCTTGCACATTAGAAAAGTTATTTCTTTTCATAGTTTATTTATGATTGGTGATTGTTGTATGGCTTTGATGCGATTAGGATCTTAAGATAAAAATTAATTTTTCTACCCTAACTACAACTCATAATTAAATTTTTTAAACAACTCATATTCTCACATAAAGCCTAAGCGCTAAATCAAGATAATAAAAAATTTAGCAACCCCTTAGCTGGATGGCGCATGCTTAATATCATGCATGTCATTTTGTTTCACTCTTGCTAAGAAAGGGTTTCCATCTTTTTCAGATGGGGAAAAGGCTTGACCTTTGAGAGCTTATGATGGAAAACACCTCTTTCTCTTTTGATTTAGCCCATAACCCATTTCATCATGCATTTAGGCATATAAAATCTTATAGCCTATGTCAATTGGAGTGTCAAAAATCAAATAAAATTTGATAAGATTTGTATTAGATTAAGTCATTATGCATACCATTCATGTTCTAGTCTCTTATGGAGTGGGTTTAAGGACTTTGTTTCTTTTCTAAATAATAACAACATAACCATTTTGAAAAAGTATATGACTTGCCTACATGGATTTAAAGCATAGGAGGAATTAGCTGGCTGTCACTCCAAGCGATTGTAAGCTCAACAGTCTGGTGGTTTATCCTCTATTATGGATGTAAACTATAAACCCATCTTCGCTTAGATTTAGGTTGTGATTTGGCCCTCGCCAAGGCTCCCTAGATTTATGATCTGAGGTCCCTGTTTCCTTTTGGGCCACAAACATAAATCCTTGCCACTTAGGCATTTCCACAATCTTGTATTATGAAATTATAAGTCATATCCTTCTAATTAAATGTTAACTCAAATATATAAACTCTCCTCAAGCACAAATATATAAAGCCAAATCATAGGATAGATTGGAGTGTTCACTAGGTTTCCTAGTATCATGAACACTCCCTACATATCTCTTTTTGGCTTCGATAATAAGTCTCTCTTTTTTGATCTATCCCTTTTGATTGTTTAAATATAACTAATTTATTGGTAGTCCTATCTTTGAAATCTTTGGAGACAATAATTGCCCACTTTAATCGAGAGTATTCTTAAGGGATTCACTTTTCTTAAAGATAACTATGGGGCTTACATAGGGAACTTTAGAACCCGATTTAAATAAACTCGACTTTATTCATCCATGTAAAGCAGGGAAAAAATCTTTAGTATATTTGAAGACCCATCATACCTTAGGAGTCCTTATTAGGTGATTAGGTCCATTGTAGGGTAGTGATTTCTTTCTTTCAAGATAGTACGCTATTCCTCAATGTCATATCTGATCACCTCAATAAGTACACCCTTAGATCTACGTGGTGTCCCCCCCCCCATATACACATCTCAAAAATAAACACCACAGATTTTTCTAGCGACTCCATTGGGGAAAGTTCCTCTCTCCATCTCTAGTAGGCGATTGTTATCTCCAATCATCGATAGTGGACTTGCATTTCTTGTGAGTCTAAGATTATCTTTCTTTCTATTGGCACTTATCTTATTTCATTCTTAAGCAAAGCTAGCCAACATCCCTTAGGTTTAGGACCTCACTTAGTGAAGGTCTTCAAACCCCTATTGGATCTTCCCCAATAGGTGAAAAAAGTTAACTAATGAAAGGAGAAGATAATCATTTAGAACCTCCTTACCACTAGCTTGGTGAGGCAAGGTTCATCGAATATGTAAGAAAACAAACTCTTTTGCAAAATATCACTTTTCAAAAAGCACAAAATTCATATAATAAAACCCTCATTTAACATCCCATAATTATTACATGGAGGTTCTTTCCAAAATCAAAATCTTTTAAAATATCTCTTTTCAAAAGCACATTTTTTGAAAATAACCACCTTCATTCAACATACCCAAATTTGTTGAATGAAGATTCTATTTTCAAATAAAATCATAACATGAAATTGAAACTCCACTCAACATCATTTCACATATGCTAGAGTTGAAGTTTCTCTTTTCAAAGAAAGTAATAAATCACATACACGACATCAAGACATATCATTGAACTCTATTTAACATACCTAAATTTGTTAAATGGATTTCCCACTTTCATATAACATTTGACTTCCACTTAACATACCATGTTTGTTAAGTAAGAGTCCCATTTTTTATTCCTACTAAACATACAAAATTTGTTAAGTAAGAATTTTATTTTTCAAATCATATCATATTTGATTTTCACTTAGCATATCAAATTTGTTAAGTGAACGTCTCAAATCCTACCACATTTGATTCCCACTTAACATACCGAATTTGTTAAGTGAGAATCTCATAATAATATCATATTTGGACTCCCACTTAACATACCAAATTTGTTAAGGGAGATTTCCATTTTCAAAATACAAATCATGAACTACATTTGGCTTTCACTTAACATACCAAATTTGTTAAGTGAGAATCTCATTTTCATAACACATTTGATTCCCACTTAACATACAAAATTTGTTAAGTGAGAATTTCATTTTCATATCACATTTGAGTTCCACTTAACATACCAAATTTGTTAAGCGAGAATCTCTTTTTTGTGACACATTTGACTTTCACTTAACATACCCAATTTGTTAAGTGAGAGTCTCATTTTCATAAACCACATTTGACTTTCACTTAACATACCAAATTTGTTAAGTGAGAGTCTCATTTTCATAAACCACATTTGGCTTTCACTTAACATACAAATTTGTTAAGTGAGAGTCTCATTTTCATAACATAATTGATCCCCACTTAACATACCAAAGTTGTTAAGTGAGAATCTCATATTCATGTCACACTTGATTCCCACTTAACATACCAAATTTGTTAAGTGAGAATCTCATTTTTGTGACACATTAACTTTCACTTAACATACCCAATTTGTTAAGTGAGAGTCTCATTTTCATAAATCACATTTGTCTTTCACTTAACATACCAAATTTGTTAGGTGAGAGTCTCACTTTCATAACACAATTGACCCCCACTTAACATACCAAATTTGTTAAGTAAAAGTCTCATTTTCATGACACATTTGATTCCCACTTGACATACCAAATTTGTTAAGTAAGAGTTTCATTTTCATGTCACATTTGACTTCCACTTAACATACCATGTTTGTTAAGTGGGAGTCCCATTTTCAAAACATAAACCATATCATATTTGACTTTCACTTAACATACCAAATTTGTTAAGTGAGAGTCTCAAAATCATATCATACTTGATTCCACTTAACATACCAAATTTCTTAAGTGAGAGTATTAATTCCATAAATTATATCACATTTGATTACTACTTGACATACAATATTTGTTAAGTAAGAATCTCATTTTCAAATCATATCACATTTGGCTTTCACTTAACATACCAAATTTATTAAGTGAGAGTCTCATTTTTAAAAGTAAACATATATCATAATCACATTTGGCTTTCACTTAACATATGAAATTTGTTAAGTGAAAGTCTCATTTTCAAACATAAATTAAACATATTTGGTCTCTACTTAACATACCAAATTTCTTAAGTAAGAAATCCCATTTTTAAATCAACATATCACACATGTAATCAATCATCACAAGCAAAGATATTTCATAAAATTTTCAAACACACAATCACAACCTCTTCTTAGCATACCCAAATTTGCAAAGTAAAGGCTCTTTCACATCAAAACTTTCAAACAAGATACACAAAAAAAATCTCTTCTAAATATTTGAACCCAGCTTAACATACTTAAATTTATTGAGTAAGGGTTCTAAATCAAAATCATATGGCAAAGCCTCTCCTCACATATCAAAATCTCTCTAAAGAGCCCCCACTTAGCATATTTAAACTATTGAGTGTGGGTTCAAACTCCAAATCAAATTTATCAATCAGTGATTGCAAAAAAAAAAAAAATTAAAGCAAAAGGTATGATTCAAATATGTTTTCAACAAATGCAAAGTTTCAGCCCAATCAATTTCTGTTCAGCACCGTTCAGTGATCATGGCACCCAAGAAACTTGTGCTTACCTTTCCCTCTAGAGTAGATTTGGCCCTAGATCAGGTCAATTTCCTTGAGACTGACTTCGCCCACCTAATTTATTTTGGTCGTGGCATTGAGGGGGTATGGATTACTTGTGAGGGGACCCCTCTCAAAACTGTCAGCAGAGAGAAGGTGGTTGGGCAGACACCAGTCGCCTTGACATGCCCTTCTAAGTACTGCCCCCATTGAAGGGGAAGATGGTAGAGATCTCTACTGAGAGAAATTTCACCATGACCAGTGTTAGTTCTAGTGGTAGCACCAACAGTGGCAGTGGTTCCCCAGTATGTTCCATCAATTGTTCACCTTATTGCCCCGATGAGGGCTAATACCTCCTCGATGATCCCCTCAAAGAGGAAGACTATCTTGTCCTCCTAGATAGTTTCCTCTACTTTCAAGGTAAGTTCTAGCTCTTGCCCTGCTCAGCTCACTCGTACTCAATGCCTTAATAAGAGCCGCAAGGTTAAGCAGCACCACGAGGGAGTAGCTATAGAGGCAGAGACAACATCCCACATTGTAGAGGAGGGTTCACCCCGGGAGGTTTTCCCTTTACTTAGTGGTAGTAGATTTCATCCCCTCTCAGGCTCAAATATAGAGGAGGATTACAGGAGGATTACAACATCACCTCCACTACCAGCATATTATGAGGTATCAGCTAGAGAGAGGAAGAGGCCCTACGTTGGATTATGTTTAGTTATTCTCTAGATAGGCAGAGCCCATAGATGCTCAGAGTCTGGTGCATTATTTTACTTGAGGTTGTTGATCCCTAGGAGTGTCAGGGATTAGATACATAGAACAAGATATACAGAGGCCTGAGTGGCAGTGGAGGTAGACAGAAGAAAGAGGAGGAGGTATGCCCAATAGTCGACAGCCTCCGCTCTTGTGGATTTCCCATGTCGGCAGGCTACCAGAATCAACCATACTGATAATATAGCACTTACGAGCTTAGTCAGTCATAGGAGGAGAGTTTCTGCCAAGCGACAGCCAGTGTCTCCACCACACCGCATCTCTTATCATCCACCTTCATCAGTACATGTTCTAGCATCCCCTGTGTCAGCTAAGGCATAGAAGACAGTATCGGGGGAGAAGAAAGCCCTGTTAGTGAATCAATTATTATCTCAGGGTCCTGTTCAATCTACTCCACCCATTGAGGTGAGGTCGAGCTCTCCTTCTCGACCTTCTACTTCAACTATGGGGAAGAAGGAATGGTGACCCAAGAGCGTCATGGTCATTCCACCACCTTCACTATAGTTGGCAGTGGCAGCAGTAGCAGAGGGGGACAGAGACAGTTCTACAGTTCCCATGGAAGTAGATCCCCCTAGAGACAGTACTCCACTAATAGTAGGAAGTCATGAACATGTATCTTCTAGTGAGCATGGTCCTCCCAGAGATAGCACTCTAGTGGCAGGCAGTGTTGGATGTATTTCTATCAGTGAGCATAGTCCCACTACCGGTCACCCACTATCGGTCAGTAGCGGGTGTTTGTACCAACACAGATAGATTGTTCCTTAGATGACATTCTAGCACAGTACTTTACATAGAAGAAAGAAATCCTAGGGAGCGATCAATCAGATTGTGAGGAGGGAAAGGTCAACTTTGACCCCGAGGATGAGGATGAGGACTCGATGGTCGACATACTGGGGCTCCCTAGAGACCGAGAAGGAAGGTATTATGGTTGAAGAAGACGACACCATCCATTCAACCCAACACCTCCTCTACCAACTTAGGTAAAGAGATGATCACATCGAGAAGATGGGAAAGAAAATTGAGGAGTCGATGGCAGTAGTTTCAGCATTGCAAAATTCAGCCCCAATTTCATAGCCTTCTCCCATAATAGCCGACAGAGCAAAGTTGGCACATAACTTAGATAATCCTAGATGCATTCCTGCAGAGGAAGATAGTGGTTGCTTGCATAGGAAGGTGGTGGATAGTACCTCCATGCATGAGAAGGATATCAAACACATGGTGGAATGATATGTGAGAGAAGCGCTTGTGCAATCCCGAGGTGGCTCATCTATTCCAAGGGGTAGACCCTACCCGTAGGAATTTGATGCAACCCATTATCCTAAGGGTTTTGTGCCCCCTTCTTTCAAAATCTTTGATGGCAGTGGGAATCCTCGCAAAACACATTGCATATTTCGGTCAGAATCAAGGTAAAGATATTTTTACCTCTTCATTAAGAGGTTTGCTAGAGCTCATCAAAGGGTTACTGTAGGCGATCTTATTGTAGCAACATAAGTCACCAATGAGTCCCTTATTGATTACATTCTTAGGTGGTATAACTTGAGCATGAAATATGAGCTGCAGCTATCCAAATAGTATGCCATTGAAATTCTCCTCAAGAATATTCATGGCCCGGTTGCCTTCATGCTTAAGGGCTTTACCATCTGGACATTTGAGAAATTAATCAACAAGGTGGCTAGTCTACAAGAAGAAGCCAAATGTTGCCTTTCTAGGACCAGTTAGCCAAGCCCAAGCCTCAGAGGGCATTTGAGAAGAAGCCAGGGGTAGTTATAGTAGTTAAAAAGGGGAAGTAAGCAGCTATGGTTCAGTCAGATAGGCCTCGAGCTATGTAGCATCCTCTACCACCTCCTCTGCCACCACTTTGGTCATCATACTGGCCACCTCAATTGTCATAGTGGCCACCACCGATGCCTCCTCATCAGATCATCAGCAATAGTATTCCTACCTACCACCATGTAGCTATTACTTACCTACTATTGCTGATAGATTGAATAAATCTTATTCATTAAAGAGGGAGGTAGACAGGAAGATCTTTAAGAATCTCTTAAAGAAGCATGATTTTCAGTTACCAGAGCCTAAGAGGCCAAAAGAAGTGGGCAAGAGTCATGATATAAAATATTGCCCCTGCCACCACATGTTAAGCCATGTCTTAGAAGATTGCATTACCTTTAAGGACTGGCTTGAGTATAGCTACCATTCGGGTGCCATCGTCATCCCCAAGGAATATCTATTTGAATAACCTTCTAATTCTATTAGAGTAATCCTTGGGGATACATGTGATCCTCTTAAGATAAAGAAAGGTTTGGGATATCTCCCTATCCTGAACCTCTAAGAAAATCATTTCTAAGATCAAGAAATTACCCTCGTAGGTGTCTGAGCTCAAGCCTCCAACTCTAAGGAAGATTTCCAAGTTGCTAAGGACAACTTGAGGGAGGTAGAAGCCCAGCAGCAACAGCAATAACCTCCACTTGCCCGAGATAGTATGGCCACCCACACCCAAAGACTCTTTCTACAATGAGCCAGCTCCTCCAGTCATCTCTTCTTCTAGCAACCATATTATATCAGTGGAGGGGGTGTCAAATCTTTTACTTTGCTTACTTTACTTGATTTCTAGTTTGTACCTCCATCCAAATCTAAGAAATCAATGAAGAAAGCTGATTCCACTTAAATTTATGACACTTCTGATGATCTACCTGAATTTATTTTCATAGAAAAATCTCCAAGTCTAATAAAAAATAACTCTAATTTTGATCACTCTTCTTCTAATTTAGAAATGGATTATCCATTCCTAAATCACTTGGGTTTGCCTATTGAGATTGATTTGGAGTCATCCGACTCCGATGATCCCATAGGAGAATTTGTAGGTAAACCTAATGAGCATGTAGAACTTTCCACTAAACCATCTCATGAAGTCACTAAAGTCAATTAAGGCTATCTTAGAAATGCCACCCCTCAAAATTCTAACTTAACTCAGATCATTTCAAGGGTGGTTGGTGTATCTAAGATGCCTTATTTCTAACCTATCATAAAGATGCAATCCATTTTCAGCACTTTTCAAAAAGAACACTAAGTTTAGGTGGACTGATAAGTGCTAGCATGCTTTTAAAGACATCAAGCACTACCTAATGATGCCGCCAGTTCTAGCAACCCCTATCTGGGCAAAACATTAATATTATACACTACCACATTAGATGACTCCCTTGGCACTTTGTTGGCTCAAACCAATGATGAAGGAAAAGAAAATGCACTCTACTATCTCAAGCGTTGTCTAATCCCTGCTGAGGAAAATTACCCACCTATTGAGAAGCATTACCTAGCTCTTATCTTTATAGCCCAAAAGCTACAACATTACATACTTTCTCACAAGGTGAACTTGATCACTGCAGTATCTCATGACACTGTTGACATTATTCGGATGGTTGGCACGATGGTCCATGATTCTCTCACAGTTTGGTATCACTTTCATACCCCTCTGAGCGGTGAAAGAACAAGCTCTAGCAGATTTCTAAGCAGCACACCCACTTCCTGCTAATTCCTATGGTGTTTATTTTTAGATGTTTGTTAGTGTGTGTATATGGGGGGACACCATGAAGATCTAAGAATGTACTTATTGAGGTGATCGGGGATAACATTGAGGAAAAGTGTACTATCTCAAAAGATAGAAGTCACTACCCTACAATGGACCTGATCACCTAATAAGGACTCCTAAGGCATGATGGGTCTTCGAATATACCAAATATTTTTCCCCTACTTTACATGGATGAATAAATTAGGTAAACTGGGTTCTAAAGTTCCCTATGGGAGCAAGCCCCCATAGTTAATTACATCTTAAGGAAATGAATCTCTTAAGAATATTCTCGATTAAAGTAGGTGATTGTTCTCTCTAAAGAATTCAAAGATAAGACTATCAATAAAATGGTTGTATTTTAGAAAATCAAGTGGGATGGATCAAAAGGAGAGAGTTATTATCGAAGCCAAAGGAGATAAGTAGGGAATGTTCATGATACTAGAAAGCCTAGTGGACATTCCAATTTATCCTATGATTGGGCTTTATATTTTTGAAATTGAAGAGGTTTTATATGTTTGAGTTAACATTTCATTAGAAAGCTAAGATTTATACTCTAACAACATAAGATTGTTAGGATGCCTAAGAGGTGAGGATTTATACTAGTAGCCTAAAAAAAATAGCGACCTCAAATCCTAAATTTAGGGAGCTTTGGTGAAGGCCAAAGAATGACCTAAATCTAAGATGAAAAATGGGTATATTATTTACCTCCACAGGAGAGAGTAAACCACCCGACTGTTAGACTTATTACTGCTTAGAGTGGTAGCCAACTAACTCCTCCTACAATTTAAATCCATGTGGGTAAGTCTTATGCTTTGAAAGATGGTTCGGTTGTTATTATTTAGAAAAGAAACTAAGTCCTTAAAACCACTCCCTAAGAGACTAGAGCATGATGGTATGAAAAATGGCTTAATCTAATGCAAATCTTATCATATTTTACTTGATTTTGGACTCTATATTTTGACATAGGCTATAGGATTTTATATGTCTAAATGCGTGAAGAAATTGATTATGGCTAAATCAAAAGAGAAAGAGGAGTTCTTCCATCGTATGCTCTCAAAAGCTAAGCCCTTACTATCTGGCAAAGATGGAAGTCATCTCTTAGCAAGAGTGGAATAACATGATATGCATGATATTAAACATACAATCATCTAGATAAGAGGTTGCTAAATATTTTTATTATCTTGATTTCATGCCTAGCCTTTTATGTGAGGTTATGAGTTATTTAAGGAAATTTAGTTATGAGTTGTTAGCTTGGGTAGAAAAATTATTTTTTTTTATCCTAGGAGCCTAATCGCATCCAAGCCATACAACAATCACCAATCATAAATAAATTATGAAAAGGCATGCTTTTTTTAATGCAAAAGCTAAACAAAATATTAAACAAATTTATAAAGCTATCATAAAAGAATAAGAGGTCGGTGCGATCGGGTACCATCGTACAACCCGAAAAGAAATATGGGTAGCCGAGCTCTACCCTTCTACAACCTGAATTATAAGAGAATAGCTACAAATACAAATGATGAATGTTATGGGGTTCTTCATTCTATATTCTTCATTCTTCATTTCTTCATCTTCCATTTCTTCATTTGATTTGCTCCATTTCTTTCTTCCTTTTGACTTAATTTGGATATGCTTGCTTCAAAGGCATCACATGGTACATAAGACTTGATCTTTTAACCAATGCTCATTCTAATTCCCCATAACACTTATCCTAATCCTAATGCAAAATTACATTAAAAGAGGGAAAGTAAATCTAGCTACACCTGCAAAATAAATGTTGGCTAAACACACCATACAACCCAAGTAGTTATATAAATAATTCAGACTTAGCACCTCACACATGGGTAACCAAGCCCACCTATCCTAATTTGGGTTATGCTTAGGGGTATAAGAAACTTGCACAGCAAAAATATTTATATTTTTATTATAGCGGCCCCTTAAGCACAACCCCCTATAGAAAACATGATTAGGCTAATATCAGCCCAACATCCAGACTACACACATACACCCTAACATCCAGTCTACAACAGTACATCACAAAATAAGCATACATCAAATCATGCACTGTCCTAACATAAAGCTAGAAGTGGTGACTTAATATAATGTGTGTGCAATAAGGCTTGTGTGGTATGTCTTAACTAGACTTTAGAGTTGTAATTTTGCTAAGTGTGAAAATTTTAATTTATAACGGGTTGATTTCTCTTTAAGTGATTTAATTGATTTGAAGATTTTACTTAGTATTTTCTTTTGTTTCATATGGCTTACACTTAATAACTAAGTGTTATAAAGAGAAAAAAGAGAGGGAACCTCTCTTTCATCCCTACCTTAAGTTGCTTCTAGAGCAAATTAATTAGCTTGATTCTCTTTAGTGAATGGCTTATTACATGTTTTAATCAACCCTAAGTTTAGGTTCACTCTAAATGTCCTTATTCCATAAGAAAGGTATCTTAAGATTAATTAAAATGAATTACTCACATAACACATGTTTATTCATTTCTTTCCATCATGTATATCATGCATATGATTAAACTCTAAGCATAGCTATACATGCAATTTGTATCTTAGCACACTTAAATGATAAATGTGAGTAAATGTGTTTGGAATTAATGTTTTATTGATTGAATGATTTTATCATATTAATTTAAAGCTATATCTAAATTTTTATGCAAAAGCATAAGGAAAGAACCTTAAATCACATGACTAATCAACTCAACCAAATAAACAAAGTATGAATGCATGTATTTTTAATAGAAAAATAAGGTTCTCATTCATTAGCTAAGTACACATTCACATGTATGAAAGTTTTAATTGAGTACGTCACCATTATTCTACACTAGGGGCATAAGGTAAAAGACCTACATGGAGCTACTTAAAGCCTCGCAGCCCCGGGATGTCCAAACCAATATACCAATTTTCTTATATACATATGGATGTATAAGCAACTATAAGAATAAGAAAACTCATGCAAAAATTATATTTGATTTATTTTATTTATGATTCTTATTCATTGGTCATATCATACATTCATATGTATAAGAGTTTTAAGTACGTACGATGCCATTGTTCTAAACCAAGGGCATAAGGAAGAAGACCTACTTAGGGATACTTAAAGCCTCGCAGCCCCGGGATGTCCAAACTAATATACCACTTTTCTTATATACATATGACTGTATAAAAAGAACCACAAAATGAGAAGTCATGCAAGAAGTCATATTTGATTTGATTATATGATTTACATATGTGATATGAAATTCATCCTAAGTCTTAGCACGAAGATACATAGGAATATATTTAGACAAATGTTGTGTCCTCTTCAAATGAACTATACATTTGTAAACCTCATGTAAATCCATTTAAGGTAAGGAAAGAGAGCTTCATATTACATATCTTAGATTATGAACAAATGCAAACTTATAGATACTTGTAATTAACATCACTCCATATATTATAATTGATTTATGGGCTTTTAAAGATAACTTTTGATTTAATAGTAATAATAGCCATGCCTATTTTTAATTTAGATCAACACATGAAATTATACATAAAAGTAACCATTTCATTTAGTTACTTTTAAAAGAAATGAATGAATGATTACAAATGGCAAACAACATGAATGGAAAGAAATAAAAGAACATAAGCACATGATCTCATTCATTCTAATTAATTCCTAAGGACAATCATACTAAATAAGGCTATTTAAAATAAACCAAAGTTCTTTAATAACATTTTTAATTTTGAGTTTGATTTGATTTAAGAAATGTGAAAGAGGTTTTATAATCCTAATCCCATTCCCCATGTGTGAGTTAATTTAGTTTAATGAAAAATATTTAGGTTGATTTTATGTTTTAATTTGGTTAAGCTGTGAATTAATTAACCCTTACCTACATCACCTTAAGTTAATTAACTAAATAATAATGAGCCAATATGATATGCAACCACATGAAAAGTAAATTTGCAATGCTCCTAAGAAATAAAAGGGGCAATTGGCTCATGATTAATAGTTAATTAGGCTTAAGGGATCTTACTTAATTACAATTATGATTTTCTCACACATGTGAGCTAACCATAATTTTATTATCTCTCACTTTGGGTTATTGAACACCCAAAGAGCTACCCAAGATTAATTAAAGTTTGCTTAGATGTGAAGTAAATTTCAAATTGAGTTAATCAAACTCATTAATCCATTTGATTAAGCATGTTCAATTAATGAAATTAAATTGACTTAAGAAAAGTGATCAAGAAAGAGGCCTTGATGTTAATTCCCAAGTCCCATATTTGACCATTTAAGCTCTGATTTTTATCTTGGGGATTAACTGATTAATTAAGCAATTAATTATCTCATTAATCATTAACTAATCAAATTCTAAAAAGTGAAGAAAACTTAGGAAATGAATTAGGAAAAATATCACAATCACATTCACTAAGCTCCCTTATTGTTCAATAGAGGTAATTAGGCTTAAATAATTAATTAATTTACTATTCATTCACTAATTATCACTAATTGAATTAAGAAAGGGATTAAGACTTAATCAATTGATTTTCTTAATTAAGCAACCCATAAAATCCTAGAAAATAGGGGAGGCAGAGGTCACCTCTTAAACATCCTCAGAAAGTTGAAGATCAATTGGGTGATTAATTAAAGAATAATTAAGCTAATTATATTTCCAATTAAATCTTAATTAAGCTAAAACTACTATTTAAAATCAATTAACAATATTTTTCTAGATTCTACTCTGAAATATCTTTAAAATGCGCCCAAGTTCATATTTTTTGGATTTTTCTAGTGTGAGTTATGATTTTTTGAAGTTTCGGCCTTAAAAAAGAATTAATTATGCCTAATTAAAACCTTAATCCCATCGGGCCATGGGGCGGCTGACGTGGCATGCTTTCCATGTGGCATGATGGGAATGACTATTTAAGTTGTCACATCTGCCACAGACTTGGATTATGACGGATGTGCTAACTCTGTGGATCGTCCAATCTAAGATCGGATGGCCACGATTAGATCCACAGTTTAGGAAGGAAATCAAGAGATCAAATGTGGGTTCTAATCAGAGCTGTTCATTCCAATCACATGAAACATATGGCTCATGATATATCCCATTCACTAGCGATGAAAGACGGATGTCGTCTGTCTTTCTCGTTAGATCTGAGCTCACTCGAGCTCAGATTGTCTCCAAATCGATCCCACACCTTCGGGGAGTGGAGGCGCACACATCTAATGGTGAAAAACTCGTGACATTTGAATTTACTTCATAAAGGACTAAGCTATTTTCCATACAAGGCTAGGATTGCAAAATATCTCACCAGAGCTAATGTTCAGCAATGGGATCGATGGAGGTAGCTTCGCCTAGTTGATGCGAGGCCCTATTAAGAAGTGTGGAGAAAACTTTCTATACAGGGGAATTGACTTCCAAATCTTTTGGTGAGAAATAAAAGAGGAAACACCCTATATAGAAATTTATCTTGGTAAGATGCCATGCAGATCAGTAGATGTACTTATTTAGGTGATCAGATACGTCATCAAGGTATAGTGTACTATCTCAAAAGATAGAAGTCACTACCTTTTAATGGAACCAATCACCTCAATAAGGACTCTTAAGGATGATGGGTCTACATATGTACCAAAGATTCTTTCCCTACTTTACATGAAAAAGTAAAGAAGGGTTTTATTTTAAACTGAATTCATTAAGTTCCCTGCAAGGGCAAACCCCCATAGTTAATTACATCTTAAGGGACGGGATCCCTTAGGAAAACTCTCGATTAAGGTAAATGATCATTGTCTTTGAAGATTTCAATAGGGAAGGGCTATCAATCGATTGGTTTATATTTTTAAAGATCAAATGAGATTGATCAAAAGGCAGAGCTATTATCGAAGCCAAAATGGGAAATGAGTAGGAGATGCTCACAATGCTAGGAAACCTAGCGAGCATCTCAAACTATCTTATAGTTGGGCTTTACATTTTAAAAATTGATTTAGTTTGTATGAGTTGTATTTTCATTAGAATTTAAGGACTTAAGATTCCTTAACACAAGATTAAAAAAATGCCTAAGAGGTGAGGAATTATACTTATGGCCCACAAAGTGGAGAAGCAATCTCAGAACCTAAATCTAGGGAGCTTTGGTGAGGGCTGAAAGCACAACCTAAATCTAAGGTGAAAATGGATGATTAGTTTGCCTCCACAAGACAGGACAAACCACCTAATTTCTTGGACTTACAACCTCCTAAGGGTAGTTCCTAACTAACTCCTCCTACGATTTTAAATACATGTAGGTGAGTCTTTATGCTTATGCAAGATAGCTAGGCTATTTTTATTTAGAAAGAGACTAAGTCCTTAAACTCACTCCATAAAGAGACTAAATCATGTAAAGGGTATGCTTCAAATGACCTAAATCTAATGCATTTCAAATTTCTTTTTACTTTTATTTTTGGACAAATATTTTGACTCAGGCCAATAGGATTTTTATGACTAATGCATGAGAAATCAGATAACTGGCCAAAATCAACGAGAAAGTAGGAGGTGAGTTTCCACCACTCTCAAAGAGTCTTCTCGGCAAAGGTGGAAGCCCTCCAATCAAGAGTGAAATAAGATGCATTTGTACATTATATTATAAAAGAAATGCTCATCCAACTAAGGGGTTGCTAATTCTTTTATCTTGATTTTAATCCTAAGCTTTATGTGAGGTTATGAGTTATTTAATTTTAATTGAAATTGTTAAATTGGGTAAAATATTTTATTTTTCTCTAAAGAGCCTAATTCACATTTAGGCCATACATAAAGCAAGGAAGATACTAGGAAAAGCATGCCACTTAATGCTCCAAGGCTTCACATGGTGCATAAGATGGAATCTTATGACTAATGTTCATTCTAATCCCCATAACAAATCATTCCAAAATCCTACTTAAACAAATTTTTACATGAAAAGGAAAAGTAGAAATCTAACTAACACCTGCAAAATAAATGTTAGTTAAATCACACCAAATAAATCCCAAGAATGCATGTTAGACTTATCACCCCACACATGGATGACTAAGTCCACCTGGCCTATAGATTATGCAAAGGGGTGTAAGCACCTGCAAGCAAGAAGCATTTATATTTTTATTTATGAAAGCGCCCCTTAAGCACAATCCCCTGTAGAAAAGAATAGTTAGACTAAGAATGTCCTACCAATCATTCTACGAGCATACACCCTAACATCTAGTCTAAAACATATATCACAAAACAAAACATAACATCAAACCATGCACTAACCTAACCTAAGGCTAGAAGTGGTGACTTAGGGTAATGTGTGTGCTTTGAAAGTTTATGTGATATGCTTAGCTTAGGACTTTAGGTTCAAATTTTCTAAGTGAGAAAAATATGTTTAACTTAGAGGAGGGTTTCATTTAAGTTATTTAAGTGTTTTGGGTTATTTTTATTTCATATTTTAATTTGGTTTAAGTGAAACTTACAATTAATTACTAAGTTATGAAGAGAGTGAAAGAGAAGAGAACTTCTCTTTCCTTCACTAATCCTTAAGTAATTTCTAAGGTAAGTTCACATTTTAATTTCATTTAGATGAATGTTTTGATTACATCTTTTAATCAATCCTAAGTTTAGTCAAACTCTAAACAAACCTATTCAAAAAGAATGGGCATTTTAAGATTAAATAAAATGAATCAAAATTCACATATCACACATTACTTCATTTCTTTTCCAAATATATATAACATGCATATGGATAGACCCTAAGCATATCTATACATGCAAATGAGAATAATTAACACACTTTATGATGCAAGCTAAGTAATCCATTTAAGAAAATTTAGAAGTTGAATATGCATGATTTTTTTAAGTAGGAAAAGGTTTTCCTTATCCAAAATCTCACATACGTACATGAAAGTAAGAAAGGTATAAGTGAGTACAGCGCCATTGTTAACCAAAGGTGTAAGGTACAAGATCTACTTAGGGCTACTTAAAGCCTCACAATCACAGGGTTGTCCAGACTAATATACCACTTTCCTTAGGTACAAACATGTATATAAAAAAATGAAATAGAAAAGGAAGATGCAAAAGTTGTTTAATAGATTTTTTTTTGTTTATGCAATTTATGCATGTAAGTGTAGGTAAACTTTCTTAGCTAAAAGCATAGGGATGAATAGAGTATGAGATTAAGTAAGTGTTGGGTTCTTTTCAAATGAACCCTACATCTTACTAACTCCTATTCAAAACTACGTTAATATAAGGAAGAAAGAGAACCTATTCTAAGCATTCTTTTATAATCTATCACATGCAAGCTAATAATTATAATACGAATGGCACACTTCCAGATTTGATATTTTATTTATAAGTTTTGAAAATATTTTTGGATTTAGTAGTGAAAATAGCCACTCATATTTTACTTTAGCCAACACATGCACATTTGACATAAAGTATACAATTTCATTTTAAAATTTTGAAACATGAAATCATGAATGCATGAATCATATGGCATACAACTTAACATGTTGGAAAAAATCCAAAGCAATGAAAGAATGTAAACAAACTCACTTTACTTAAATCCTAAAGTCATTCTTAAGGAATAAAAAAATTTAGAATAAATCAAAGTGAATTTCAAAATAATTTTTGTTTAGTTTGAAGTTTTATTTAATTTTTAAAAGGTGAGATGAGTTTGTTGTTCCTAACCCATTCCCACATATGTTTTGCATTTTTGTTTAATTTTTAGACAATTAGATCCATTTTAAACATTGATTAGGTTAAGGTATAAATTAAGTGGCTTAATTAACCCTTACCTACACCACCTTAGAAAAATTAACTAAGTAATTACGAGCCAATGAGATGACATAAAACCCACAAGGTTTTTAAATTTGCAATGTACCTAATAATAAGAAGGCTTAATGCAATTTGGCTCACAATCAAAAGTTAATTAAGCTAAGGGGTTTAGCTTAAGTAATTTCAAAACACACTTTCATACTTATGAAAGGGGTTTTAATTTTCTTAATTAAACTTAGGCTATTAAACACTTAATCATATACCTAAGGTAGATTAATTAAGTTTTAGAACTTTTTAGAATATATTTTTTTGAAAACTAATTAAAGGGGTGATTAATGAGTTAACCCTTAATTAATAGGGGATTAAGGAAAGAAAAGGGGGTTTAGGGAATAGCTTAGGGAAAATGCCCCAAAATTATTCCATAAAACCCTTACTCACTTGATCTGACCTTAATCAAACCTAATCATAAGATAAATCCACTAATCACACCTTAATTACCCTAAATTATATGAAAGGGGTAATTAGGGAATGAAATAGCAATTTCCCCAATTAAGCTCTCAATAAATCTCAAGAAAATTAGGAGAGGTAGAGGTCATTCCATAAAATGAATCCTAGAAATTTGAGATCAATTAATGACCTGATTAAAGAATAATTAGCTAATTAAGATTCCTAAAGAAACCCAAATTCAGAGAAAAGAGTAATTCAAAATCCATTGAAACCACTTTTAAAATATTCTAGATGAAATCACCTTTCCATATCATTTTTCCTTTTATTTTTTTGATTATTCTATGAATAGTTATAAATTTTAGAATTTTTATGGATTAATTAGGAATTAATTATGCATTTAACTAATCCCTACTTAATCTTCAGCTCACAGTGTGACACATGGCGGTGACGGTCAGCACACTTTACATGCGTTGCATCATGAGGGTGTGACATAAATGTTAAATCCCAAATGGAGGCAGTGGCGCACGCGCTAATATCCTCAGTCGTCCGATCAAAGATCGGATGGTTATGGATTCACTCGCGATTTTAAAAGGATAATGGATTTACTAAACATGCCAAATAATCACAGTCATCCATCTAAAATGCGTGGATGGATGGCTGAGATGAGCCAAGTTCTACCCTATGGATCAATGGAGACAGTCCATTATCTAAGGGGAGATCAGAGCCTGATCTAGCATGGAATCATACAAAAATTAGCCCACACCATCTAAGAATAATTACCAACCTATCCAACGGTTGATTTCTTATGCAATGAACATTTCTTTTACAAAGGACCAACACCTATCAAGCTAAGTGGTCAAAAAACATACCTCATAAGGTGATCAGGCTTCGAGCTTGATGGGGTAGCTTAGTGGAGAGCCTGATTGAAATTCCTAGGCCTTGGGATTGAGTGGATTAATGAGTACACCAACACCACTTCACTTGAGCTTCGGCCTTGATTAAATTGATCCTCTCCTTGCTATGGGAACTTCAATCAGAGCTTGGACAAGTTTGATTTAACCCACTGATGGAGTGTGCAAGAGGAATTGGATTAAGATCAAGTGTAGAGGAAGTTGGCTAATGGATTGAGCTCCCTTATTTTGCACTATGCAAAATTGAGAATTAGGGAATTCAAATCCTATCTAAGAAGCTTAAGAATGCTCTGAGATGGTTGCTTTGGGTTCCTAGGCTCCAATCGACAGTGAGTGAATTAAAATTTCATTAAATTAGGGGAAGTATATCTCCCCCAATGGCAATCGGATGGCCAAACCATTCCTTGCCATTTTGATCCAATTTCTAAGATTGGAGATGTTGTTTTTTTTATTTTGAGTGTGCACATGGTCAGTTTGATCCCTTGAGTGGATTGCCAACTTCCCATGTGCTGAATTTGAGCTTATGAGAGAATTTGAAAACTCAATTTCAAGCTATGTGGTCGGGTTTGGTCTATGGGTCAAATGGGCTAAAAACCCATTGGGTTCGGTGCACCACTCATCACTAAGTCCCTTGAGCTTTTAGGAAAGCCTCAAGTGATTGTGAAGAGGGTATGACCAAAATACCCATGAGCTAGGCCAAAATTTGTTCTATGGCCTAGGGATAAAATGGTCATTTTCTTTTACTTTGGACATGTTGGGTATGCGGAGAAACTAGGTTTGGCCAAGTTTCATTGGAATTGGAATCCATTTGACAGGGTTTGGCTCATGTTGACACATTTAGGTCAAAATGGGTCAACTTGGGTCAAGTTGACCAATTGGTCAAATTGGGTCAAACCAAGGGTTGGGTCAAGTTCATATGACCATTTGAAATGTTTTGGTGCCTTTGGTTTGGTTCAATTTGGATTATATTTGGTTTTGGCTTATATGACTTCATTTAGGTCAAATGGGTCAAGTTAACCTATTTGACCCATTTGACCTATTTGAGGTAGGTCAAGGGTAGGTTTAGGTTAGGTTAGTCATATGGAGTGGATTGACATCTTTATTTCCAATCAATTTTGGTTAAGCTCAATTTTAGCTCAACATGACCCCTTTAGGTCATGTCTGGGTCAATTAGGCTGTTGGGTCTAGTTGGCCAATTGAGGCTTTGGTCAAGTTCCACAAGTGATTTTAGATGGACATGACCCATTAGTTTCAATCAATTTGTCTTAGATCAAGTTTTGACACATTTTGACCCAAAATGGGTCAACTTGGGTCATGTGGGCCAATTGGGCTAGGTTAGGTTCAAATGTTGGTTGGCTAAGTTAAAACAACGGTCATGAGTGAACTTAGATTAATGGCTTCAATCAATTTAGCCTATGGTGGATTTTGGCTATGTTAGGTTTCATTTTAAATTAAGTGTTGACTTAATCAATCCTTAGGTTTGACTTGGTTTGACCCAATTTGATTGATTGATCATCCCATGATGATAGTTGATCATGATGAGAGGGATATATGATTTTGGTTCAATCCAATTTGGTTAGGATAAAAAAGTTGGCTCATAAGGGTACTTTAGGTCACTTTGGGTCAAGTGAGCCTAAGTGGGTCAAATGACTTGGTCAAAGCTTGATTTGAAGTTGATTGACCTTGTATAAGGACTTATGATTGAACTATAAATCCATTTACAAGAGGTCTGAAGTCAAATAGAATTTGATCCATTTGAAAATTTCATATTCAAAGGAAGAATATGAGGGGGTCTTGGGTTTGATTTTTGATTTGGGTTTTGATTGTTTGATTGAGGTTTGGATTTATATATGAACTCATGATTGTAGGATTGATTGAACCATGAGAGAAAATCAAGAGTTTGGCTTGATTTGGCTAAGTTCAAGATTTTGACTTGAAAGGCTTAAATTAGATTTTGAATGGATTTGAGTTTGATTTTTGGAGTTAGTTTTAATTATTTGAATTTATATTTCACTTATACATGTGAATATAAATGAGAATATCAATTGATCATGAGAAAATTTTAAGAATTTGAAAGAGTTTAATCATGATTTAGATTAAATCCATTAAAAGAAATTTAAAGGATTTAAAGAAATTTTAAATTTTAAATTTAATTTTTGAATTGGATTTGATTGATTTATATTTATATTTCATTTATATATGAGAATATAAATGAGAATACAAATAGATTTTGAGAAAATATCAGGAGTTTGAATAGGCTTGATCAAAGGTTAGGTTAAATTCATTAATGGAAAAATAAGGGATTTAAGGGAATTTTAAGGATTTTAAATTTGGAATTTAATTTTTGCCTTTGATTTGATTGATTTACATTTATATTTCATTTACATATGAGAATATAAATGAAAATGTAAATAAGTTTTGAGAAAATCCCATGGATTTGAATATTTTTGATTAAGATTTAGAGTTGATTTTGGCTAAGTCCTTTAATGGAAAATTAAAGGGACTTAGGAAAATTTTCATGAATTGATTTAAAATTTTGAATTTGATTTGATGGGTATGAATTTATGTTTCATTTATAAATTTGAATATATATGAGAATATAAATGGGATATGAGAAAATCTCAAAGATTTGAATAGGTTTGAATCATGATTTTGGCTAAGTCCTTAAGAATGGGTTAAGGACTTAAGAAATTTGAACTTAGGAATTTTTGATGGATTTTGATCATTGGTTTCAATCATGGAATTGATTTGAGTTTGAGAAAACCAAATAGAATTGATTTGGAGTTTGACTTGAAATAATGAAAGTGAGGAAAGGTTTAAGCTAAGGGTAGGGAATTTTCCTAACACCCCTAAGGCATGACCTATTCCTATGGTTAACTCTTCTAAGTCTTCTAGGGCTAGGTTAGGGTGTCCACCTGATTACTAGATGTTTCTTAAGACTAAGGAACTCTTAAAGCCTAAGAGAAGTCCTATGTCTAAGATGGAGAAGTTGAGAGCTCATATTAAAAATGAGGTCAACAAGAAGCTTTGAACTTGATTTGGGTAGAGTGCTCAGTCGACCAATCCATGCACGTAAAGGCTTTGTCTCTGATTAAACTCCGATCTTTGGTGCTCGAGAAGGCTTGGAGATGATTCGGTTGGCTTTGACAGAGTATGAGGATGGTTTGGGTGCAAGGAATTGAAGTTTGATTGAGTGGAGGAGGAGTATTGATCGAAAAAAGGCTGCCCTATTTTAGTATCTCAGATAGAGAGAACATTTGATTGAGGGAGGCTTCGGGAAAGCTTGGAATCGCTCTGAGGAGTTTAGGAATAGGCTTAAGGACTCACACGATGCTAAATGTCTCTTCTCCACTCCAAATGGGGGAGTATTAGCCAAAAATGTGCATGAAGGATGGACGAGATGGGTTGGCTTGTTTTGATCGGCCAGGTCTGAGGTCACGCCCAATTCCATGGCTCACTTGAGTGGAGGGAGCCATGGGAGGAGCTAATTTGTGCAAAGTTCTCTTTGATTTGTCCATGGGGTGCTTTGGCTTGGTGAGATGAATTGAACTTCCATTGGTCCTTCGACCTATGGGTTATGAGCTAAGTGGGTAGAGCCTCACTTGAGTGCTTGGAGGCTACCATGATGATGGGGAAGTCAACTTTGCTTGTTAGCATGAAGATCTAATGGAAAGAGGGTTTATCCAATGGCTAATCCCCTTGGTGGGTTCCACTATGGATTTGGGCTGATTTGGGAATGAGTTATGACTTTTTTGGATCGAGTTTGACCAATTCCTAAGGTCCCATGAGTTTGTTTGGAGTGATTTGGCTTCATTTGGTCAAAATGTGTTCATTTGGGTTAGGTTGGGTTGGGTTGACCGATTGGTCAAATTGTGTCAAACTAAGGCTTGGGTTAGATTCAAATGATGATTTGGGATGTTTTGGTTCAATTAATTTGGATTGGTTTTGCCTAGGTTTGGATTTGACTCATTTGGATTCAAAAGGGTCAAATTGGTCAAGTTGACCAATTTGACCAAATTGCCCAAATTGGGTTGGGTTACGTGTTGAGTCATGTTTAATTGGTTGATTAAAAGTAATTGTAGGAATTTGTTTGGTTTATTTTGGATTTAAATGTTGATTTGACCTAGGTCAATTTGGGCTAGGTTAGTCAAATTGACAATTGGTCAACTTCAATATAGCTTTGGTCAAGTTCAACAAGTAATTTGGAATGAACTTGAGCCATTGATTTGACCCATTTTGGCTTTTTAGGCTAATTTTGGTCAACTTGGGTCAAATGGCCAATTAGGCTCGATTTGGCTCAAGTGAGGGTTTGGTCATGTTCAATCATTGATTATGAGTTGGTTTGAATCAATGGTTCTAATCAATTTACATATTGTGGATTTTAGCTAGTTTGAGTTTCATTTGGGCTAAATGTTGACTTGGTCAAAGGCTAGGTTTGACTTAGTTTGACATAAAGACAATTGATCACCTAGGGTGGTTGTTGGTTATGTTGTGAGGTTTGAGATGAGCTTAGTTCAATCTAATTTGGGTTGGATTAAAAAAGATCCTTTAGGTCACTTTGGGTCAAGTGAGCCTAAATGTCAATGATCATGGCTTGATTCAAGTTTAGTTGAACTCATACATGAGCATAGGATTAAAATATAAATCCAATTGCAATTGGTTTGGAGCTAAATGGGTTTTGGTTCATATGATAATTTCAAGTCAAGAGAGGTCAACATGGACTTGACTTGGGTTGACTTGGGTTTGGTTTGATAATGGTGATTTCTATTTATATTTGGGTGACTGGGTCAATGATTATAAGAATTATTGAATCATGAAGAAATCCATGAGTTTTGAATTGATTTGGTTATCATTTAGCCAAGTTCAAGAATTTAGCTAAAAGGGATAAAATCAGAAATTTGATTTGATTTGGGTTTGGTTTTGGTCATTTTAATTTATATTTCATTTATATTTGTGAATATAAATGAAGATATAAATGGGTAATGAAAAAATCACTTGAGTTTGGAGTGATTTGAAAGCAAATTTGACCAAATCTAAGATGTAGGTCAAAAGGGCTTAACTTGGGAATTGATTTGGTTTGATTTATTTTTGGTCATTGGAGGGTGGGTTTCATTTATATTTGTTGATATAAATGAAAGAATAGTTGATTTGTAAAGATATCAATCAAGCTCGGGTTGATTTGGATCAAGATTTGATTAAACTTATCGAAGCGTTTCATATGACATAGGAAGAGATTTTGGAGTTTGGATAATCATATGTTTCAATTATTTGATAGTTGGATTTGATTTTGGAATTTGTATTGGGATTTGATTTGACATTGAATTTGATAATTGATAAAATCAATTGGATTAGGGTTGATTTGAATTTGGTTAAGGCTAAGCCCTTAAGATATAATCAAAGGGTTTAGGAAGGGATTTAGAGTTTGAATTTAATCATGGGTTTTAATTATTTGATAGTTAGATTTGATTTTGAAATTTGGATTTGAATTTGAGGTTCAGATTGAAAGAAGGAAGCAAGGATTAAGTTTAGGCTATAGGGTAGGCGAGTCCTCCTAAATCTTTAAGGCACAACCTATTCCTACAGCTAACTCTTATGAGTCTCTAGAGTTAGGTTAAGTGTTCACTAATCTTAAAACTTTAACTCTTAGTGTCTATAAGAGTCCTAGATCTATGATGAGGAAGTTGAGAGCTCAGTCCAAAAGTGAGGTCAACAATTCCCCGCTTAGTGATGACCTCCCCGATGAACAAATCATGAACTTATGGGACAATAGCATTCACCGTTGGGAGATGTATTATGATGGTGCGGCTTCCTTTCAAAAATGAGAAGAAACACAATCTACTCTTTCATGGAAGGCAGGGGTAGGAATAGTTCTCCTAACTCTAGACCATGAAGTAATGAGATTCTCATATCATCTGTCTAATCCATGCACAAACAACGAAGCTAAATATAAGGCTTTGATTACCAGTCTGGAGTAAGTCATTACACTATGTGTCCAGAGCATCAACATCTATAAGGATTCTTAGTTGGTCATCAACCAAATCATTGGGTCTTATAAAGTTCTAAAGCTTAAGCTCCATCATTACCATAAGTATACCATGGAGTTCCTGGCCCAAATCCCAAAGGTTACCATTTATAAGATTCTTTGAGGAGAGAATGCAGTAGCAGATGCATTAGCTAAGCTTACCAAAGAGTTGGCATGTCCAAAAGATGAGTCCATTCTAATAAGAGTCCAAAATAGATAAGTCTCATCCCTTATTGATGCTGAACTCATCAAGAGACTCTCTCTCTTGAAGGGGAGGTTATCATTGCCAAAAAGGACAATGAGTCAGATTGGAGGCAACCATTCATATATTATCTGAATATAGGCAAACTACCTCAAGAGAAGTCATTAGATCATCAGTTGAAGCAGAGAGCTCTCTCATATGCTCTTGTGGATGGCACCCTACACCAGCAGTCCTTCAATCATATATGGTTACGTTGTTTAGACAAACATGAAGCCCGTAAGATTATGACTGAGGAATATTCAGGTTTATGAGGCGCACATCAATTCAGTCTGAAGATGAAAGCCAAGATCAAGAGACTAGGATATTAGCCTTCGATGATCACAGACTGCATGGATGTGGCTGGAAGATGCCACTAATGTTAGGTGCACAGTGTGGTCCTACATCAACCACCCAGCATTCTACATCCTACATTGGCCTCGTGGCCATTTGAGTGTTGGGGCACTGACATAGTGAGTCCAATCGATCCTCTTTCTTCTAAGGGTCATCGGTTCATTCTAGTTGCCACCGGCTATTTTTCCAAGTGGGCAGAGGCAATCCCACTTAGAGATGTTACAGCTCAGCATGTGCTCCAGTTTTTCAGGATCCATACCGTGTATAGGTTCGGGGTGCCTCGATAAATTATATCTGATAATGGTACTGCATTCAAGAACACTAAAATCAACAGCTTTGCCTGGAGGCACAACATAGATTGGAGATATTCCACCATTTATTACTCGAGAGAAAATGGCTTAGTAGAAGCCTTCAACAAAACTATCATCCATATATTTAAGAAGACACTCGATGATAACAAGCGATAGTGGCATAAGCAGTTAGTTGAAGCCTTGTGGGCTTACCCTACCACATACAGAACTCCAACCCAATCTACCCCTTTTTCTTTATTGTATGGGTCCAAAGTCATTAGAAGTCCAACTCACATCATTAAGGATGGTTATGGGTAGTAAACTCACAACGGAGTAGAATGCCAAGTTATCATTAGAAGAACTCAAAGGTTTACAGGAGAGATGACTTTGGGCATGCTAGAACCTCAAGTTGTATAAAGCCAGCATAATTCAAGCTCACAATAAGTTTGTCCATCCTAGAGCATTTCAAGTAATAGAGCTTATTTTAGTTCTAAGGAGACCAATTAGTGCCCGTCGAAAGATGGCAACTTTGAACCCACTTGGTAAGGCCCTTTGCCATAGAGAAGGCCTACCATGGAGAATCATATCAGCTTATAAATTAAAAAGGAGAGCGTCCGATGCTTCCAATCAATGGGCTCTACCTAAAGAAATACTATCCATAAATCTTGTCTGAAAACAATTATCAATATAACTTCTTTTCATCTCAAACTCCATCTCTTTATATTGGTTAGAAATATCTTTGCTTGCGAATCCACCACGATGTGTTTACGATGGGTGTAAGGAATCCAAATAGCGTCCTATCCTTTAGTAACATAACACCAACACAAACTACACACAACCATATAAAATAAACACATATCTTTTGTCTCTGGCTACCTTGATGTGGGATAATGCCCCCTACGACACTCAATCATTAACTGCTCTAGGTCGGGCTGATGTGTTACCCTGTTAATGTGTCACCCCAATAGTCCCTTGTTCAGAAAGATGTAAGTCTACTATGCTTTTTTTTACGGTTGTACATCTTGTTAGAATGGGACTTGCGCATTGGTCAGCTACCCTCATGTTGGCTTCATTTAAGAGGATGTAAGTCTGTTATGCTTTCTTCTTGAACTAGCCATCATAAACTAACTTGGTAGAGTAAAGGATTAGGGTAAGTCCCCCAGCAGCTCATTTCCTTTTGACTACTTCAAGTCTGGGTCTAATCCTTCTTTGTGACTTCCTACTTGGTAGTCACCCTTAGGTCGGTTTGATCTATTGCACCATCAATGGGTCACCCTAGCGGTTGGTCCCTACTTTGGAAGATGTAAGTCTGCTACGATTTAGTTTAAGTAAAATCATTTCACACCGATGGGCAGCCCTAGGTCGGATAGCACTTATCAAGTTGAAGACAGACTATCCCTACAATTAGTTCCGCTTTAGGGAGATGTAAGTCTACACGTCTTCTTTCTAGACTGATTGTTACACACCGACGGGCACCTTAAGTTGGTTGGTGTTTTCCATGTTAACGGCAACCCACCCGATGGATACACCACTCTTACATATATAAGACTGTTATGCTTTCTCCTTGAGTTGGCCACTGAATACCTATAAGCTTCTTTTATAGGGTTCTGAATGAAGCCCCTAGAGGCACCTCCTCTGTGGGCACTCTATTTGGATCACGTCCTTAGTGAACCCATCTAGACACTACCCTAGTTACTCTTGGATTGGACAGTCCCCCTTTCTTAGTAGCCACCCATGTGGTTAGAGAATTTGTCTTGCGAATATGCATATTCTCCCTTGCTCCAGTAAGTCTAAGATAGGACTAGGCTGATATAAGCTCCTTCTCGTGGTCCCTGACACCGAGCCACGTAAATATAAACTAATATATATATATATATATATATATATATATATATATATATATATATATATCTTCGCTTGTGGATTAGGAGCAAAACCCTCAGCGGTGCCTTTTCCTAAGCAGGCATCCTATCTTTAGGGTAGTGTTAGCAAAACTCCCTATAGGAATCACCTGACTACATTTGAGTTAAGATAAGTCCTCGAGTCAGCACTCTCTCAGTAGTCACCCTTAGGTTGGGTTCGACTTGTTGTGCCACCAACAAGTCACCCCAGAGATCATCCTTATTTTGGAAGATATAAGCCAATCACGCATTCTTTCTAGCAAGACCGTTACACACTAACGGGCAGCCTTAAGTCAGGTTTGATTCATTGTACTATCAACCGATCACCCCAGTGGTTCTTTTTTTAGGAAGTTGCAAGTCTACAAGCATTCTTTCTAACTTAACCATTGCACACTAAAAGGCACCCCTTAGGTTGGTTAGCTCTAGCTCACAGCTGGTAGACTATCCCTTTCGATTTGTAAATCTAAGATAGGACTAGGCTAATATTAGCCCCTTCTTAGTGGATCCATCGCTCACTGACAAGGTCCATCTTAAAATTTAAATGATGTTAATTATGACTATTCTTGAGTTGATATGAGTCCATAGCAGCATTCATTCAAATAACCATCTTAGGTCGGGTTTGATTCGTTGTGCTATCAACCGATCATTCCAGTGGTTCTTTATTTAGGAAGTCATAAGTCTGCAAGCTTTCTTTCTAACTTAACAATTACACACCGAAAGGCACCTCTTAGATTGGTTAATCCTACCTGATGGCCGATGGACTATCCCTTTGGATCTGTAAATATAAGATAGGCCCAGGCTGATATTAGCCCCTTCTTAATGGATACATCATCGCACACCGACAAGGTCCATTTGGCAAATTCACCATCCTCCCTCCAGGGGAGTCCAAATTTAAATCTACTTTATGCCCAGTGGATCCGAGCTCATATCTCCAACAGATGTGCCCTCAAAATCAAAATCATGACCTCTCCCTAGTGAAGCCTCAAATCATAAATCAACAAATCAAATTAAATTCAACCTAGTAATGCGTAAATCATATCCTCTCCCCAGTGGAGCCCTCATTAAATAAAACCAAATCAAATCTCTATCCCTAGTGGATGATCTGAACCTGCTTCCCTAGTTGAAGGTTCACGCACTCATCCCCAGCGGATCTTTTCTCCCCAAATCATATCAAACTCAACTCTTATCCTCTGTGGATGGACTGGACCTACTTCCCTAGTGAAAGGTTCACAGGCTTGATCCCTTAGTGGATCCTCCCTTCCTCTATTATGTCCTTAGCATGAGTTGAGTTACATTTCACTAAGATCTTATTTTCTTCTACATCTTGGGTTTAGAAGTAGATCATCTCGGGTAGTGGTTGCAATCCTTCAGACGTTGTTGATCATCTCAGTCAACACTAATATGTGCGGTGCGCCTAGTCAGTTACACCACACCTATTGGGCACCCTTTGTTAACCTCACTTTTGGGAGCGAGCTCTCAACTTCCTCATCATAGATCTAGAACTCTTGTAGGCATTAAGAGTTTCTTAATCTTAAGATACTTCTAGTGATTAAGTGAACACTTAACCTAAGCATAGAGACTTAGAAGGATTAGCCATGGGAATAGGTCATGCCTTAGGGATTTAGGAAGACTTGCCTATCCTATAGTCGTAAACCCAATCCTTACTTTCTTCCTCAAACCAAACCTCAAATTTAAATCCAAGATCATAAATCTGATCCCAAATCAAATGATTGAAACCCATGATCAAATTCAAATACCAAATCCCTTCCTAAGCCCTTTAATTTTATCTTATGGACTTAGCCTTAACCAAATTCAAACCAACCCCAATTCAATTGATTTTTTCAAATGTCAAATTCAATCTCAAATCAAATCCCAACCCAAATTCCAAATCAAATCCAACTCTAAATGATTGAAACTCATGATTAAATTCAAATTCCAAATCCCTTCCTAAGGCCTTTGATTTTATCTTATGGACTTTGCCTTAACCAAATTCAAATCAACCTCAATTCAATTGATTTTCTCAAATATCAAATCAAATCCCAACTCAAAATCCAAATCAAATCCAACTCTAAATGATTGAAATCCATGATTAAATTCAAACTCCAAAACCTCTTCTTAAGCCATATGAATCACCTTCATATGCTTAGCCAAAACCCCCTTCAAACCAATTCAAACTTGGTTAATTTCTTTATAAATCAATCATTCTGTCATTTATATTCACAAATATAAATGAAATCTAAATCTAAACCATTCAAATCAAATCAAACTAAATCAAATCAAATCAATTCACTACTTAAGCCCTTTTGACCTACATCCCTCAATTTGGTCAAATTTCCTTTTAAATCACTCCAAACTCAATTGATTTTTCTCATGAATCATTAATATCTTCATTTATATTCATAAATATAAATGAAATATAAATCCAAGTAGTCAAAACCAAACCCAAATCAAATTCCTAATTTTAGCCTTTTTAGCCAAATTCTTGAACTGGCAAAATGATACCCAAATCAATTCAAAACCCATGAATTTCTTCATGAATCAATCATTTATTCAATCACTTACCCAAATATAAACATAAGCCATAATTATCAAACCAAACCCAAGTCAAGCCCATGTTGACCCCTTTTGACTTGAAATTATCATATGAACCAAAATTTCATTTGACTCCAAACTAATTGCAATTGAATTTATATTTCAATATTAGGCTCATATGTGAGTTCAACTAATCTTGAATCAAGTCAAAATCAAACCAATTGACCCCTTTAGGTCCACTTGACCCAAAGTGACCTAAAAGACCCTTTTTGAGCCAAGTTCTAATCCAAACCAAACTAGATTGAACTAAGCCCATCCAAACCTCTGATCATGATCAACAATCACCCTAAGGTGATAAACTACCTTGAATTGGGTCAAACTAAGTCAACTTAGTCCTTCGACCAAATCAACCTTTAGCCCAAATAAAACTTAAACAAGCCAAAATCCACCATATACCAAATTTATTGAAACCTTTGATCCAAACCCACCCATAATCAATGATTGAATCTGGCCAAACCCTCAATTGAGTCAAACCAAGTCCAATTGGCCATTTGACCTAAGTTGACCCAAATTGGCCTAAAAACTCAAGATGAATCAAATCATCATTTAATCCAAATTGAATGCAACCAATGGCTCAAGTTCATCCCAAAACATTTATTGAACTTGACCAAAGCCATGATTGAGCCCAATTTGATCAATTGGTCAACTTGACCCAACCTAGCCCAAATTGACCTAAAGGATCAAATTGACCAAAATCTAAATTAAATCAAACCAAAGCCTACAATCATTTTCAATTAACTAATTGAATATGAACTAACACCTAGCCCAACCCAATTTGGTCAAATTGGTCAAATTAGTCAACATAGCCCATTTGACCTATTTGAATCCAAATGAGCCAAAAAATCAAACCTCAGCCAAATTAATCGAAACCACTTGAACCAAAACTCTTCAAATCATCATTTAAACCTAACCCAAGTATTGGTTTGACCCAATTGATCAATTGGTCAACCCAACCCAACCTAACCCAAATGAGCCTATTTTGACCATATGAAGCCAAATCACCTAAAACCAAAATATAGGACCCTAGGACCTGGCCTAACCTGACCCAAACAAGACCTAACTCCATTCCCAAACTAGCCCAAATCCATAGTGGGCCCCACCTAAGAAATGAGCCATTGGACAAACCTTCTTTCCATTGGATCTTCACATTAACAAGCAAAGTTGACTCCCCCATCACCATGACAACCCCCAAGCACTCAAGTGAGGCTTCACCTGACCCACCTAGATCACCTAACCCACCTTAGGTCGGCTAAGGACCAATGGGAGTTCAACGCTTCTCCATTCAAGCTAAAACCAAGAATTCTTGGATTTAAACCAAGAGGTATTTGCACACCAGCCCTTGGGCAGCCTCCCACAACTCCCTCCACTCAAGTTGAGCTACGTGGAGTTGGACATGACCTCTCTGACGCCCTGACAGTGGCCTGCCGACCGAAACAAGCCACCCCATCCCGTCCATCCTTCACACATGATTTTGAGGTATACTCCCCTAATTTGAGTGGCAATTGACACATTCAGCATTGTGTGAGTTCCTTAAGCCATTTCGAAACTCCTCAGAGCTTTTTCAAGCATTCTCAAAGCCTCCCTTGATCAAATTTCTTCTCTGTGTGTGAAATTGAAATAGGGCAGCCTTCTTTCGATCAATACTACCCTCTACTCAATCAAACCTTAATTACTTTTACCCACACCTTTAGCATATCCAATTGAAGCTAAATGAATCATCTCCCAAGTTTCCAAGCCACTAGAGATAGGATTTCAACCAAGATCGATCGCCAAATCATAGGAGTTTGGTCAACCGAGTAATCCACCTCAAATCAAAGCTCGTGCGGCTCAACAGGGCTTCATTTCTAACAAATAAAGCTTCCTTAATTGTTGGAACCGTCGGTCATAAACTCCAGTGAGGTAATTTTCTAAAATAAGCCTTATATGAAAATTGGTTGGTTCTTTTTGAAGAGAAGTTGCATTTGAACCCATCCTAGCCATTAGATCCATGTGGATCCTTCACGCGAAGGTGTGGGTTGAGTTTGGAGTGGATCTGAGCTTGGATGAGCACAAATCGAATGATCCATGGTGGACGGGCTCCATCATTAATTGCACATAGGAGATAGATCATGAGCCATCCATTCCATGTGATTGGAACAAACAGCTCTGATTAGATCACGTTTATATCCTCTCTTTTCTCCCTTTTATCGTGGGATCTGATCGTGGTTGTTCGATCTTAGATCAGACTGTCTACAGGAAAGCGCATCCACCACAATCTGAGTCAACATCCAAATGTGACAACTTAAATACCCAATCCCATCACGCCACATGGTTAATTATGGCTATTTTAATTATTTTTTAAGGTTGAATCTTCCTAAAATCATAACTAATCATAGAAAAATCCAAAAAGTATAAATGAGGGCTCATTTTGAAGATATTTCAAAGTAGAACCCATTAAAAATATGATTAATTTATTTGTAATAGTAATTTCTACTTAATTAAGGGTTGATTAAAAAGTAAATTAGCTTAATTACTCTTTGATTAGTTGTCCAATTAATTTCAAGTTTTCTAGAGATGTTTAGGGGATGACCGCTGCCTCTCCTATTTTTCTTAGAATTTATTAGATAGTTAATTAGGGAAATCAATGGATTAACCCCTCATTACTCTCCAATCTTAATTAGTAATAATTAAGCAAATTAATAGTGGTTTAATTAATTAATTAAGCTCATTTTCCTCTGTTGACAGTGGTAAGCCTTAGGGAAGTGGTTTAGGTTCATTCCTTATAACCATTTCATTAAACCTTTTCATTTATTTCAAGTTAATAAAAAAACTTAAATAATTAATTAGCCATTTAATTAACCAATTAAAATAAGAGTGAACCTAATTATTTCAAAGCCTAATTGAGTGTTTAAAATTAGTTAGGGGTTAGGATTAAGGCATCTTCCTTTATCCCTTCCACTAAGTTAATTTCATCATTATAATCAAGTCATAATCAAAAGAATTTTATTAATTAAAGGCTTAATGAATTTAAAAAACCATTCATTCACAACCTAACTTTTTTTAATCAATCTTGGGTAGCTCTTTGGGTGTTTAATAACCTAAAGAGAGAGCTAATGAAATTATGGTTAGCTCACATGTGTGAGAAAATCATGAAAGTAATTAAGTGAGCTCCTTAAGCTTAATTAACTATTAATTATGAGCCAATTGCATTAGGGCCCTTTCATTTCTTAGGAGCATTGACAATTTACTTTTCATGTGGTTAGCTCATCACTATTTAGTTAATTAGCTTAAGGTGATGTAAGTAAGAGTTAATTAATGTACTTAATTCATACCCCAACCTAATTAAAACATAAAATCAACCTAATTGCTCTTCATTAAATCTAATTAACTCACATATAAGGGGATAGGATTAAGATTAGCAAACCTCTTTCATATTTCTTAAATCGAATTAAACATAAAGACCAAAAGTGGTTTTGAGAAACTTTGGCTTATTTTAAATGAGTTTGTTTATATGATTGTCCTTAGAACTTAGTTAGATTGAATGAAATCACATGCTTGTGTTATTTTATTTCCTACCAATCATATTAGATGATGTATACCACTTATATTCATGCATCCATGTCTTTCAAACTAATCAAATAAAAATAATTTCCTTTATGTCAATTTGCATGTGTTGGCCTAATTAAAAATACATGTGCCTAGTATCACTATTAAATTCTAAATATATTTTTAAAGGTTTATTAATGAATATATATATATATATATTAACTTTAGTTATATATACATAGGAAATGCATGTGAATATAAGTTTATTGTATGAAGTAAAGTTTCTTTCTTATATTCATGTGTTGATTTGTATAAGTAAGAATGTTAGCGGGTATATTAGTCTGGACATCCCAGGGACGCATAGCTTTAAGTAGCCCTAAGAAGGTTTCTACCTTGTTCCCTTGGTGCAAAACAATGGCGACATACCTGCTTGATTTCATTCTTATGTATTTGGACATTAGAATTTAGACAGAACTTTAATTCATTCACATAAATAAATTAAACAAATTAAATACAACTTTTGCATGTGTTTTCTATTTTTATAGTTGCTTATAAATTCATATGTATCTAAGGATAGCGGGTATATTAGTTTGGACATCCTTGGGAAGCACGGCTTTAAGTAGCCCTAAGGAGGTTCCTACCTCATTCCCTTGGTGCAGAACAATGGCGATGTACTTACTTAAAACTTTTATACATGTGAATGTATACTTAGCTAATGAAACCCCCCCCCCCACTTTCTATTAAAAGACATGCATTCGTACTTTATTTAATTTATTAAGTTGATTAGTCATGTGATTTAAGGTTCTTTCCTTATGCTTTTGCATAAGAATTTAGATAGAGCTTTAAATTAATATGATAAAATCATTTAATCAAATAAAATATTAATTCCAAATACATTTACTCACATTCATCATTTAAGTGTGCTAAGATATAAAGTGCATGTATAGCTATGCTTAGGAATTAATCATATGCATGATATCCATGACGAAAAGAAATAAATAGGCATCTGTTATATGATAGTAATTTTTCCAACTAATCTTAAGATGTCTTTCTTATTGAATGAGTTTATTTAAAGTGATCCTAAACCTAGGACTAATTAAAACAAGTAATAAAATATTCACTAAAGAGAATTGATTAATTAATTTACTTTAGATGAGACTTAAGGTATGGATAAAAGAGAGTGATCCTCTCTTTCTTTCTCTTCATAACACTTAGTTATTAAGTGTAGGTTAAATGAAACCAAAGAAAACTTAAAGTAAAATTTGCAAATCAATTAAACCATTTAAAGTGAAACCACCTTTTATAATTAAATATCCTTCATACTTAGAAAATCTTAACTCTAAAGCCTAGCTAGGACATACCACACAAGCCCTAGCACAGACAATAGATTAAGTCACCATTTTTAGCTCTATGTTAGGGCGGTGTATGGTTTGATGTATGCTTATTTTGTGATGTACTATTGTAGACTGGATATTAGGGTGTATGCCTCATAGACTAGATGTTAGGTCATGATTAGTCTAATCATATTTTCTATAGGATATTATGCTTAAGGGATGCTTAAAATAAATATAAATTCTCTCTTTTGTAGGTTGCTTAACCCTTAAGCATAATCTACATTAGGACAGGTGAACTTGGTTACCCATGTGCAGGGTGTTAAGTCCAAATTATTCATATAATTGCATGGGTTGTATGGTGTGTTTAGCTAACACTTATTTTGCAGGTGTGGTTAGATTTACTTTCATTCTTTTAATATAAGTTCACATTAGGATTAGGATAACTATTATGGGGTTATGGATGAACATTACCCAGAAGGTTTAACCTCGGGGTGCCATGTGATGCCTAGAAGCCCACCAGATCAAAAGAAGCTAATCAAATGAAGGAAGTATGGAGACTTGAAGACTTGAAGGTCCCCCATAACACTTATCATTTTTACTTTGTAATTATTCTTTCATATATCGGGTTGTATAAGGGTAGAGCTCAGTTTCCTATTTCTTTTTTGGGTTGTATGGTGGTACACGACCGCACCGGCCTCTTATTCTTTTGCGTTAGCTTTATAAAAAAATTGTTTGATATTTTGTTTAGCTTGCACATTAGAAAAATCACATCTTTTCATAGTTTATTTATGATTGGTGATTTTTGTATGGCCTGGATGCGATTAGGCTCTTAGGATAAAAATTAATTTTTCTACCCCAACTACAACTCATAATAAAATTTTCTAAATAACTCATAATCTCACATAAAGCCTAGGCACTAAATCAAGATAATAAAAAAATTTAGCAACCCCTTAGCTAGATGGTGTATGCTTAATATCATGCATGTCATTTTATTTCACTCTTACTAAGAGAGAGTTTCCATCTTTGCCAGATAGTGAAAAGGCTTGACCTTTGAGAGCCTATGATGGAAAAAACCTATTTCTCTTTTAATTTAGCCCATAACCCATTTCATCGTGCATTTAAGCATATAAATTCCTATAGCCTATATCAACTAGAGTGTCAAAAATCAAATAAAATTTGATAAGATTTGCATTAGATTAAGTCATTATTCATACCACTCATGCTTTTGTCTCTTAGAGAGTGGGTTAAGGACTTAGTTTTTTTTCTAAATAATAACAACATAACCATCTTGCAAAAGCATAGAACTTGCCTACATGGACTTAAAGTGTAGGAGGAGTTAGTTGGCTGCTACTTCAGGGGGTTGTAAGCCCAGTAATCGGGTAGTTTATCCTCTCTTGTGGAGATAAACTATATACACATGTTCGCTTAGATTAAGGTCGTGCTTTGACCCTCGCCAAAGCTCCCTAGATTTAGGATCTGAGGTCGTTATTTCCCTTTGGGCCACAAGCATAAATTCTTGCCTCTTATGTATTTTCATAATCTTGTATTATAGAATTATATGTCCTAGCCTTGTAATGAAATGTTAACTCAAATGTTTAAAATCCCCTCAAACTCAAATATATAAATCATAATCATAGGATAGATTTGAGTGCCCACTAGGTTTCCTAGTATCATGAGCACTCCTTACTTACTTATCTCTTTTTAGCTTCGATAATAAGTCTCTCATTTTTTCTCTCTCTTTTTATTGCTTAAATCTAACCAATTTATTTATAGTCTTATCTTTGAAATCTTTGGAGACAATAATCGTCTACTTTAATTGAGAGTATTCTTAAGGGATTCACTTTCCTTAAGATATAATTAATGAGGCTTGCCATCTGGCTTTAGAACCCGATTTGAATAAACCCTACTATATTCTTAAGGGATTCACTTCGTATAGTACACCCTACTATACGAAGACCCATCATGCCTTAGGATTCCTTATTAGGTGATTAGATCCATTGTAGGGTTGTGATTTCTATCTTTCGAGATAATACACTATTTTTCAATGTCATACCCAATTACCTTAATAAGTACACCCTCAGATCTGTGTGGTGTCTCCCCCCCCCCCCTATACACATCTCAAAAATAAACAACACACCCAAAATCTTTCAGTTGACAGCATAAGCTCTCAACTACTAAGCTAAGATGCCTTACAGAAACTCTCGTGTTTCTCCCTATGATTCCTAAATCCATAGTTGTATCTTATTGAAGAACGCATTGATGAGTTTTATAATGTATGCTTGTAAGGTTCTGAGATTTCTGTTAAATCCAACCAATGCTTAGATTTGATGAATATGACTATGGAAATTTTATTTGGAACACCACTCAGATCTTGGGGGTACCTATTTAAGTAATCAAATAAGTCATTAAGGGATAAATATATTATCTCAAAAGATAAGCATATTACCATATGATGGATTCAATTACTTAATAAGGGCTTTTAAGGTTGATGGGTCTTCGATGCACCATAGATTCTTCCCCTGAACTATATGGAGAAGTAGAACAAAGTTTATTTTATTTCAGGATTTGCAGTTTCCTATAAGGGCAAGCCCTATAGTTAATTACATCTTAGAAGAAAAAAAGTCATCCTAAGAATACTCTTGATTAAATAAATTGACTTTCATCTCTATAGATTTCAAAGTTTGTATTAAAAGGATGGCTAATTTAAAAATTCAAGTTGGAACGCTTCAAGGGATGAAGAGTTCTTTTCAGAAGCCAAATGAGATTGAATATGAAATTCTTTTGGATATTGAGAAACCTAGTAAGCATTTCAACTATCATATTGTTGGGATTTATATTTTTGAGATTGAGATTATTGAAGTTTTGAGTTGGCATTTTATTAGAAATCTAGGGCTTAAATTCTGGCAATACAAGATTGTGAAAATACTTAGGAGTTGAATACTTATTCCAATATGATGCTTCAAGACCTGAGTCTAAAAATACTTCTAACATAAGTCAAAAACCAAACATATTCTAATTTTATGAATTTGAAAATCATTAGTTATTTTTCTCATTTGAGAAAAATAAATCTATCCTGTCTCTTCTAGACTTACTTCCCGCCTATAAAGGGTTGTCAGCTAACACCACCTAAGTGATTTGAAATCATGTAGGCTAGTCTTATGCAGGTACAAAATTGATGTACTGTTATGTTTAGGAAAGAAAGACAAGAGATTAAACTCGCTTCCTAAGAAATTAGATCATGTGTGTTGTATGCATTCCATGACTTAGACTAATGTAATATAATTTACAACTTTTTATTTCATTTTGACTCATTAATTTTTGGACTCACGCTTAAGAGGATTTGTGCCTAAATGCATGATGAAATTTTATTATGGGCTAAATCAGAGAGAAGATGTGTTCTCCACTATAAGAGACTACTCACATAGGTCAAGCCTGTCTCTTATTGTGCAAGAATGTAGATCCCCTATTTATAAGAGTGAAATAATATGTATGGATGATATTGGAACATACAACGATTCAGCTAAGGGGGTACTAAATATTTTATTTCTTGATTAACACCACATGCTTTAAAGTGATATTATGAGTTAATTGAAATTTAATCAGACTTATTAATTAGAATAAAAAATTTAGTTTTTTTAAGAGCCTGACACATTGAGGCTTTATCGCAAAGCACAACAATCATAAAAATAAACCTATGAAAAGCATGTAGTTCTATTTCATAGCCAAAATAAATCAAGTCAGATTTAAATAAATAAAATAGGCTGATGCATCCTGGTACCGTTATACACCCTGAAAAAAGAAAAAATGGATAGTTGAGCTTTACCTTTATACAACCCGACTTAAAACTAAAAGTTTAACCTATAAGATTTTTATTAATTTCAGAATCATCATTTTCTTCAGGGACCTCCTTAGGCTCCACCATAGACCATCAAATAGGTACAACTAGCTCCTATTAATTCTAACATAATTCTAGGCTCAATTTATATTTTAAAATTCCAAAATAATATCTTAAACCTTGCAAAATAGATGTTAGAAAAAAATGTACAGCACACCAGCAGTTTATATTTCAAACATACGGGCTTAACAATAGTGATTACAAGCCCACGTGTTCTATTGGGCTATAATTAGGGACTTAAGTAGCACATACAAGCAAATAACATTTATTTTATATTTATTACAGCAGTTCCTTTAAGCACAACCCCTATAGAAAATAGTGTTAACCTAAAAAGAACGTCATAACATCCAGAATATTGAGCAAATAATCTTAACCATCCAGTCTAAAATAACACACCATAAAATAATAATAAAAAATATTACATCACAATCAACACATCAGCCAAACCTAATTCTAGGGTCGGTGACCTAGTATTCTAGTGTATGAAAAGATGATTTGTGTGGTATGATTGTACTAGTTTTTTCTTTAAGTTCAAATTTTAAGGACCATCAAATAAGGATCTTTATTAATTTCATAATCATTGTCTTCTTCAGGGACCTCTTTAGGCTCCACTAGGGACCATCAAATAGGTGCAACCATCTCCTATTAATTCTAACCTAATTTTTGGCTCAAATTACATTTTAAAATTCCAAAATAGAATCCTAAACCTTATAAAACTTACATTAGAAAAAATATATAACACATCAGTAGTTTATATTTCAAACATATGAGTTTAGCATTAGTGATTGTCAAGCCCACATGTCATATTAGGCTATACTTAGGGACTTAAGTAGCATATACAAGCAAATAGCATTTATTTTATATTTATTACAGCAGTCCCTTTAAGCCCAACCCCTTGTAGAAAACAGTGTTAGCCTAAAAAGAATGTCCTAACATCCAGAATATCAAGCAAATAATCCTAACTATCCAGTCTAAAATAACACACCATAAAATAATAATAATAATATCACATCATAATCAACACATCGGCCAAACCTAATTCTAGGGTCAGTGACCTAGTATTCTAGTGTATGAAAAGATTGTTTGTGTGGTATGATTGTACTAGTCTTTTCTTTGAGTTCAAATTTTAATTTGAATTCAGAATTTGTTCAATTTTATCATTGGATGGTTTCAATTTAAGTGATTTAATTGATTTATAATTTTATTTCAATTTTAAGGTTTTTTTGTGTTAAAGTTGGATTTAAGTTTTTAAAAATTAAGAATAAAATAAATTCTGCTTAGAGTGAAACCCATTATATTCAACATCATAATCCTAGTAGAATGAAATTTTCACCCTAAGATGAAAATCCATTATATGGGTCAAACTAAGAACATATGTGTCTTAATTAATCCTTTTTAATTTATTGGAATGATTTAATTAAGTTTGATTTAATTATTATTTGATTTAGTTAAAGATTAAGTTTATTAGAGTTATTTGATCAATAATTATCAATAATTTAATGTTTAATTTTTTTATTAATATTTAATTCATTTCTTCAAGTTTCACTTTAAATATTTAATTTCATATGATTTATACTAAATCATTTCAATGTAACTTAAATTCAATGATCTCATCTTTTCACTTAAGTTTAATTTGAATTGATTAATATGTTTTAATTAACATATGATTCGATTTAAGCATAATATAATTTTCTATAATTCTAATTAAAAGTTTGATCATTTGTTAAGAATAATAATTTGATTTATATGTTGATTACTATAACTTGATGATTTTTTAATTTCATTTAATTAATCTTTTATTTTAGTTTAATTGGTTTGAAATTTGAATTTGTAATTTTAATTTAAAATTTGATTGATTTATATTATTATTATTATTATTATTATAGTTGATATAACCAATCGATTATTAAGGTTTGATTAATTTAATCAACATTCATTTCGCATTTAACATTTTATTAAGTTTTATTTTAAATTCATCATACTCATGTAGTTAAATGGTTTATGATGATATTATTTAAGCTTCATAATCTTATATGCTGATCAAGTTTAATTGGTTTAATTGATTAATTTTTTAACTTAATATTGATTTGAATAGGGTTTGTAATTTGTTATTCAGTTAAATTTCATATGGCTAAAGTTTTAATTCAATATTATTTGAACACTAATCCTAACTCAAGAAACTTATAAAGATGAAACAATTAAGGTACCAAACCTAAACTAGGTCATCCTAAGCTTTTAAATGTTCATCTTATGGTTGAGTTAAAAAAATATTCATTTTTATTTATAATTCAATTATTTATATTATTTTATTTATTTTACTTAGGTTTCTTTTAGAGATTTATTTAAATCAATTAAACTAATTTGTGATTCAATTAAGTTTAATTTCAAATTGGGTTATAGTTGTATACTCATTCTACTTTAAAACTCATTTATTTAGTCTCACCTTTATTAATTGATTAGTATGAATTTATAATTCATTTATTCTATTTTAAGTAAAATATTTTAGTTAGATTTGATTACATTTGATTTATAATTTAGGTTGATTCAATTAATTTGATTTCAATGATAAAATGGATAGTTATTTTAATTTTGTTTAAAGTATATTTGCTTTATCATATTTAAGTGCCTTATTTAATTTTGTGTTTTGTCAATTCAATTTTATTTAAAGATAAATCAAACCTCATAAAATTAAATTAATTTAATTAAATGTATGATTGAATGATTTACTTAATTATATAGTTGAAGATTGTTTTGGTGTGTTTTATTTGCATGATTAGCTTGACTTAATTTAATCAAATGGTTGGTTAATCTAATTTTAATTATTTATACTTGAGAAGTTCATAATCAAGATTTGATTAACTTCACCTCAAGGTGGTTGATTTTGGTTAAGTTCTTTATAATTTTAGTTAACCAAATTAAGTATTTATTTTGTTTAACTAATTTTTATTTAAGTTCAATTGATAAAATTCAATAATTAATCAAGATGTGTTTGATTTATGATTAATTTAGCTTAAAATTTAATGATTAATAATAGTTTGTTGCTTGTTGAATTTAAGTGACTTATATAGTTGAAATTCAAAGCTTAAGTTAAGTTAAATTAGCTCATCGTTGACTTATTTGTTTTGTTTGTTTGTTTAAACTTTAGTTTTAAGAATTATGTTTAAAATTTGGTTTTAAGAATTGATATAATTATATTCTTTAGTTCCATCATGATTAATTTGGTTCAAATATAATTAAAGATTGATTGGATATTTGTGATTAATTTGATTCACTTATTATGATGGAGTTTGAGTAATAATTGTCTTTGTTTATTTTATTTAAAATTGATTTGCTCATATAAGATTTAACTTAGATGTTTAGTTGATTTTATTAAATTAAGGATTATTTAGGTTTAATATGATTGACCTAATTATGTAATTAACTTGATTACGAGGTGTGATTAAATTAATTATAGATTAATTAATAATCTGATTAATCATTATCATCTTGATTAAAACTTGATAATAAATTTAAATAAGTGTTTGATTTAAATTAAGCTTGATTTAAGAATTAGTTTTAATCTGCTTTATTTAAATTAATTTAGTTTAATTAAATGATGGTTTAATTTAACTTTGATCTTATTATTAACTTAAAGAATCTAATTAAGTTAATTATAGATTCATCAATAATTTAATAAACTATGATTTTGGTGTAGATTAATTTATGATGAATTCAATTAAGTGTTTAGTTTGCATTAAACTCAATTTAAGAGTTATTTTTCATGTTTCTTGTTCTAATTCAATTGAATGATTGATTTAAAATTTAATTAAAATAGTTTAAGGTTTAAGGTTTTATTAAATAAATTATATTTAATTAATCTAATTCAATGATAAGTTTAATTTACTTGAAAGTTGGTTAAATATCTTAATCAAATGTTGATCATTGATCAACTAAATTGACCACCAAGACTTTAGTTCACTTATGTGTTGTTTAAATCAAAGGGTGAAGTAAAATAAAACTTGATTAATAAATCAATTAAAAGTTTTAGTTTAATTAACTGACTAATATTACTTATTTTATTTTATTTTATAATTATCTTGATTAGAGTTTAATTCTTAGCTATTTATAATAATTAACTTATTAAAGTATAATTGATGATTAATTCAATCTTCGTTAATTTAAAAAATTAAATTTTAATTAATGATTAATCTTAATCTATCTGATTTGATTTAATTTATTCAAATTAAGTCATATTAATTAGATGTTTAATTGATTAGATTTAATTAAGGCTAATTTAGTTTTAAATGATTACATTAATTAAAGACTTATTTAATTGAATAAAAATTAATGATTTAATTATCCATATATGATTGACTTGATTTAATAAGTACTTATCATAGATCTAATTAAGTATTTCGCTTAAGTTTGACTAACTAAAGAATTGTTATTATTATCATTACTTTTATAAGGTTAATTTAACTTTAATTTTAGTTTAGTTAAGCGATTGGTTAGTTTAATTTGAAGTTTTATTATTAAATTGATTAGGGGTTAGTCTTAGTTTGGAAGTTGATGAATTGATTATGTTTAATTCAATTGAATGATTAATTTAATTAGCATTGGACTAATGATTAATTAGGCCTTTGACTTAATTGAATAATGATTTGATAATTAATTGAATTCATTAGAACTAAGCATTAGCTAAGTATTTCATTTGATCAAAAATTAAACATGATTAATTTAATAAAAGTTTAATTATGAAATTATTTGGTGGTTTAACTAAGTTTCATGTTTGATTTGATTTACAAGATTTAAGTTTCATTAATGATCATTTTATTTTGTTTAGATAATCTTATTAAATATGATTGAATATTTAATTTACTTAGTGGTTGATTTAAGATCAATAGTTCTCAGTTTAATTGAATGTTTGAGTTGATTAAGATTCAGTCATTGATTAAGTCACAATTTGATTAATACTTGATTTAATTTCCTTAATTAAATCTCAAGTAATAATTTATTAAATTAAATTAAACTAATCAAGATTTGAATCTTATGAATTTGTATTTTAGTTAAGCTTAAATATCTTAATAATTCACTTCAATTATTTTTTATTATTTTCTTGATTTTGTCATTTCAAGCATAAATATTTTGATTTTTTTAAACATATTTTAGGCCTAAATTAGATGATTTTAAAGTCTAATGAGATTCATAAAGTTTAGATTTTTTTTTTTTGTGAGTGCTATGAACTTAATCAAAGTTGCTTCAATAATTTTGGTGTCTTTTCCTAATTTCTTTAATTTTAAATTATTTATTTCATTAAATTAAAGCATTTGACCTTTGAAATTTAACAACTTTTGATGTACTCATCATTTGGTCTTGAAAGTTTTGTTGAAGGTGTGTTTTAATCTCAATTTCATTCCCGAAAAAGTTTAGGTCAATTTGATTAAAATTTTAGAATTAATTAAGAAAATTTTATTTTTATGAAAACCTAAATTAAGCTCAAAATACCCAATTGAAATTGGGAATTTTAGATTCATTGGATTCTTCTCAAAAATATGAATCCGAAGAGCCCTTATTTGTAATTTTTTGATAAGTATTTTACTTTTTATAATTTTTTGTAGTTTAAGATAATTTTAAGTAATTTTAAAATCTGAAAAATCTTCTATTTACGTAAACCAATCAACGCTGAATGGGCTCTGTTACTCATGTGTCGCGCTGCTATTGGCCAGAAAAGTATGACAAGGATTTTGAATGGGAAATAAGTTTGATCTGGACCGTCCGATCTCCATATTGAACCAACGGATCTAAGGGATTAAATTAAGTCCTAAGTAGGTTTTAATCTCAGTCGTCCGTCCCATCAAATGGGATCGAACGATTACTGCTCTTCTTCCTCTCATTTGGCGAACCGGGGGTGACAGATGGACAGAATTCGCCCCATATTCATCTGAAAAGCCTCATTTTTTGAGAATCTTTGCCGAAAAACTTGTCGTTTCGATTAAGGAGGCTTAGGTAATGAATATGTGATAGATTTTGAAGAGAAATTTCAGAAATCGTGTAAACATCATCACAAAAATATTAGTCATGAGATTTTTTTTCTAAGGTTTTAAGAGATTACCTTACAGAAGCCCATGTTTGACAAATTTTTTGCGCTGGAGAACTTTTTTAAGTTGAGGTATGTCTCTCTTATATTTCTCCTTGCTTTCCTCCTTCGGATTGTTCTCTCCACCAATGGCCGCCGCACCTCATTGGAATCTCATCATATTTTATGATTTTATGTGGGAAAGAAGTGGGGAAGGGGTTGGCTTTATTCAGTGGAGGTTTTGGAAGACAACTCATGCCAAAAAGAGGCGTTGTGAACATTCTTTTCTCCTCCTTTTAATAGTAATCGAATTTTAACATTAATGGTGGTTTGGAGGTTATCATTTGATTTGAAAATGGGATTGCAAATGGCCATGAGCATGCTTGCATTATTGCCAAAGATTGGGGATGAGGATTTGATGTACACGAAAGTCTTCTTTGGTGGGTTTGGATTTTTTTTTTTTTTTTGTTTATTTGATTTAGCTAAGATCTTCCTAGCATCTTTTACTTGGGAGGTGGTTGCCCCAAATTCTCATTGAAACTGAAATTTTATCAAGTTTAATCAAGATTTGGAAAGTCTTTGGGTTGGCATGACCTCACTTGGGTCAATATCGGGTTAAACATTGGGTTAACTCAATTTGACCCGAGCTAGTTTAAATTAATTCGATCAATTTATATTGATTTATTTGGGTCAAAGTAATGCTTCAATTGTGTTTAATTTGATCATTCAAAAAAAATTAGGATCAATTGAATTGATTTATTATGAATTTAAGTTAATTTAAACTTAATTTGACTCACTTTGATTAAAATGGGTCAAATTAATTTAAATGACTCAATTAATCATCTTGGGACAATTAACTGTGTTTGATGAAGTTTTTAAAATGATTTGAATTGATAAAATTCAATTATTTTGAGTTTAAATTTTTAATTTAATACGGTTGATTTCTTTTGATCCTTTTTGTTTTATTTAGATTATTTTGATTATCGATTCATTTTTATTTTGGTTCATTCAGTTTTAGTGTGTTTTGATTTGTTTTAGATTTATTTTTGTTTCAGTCAAGTTTGGTCCACTTCTTAATTCAAATGAGGCTAGATAAGCTCATGAGGTTCAAGGTATTATTCTAAACTTCAATTGATTGGATAAAGTCTATATTATATTTATATTTCATTTATTTAGGTTTTAAATTTAGTACTTGATTTTTAATTTGTTCACCTAGTTATTAGCCATAGTGTTCTGAGTGCCTAATTATGAAGCTCTTAATTTAAGATTAATGATCATAATTACTTAGATTATAAATGATATTATCCTCATCCAAAAATAAGATCAACACTGACATTTAAAGTAAAATGGGGGAGAAAGGGTACTTAAGATTCTACAGAATTAAATATTTTTATTTTTGCTATTTTGGAGAAATTAGGTTAAGGATGTAAGTGAGCTGAGCTCACCTTGTCAAGCCACGAGCTCCAGCTCAAGCTCAGTCTAAAGATCCTTTTAATAATCAAGCTTGAGCTCAAGTTCTATTCAACCTGACTAGAAAGCTTATCGAGTTACTTGACTATGTCGCCCGATTCACAACTTCACGTACCTCTTGTCCTTGGTTGAAGACTTGACCCTATATTTGTTGATTCGCTCCATCCCAGAAACTCCTCTGCGTTTTCATCTCTTATCATCGGTAGCAAGATTTTACCCTAAATCCTCTGCCTTCATGACTATTTATGACCCCTCCATCTAGACTTTGATGATAGTTCTGGGCTTCTAGCTCTTGGCTCACAGTAAAGGTAATTTCTCTCCTCTTTTCTCTCTCTCTCTCTCTCTCTCTCTCTCTCTCTCTCTCTCTCTCTCTCTCTCTCTCTCTCTCTCTCTCTCTCGCATTTTGGTATCAAAATTTAAGCAGGATTTTACTTAAATCCTTCTAAACAGCAAAAATGGCTACTTTAAATTCTCTCTTCTCTCTCTCTCTCTCTCTCTCTCTCTCTCTCTCTCTCCCTCTATCTCTCTCCCCCTCTCTCTTTTTCTTCCTCTCTCTCTCTCATTTAGGCTTAGCATGATTTACCTTAATCCTTCTAAAGTGACAACTTATTCTCCCTCCATATTTCTCTCTCTCTCTTTAGTGTTGTTTGGTAGTAGGATTTTACCTAAATCCTTCTAAACAACAAAAATGACAACTACCGCTCGCAACTGTCTGTTGCGATCACTATTGATGATCACTTTTAAGATTTGTATTAATTTATTTTTTATTTTATTTTTATTCAAGCCAAACATCAAAATATATTTTTTTTAAAATTTTGATTTATATTCAATCAAATAATCACAAATATTTTAATTATATTATATTCTTTCTACACTAGGAGAAAATATTACATGCGGAGTCCGGAAGTAGCTTTACGTCCAGACGCCAAATGGATCTCAACATGTGTCCACTAATAAAATATGATTCTTTTTTACTTTATAATGCGGTAACGATGTTGTTAACGTTGTTCGGACTCAGACTTTAAAACAGCGGGAGAAAATATTACGAATGACATTTCGGATTCTGAGCCTCAAAAATTTTTGGAATTTTTATTTTTCTGCATAAATTTTGAGACTTTGGGGGTTTTTGGAGATGTTTTGTATATGTACTCTAGGTACTCTCATGAGGGTACATCCCATTTTTTCAAATTTTTTCTACTATGGGGCTTGTCATATGTTTAGTACATCTTATTGTAAGCTATTTGGAGATAGTTTCTAAAGAATTTGAGAGGTTTTGGAGATAGTTTCTAAAGAATTTGAGAGATTTTTGGAGTCATTTTCCATGTGTACTATCTGTACTCTCATGAGGTACACATCTTACTCATTTAGAGAATCTGCAAAAAATAATTTCAAAAACTATCAAATTCTTTAGGTAACATCTCCAAATAGCTTATAATAGGATGTACTAAATATATGATAAGCTCCATAGTTAAAAAAATAAAAAAATGGGGTGTACTCTAATGAGAGTATACAGAGTACACATGGAAAATAGCTCTAAAATTTCCCAAATCTTTCAATAAATATCTCCAAATAACTTACAATAGGATGTACTAAACATATGACAAGCCTCACGGTTAAAAAAGATTGAAAAAATAGTGTGTACTCTCACAGAGAGTACACATAACCCCAACCCCTTCCCCACAAATTCTATGATGTATTAAATATATGACAAGTCATGGTTGAAAAAATGGATTCTCAGGTATAGAGTACACATACAAAATAGCTCAAAAAACTCTCAAATTCTTCAAGAAATATCTCCAAATAGCTTACAATCGAAGTGATACCATATTCTCGATTGGAAATATCATTATTACGAGAGGCCAAATTGATAAGTTGTTGATAGATCAGTATCTATTAAATGCAAATATTGATACCTTCACTTATTTGCTGGCCGAGAAGAATAAAATCTATCATGGGCTATATGTTCCCTATCTATATGTTTAGCACATCATATTGTAAGCTATTTAAAGATATTTTCTGAAAAAGTTGGTGATTTTTTGAGCTATTTTGTATGTGTACTCTCTGTACTCTCATAGGGGTACAACCTATTTTTTCAATTGTAGGGCTTGTCATATGTTTAGTACATCATATTATAAGCTGTTTGGAGATATTTTTGAAAGAATTTGGGGGTTCTTTTTCCATGTGTACTCTCTAAGCCTCTATTATGCAGATAATATTCTCATTAATTCACTTTTCATTTTTTAAGGTTAAAAATGTTTAGAAAAAGGATAACTTCCAGATGTAGGCCAACTAGTATTATAACAGTGTTTGATTATATTTCAAGTTGCTTTACTGATGAAGTACTTGTCATTTTAAGAAGGCTTCATGTACATCAATTCATTAGAATGCATGGAATTCAACAAGATTCGGCTGCCATCACTTCAATCATGTCCTACTGGAATATAGAAAAGCAGGCATTCTATATTGGTGGCCAATGCATTCCTTTCACCCCTGATGAAGTTGCATTAATTATAGGGATGCCAAATAGAGCGGAGAATGTCATAGGCAGAAATCCCCACTTTCTAAGTCCAACTCAGTTGATTTTAAGAAAAAAATTGAGAAGTTGGATCACTCGTTGACCGTAGCACAATTTATGCAGTTGTACATATAGTTTTTACTTTCAAATCTTTTATATATATATCATAATTATAGAGTGGCATCAGATTTGATAACCTACACTGATGACATAGAGAGATTTATTGATTATAATTGGCCAGAAGTCATCTAGGGCTTCCTGGTTTCATAATTTGATGGTATTATATCAAAAAATTTGACACAAAAGGCACCCAGGTACATGAGTGGCTTTGTCACTCTTCTGATGGCACGGTTTACATCTTCATATTTATATTATTTTATACATTAAAGCTAAGTTATGTAAATCTTTATTGCAGATATGGGCGATAGAGCACACAACAATCATATGGCCACTCATTCCTTCTACAAAGTCAAATATGTTACAATAGACAAAAATAAAGTTTACAGAGGATTCCTTTAATGGTTTACAAGGAAACGAGGTGATGCAAAATAAATTTACTTCATTTAACTCAAAATGTATATATTCATATTAGAAATTATCATATTTTCTTATTGGTATAACACAGGTCTGCCTATCATTTGAGGATATATCAGAGGAGGAGACCTGACTCCATGAAACATTGCCCCCTATCCAACAAACAACCCACAGTGAGCCCCATAGGAGCCTCATTCCAAGTCCAAGGAGTGGAGCCCCAAGTGGATCTTCATACATCACTCTTCGATATTCTCCCTCTTCATATATATCTAACCTGTCATCTGTTAATACCCCTATACAAAGCTTTGCGATAGATAAGATACTTTCAGGTTTCAGGGCCCTTGTGGGAAAGAGTATCATTTTTTGAAGCTTCAATAACTGAGAGAGTCGATGTTATTGATTTTGTGACTAGCTATAATTGAGGTGATGCTTGCTAGATAGAAGGGAAGCTTCTGAGGAGGCTACCACAGGAGAAGCTCTTGAGAAGGCTACTACAAAAGAAGCTCTTGAGGGAAACCAGAAAGATCTTTCGACCTTTCTTTGGGCACATAGAACATGGTGTGAATGCTAGACAACTGAGGAAGAGGAAAGCTATATCGTCCCCATTCACACAAGTGTACAGGAAGACAGGCAACATAGCAACTCCTGCTATTGCTGCCACACAAGATGTATAGGCAATATATTAGGTATTTCTTGGTTTTTCCTTTTAGTTTAATCTAATAAAAGTTGATTTCAATAATTTCTTATGTAGGTTAATAGAGAGGTTCCTACATCACTGAATGAACCAATGATTGTTGTCGTAGTGGTTGAGGAGCATCAGGCGGAGGTATTCTTCATCTTAGAATATTCAAGTTTAATTCATATTGAATCTAGCTATTAAACCTTATTAATTTTTGGCAGCCAGTTGAGACACATGATAACATATACTTCTCATCAAGAGATGTCCTGCCCAAGCCAATGTTATAGCTCATTGACACCTCTTACGTCCGATTCAGGGACAAGTAAGTCGTTGCTTAGTTTATCTCATTCAATATTCATAAATCACCTTTTAATTTAGTAATGCTCACATTTCTATGCCTCTCGCATGCAGGAGTGATAACATATTCTCGGTTGAAAATATCATTATTGTGAGAGGCCTAATTAATGAGTTACTGACAGATCAGTATCTATCAAATGCACATGTTGATGTCTTCGCTTATTTACTAGCTGACAAGAATAAGATCTATCCTGGGCTATATGTCCCATATCTATATGTATCATGCCTACACTAGGTGAGTTAGTGCATGGAGGTTTGGGTTATATGATGCCTTCTAAAGTTTTGATAGCTAGAAGCTACTAATTTTTAACTTTTCTTTAAATTCTTGCAGAGTTATGCTAAATATGGCCTACCGAAAGAAAGTAAAATATTCATCCAGCATGTTACTGCAAATAGTGTTTCAATGATTGATTTACTCTTACTTCCAGTTATTAATAATCAACATTGGACACTACTAGTGGGGCATATTAAGAAAGGGGCTTGGTATTTCTATGACTCACTACCAAACCCAACTCATAAGGCCATTCTTCCTGATATTATAAGAATTCATCTCATTTTTAGTTCCTCTCAAATGCATACTTTGTACCTAACTCTTGACCTTTATTTTTAACTCTTTAGATCAAATTACTCATCCAAGGTGCTGGCCAGGATTTTGAGAGTAATCCTCAAGAATGACCAATCGAAGTAATCAATGGTCTACCAGTCCAACAAAATAATGTTGATTGTGGGATGCCTGTGTGTAAATACATGGAGGCAGTGATCAGCAAACCTCTAGTGGACTGAGCTGAGCACCAAGTTTGGCCAAAGAAAATGAATTACTTTAGAGCTGAGTTTGCTTGTGCTATTTTTTGTTTAAATATGAGCTATAAAATGTTGAGTGCAAGAAAGTTGCGGTGCATATGAATAAAGTATTTGGAAATCTAAATGTAGATTATCTCTATATTTATTTATGTTATTCATGCTATTGCAAGCTATTTGTACATTCTATTTATCTATGTTGTGCATGTTATTATAAGCTATTTAGAGCAATTTTTTGGTAATTTGGTACAGTTTCTTTATTTTCTCAATTTTTTCAACTATAGGGCTTGTCATATGTTTAGTACATTTTATTGTAAACTGTTTAGAGTTTAGTCCTTGAGAATTAGGTGGTTTATGGAGTAGATTTATGGAAAATTTTAGCTAATCTACACTAGTTTTCAATTATATGTTTAGTGCATGCTATACTAAGTTGTTTGGAGGCTTCTGGGTGAATTTTTGGAGTTGTTTTGCATGTGTACTCTCTATACTCTCATGAGGGTATATCCCATTTGTTCTAATTCTTTCAGCTAATCTACACCATCTTTTATTATATATTTAGTAGATGTTATTCTAAGTTATTTAGAAGCATATACGTGGGGGTTTTAAGCTATGTTTCATGAACACTTTCTATACTTTCATGAGGGTACACCCCAGTTTTTTAAATTCTTTCAACTATTCTACCCTGTTTGAAGATAAAATATTTAGTATATGCCATTAGAAGTTGTTTGGAGGCTTATTGGTGGATTTTTGGATCAATTTTTAATGTTTACTCTCAGTACTCTTATGAGGGTACACTTAATGTTTTCAATTTTTTTAACTATTCTACATTGCCTTTCAATTGTATGTTTAGTATAAGTCATTCTAAACTATTTGGAGGCTTCTTGGTGGGTTTTTGGATCAATTTTTAATGTGTACTCTTTATACTCTCATGAGGGTATAGCCCATTTGTTCAATTTTTTTCAACTATTCTACACTAATTTTCAATTATATTTTTAGTAGATGCCATTCTAAGCTGTTTGGAAGCTCCTTTGTGGGTTTTTGGAGTTATTTTAAATGTTTGCTCTTTGTATTCTCATGAGAGTACACCTAATTTTTTCAAATTTTTCCAGTTATTCTTCCCTGTTTGGAGATAAAATATTTAGTAGATGCCATTATAAGCTATTTGGAGGCTTCTTGGTGGGTTTTTAGATCAGTTCTAAATGTGTACTCTCTATATTCTTATGAGCGTACACCTCATTTTTTTAATTTTTTTTAGCTATTTTACATTGTCTTTTAATTATATATTTAGTATATGACATTCTAAGCTATTTGGAGACTTCTTGATGTATTTTTAGAGCTATTTTCAATGTATATTCTTTGTACTCTCATGAGGGTACACCTTATTTTTTCAATTTTTTTCAGCTATTCTACACTATCTTCCAATTATATGTTTAGTGGATGCTATTCTAAGCTGTTTGGAGGTGTTTGGGTGAATTTTTTGAGTTATTTTTTATGTGTACTTTCTATACTCTCATGAGAGTACACCCCACTTTTTCAAATTCTTTTAACTATTCTACTCTGTTTGAAGATAAAATATTTAGTATATGCCATTATAAGTTGTTTGGAGGCTTCTTGGTGAGTTTTTGGATCAATTTTTACTGTGCACTCTCTGTACTCTCATGAGGGTAAACCTCATTTTTTTAATTTTTTTCATTTATTCTACACTCTCTTTCAATTATATGTTTAGTAAATGTCATTATAAGCTGTTTGGAGGCTACTTGGTGGGTTTTTAGATCAATTTTTAATGTGTACTCTTTGTACTCTCATGAGGGTACATACCATTTGTTCAATTTTTTCAGCTATTTTACATTATTTTTCAATTTTATCTTTAGTAGATGCCATTCTAAGCTATTTGGAAGCTCCCTTATGGGTTTTTGGAGCTATTTTTAATGTGAACTCCTTGTACTCTCATGAGGGTACACCCCATTTTTTTAATTTTTTCTAACTATTCTACCATGTTTGAAGATAAAATATTTAGTAGATGTCATTCTAAGCTGTTTGGAGGCTTCTTGATTAATTTTTGGATCAATTCTTAATATGTACTCTCTGTACTCTTATGAGAGTACACCCCATTTTTTCAATTTTTTTAGCTATTATATACTATGTTTCAATTATATGTTTAATTTATGCTATGTTAAGCTATTTGGAGGCATCTGGATAGGTTTTTGGAGATGTTTTTGATATTTACTCAATGTACTATCATGAGAGCACACTCCATTTTTCAAATTCTTTCAACTATTCTACCTTGTTTCAAGATAAAATGTTTAGTAAATTTTGGTGTAATAACATAGACTCTATTAAGAGGAATTTTCAATGATTTAAAATATAAAATATCAATAGTATATTGAAAACATAGGCAACATAAGTCGAAGTACAAAGTTTACCTTTAAAGAATAACATAGTAACTACTAATTGACACACTTTCAATCAATTGGCATTAAAAGTATATACATTCAAAGAACACATAATAATTAAATGATATCATGCATTATATTATTTCCCTGTAATGATATCCATCATTAGCTTGGTGTATCCTTTAGCCGACTGACTGATTGTTGAGCTTGAGTTAAATTCCCAAGATAGAAGAACATCATAACAACAAGAATGAAGTGTTATATCTGCATACCTCTGAAAAGCACTCTGGCAGATAAAGGTGTTGCAATGGGTGACCCTTTATATTCTTCACCTCTCATAGCTTGTTCTTTCATCTCTGTAATATTAAAAACTTAATGGTTTAAAGTTTAACAATAATATTTGAAGACTTTAAATTTAAGGACGAGTAGAAAATTACTCTCAGCTTTTTTATTTCACTTCAATATCCTTTCAGCCTTGCATTGGAAACACCATTTGGTTGTTTCTTAACTGGATCCTTTATTAAGCCAATTTCTATCTTTTAGCTATTTTGTTAGTTGGAGATGAATTCTCACATAATCAACATTATCATTTCAGGATATTTAGAATCAACATATACTCTTCTTGGTGCTTATTCAATATGCATATCGACTGAAGTGGTTCTGAAAAATAATGTCAGTTTCATTTTCATCATTACCTTGCACATATTTTTAGTTCATATAAGCACTATCAAAGTAGATATCCCTCTCTACTCTGGTTGACCATCACATAAGAAGATACTTCTTCGGAATGCGCATAATATCTTTCTGGCTCAGAACTCGAATGCAGTGGGCACAAAGCACCCCCATCATTTCAAATTTTTTTACAACTACAAGTTATATTTAGGCATGTCTTATTAAAATGGATAGCTTGTGTTTTGGAAAAACTTTTATTCTCTAAGTTTCTCACTAAATACTCCATGGGATTGTCATCTTACACATTTACTGCTAATCCACCAACTCCATGCAAAAATTCTTCTTCAAACATTGTATAAAGTTTTCTTATGTAAAACATAGTAGCTTGTTTTAGAATTAGACTAGTTTTAATAACTGGAACAATTGCTAACTAACTACACTTGAAATCTTTGGCATATTCATTACATCACCATGTGTCCATAACCTTCTCTAATCCTAAGAAATAATCGGTGATAGAACTTGTTGGTTTAGAGATTCCATGACATATATTATTCATGGACTCACTTCATTGCATTGATAAGATACCCATATAGAATTAGTCTTTGCAAAATGTTGTGGACCACTTGCATCTAATTTTATATAGCTCAGACAACCAAACATGATCATGCAAATAGCCTTCTTCTAGTATGGTAGACCAAGCTTGCTCAAACTCTTCCTCTGAATCACACTTACTCGTGCATATATAAAAGAGACTTTTTACTGTCTTATTACTATTAAAGTATTGTACCTTCGAAGGAGATTTCTTAGAAATATGCCATTGGCACAACTTGTGACGAGTATGCGGTAATGTAATTTTGATAGCTCTTGCCATTATCTGATCTTGATCAGTGAATATTGTTATAGGATGTCTGTCATTCATTAACCGGAGAAATATTTTGAATAGCCTTATCAATGACTCAATTTTCTCTTATGATAGAAATGCTATGCCAAATAAGACATTTTGCCAGTGATGATTCAATCCAACAAAAGATGCACAAACAATATTATATTTATTTAGTCAATAACTTGTATCAAAAATTATGACATCCCTGAAATAATCATATTCTATCCTTAACATGCCATTATTAAAAAAATTGACTAAGTTGTCCCACTCATCAACTTGGACATCCCATATAAACATTTCATCCTCCACTTACCTTTCCTTAAATAGTTGTATTAATGCATTACTATCACTATTCATAATCATTGATCTTCTTTCTTTTTGGATGTAATTGAAAGCATCTCTTTTTTTAAAACTAATATTCTCCACGCTGCCAACTTTCTCACTAAGATAACTAAATGCATCAGTTGCTCTAATTCCAGCCTCTGTCATTGACTTCAACACAGCCGCATTCTTATCGCTGATGCCTCTGTATGATCTGAGAAGATGTAGGTCACCCGGCTTTGCCAATAATTGATTGTGACTTTTTATATATTTTTTAACCTTCCAATTCCCATCTAAATCAATAGAAAATTTAATCATGGTTGAACAACCACTCCTTGTTTCTATTTTCTAAAATTTGTCTGAGCAATTTAGATTGACACCTTTCTTCAGACCTGCTTTTGCACATAAAAATCCTTTGATTTCAAATTCTTCGAGTTCGACCAATAACTAGTATGATCCTTCCTAACACTAAATCTTGTTTGATGTGCATAATCATAGTACAGTTCATATGCCTCCTTTTCATTGTGAACAGTGGTGTTAAGGAGTTTGCCCATAATTGGTTCATAAGACATAACGGCTTCATCATCGCACCAGTGACTAACCTCATTCACCTGCGCAGACATATACATTTTAGGAGTACACATGGAGTACACATGCAAAACAGCTCCAAAAATCTCCAAATTCTTTATGAAATATTTCCAAACAGCTTATAATAGGATGTACTAAATATATGACAAGCCCCACAGTTGAAGAATTTGAAAAAATAGGGTGTACCCTCATGAGAGTACAGAGAATACACATGCAGAATAGCTCCAAAAACCTCCCAAATTTTTTAAAAAATATCTCCAAATAGGTTACAATAGGATGTACTAAACATAAAACAAGCCCCACAGTTGAAAAAATCAAAAAAATGAAGTGTACCTTCAAGAGAGTACACATATAAAATAGCTCTAAAAACTCCCCAAATTCTTTAAGAAATATCTCCAAACAGTTTACAATAGAATGTACTAAACATATGACAAGCCACACTATTAAAAAATTGAAAAAATGGAATGTACCCTCATGAGAGTACAGAGAGTACACATTAAAAATAGCTCTAAAAACCTCCCAAATTCTTCAAAAAATATCTCCAAATAGCTTACAATATGATGTATTAAACATATAATAAGCCCCACAATGGAAAAAATTAAAAAAAATGGGGTGTACCCTCATGAGGGTACACAGAGTGCATATGCAAAATAACTATAAAAATTATCAAATTCTTCAGAAAACTTCTCCAAATAGCTTACAATATGATGTATTAAACATATAACAAGACCCACAGTTAAAAAAAATTAAAAAAAGGGTGTACACTCATGAGAATACAGAGGTACACATGCAAAATAGCTCCAAAAATACAAATTCTTCAGGAAACATCTCCAAATAGCTTAAAATAGGATGTACTAAATATATGACAAGCCTCACAGTTAAAAAATTAAAAAATAGGGGTATACCCTCATGAGAGTATAGAGAGTACACATAAAAAATAGCTCCAAAAATCTCCCGAAATTATTCAGAAAATATCTCCAAATAGATTACAATAAGATGTACTAAACATATGACATACCCCACAATTAAAATTTTTGAAAAAATGTGGTGTACCCTCATGAGTATAGAGAGTACTGTTGTGATAAATTTTATATATATCTCTGCCTTCATCTATCCCTTTCCCTTTCGAAAAAGAAGGACAAATGAAAACATATATATATATATATATATATATATATATATATATATATATATATATATATATATATATATATATATATATATATATATATATATATATATATATATATATATATATATATATATATATATATATATATATATATATATATATATATGCCTTATTGGGATGTCAAGTAGATCCGTAGATGTTCTTATTAGGGTGATCGGGTACGACATTGAGGAAGGGTGTACCATCTCGAGGGATATAAGTCACCACCCTATAATGAACCTAATCACCTCAATAAAGACTCCTAAGGACTATGGGTCTTCAAAATATACCAGAGATTCATCCCCTACTTTACATAGAAAAGTAAAGTAGGGTTTATTTTAAATCGGGTTTGTTAAGTTCCTTACAGGGGCAAGCCCCCATAGTTAATTACATCCTAAGGAATGGGATTCCTTAGGAATACTCTCGATTAAGAAAAATGATCGTTGTCTCCAAAGATTTTGAAAGGTAGGACTATCAATCGATTGATTTATTTTTTGAAAGTCAAGTGGGATCAATCAAGAGGAGGGAGTTATTATTAAAGCCAAATGAAAATAAGTAGGGGATGCTTAAGATACTAGGATGCTTAGTAAGCATCCTAAACTACCCTATGGTTGAGCTTTATATTTTTCAAATTAAATTAATTTATTTGAGTTGAATTTTTAGTAGAATGTTATGGCTTATAATTCTATGATACAAGGTCACAAAATGCTTAAGAGGTGGGGATTTATGCTCGTAGCCTGCAAAGGGAAGTAGCAACCCCTAAACCTAAATCTAGGAAACTTTGGCAAGGGCCAAAAGCACGACCTAAATCTAAGGCAAAAATAGATATTCAGTTTACCTCCACAAGAGAGGATAAATCACCCGACTGTTGAACTTACAACCACCTAGGGGTGGCAACCAACTAACTACTCCTACAATTTTAAAATATGTAGGTAAGTCAAATGCTTTTGCAAGATAGCAAAGCTATTTGTTTATTTAGAAAAGAGACTAAGTCCTTAAACACACTCCCTAAGAGACTAGATCATGTATGGCATGATTTTAATGACTTAAATCTAATGCAAATTTTTCATATGTTTTACTTTCATTCTGGATAATCAATTTGACACAGGATTTAGGATTCATATGCCTAATGCATGAGAAATTAGATTATGGGCCAAAATCAATAAGATAAGGAGGTGTGTTTCCACCATAGCTCTTACAGGTCATTCCAAGTTCTCTACAAAGGTGAAAGACCACTAATCAAGAGTGAAATAATATATTGTTTATGCCTAATGTTAAAAAAATAAAACAACATCCAACTAAGGGGTTGATAATTCTTTCAGCTTGATTTATAGCCTAAGCTTCAGATAAGGTTATGAATTATTTATTTTTAATTTGAGTTGATTAATTTGATAGAAGATTTATTTTTTTTCTAAGAGTCTAATCGTCATCCAGGCCATACATCAAAGCAAGGAAGAAACTAGAAAAAGATGTCATCTTAATGCACAAGTTAAATAAACATCAATCAATTTATAAAACTAGCGCAAAAGAATAAAAGGTCATTTGTGGTCGGGCTCCACCGCACAAACCTGAAAAATAAATTGGGTAGTCGAGCTCTACCCTTATACAATATGGATTATAAATTAATTAATTATAATTAAATAAGGAATTCATATTATGGGGGTCTTCATTCTTCATTTCTTCTTTTTCCTTTTCTTCTTTTCTTTTTTCTTCTTTTGGTTCCTTCTTTTGGATGGTTGGAATGTGGTTGCTCCAAAGACTTCACATGATACATAAGATGTAATCTTATAACCAATGCTCATCTTAATCCCCCATAACAATCATTTCAAAATCTTAATTATAAAAGTACATGAAAATGAGAAAAAGGAAATCTAACTAACACCTGCAAAATAGAGATTAGCCAAACAAATCATACAATTTCAAGCATGTATATATATATATATATATTGGACTTAGCACCCCACACATGGGTAATCAAATCCACTTGATCTATTTTGGATTATGCTTAGGGGTATAAGCACCTGCACAATAAAAGTAATTATATTTTTATTACAGCGCCCCTTAAGCATAATCCCGTGCAGAAGATAATGATTGGACTAAATTATCCTACCATTCATTCTATGCACATATACCCTAACATCCAGACTAAAATATCATATCACAAAATAAGAGCAAAGCATCAAATCATGCACCACCCTAACCTAAAGCTAGAAGTGGTGACTTAGCCTAATGCGTGTGTTATTTAAGATTTGTGTGGTATGCTTAACTATGACTTTAAGGTTTAGATTTCCTAAGTATGAACATATTCAACTTAGATGATGGTTTCAATTTAAGTTGTTTAGTTATTTTGGGTTAATTTTATTTTGTGTTTTGATTAGGTTTGAATGAACCTAGGATTAATTACTAAGTGTTGTAAAGAGAGGAAAAGAGAAGGGAACTTCTCTTTCCTTCCTACCTTAAGTAATTTTTAAGGTAGATTCATATTTTATTTTTGTTCAGTGAATATTTTATTATGAATTTTAATTAATCCTAAGTTTAAATTTTTCCTAAACAAACTTATTAAAAAAGAAATACATTTTAAGATTAAGTAAAGTGAATTAATATCATAAAACACACATCATTTTATTTCTTTTCCAACATGTGTAACATGCATATGGATGAATCTTAAGCATATCTATATATGTAAATGGGAATGCTTAGCACACCTTAATGATGAATGCTAAGTAGTGTCACTTAAGAAAATTGTGATGCTTTATGATGCATAATTTTTATTAAGAATAAAAGAGAGATTTCTTTTTATCCATTTTTCATATGCGTGAATACATGTATGAAAGGCATAAGTGAGTACGACACCATTATTAGCACCAGGGGTGTAAGGTGCAAGACCTACTTAGGGCTACTTAAAGCCTCACAACTCTGGGGTTGTCTAGACTAATATACCACTTTTCTTAAATACATATATATGTATAAAAGAAATGAATGAAAAAAGAAAGATGCAGAAGTTTGTATTTGTTTATTTAATTTATTTTTGCAATTTATATGTGTAGGTGTGGATGTCCTTCTTAAGTAGTAATAGATTTAAGCAAGTGTTATATTCTTTTCAAATGAACTATACACTTTGTCAAATCCTATTCAAAACTATACTAAAAGAAAAGAGAAGGAAAGCCACACTATGCACATCTTTATATTTTTACTCACATGCAAGCTCATAAATAATTATAAGTATCATACCTTTCAATTTTGATAATTGATTTATAAGTTTTAAAAATAACTTTGGATTTAATAGTGATAATAGACATTCATATTCTTACTTTAGCCAAAACTTGCAATATGACATAAAGGAAACATTTCATCTTTAATTTGATTTTCAAAAGGCAGGAATGTATGAATTTCATATGATACACACATTTAGTATGTTAGGAAAGAAATAAAATGATGAAAGTAATATAAGTTCATCCACCCTAATTAATTCCTAAAGATAATCTTATGAATAATATTATTTAAAGTAAATCAAATTTATTTTAATGAGAGTTTGAATTTTGTTTGAGTTTGATTTCGATTTGAGAAATGTGAGATGAGTTTGCAGGTCCTAACCCATTCCCCCATGTGTGAGTTATTTAAGTTTAATTTTTTGGTGATTAGATTAATTTTTATGCTTTGGTTAGGTTAAGGTGTGAATTAAGTGAGTTAATTATCCTTTAACTACACCCACTTTTAATAATTAGTGATTGAGTAAGCTAAAGAGTTTAATTTAAGTACTTTCAGAATCCTTCCCACACATATGGGTTGGATTTTGATTTCCTTAAGCTACTTAGGTTATTGAACACCTAAGCACCTGGCCAAGATGAATTGATTAAGTTCTGGAATATTTTGAAAATTTTATCAAAGTAATTAAGCAAGTGATTAGGGAATTAGCCCTAAATTAAGTTTGGATTAAGGAAGGAAATGGATTTAGGGATGGCTTAGGAAAAATTTCCCAAATCTATTCCATAAACCTCTTCTTCACGTAAGCAAGTCGTAATTAACTTAATAAAGGGATTAAACCACTGTTCATATGCTCAATTACCCTTAATTACATAAAGAAAGTAATTAATGATTTATTAGTTGATCTCCCTAATTAATCCATTAATAAATCCTAAGACAATTGGGGGAGGCAGAAATCATCCCCCTAAATGCACTAGAGAAATTTGAAATTAATCAATGGGATAATTAAGGTTATTAAGTTTTCATTAAAACCCTAATTAAGGAAAATTCACTATTTAAAATCTATTAGAAATAATTTTAGAATATTCTCATCTGAATTATCTTTACAATGCATTTTACCTTGTATTTTTATGATTTTTCTAGAATTAGTTATGTTATTTCGAAGATTCAGCCATTAAGGATAATTAATTAAATCCCTAATTAAATAGCTAATCCTGTCGGCACCACATGGAGGCTGACATGACGCGTGCTTTCCACATGATGCAATGGGAGCGGCTACTTAAGTTGTCACATCAGGTGCCGCGATGGCCAATGCTTTCTCCTCACGTCGATAAGATCGGACGATGAGCCCCAGTATTAATAGGATAAATTAGATATTCCTACGCGTCTTGATCATGGTTGTTCATCCAAAATGCATGGATGGACGGCCCATGATCCGTCACTGAGTTTTCCTGTGGGAGAGGACATCCGTCCACACTTTAGAGCAAGATCTGAGCTCAATTGAGCTCGGATTGAACTCGAATTCAACCTACACCATCATCTTGCAAAGGAGATTACATATAATGGTCAAATTCTTATGAGATGAGAACTTCTTTCACATGGCTAGTTTAAGCTCGGGTTGAGGGCATACTTCGTCGGAGGCTATCACCGGCACCCGAATCCATTGAGGTAGCTTCGTCTAGTGGAGATGAAGCTCCATTAAAGATTTGAGGTGATTTGGTTGAGTGGATCTTCTTATGGACCAAGCTCTCCTTCAATCGGGCTCAGCCTTGATCAAAGTCCCCTCCCCCTTGCCTTGAGAACTTGGATGAAGCTTGGAGTGAGTTTGATTGAGCCCTCTGAAGAAGCTTGTAAGAGGAATTGGCTTGATTTTGTGTATTGGATGAGATGAAATTTCACTTGGGCTCCCCTATTTTCATTTTAAGAGAAACCAAAAATGGAGAATTCCAAATGCTTGGGGATTGCTTGGGGGAGCTTGGGAAGCTTGAGGGAGCTCTCTCTTAGTCAATTGAATGTGTCTATATTGGATTCAAATGAAATTAGGGGGAGTATATCTCCCCCTAGGTGAATCAGATGGTCGTGAGTGCTTATGACATTTTTGATCAATTGATCAGATTGGATCAGTTTGTTAGGCTATTAGGAGTGTCATGGCATTTAGTTTTGGGTGCAGAATGAAGTAGTGGAGCTCTCATATGCTTAAAATGACTGAAGGAAGGATTCTCATGTGCTCATGTCCATGGGTGGTCAGTTTTAGCCTTAGGTTGGGTTGGGCTAACCCAAACCCATTGGATCATGTGCACCATGTCTATTAGTGACCATTTGGTCCACTAAGAGGGTGCCAAGTATCCATGAAAAGAAATTGATCAAATTCTAAGTGATTTTGATTTTAGGTTACCCTATGGACTAGGGGTAAAATGGTCATTTAGCTTGAATTTCATTTTGAATATGTCTGGTATGATTGAAAAATGGGTTAGGCTAAGTTTCATTGAATTTGGAGTTGATTTGATATGATTTGGCTCATGTTGACTCATTTAGGTCAAAATGGATCAACTTAGGTCAAGTTGACAAATTAGTCAAATTGGGTCAAACTAAGGATTGGGTCAAGTTCATATGACCATTTGAAATATTTTGGCATCATTGATTTGGTTCAATTTGATTTATATTTAAATTTGGTTCATTTGATTTCATTTAGGTCAAATGGGTCAAGTTGACCAATTTGGCCCATTTGACCTATTTGGGTTAGGTCATGGGTTAATTTATATTTGTTTGATCATTTAAAATAGATTGGTATCTTTGTATCCAATCAATTTGGTTTATATTTGGATTTAGCTCAATTTAACCTTTTATGTCAAGTTGGGTTCAAGGTCAATTGGGCTAGGTTGAGTCTAGTTGGTCAATTGGGGCTTTGGTCAAGTTCAACAAGTGATTTGGAATGAACTTGATCCATTAGTTTCAATTAATTTGGCTTAAATCAAGTTTTGACACACTTTGACTTTTTAGGTCAAGTTGGGTCAACTTGGGTCAAATGATCAATTGAGTTAGGTTAGGCTCAAATGATGACTTGGTCAAATTCAAACATTGATCATGAATGAGTTTTGATCAATAATTTCAATCAATTTGGCCTATGGTAGATTTTAGCTAGTTTAGATTTTATTTTGGCTAAGTGTTGACTTAGTCAACTCTTAAGTTTGACTTGGTTTGACCCAATTTGAGTGATTGATCATCTTATGATGGCTGTTGCTCACAATGTGAGGCTTATGTGGGCTTATTTCAATTCAATTATGATTAAAATATAAATCCATTTGCAAGAGATTTGAAGTCAAATTGATTTTGATTTATTTGACAATTTCATGTTCAAAAGGGTGAACATGAGTTTGACTTGGGTTTGATTTTTGAATTTAATTTTGGTTTGATGATTAGAGTTTTTGTTTATACTTAGATTCATGATTGAATGATTGATTGAATCATGAAGAAAAATCAAGGGTTTGGCTTGATTTGAAATTGATTTGGCTAAGTTCAAGATTTTGACTTGAAAGGCTTTGGTTGAATATTGATTGAATTTGAGTTTGAGTATTGAATTTATTTTTGGATTGATGATTGAAGTTTGAATTTATATTTCGATTCATGATTGAAGGGTTAATTGAATCATGAAAAAAAAAATCAAAGGTTTGACTTGATTTGAAATTGATTTGGCTAAGTTCAAGAATTTGACTTGAAAGACTTAGGTTGAATTTTGGTTGAATTTGGATTTGATTTTTTGGATATTTGAATTTATATTTCATTTATATTTGTGAATATAAATGAGAATATAAATGAGTTATGAGAAAATTCCTTGAATTTAAATTGATTTAGATTTGATTTAAGCTAAGTTCATAAGATAAAATCAAAGTGACTTAGGAAAGATTTTTGATTTGGATTTGAATTTTGAATTTGGTTTGATTGATTTGAATTTATATTTCATTTGTATATGTGAATATAAATGAGAATATAAATGGGTTGTGAGAAAATTTCTTGAATTTGAATTGATTTAGATTTAATTTAGGCTAAGTCCACAAGATGGAATCAAAGAACTTAGGAAATATTTTGGAGTTTGGAATCTAATCATGGGCTTCAATCATAAGTTTCGATTATTTGGAATTGATTCATGATTTGAGAAAATCCATTGAATTTGTTCAAGGTTTAATTTTGGGATTGGTTTGATATGAGTTTGAAGTTTGACTTGAAACAAGGAAGTGAGGATTTGGTTTAAGCTATAGGGTAAGCAAATTTTCTAACACCCCTAAGGCATAATCTATTCCTATGGCTAACTCTTCTAAGTCTCTAAGGCTAGGTTGAGTGTTCACTTAATCACTAGAAGTGTCTTAAGATTAAGGAACTCTTAAAGTCTAAGAGAAGTCTTATGCCTAAGATGGAGAGGTTGAGAGCTCATCCTAAAAAAATGAGGTCAACAAGTATACATGGAAAACAGCTCCAAAAATCCCCCAAATTCTTCAGGAAACATTTCCAAACAGCTTACAATAGGATATACTAAACATATGACAAGCTTTACAGTTGAAAATTTTTAAAAAATAAGGTGTACCCTCATGAGAGTATAGAGTACATCAGAACTCAAAATCTCAAAATTCTTCTGAAACATCTCGAACAACTTCTGATATATGTACTAAATATATGAGAAGTAAAAAATTGAAAAAATGGGGTGTACCTTTATGAGGGTATAGAGAGTACATATGCAAGACAGCTCTAAAAGTCATCAAATTCTTCAAGAAATATCTCCAAATAGCTTACAATAGGATGTACTAAACGTATGACAAGCCTCACAATTAAAAAAATTGAAAAAATGAGGTGTACCCTCATGAGAGTACAGAGAGTAAACATAAAAAATAACTCCAAAAATCTCTCAAAATTTTCAAGAAACATCACCAAACAGCTTACAATGAGATGTACTAAATATATGACAAGCCCCACATTAGAAAAAAATTTGAAAAAATAGGGTATACCCTCATTAGAGCACAAAGAGTATATATGAAAAATAGCTCCAAAAACCCCCCAAAGTCTTCTTGCAAAAAACTCCAAATAATGTAGGAAATACTTATTACATAAAAGAATTTCAAAGAATATCACTTATTGTTTCAAAAAAATTGTATATATAAAACGGTGGAGAAATTTTACCGATACATTTAAATTTAAAACATCATCCACTAAATTGGTCGCAATATTAAGGCTACAACTTTTAAATTCATTCTCCATCTTCACAGTTCTTCACGGAAATTGAAATGAGATTTTTTTTTATTTCTCTTCTCTGAGCTCAGTTCGTCTAAGAAAAAAAATATATTGTACCCTAAATCTATTTATATATTGTTTTTAAATTTTTCTCGCGCATTCAAACGGCGTTTCTCCCGCTGTTTTAATGGGTCGAGTTCGAATAACGTTAACGACATCGTTACGTTGTTGCGTTATAAATTAAAAAAATTATATTTTATTAGTGAACACGTGTTGAGATCCGATTAATATCCGAACGTAAAGCTAGTAATATTTTCCCTTACACTAGGGGGCTGTTTGGTTGTCTGCATTTGGAATATAGTATAAAAGGAATGCAGTGTAAAAGGAATTCAGTATAAAATGATTACTTTATAGTTGTTTGATTGAGAAACTTTACATTCTTTTTTTTTGTTTGATTGATAAAATGTAATGTAAAAATGTGAAGGTTTTGACATCGACGGTGGGGTGGCAAACGGAAGACGGCAGTGGCGTGGCGGGAGGTGGCATGGCGATGTATCGGCGGAGGCTGCAGCCCGCATCACTTATTGGGGTGTATTTAGAATCAATCGGAATTCAAACTGGGCCTTTTCTACAGTATTCAAATGACATTACATTACACTGTAATTTTACTTTATTTCAGAACCAAACGCTTGAAATATTCAAAGATGATTTAATACATCAGATTCCAAATATAGGCAACCAAACAACCCCTAAGTTAAAAATGTGTTACCACCCCTACCAATCTAAATAGAATCCCTTTGGATTAGAAATATGTTACCACTATTTTGTCACGTGTCTTTAAGACTCGGAAACCCTAACTCCCAAATCATTTTAGATCTCTAGAGATGCACAGATCCGACACTTCTCTACCCACCCCACGCCACCCCAGCTTCTCTTGCAGTTGACGGCGTACATCCTGGTCCGGCACAAAACATATTATTAAATTTTAGTTTCTTTTTTAATAAAACCCTAGCACCAAGCCACTCGACATACCCTTGCCGCTCGACTAGGCCATACCTACGCCGTTCGCCACCCGACTGGCGGCTGCTCGAGCCGTGCCTACGCTGCCGCCTGCTAGAGCCACTACCCACCTTCCACTACTCTTCTCTGCGCAGGCCTATATCGAGCTAATTAGAAGGTTTTTTGGCTGCTTGAAGATTGTGCCTGGAAAAGATAAGAGATTAACGGCCTGCTGCCCGAAAAAGAGAAGGGAGACGTCGCGAAGGTAACCCTTGCCTTTCCTCCCACCATCCTTCGTGCACTTTTACTTGTCTAAATCCTGTAAATCCGCCTACTAACAGGATTTTTTTAGTAAAGCCGTATATAACCTGCTCAGAAACACCGTTTCACTGGATTTAAGTTTAATATGTCTCAAATCCTGCAACCAGACAGACACTGAGAAAATATTCCTTGCTGCGTGCAACGCTTTGGCCTCTTGTTGGTGGTTTCAGGTAGTAATATCTGAATTGTTATTTGTTGATTTGTTTTCCTTTTTCTTTTCAATTGTTTGCCCGAGACCTTAGCTTTTACTTCTCCTTGGAAAATTTGAAGGTTAATCAATCTTTCTGCCGAATCAGCTCTGTTTTTAAAAATTTGAAGAAACTTTTTCTTGGACTTAATGCAATTATATGTTGCAATTTTGTTAGAAATTAGTGGTTAGGTGTACGCTCAAACGCTGCTACCCACTGGGTACAGTAGTGCCCAGAGCTTTTATTTTAGAGAAATTTATAGAAATATTATATAGTTCTTATATATTTATATATCTAATGTCTACATTTTAATTTTTATATTTATAACATTTTAAATTTTAACATCACATCAAAAATATCATTATCATTTATTTTTTTTCAAAATAAAATATAATTTTTTAAACATAAAAAAATATTAGATCAATAAATATCTAAATTTAAATATTAAATATATAAATACATAAAAATTATATAATATGTATATAAATCTTTTTTTATTTTATTTTTTAATTTTTTTGTTATAATTTGAGGCACCTAAATTTATTTTCTGTACACAATTCAGCATTGGTTTGATACTGTCCCTAGAGATTTTGATTTTAAGGGCTGTTGGGCTGCACACAGAATTTAACTCCAAAAATATAAATCAAATAATTAAAATTATAATATAATATATATATATATATATATATATATATATATATTATTTAATAATAATTAACATAACTTTTTTAAATATTATTTAAATAATCAATAAAATACATAATTCATATTAAGATTATAATTAAAAATATCTAATGAGTAAATTAAATAAGAATTTTTATTTAATTTATTTTAAAAATAATAGTTATAATTAAATTAATTTAAATATAATTATCATAATATATTATATTAATTAATTTTAAATTCTATTAATTTATTATAAAGTAGCAAATCTATATAATTACATCTATTTCATTAAATTATAATTAATTAATTATTTTCTAAATAATTTAAAATTAAATTAAAAATAATTCATAATAAATCGGAAAAGGGTAGGGATTGACGGGATTTCGGTGTTCGAAACCCTCGTCTTCGTTCCTCTCCAGACTCCCGCTACGCTGCTGCCCGAAAAAGAGAAGGGAGACGTCGCGAAGGTAATCCTCGTCTTCCCTCCCACCCTCCTTCGGAGCGCTTCTGCTTCTCTAAATCTCGTTAATCCGCCTACTAACGGGATTTAGTAAATCCGGATTTAACTTGCGGAAGAGGCTTTAACGGAATTACAAAAGCAGGGGATTTAACTTGTCCAAAAATAACGTTTGGCTGGATTAAAGTTAAATCTGGCTCAAATCCTGCTCAAATCCTGCAACCAAACAACCCCTTAAACTTTGGAAAATGTCTTAAAGGTCTTTGTTTTTTTGTTTAACCTTCCGAGTTTTATTTTCTTATCAGCTTCATTTCCATATTTTTTCCTAGTTTAAGTGACTGCTTTTGGTAACTAGTTTGATTCATGTTCCTTTTTTTTCTGCACAGGTTTGTGAGCAATTTAAAGCATTAGTTTGAGGTTAAATATGGGGGTTGAACCAGTACGTTCTGACATAGCAATGCATGAAGCTGAGGATTTCTATCTCAGCGACTCTGCTATATACTCTTCCATTGCTGAGATGCTTGAAGGCGTTGCCAAGGTATTTTGTCGGTGTCTCATTTGAGCGTGCTATAATTGATACAAAGTTATTTTGCTTAATTTCTTGATTAAGGAGAATACTTCTATCAATAATCTTGCAATTTGCATTTATAAATCTGATTTATTTGAATCTTTGTCACTTTTTGTTTGTCATATTATTAGACAGAATTTGTGCCGCTGTGGATGCTTTTTTTTCTTCCGTTCTATTGCAACTGCTAGATGGAAAATCAAGTTAATTCTAGAGGTCACACACACAGAAACACAATACACTAAGACTGAAACACCCCCACTCTCAATATTTTGTACTTTCTTTCAGAAAAAATGTTGTTTAAAGATTTACTTCATTTACTCTCATTGTCTTCATTCTCTACTTGGCCATACAAAGTGATTGGAGTTGTCTAAATAGCACTTTTATGTTTAAACATATTTTTGGTTCTCAAGCCTCCAAATATAGTAGCTGAACGAGACAAGGATCTCTATGAACAACTCCTTGCAATTGTGAGTCCCTCGACTAGGAAAAAGAACTTGGATGAAGAGATTTTATTTGTGGTAGGCTATCATCTTACACTATCATCTTGCATATCCTATTTTACCATCAGGCATATGAGTTAAAAAATCTGATTAATTTTTTTTGCCTTCAGACAGCTTTGAAGGCATTATCAGGTGTTGTTTACAAGATAAGCAATATTTACCACGCTTCACTTCTAAGAAATGTATGCTTACATAGCCTCACACAATTTTGAATTACAATCTTTGGTAGCTTGGTTAAGTTTGATTACTTTGTCCAGATTTTCTCAATGTGTATTTGGGAGTATGGTTTGGATGCGAGAACTGCTCTGTTGGAGTTAATTGCTAATTTGGTATTCATTTTCTTCTCTAGATCACTTTATTGATTGTTTTGCTGATTGTACTACTTTCTGATGAGAATCTTCAAATCAGGCTGTTGTGCCAGACAAGTTTCTTGAAGATAGCTTAGAGATGCTAGTAAGAAACTTCCAGCCACCAGAAAGGATGCATGGATATATTTACCAGCCAAGATGGCATGAGGAAAAGAAAAGAATTAATGAACAGCTACATGAAACTTTGTGTTCTATCACCCATGTGGTACCCCTTGCTCCTTTCAAGCTGAAGGGTATACTTGATAAAAGAATGCCAACATTTCGTACTAACAAATCGGTAAATGTTAACTAACTCATTTTATTTCGCTTGTCAAGATCTCATAAGTTTTTTTTTCTTGTATAACACCTTAATAAACTTGACCAGTACAGCACAAACTTCTGAAACATGGTTTTAATATTCTTGATTTTGTATTCATTAAGTTTAGAAGACAAAAGAGGAACATATCATTTGCATTTTCATGACTTGTCATGTTGTTACACCCCTCTCTTTTGTTTTATTGTGTTACTTGAACATCTTTTTGGTGGATGTTCACTTTATTATTAGTTATATTTGCTACTAAGATCTTACTGTTGCTCAACTTCTCATTGTATTTTAGACAATAATCTTTATCAAATTAACAAGCTAATTTTAATAACATACCTTTTTTAGTAACATGTATTTTTAAATTATATAGTCTTGAATTGCTACATATTAATTATTTTTAGTGTCAATTAAATGACCATAGTGGTGAATTTGGTTCTAATTTTTTAAGCTAAGATAGTAATTTTATATTGGATTCTACAATAAAGTTCTGCTGCCTCATCAAAATAACACTTTCAGTGGTTAAGTTGTTGTGACCTTCACTGCAATTTTACTTTGTTTTGATTATAACTAGAGGTAACTAAAATTCAACTTGCTTGTGTAGGTAATTTACATTTGTGATTTCATTTTACATCATAGGCATATAATTCATTTTAGACTTTTTTTATTGTTTTTATGGTAGGAACAATCAACAAAAATCATTGACTATTTGGATAAAAAAATTATACAAATTTTTTCTTTTCTTTTAAATTTTTTTTGGGAAAAGCTAATTTATGTAAAACATGATAAAAATTATGGTTGGAAAAGTAACTTGTAACAAATTGTGCAGCAAGAGATGTAAACCATAAGCTGTCCTAAACAAAGTCTTTAGAGTAAGTTGATTTCACTTGTGAAAAAAAAAACTCAAAATAATCTTCTGTATATTAACAAGCGGTCAATTTAATCCCAGAATTTTGTAGTGCTCCAAATTAATCTCTTAGACAATTGAAAATTGATTCTAGGCTGAACTTTAGAATTAAAGTCAATGCCAACAGCTAAATTTGAGGTATTTTAGGTAGTGCTAGTCTATTTGAAATTATACTTTTTTTATATTGTTCTATTTTCACATATGATGTACTATTTTGACATTTAATTAGTGAGAGATAAACCATAGTTGTAATTTCTATTATTTTTTAAACTTTTTAGCAAATTAAATTTAATCATATAGATATTTTTACATAAATATTTTTATATTCATAAAAATATTTAAATAATTAAATTAAATTGCTAATAACTTTAAAAATAATAAAATTACAACAATAATTTGTCTCTCACAAATTAAATGCTAAAAGATTTCATTACATGTGAAAATAGAGCATTATCAAAAATATAATTTTGTATGCATTTGTACTACTAAAAATACCCCCTAATTTAACTATCGGTGTTAACTTTAATTGTCAATTTTAGCTTAAGTACCAGTTGGGATCAATTTTCAATAGTTGGGTCTAAATTGGTGCATTGCGAAGCTCTGTGACTAAAATGACTATTTATTAATAGTCAAAAAAACTATTTTAGACTTTTTCTCTTTCATTTTTGTCAGTTGTAATTACAATTAGTAGTTTTTAAACTTGAATATTTTGGTGATTGCTTTTATTTGTGATACCTAAATGAACATTTTAACTTTTTTTCTGTGCTTGTCTAACTTTTTATTACCCTTTTGATTGAGTGGTTTGCAAATGTCTCACTTTTTAGGTTTGCTTAATGAAGCAATTTTTCTTGAAACTAAACAAAGTCAACTTTTGGTTGTTGCCTCCATTTTAGTTTTGTATGAGTCCTAATTTTTTATTCCTGTAATCATTTTTTAACTTTGAATTTCTGATTGCTTTGAGACAACTTGTCATTAATTAACAAAAGGACTTAACTTTGAATTATATTTCCAATTAGATTAATTTAGTTCATCTGGTAAGTCTGGAGCCTGGAGATTGTTCAGGGACTTCCATTAATATTGCCATGGTGTGAAATTCTTTTTTCTTTAAGCATTAATTTGCACTTGAATCCTAGAGTGAAAGGACATTTGATATAGGTCTATGTTTTAGTTTAGAAAGTAATGATTCAACATTTAGCTTTCTTGTCAAATGAATTATTAACTGTTATTAAGCAAAAATCTTGCTTACAAAGTTAAGTAGTTAAATCATTAAGTTTTATTTTATGCTGAATTTGTGATGGAGTTGTAGTGTAAAATCAAATTTCATGAAATATGTATATCTTCATGGGTTTATGTCTAAAGATCTGGAAGATGCATCATGAAAGATGTAAATAGTTAGCATTTAAAGAGTGATTTTTTATTATTATTATTTTGTGTGTGTGTGCGCGCGCGCACGCTATGTATATGATGGTAAGGATTTTGTTTGGGATTTATTCAAGATTGGTGTGATAATGGACATAAAAATTGTCTGTTCAAAGGTTGTGTAGGAAAATCTGTAAACATGGGATTTAGGTGAGATCATGGTAAATCAAATAGCTAGTAAAAAACTAGCACAAGATTGTGAAAATAATCACCATTTTGTTTAACCATATTCACAACTATTTGAGTTGTGCATTATGCATCTTTCTTCTTCATGCACCTCTTTTTATTGCTACATGTAACACCAACTTTAGTTTTGGGTGTCTTTATTGATAACTTTAATCTATGTTATTTTTATCTGTATCCTTGTGACACATTAATTTTGCTTATATACTTTGTTAGTGAATACTCTACTCTTTTTTGCATATACTTAAATCATCCAAGTTTATGTTCTATTGTCCTCAATGAGTTGTCGGTCCAATGCTTGGATAAATTTTGAGGGATGGTGCTAGGCTTTGACAAATAGTTAAGATATGTTTAATGATGATGATTTCATTGTATCTAAGTTATATCCTTTCTAGTTTTGCTACCACTCATTCATCTGAGCACTCTAGATTTTGCCATAAATAGTAGAAGGATCTCTCTTTGAAGTTATCCAAGTTAAACATGTCCAAGCATTTTCTGAAGTTAGGAATGCCATCGATGGAAGTGAGAGAAGGGTGAGGAAATTTCAAGGAATGACATTGAGGTGATAAAATAGTTACTGGTAAAGCGGGCATTTGAGGGTGCTGCAATTTGTTTGAACTACCTGATCTAGCTATTGAAAATTTGACGATGTAGTTGCCCTCAATTTTCATTTTTTTGATTTCACTGATTAAGTTATAGCTAAACATGACATAAAGTTTTCCTCTTTTTCTTTCATGTTGGACTGATTTCATTTTGTGTCTTTTCATTTTATACTTGTGCCAAATGTTCAAGTTATCTATGATTTATCAAGTATGATGTGCAATTGGTTAGCTAGAGATGCAAACCAGTGGTTCAATTATGGCTAACCAAATGATGGTGCTAGATTCATTTATAATCAAGCTAAGTGGATTTATGTTCCTAGTTTAGTATATATATTTATTGTAGTAGATTGTAAATAAAATGAAATAGATTAAAAAAGGAATTGCCATGCCACTGCAAGCTTTTGTGAAAGGAAATTCATTGGATCTTGAGGGTATGTGTTTGTCCTCAATCCTTTTTTTTTTTGTTTATTGAAACTCAATGAAACCATCTCCCAATTAATGCGGAGGTCCTGCTTCTTCTAGGGACGCGTTATGTATGATGATACTAAATTGCCTGATGCATCCATTCATTTCAGACAACCTTTTAATTTGAAGATCCTTTATTCTTAATTTATGACACTCGAGTTTACTGAAAGCAGTGCTGGCTAGTGTGGCACTACCATCTTTGAACTGAATTCTTTTTGCTTTTATGAATTTTCTTGAAAATCTAGTTTTAAGTACAAGTATTTAATTACATTTCCCTTCCTGATACGAAACTGGATATTACCATATGATCTATGAACCATGAACAACTATAGCTTTTAGTCCACAGGGGTAGAAATAGCTGAGGATTGCATATCAAAATCATCTGCATTGCTTGCAGTAATTGGCTGGTTGAAGCTCAGTATTGAGTGATCCATAGTTTCTATCAGTAGAGCTGATGAGGCAGAAAAATTCTTTAATCGCTGAACTACTATGGTATCTGATTGATCATCAGCTCTCTTACTGTCTTTTTGTGTCATCCATTGCCTGTGTAAAAGATTTTCTATGATTTGAGGTGTGCTATGTCAAGTATTTGGCAAGAAAAAATGCACTTTCACGTTGACCTACTGGGTTTTTGTTACTCTAGAAACTCTATGGGAACTGTGAGCTATTTTATTTCCGAACAAGTGAACACACAAAACTAATTTTAACTTCTAAAAATGTCTAAGCTTATTAACAACTTAGTGGATTTTGTTCACATTAACAGTAGGGGTATATAGCTGATGTCACATGTGGAAATGTATGCATGCTATTTCGTTCTTGTGACGTAATGACTTATTAGATGTATCTTGCTATTCATTTGCTGATGTTTGAAGTATAAACATATTCTCACCAGACATTTAAGATGGTCATTCTTCATGTCAACCCTACATGGGAAATGTTGAATTTTGACGTTTTGTATGGCTAACTTTAAGGCTTGTGTTTAATCTATGCCAATTAAGTCTAAACAGGAGCAAAAAAAATTGCATATGCATATAGTTTGGACTAAACTGCTTCCGCTTGTGCTGTGTGGTTCAGGTAATCACCAACATTTTCACCACCACTTAACAATAACAAACTAAGCATCTTGGTTGAGATTTTAGATAACGGTGCTCCCAAGGTTCTAAACCATGATGGTGAATTTTTTTAGTAGGATGACTATAGAGTGTACAAGCTTTGTTTTATAAAACATAATCTCATTCTTGGGTCTATTGTTCAAGCTAATGGTGATATAGATGGGGATGTTAGTAGAATTCTAGTTGGATGGTTGAAATGGAGGAATGCATCATGCCTGTTGTGTGATAGGAACGTGTCGCTTAGACTCGAGAAAAAATTTTATAAGATGGTGAGGTCTGTAATACTTTATGGTGTAGAATGTTGGCCTGTAAAAGAGAAGCATAAAATTAAGTTAAGTGTTATAGAGATGAGAATACTCAAGTGGATAAGCGGCTTTGCACTTAGAGACAAAATGAGAATTAAATATATACGTGATGAGGCTGGAGTAGCTCCAATGGCAAATAATAGAGAGAGCTGCCTTAGATGGTTTGGTCATATAAAATGCTGGCCATCTGATGAGTCAGTTAGAAGAGTAGATATATTAGATTCAATTTATGTTAAGAAGGGTAGAGGTAGATCTAAAAAGACTTGATTAAGAAGTATAAAAAATGATTTTAATTTATTATGATTAAATGAGAATATGATACTTAATACGACACATTGGAGACAAATGTTTCATATAGCTGACCCCAGGTAGTGGGATAAAGGCTTGTTGTTGTTGTTGTATATCATTATGCTTCTGCTGAAAAAAAGAATTGATGGACTTGTTATCATGAAAATAAAGCAAGACTCATTTTATAGATCTCTCTAGGCTTGAACATGAAAATATCTATGACTTAGGCATTCTAATACTTATTTTGCTCACCCAAAATCATTAATCTGATAACTAGCTGTTTAATTGTAACTTAAATATTTATTATGCTCGATGCAACATTTTTAAATTATGATTTACTAACTACTAAGTTTTTTTTATATTCCTGATAAACTGATATGAGGTTGTCTTAGTTCTTGTGGTTGTTCATTTGATTGCAGCTGATGTTATCGTTTGTGGAGTGCATGTTGGGTTTGGAAAGTAATGAAATTGGAGAATATCTTCAGAACACATTGCTTTCAATGGCGGTTGAACTGCTTGTAGATTTAGATGTGAGTTCCGATTTCTGCATCCCTTTTGTTGTAAACTTTCTTACAAGTTACTCATATTAGAGGTCCTTTTAATTTTTTAGGTAAATATAACTTGGGAGGATATCCTAAAGGAGGATCACAATAGAGGCATATTTGACATGGAGGTGGAAGAATTGGAGGACAATGCTGAGAACAATCCAGTTGGCAGTCAAATAGTATTCAGAAAGGTTCCTTCTACATGTGCAGCTTTGGTTTCTGTTAGTTTGTGTTGCTAACTGAAATCTTTGTTTACTGCAGGGTCAAGGTTTTGGAGATCTTAAAGACAAGATGACTGATAAATTGGATTGTATTATGGTGATTGTTTGTGAGCATATCAAATCATCTGCTTGTAAAGGTCGATTGGTGAAGGTTAGTTTATGCCACCTTACTGTGTTGCTATATTATCTTTGTTTTTGCATGGGTAACGAGGAAAGCATGATGCTTTCTGAATAAGCTTTTTTTTCAAATATGATAGTTTTCCCTTTTCAAATGACATGATGAATGGAACAACGGAACACCATAGGGTTTAAGTGCTTTATAGACCTTCTAAACCCTTCAATATTTTTTCCAATATTCATACTGAAAAATTGCCCGTTGTCTACTTTTTACTGGAGCATTTGATTTCACATGTCTAGATACTTAATGATAATAAAGTCTTTTTTTTTTTGCTGTGAAGCATGTCCATTAATAGTTGATCAAGAGTAATTAAAATTTGACAATATTAGTGCCGTTGATAATGTTGATATTCTTTCAGCTTTTAGTTCCATTGGCTTCTTTTATGGCATCTTTCTTGCATCTAGTGGCGTCCTCTCTATCTCTATCTATTTTTATAATGTTCTGTTTTAAGTGCATTTTTTGCCTTACCTGCTAAAGATGGTCTCGTGGCTTCTCTATTTATGCCAATAGGTCTTTGAAACGCTAATGGAGTCCTTTCGAAAAACTGTGCTGAATGCTTACAAGTCAAAATTCTCACAGGTATTTTATGCTTATTCATTTGTTTTTACGTTAATGTTTATATTTTGTTTATTTGCGGTAAAGATCATTGTCAGGGATAAAATTGATTGCTTGACTTTTTGACTTTTACTGCATGCTTTTTTTTTATTTGTTCACAATAATTTATTTGATGTGGTGCAGTTCATAATGTTCTATGCTTGTTCGCTGGACCCTGAAATTTGTGGCTTAAAGTTTGCTATTTTTCTCACTGATATTTTTGTTTCAAAAGCTGAGGACCCAATTTCAAGGTACGGTGCAGTTTCTAAGCTGAATATTTTACTGTGCTGCTGGGATTTGTTCTAACAATTTATTCAGAAGGGTATGGACGCTTCGTAGTTATTTATGAGAGTTTTCTGTACAGTTAATATTTAAAAAATGTGTAGGCATCTTGAAATTAATTAATATTGACTGACACAGGATATAAAATTTTAGTTTATATTAAGAAGTCAGATGATCAGTTATTGTAATGGAGAAACTAAAGCTTAGACATGAGAGGTTAAGATGAACTTCTTAGGGGTTGGTAGGTTCCAGTTGTATATAATTTTGAATTACAGATTGTTTGAACTCTTTTTATTGCAATATGAGAATAACTCAATGACTCAAGGGGAAGAATGCTATGGAGACCATCCATACCACACAAAATTGAGTGTTGGGCAGTGAATAAAATGTAACTTGTTGGATGTATAACTAAAAAAAGGAGGTGCACTTATTGCCTAGCCTCTGTCAATGCAAATTCCAAAGACATGTTCATTTATTTTGTCTCAACCATACATAGCCTAGTGATTCAAATCCTCCCAGTAAGGATCTGTGTTCAAAAGTTTCTATGCGGACCTTAGTTATTTTTTGAGTTTGATGTGTAATAGTGTGTCATCTAATTGGGCTACTTTTTGGAAAGTTTTTTTTCCTCAATGTTACTACTCAATGCATGTGTGTCAATCATATGATTACTTTTTAGATGTCAAAAGATTGCAATAGGCCACACAAGGCTTCCCAATAATTTAACTATGTCCCACAAAGTGGATCTGAGGATTATTAAATAAGTGCGAACCACTAGAGTCTAGCAAAAAAATTAATTATTCAAAATCCCTTCACTTTCTCCGCCATGTAACTGGCCCATGTAGAATATCTCATATTAGTTGCTATTTTGAGGTATGATTCCACAATTCATGCCTCTGAAAATCAAAATTTGCATGGTTGTCGGCCCATCCTGGGCCATTTTTGGAGTTGTGACTTGATCAACTCTTTCAAGAATGTTCTTTTCAGCTTTTGGGCACTCCTGGAAACCTTTTAGAGTTCTCGAGAATCTTTTTGAAGTTTCTAAACTATTTTGTAATACTTCATAAAATCTTGAAAATTTATGTTGTTGAGATTCTCCCAGATCACAGATGGATTTTTGTCCTTAAAATGGGTGTGCAACTTTGAAGCATGAATATCAGCATGCATGTACAACTAAGAAAGATGACATAGGAATGGCTGTACTGAAAAAGATTGCAAAGAGCACCAGGTAATGATTTAGATGATTTGAACATCGAGGTTGAGAAGCAATGCTTGTGGTTATTGACCGGATGTAATTAGTGTGCGAGAACTAGAAAGGGAGAAGTGTTAGGCAAAGCTAAGAAACTTAGACTTATTTGAAAAGATTTAATTATAATCAATTCCAAATGCAACACTTAAAGCTCAGACTTTTCATAAAGCTAACTCTAAATGTTGATAAGGCAACTTATAATTGTGACAGAAAAATGTGTTGTAAATAAAATTCTTTCTTGGTAGACTTTTTGATGGAAACTTTGCACATAGTAATGTCCTTGTGGTGAGAGATACTGCTTTGAAGTTTGGGTGGCACTGGATGATAATACATTTATTGAATTCAATAAAATTTTGAAGATAAACCTGTTGTTGACGGTATTTTCCATTTAGATGTATTAATGGTATTTCTTTTGAGCACATGTTCACTCCATTTATGCTGGAGTTTGAATTTTTTCTAGACTGAAAATTTTCTAGACTATGCCTGGATTGATTCCAGAAATTTCAATATTTTGAGACTTGAAAACCTAGTGTTGTTATTCTTCATTGTTGTTACCAAGTTCTCTAAAAAATTTATTGATTTGTTTGGCATTTCATACATTCCATGTGTAATTAGAGTGCTAAATTTGATTGCTTTTTGGAAAAACTGCAGAATGAGTGCGGTGGCCTATCTCGCTAGCTACTTGTCTCGAGCAAGGTTTATTTCCTCAATGGTGGTTTCTAGCATAGTTAAAAGGTTAGTTACAAGTTATTATTATGCCAAGCCCTTGAATCTTGGGTGTTTGGTAATGGATTGGATTTAATTCAAGACGGATTTAGTAAATCCAGTATATCCGGATTTAGTAAATCTTGAACTTCTAAATTCTAAAAATGTTTAGTATGTAATAGTTAAATCCTGCTAAATCCTGATAAGATATTTGGCAATTGATAGGAGGATTTAACTCTATTAAAATTTTAAAGAATATTTAAAAAATATATATACATATATATATATAAATAAATAAGTAAAAGATGAAATAAAGTCAAAAAATAATAAATAATGCTCATATTTAAACATCGTTTGATAATTTATATATCTAACATGTAAATTTATTTGATCAAATAGAACTGAAGCGAGTATAATCACAGTAAATTCAAAACAAATAAATTATAATTAGTAAATTATAATCAACTAATATAGTAATTAATTATAATAAGTATAATTATATTTAGTAAGTTATAATTAACTTAACACAACAATTATTAAATTTATAATAACTATAATTACATGTACTAAGTTTTAATTAAATAGCATAGCAATTAACTATTAATATATCCAATTAAATTAATTAAAATTAAGTTAAATGTAATTAAAATTAAATAACAATTATTAAATTAGCTAAAATTAATTATACCCTAATGCTAAACCCTCTAACATTGCCATATCAAATGATCAACCTCCTCCTTCCTCCTTCGTGACCACTAACAATTTGGGCATTGGAAGCAGCTACGCAAAAGCTTTTGTGTGAAAGAGATTGCATCCATTGTCGGCTACATCCATCGTTGCAGTTTCTCCCTTCGGCCTTCTTTGAACTGCTACTAATTCCTTGGCTTCGGCAGCGATCGCCCCTCCGACGAATATGGCCTCCACTGCTTAAGCAGGCTCATGAGCCACATCTTCCTTCTTCCATCGCTGCCCAGCTCTTCTTTCGCGCACTTCAGTTTGTGTAAATCCCGTAAATTCACCTTCCAACGGGATTTACTAAATCTAGGATTTACGGGATTTATAGGATTTATGGGATTTACGAAATCCAGGATTTACTAAATCCAGCAAATGTGTTTGGCAGGATTTGCGGGATTTACATACTTAAATCCCGAGTAAATCCGTTACCAAACACCCATGTTCTTAAATAGTCTTAGTATGTTATAGTCTTTGTACACCAGCTTTTACTTTTATTTAGTAGCATCATGATAACCCTTTTCTTGCTATGCTTCTTTAGGTTAGTGGAATGGTGTTATGATTATTGCCATTTACAAGCTGGCACCGAAAGAATAAGGAACCCCAGAGGTCATCGCCTCTTTTATGTTGGGTGCCAGGTTAACATTTTATTCGATGAATTTTTGTTTCACACTGCTTGTTTCAATATCGAAGATGAAAATTCAAAGGGTTTGGTTTATTTTTTCTCTCTGTTTATATATATATATATCATTTCATTATATTTCAGCCATTGATGATTGTTCAACTATTGAACACATAATGAAACAATACAGAGCAAGTTATTCACTTTTGAAAAACAATAGAAGGTTTCAACGAACTTGACTACTCACACACAGATTTATTTAATTATTGTTTTAATATTCTACTTTAAGAGCGTTGATGACTTACGATTGAAGTTTGCTAACTTGATATTCTGATACTTTATATTCGATTCTACCATTCCGATGCCACCTGATGTAGACTGAACAAACTCTTAACTTATGTTCATTGTTAAAACTTCAAAGCTTCCTTCTATGCCCTTAGAAGCTAAAATTTTGAATCTACAGGCTTAAAACAATAACTAATCCAATCCATATTTTCTTTAGTTTCTTGCATGTTTCACACATTATTTTATACGAGTTCTCTCTTCATGATTCTACGTGATCCTCATCAATTTATTTTTGTAAAATACATGCCAACTTTTGTTAGAATAGATTTTCATTGCTTTTCCAAATTTCGTTAGGGGCTGTTTGGTTGAAGGGACTTTGAAAGTAATATATTTTAAATGCAATGATTTAAGTTTTTTAGTATTTAATTGAGTGTATAACAAATTCAAGATGCAACGAATCTTAACCTAGTGGATGGGAGCTTAAACTGCCAACACAATATCATGGGTTTGATTCGAGACTTTGCTTATTTGGGTGAATACGTGTGGTTAGATTAAATTATCAAAACTTTTTTCTAACCTTAAAGATGTACATCTATGTCTGTGCTTGCTCGAGTGGTTGTGTTGGGCCCGTACTGATAGAACAGCTTTCAAACACCTAATTTCATGCCTTACACACCTGACCTAGTAAGGGATGATTAGTCTCCCCTAAAATGGTTTATTAATTCTGCATAAGTCTAATCAATCACCATCTCTCGATGTTCTAAGCTTTCGGAACTTGAGACTGATGTATTGGAAATCACAGCCTACCATCAAGCTAACTTAGTTTGGCCACCACAACAACAACAAGAAGCCTTTATCCCACTAAGTGGGGTCGGCTATATGAATCCTCCGTCTCCATTGTGTCCTATTATGTGTCAAATTCTCATTTAAATCTAGTATACTAAGGTCATTTTTTATACATCTTAACCAAGTCTTTTTAGGTCTACCTCTACCTTTCTTAACATAAGGCAAATCAAATACATCTACTCTCCTAACCCATCTGACCGATGCTTTTATGTAAAATAAGGACTCTCTAATCTTATCTCGCCGGAGCTACTCCAACTTTTTTCCGAACATACTCATTTCGTATTTTATCTCTAAGAGTAAAGCCACTCATCCACCTGAGCATCCTCATCTCTGTAACACTTAACTTAGTCTTATGCTTCTCTTTTATTGGCCAATATTTTACACCATAAGTCATTGCAAGTCTTACCACCATCTTATAAAATTTTCCCTTAAGTTTGGCCACCATACTTTATTATTTGTTTTCCTATTTACAGGTTGAGATTGGTCTGGCTTGTGGTTCACCCTATCGTTTGTCTTAGTTTAAATAGTTTCTAGAATGCTAGATAATGGAGGATGAGTATGAGATTGGGCTTCATGGATGTATTTGCTGATTTTTTATGTTTTTTTTTTATTTACTCTTTGTTTTCTATTGCTATGGATTCTCTGTGAATTAGTTATGCGGCCAAGATGTTTTTCTTACACAATTAACCATGGACAATATGCCTATTTTTGGTCTTAGATTACGTTCCAGTTAAATTACCTGTAATTTGTGATACTCGATTCTTTCTCGGCGGGCATCAACCCTTGCATTTCCTATACTTAAAGCTAACAGAATTTTGAAGTTCTCATTTGTAGGCTGTTATGTATGTACTTTGTTTCCGAATGCGATTGTTGATGGATATCCCAGAGCTCAAGGAAATACTTTTTCATTTGCCATTAGAAGCAATCTTATGCCATCCTTTGGATCCTTTGAGGGTATGCCATGCACTATTACATTCAAATTTCATTTAAAGCTCACAATAACATTTGGAAATAAAATTTTTCTATTGCCAATATTATTGGGCTACTTCACTGAGTTATCTTTGAAGCCATCTTTTAAGCTACATATGATATCATTAGCAGATATTTGTCACTTATAAAGCTGTAATATGATTTTCTGTCTGATTGATGATCTTTGCCATTTTTTTTTCACGTTCAGGTGTGTTTGCCTACAATAGTGCAGGAGTTCTTACGTCAAGCTATGGCAGCTCATCTAGTGAAGAAACCTTCCTTGTCCTCCCTTCAAAACGACTTGCTGGAGTCTGAATTCTCAAAATCCTTTGGTGGTGTTGAGAGGCTTGATATGTTCTTTCCTTTTGATCCATACTTGCTAAAACAGTCTGACAGGTTTGTTAAGCATGCCAAAGTTAAATCCCCGTTTTCTTTATTTTATTGGGAAATTTACATACATAGTTCACAATTCTTATGCATTTACATATCTAACACAAAGTTTACTATTTATAAGTACAACATTTTTCCCATGCATGAAAAGGTGCATGTCACTTAAAAAAATTAATGATGATATTATTTTTGATGTAATATTAAAAATTTGGGTGTCATTTATATAAATGTGAAAGTTTAGGTATTAGATAGTATATAAGAATTGTGTGCTATTTATCTAAATTCTGCTATTTTATTCAGTATATTAGCCGTTTTCTATCATAGTATGTACACGATTCATGATTCCTGCATAATTGATACGACATATGAATCAATATTTTTGAAAATTCACACTTAGAATTTCTTTTGAAATAAAACTTTTCTTATTCTTGTGCTTTAGATTCATGAGGCCCACTTTGAGTTCTGGTCCATGGTAAAGAAAGCATACAGCAATTTCATATGTAATCAATATCGTCTTGAATGTTATGTCTTGTTTGCTCATGCTTGAAGCAAACATATGGAATCAATATTTTTGATAATTCACATTTAGAAATTCTCTTGAAATAAGCCTTTTCTTGAATGATCTTCTCTGTGTTTTTCTTAGATTCATGAGGCCCAACTTTGAGTTCTGGTCCATGGTGAAGAAAACATACAGTAATTTCAACAGTGATGATGATTTTGATGACCTAGACCCAGACTCTGCTGATGAGGGAAGTGATGATGATCGTGATGGCGAAGAAGTTGCCGATGAGGAAGATGAAGATGAAGATGAAGATGATCTTGGGTGTTCCATGAACAAGATGTCGATTACCCCAAGACCGGTCTTTGAGATAGCGACAGCTAGCGGCAGCATTCCAATTCCCAGTAGAATGCCTGCCAGAATCAGACCATCTGTGAGTCCCGTCTAGCCGCCCCTTCTATACAATCAAATTTTGATTCATTTGATTATTTGGAGGATAAATGCACTCTATCCAGTTCTTCAACCTTCTATAAAGAGAAAGAAAATTAGTGGTAAGCAATTTCACCTGAAGAAAGTGAGTCCGTTTTAAACATGTAATCTCAATTTTGTATTTAAATTGAATTATGAATGGTTCAAAAGTTTTATTGTAATGCAAATTATACAATACAATTAGTAACATAGAAGTCTGGAACACATCCATCACTGTTGGCCCTCAGAGTCACAGAAAGTGTTTAGTTAAGGAATTTTGAGTATAGCTTTTGCTTATTTGGGACCTTACACAGCAAAGTATATCTGAAAATTATTTTTTTTCAAATGTTTTAAAGAAATAGTTTTATATCTTAATTTCAGCTACATCGAGAGTTATTATTTTAGGGTAAGTGATTTTTTTTTTAATTCTTATTCACGATTTTCTGATCCAATTTCATTACAAATAGCTGCTTAGTTCCTCACAGATGCAGAATAACTGAGCTGTAAATGAAAATAGTGACCAACTAATTAGCTTAAGGTAGCATTAGCTTTGCAAAACTTGCCAGTGCGGCTAACTCTTACTAAAGTGCATAATTTAGGATGTGTAGGCTATGGTATATCTGATATTTTAGTCAGCAGGATTGTTGGTTAATCATGGTTAACATAGGAGTTTAATTATCACGACAATTAGCACTGATCTACTTGAATAAAAGAGTTAGTAACTAGGGGCGGTAAATTTCAAGAATTTGTTAAGGGTTTACTTGGGATCAATTTCATTTTATATTTTTTTTGTTATTTCATATATAGAGTATATTTTCTGAAGTATTTTATTTTTTATTTTTAAAAATAAATTATATTATTTTTTAAAATACTCAAAATAATTCAGTAATATTTAAATACTTTTTTAAAAAAATAATTATCACTCATCATCCCAATCTTCATCTATCATTAATTGTGATTGTTGGCTGTCATCATTTAATTATATCAATTTGGGTTACTCTTGTCACTAATACATAAAAAAGTATATATATATTTTTTCATGGTGTCTCATATATTTTATTTTGAATTGAAACATGAATAAAATTAAAAAATTATAAAAATGAAGTTGATTCTAAATGATTTTTAAGTAGGATTAATTTTATTTTTTGTTTTTTATTTTTATTTAAAGTAATTTTTAAGTGTTTTTATTTTTAAAGATATTCAAAATATTTTTTAGATATTTTGGGTAAAAATAAAAATATTTAGTTTTTAAATTAAAATATTAAATAAAATAAAAAGTAAAAGTTGAAAACGATCCCAAACGGCTCTTGAATGATTCAAAAATTAAATGCAGGCAGTTTTCATTTGAAGTATGGAGAACTGTCTCATATAATTTTGTGCTTTGTTTCCCACTTGCTTCGATTGTCTTCACTAATTTTTTTTTTTCTTAAAAGAATGTACAAATTCAGAGATTAAGGGAGGGATATAATTCAACTACTCTGTTGTGACGGGAAACGACCAAAAAATAACAATGCCAACTACCAATAATAATATTAAAAGTGATGTGACGGTGTGAGTATTTGTATCTTTCTTACTTTTTAATATTACTGATATACTCTAAGATTATTAACTCTTATTAATGCACCGACCTATTATGTTGGTGTTAATCAAAAGCATAGTATTTCATTACTTAAAAACAATATTTTATTAATAATATCATACATAAAATAGTTACACAACCAGTGTGATATATTGAAAATGCTTATATAGCTATAGAATTGAGAAATTAGATAGAAGATTATTGATCACTTGAAAATTGTCTCATATTTTGACTCGGATCAAGATTGACTTGTTGCGTCTTAAAAAAGCATGGTAAGTGAAAGTTTACCTTGTGCTGTTATGAAATCCAAAATAGATTTAAAGATGAACAAACTCCATAAATTTTTACATGAAAAAACCTCGAAAAGAGAGAAAAATCTCGGGACCTAATCCAGCAAGAATCTTCCACTATGTATTTGTTTCATAGTACAAAATTTTCCAATAACGGGATTACAAAATTGTACATGAGAAGGGTTGACAATGAGAATCATGCTTAAATATATACGTTTGGGTTGTAAATTCTTAGTGGTAGATGATGATGAACATCGAGATGTCACGATGAAGGGTCATGAGTCGATGGGGACGGCGACAAGGATCGGCGGCGTGGTTGACAAGCGTCAGTGGTGTATTGTCTTGGAGGATATTTCAAGCTTTAGAGCTCTCTCCTCTCTCTCTTGCTTGGGCTCTTTTCATATGAAATGAGCTATTTATAGATGATCGTCTTTGTAAATACATGCAAAATCCAACCACTCCACTTCAGGATGGTTGAATGATTCATTTGATCATTTGATGTCTTTTAAGTATTTGAATGCTCAAACGAAATTGAATTATGAGATCTTGGGCTTGTTAGATTCGGCTCGTCAAGACGCTCGATTTGACTATAAACACTCCATGCTTAAGAGTTATTTATGGATTTAACTGATATCCCAAAGTTTCCAATGATATTTTAAGTGCTTGATCTCGACTAGTTTAGAGGATCAACTTGCTTTTTAACATCAAGATTCGTCGACTAGTAGAATTTTCAATGTCATATTATTTTTTTGGATGACATTATCTCAATCATCCAAAATATTTATATCATATACTTGAAAATAGCAATTCTTATAAAATTTGCATTAACCATACATTTTGAGAGAACAAATCTTGTGAGCACAAGATTATGATCATGGAGCGGGTGCAAGATGCGTATGTATTAAATAAGTGGCAAGATTTTGGGATATGGACCCATCTGACACTTCTAAGATCTGCAAATGCGGAGATTGGCGTCATAAAGTGCATCAGGGTAGGCTGTGGGAGGCGCCACTGGTTGATTAGCGAATCCCAATGCGGTAGGCAAAATGCGCTTTGGCGATTTTCGATGGTTTTGGCGGTTTTGGCTTTTGATGATTTTTTTTACCTTTTCTCCTATGGTCTATAAAACCCCAGGGCAGGAGAAGGCACACTTCATATGCTCTGCTTCTCTTCTTCTTGAGTGAAAAAGTTCGAGATATCACAGAATAGTTCATACAGCTCGTTTTCCTCGAAAGAGGTGTCAACTGACCTCGTCGGATCGACCGGGTTCGGAGGCGATCAAAACCCGTAGTTCATACAACAAGGCTCCAATTTTCTATCGAAAGAGGTGTCAACTGACCTCGTCGGACCGACCGGGTTGGGCGATCAAGATTCATAATGCGGTAAAGCTCCGTTCCTCAAAGAGGTGTCCAATTGATCCGTGGACCGGCCGTTGAGGCAATCAAGACCGTAGTTCATACGGCAATGCTCCAATTTTCTCTCGAAGAGGTGTCAGACATCGTCGGACCGGCGTTGAGGCGATCAAGACCGTAGTTCGACAAAGCTCGATTTTCCCGAAAGTGAATCACCTGTCACACCGTTAGGAAATCTAGTTCATCTACAGTTAGATTTCCCTCAAAGAGGTAATAATCTCGTCGGACCACCGGTTGGGCGATCAAAGCCGTAATTCATAGCGAAATGGCAAACATCGATACGATGGCCGGCAATTATTAATGTGACAATTGATTGATGGTGGACCGGAAATCGAAAATGGTTAAGCAACTGGCAAGATGGATAGTAATGACGCGGTGGCGGTTAATACGGCATCAGATGATATTAAGGCCACTTATTCCAATCAATCTGATAAGAATAAATGATAAGTAATCAGCAACAGTGATAAAAGCGATAATTGGCTGTAATTACAGCATGGCCGGTGGTTTTAACAATAATGAGTAGTGCAACTAATAGTATGATAAAATGCTGCATAACGAATAAGCATCGGCAGCAAATATCAGAACATAGCGATTAATCGCGCTCTAGACCAGCGATGAATCAGCGTCAGAATACTGATAATAACCCAAGGTGCATAGCAACATGATTCATGTGGTTCGAATAATTGGTCAGCGGTTTTATGGCGCAGTAATCAGCCTAAACCAGTGATAATAGTGGTACAGCAATGCATATGGTTCGTGATAATTATGGTATTCGATAGTTATGCCGATATTAGCGATGGCAAAAGATGATATTAATTGCGGCGTGTAGTAATAGCGGGGATGATCGCAGCGATGGTTGATGATGACCGTCGATAATGACCGGCGACGGTCCGTAGTTCCTACTTCTTCTTGTAGGAAACTAGATTTCTTGAAACTTCAATAGATGGTTCAAAATGATAAAGCGCATGGCGGCGTTATAGAATATTCGAGCAACTCAAAAAGTATGATAGATAATTTCAAAGTATCATTTTCCATAATGTTACTTGATGCCGTTAACTTGCATGTGAGGGTAGAATCGAATCCGGCAGATTTTATCATCCGAGGTTGTTTGTCAGTATTACTGATGACATTAACCACGCACAAGAGACCAATTGAATATCATTTTTGACCCATCCGGGGTTGTTTGTCGAGTGTTACCCGATGGCGTTAACTATGGAAGAAGTCAATTGAATCCGAGATTTTGACCTATCAGGTTGTTTGTCTGTTACCGATGGCGTTAACGTATGGAAGAGGTCATTGGAGGATTTTGACCTATCGAGTTGTTTGTTGAGTATTACAATTAACACGTATGGAAGAAATCAATTGAATCTCGAGAATTTTTGACTATCCATTGTTTGTCAGTGATCTGATGGCGTTAACCTATGGAAGAGGTCAATTAAATCGGGATTTTTTATATCGAGGTTGTTTGTCGATGTTACCCGATAACGTTAACCTATGGAAGAGGTCGATTGAATCTCGAGGATTTTTGACATATTCGAGGTTGTTTCGAGTGTTACTCGATGATGTTAACTGTATGGAAGAGGTCAATTAAATCCAGATTTTTATCCAGATTATCAGTGTACTTGATGGCGTTAACCATATGGAAGAGGTCAATTGAATCCAGATTTTGACATATCCAGGTTGTTTGTCAGTGTTACACGATGGCGTTAACATATGGAAGAGGTCGAATTGAATCGGATTTTTTACCTATCCAGGGTTGTTTGTCGAGTGTTACTCGATGCTAACACATATGGAAGAGGTTGGGAAGTCCACCGGACCTTTAACTATCCTGGTATTAGCAAAGTGTTATTTGACTTCTTACGTGTGGAGTAGATGCGAAGTTTTGATCTATCCGAGGTTGTTTGTCAGAGTCTTTGCTCGATGACGTTAACCTGTATAGAAGAGATCAAATTGGATCCACTGAGGATTTTTGGCCTATCCGAGGTTGTTTGTCAAAATATTACTTGATGACATTAACCTGTATAGAAGAGGTCGAATGAAAACATCCGTTTATGATTGTAGCCAAAGTTTCTCCTTAACCTTGGTCTTATTTTTCCATGAGTATGATTGGAAAATCATAATTTGCAAAGCTATATCTCTTCTCAATGTTGAAATATCCTCCAACTTTGACTTGTTTCTTGGATGGTAATTGATTAGATGCTTAACATATTAACATGGGCAATCTTAAATTAAGAGTCCCCAATTTACAAAATCAAATGAATGAAGTTTGATGAATCTTCTTCGCTCCTTAAAAGCTTGAAATGCTCCACCAGGTGGTTTTGATCTTGTTAAACTTGGTCATCATACATGATGAAATAATGGGAATCAAGTTCCACAAACAAACAAACTATTGCATGCTGAAACTGTTGTGGTAGAGTGAAAGTTTACGTCTTAGCCTTGTTCATGAAATCCAGCACACACACATATTTAAAGAGTGAACAAGAAAACTCCAAAAATTTTTATTGAAAACCTCAAAGAGGAAAAATCATTAGCCCTAGAATCTTCCACTATGTATTTATTTCGAGTACAAAATTTTCGATAACGAGATTACAAAATTGTACGAGAAGGTGACAATGAGAATCATCGGATAACTATCGTATAGTCCGTTGGGTTGTAACATTCTGGTAGTAGATGATGATGAACACCATGATCGCGATGAAGGTTGTCATGATGGTGGATGGAGATTAACGGCAGCGATCTATGGCGGTATTGTGGCGGTGGCATGGTGGTGGTTGACAATGAGTGGTATTTGAGGATTTTCAAGTTTTAGAGCTCTCTCCTCTCTCTTGCTTGGGCTCCTTTCATATGAGGAATGAGGCTATTTATAGATTGGAGGTGGTGTCTCTATAAATACATGCAAAATCCAAACCACTCCACTTCATCGGACGGCTCAGAATGATTCCTTTAATCATTTGATGTGTTTTAAGTATTTGAATGCTCAAACGAAGTCGGAATTATGACATCTTGGGCTTGTTAGATTTGGCTCATCAAGACGCTTGATTTGACTATAAACACTCCATGTTTAAGAGATATTTATGGATTTAACTAATATCCCAAAGTTTTCAATGATATTTTAAGTGCTTAATTTCGACTAGTTTCAACTAAGGATCAACTTGCTTTTGACATCAAGATTCATGCTTCGACTAGTAAAATTTTCAGTGTCATATCAACTCGAAACAAATACGTCGAGCTATGAGCTGAAATTAAATAATTTTTTTTAAGTACCCCAACTGCATGATACGTAAATAGACTCGATTAGTGATGTTGGATTGCTGATATTCATCTGATCGAGGGCTTCGTTATGCCAATGGTGAAAATGAATTGTCTTACCATATATATATATAGTATATATATATATATATATATATATATATATATATATATATATATATATATATATATATATATATATATATATGTCAGTAGAAAACCAAATGAGAAAAGTTTACGCCTTTAGCTTTTATCAGGAAATCCAAAGACACACAATGTGTATTTAAAGAGTGAACAAGAAAACTCGCACTTTGTGGAAAATCAAAAGAGGGAAAACCAAGCCCAAGAAGAATCTTCCACTATATATCTGTTTCAGAGTATAAAATCTTCCCGATAACGGGATTGCAGAATTGTATATGAGAAAGGAACAACAGCTATGTAACAACGGTCAAGTTGTAATTTGGGTAGGTGATGATGGACGTGGGAACATCGACCATGAAGCGTCATGATGGAGACCAACATAGATGACGGGATCATAGGCGGCCGACGGCGGGTCGGCGACGGTAACGATGGTGAACGATTGGCTTGAGGATCTTCAAGCTTTAGAGCTCTCTCCTCTCTCTTGCTTGGGCTCCCCTTATATGAGGAATGAGGGGCTATTTATAGATTGGAGGAGTCATGTCTCTGTAAATACATGCAAAACCCGTACCACTTCACTTCATCGGACGGCTCAAAATGATCCCTCTGATCATTTGATGTATTTTAATTATTTGAATGCTCAAATGAAGTTAGAATTTTGAGATCTTGGACTTGTTAGATCCGGCTCATCGAGATGCTCGATTTGACTATAAACACTCCATATTTGAGAGCTTTTTAAGGGTTTAACTGATATCCTAAAGTTTCCAATGATATTTTAAGTTCTTTTACCCGCTTCAACTTCAATCGCTTGTTTTAACGCCAAGATTGCTTCGACTAGTAGAATTTTCGTGTCATATCGTTGCCCCTATTTTGGATGACATTATCTCAATCATCAAAAAATATATACATCATATGCTTAAAAATAACAAATTCTTCAATGAAATTTAAGAGTCATTAAATCACACAATTTGACAGAACAGATCTTCATGGGAGCACAAAATTATGACTATATATATGTGGTCGCTGGATGTGTGGTATGCACGTAAGATTTCGAGGTTACTGAGTCATCCCGCCCATGGATTATGGCGCTACGTGCACGCAAGCGCCTGTGGTGCGGGCCGCTGGTCTGGTCGGGTCAGCGGCTCTTGGGTCTCGAACTAAGCTGGTCGATAGCGACGGTGGCGCTGCCCGCTGGCATGAGGCTCATGCTGCGGCGGCCACGGCCGACTTGGCCACTTTCGAGCGGAATGGCGAGCCGCGGCATCGAGCGCATGCTAAACCTGGTTTTTGATCAAATGATTTTGACAGCTTTGGTTTTGATGATTTTTTTTTTCCCCATATGGTCTATAAACCCCTAGGGCGGGAGAAGACACTTCAATACTCTCCTTCTTCTGAGGGTCGCTCGAGGTGATCACCGTTCACGGGCAGACTCATTATCACTCGAAGAGGCGCAACCACCTTGTTGACCGACGGGTTTGGAGGCGATCAAGACCCGTAGCTCATATGGATTTCAGCTTTCCCTCAAAAGAGGCGTGACCTTGTCGGACCGACCGGTTTGACATCAAGGCTGTTCATACGGCGAGGTTCTCGAAGAGGCTGACTTCCCTTGTCAACCGGTTTGAGGCATCAAGGCCCGAGTTCATACCGAGGCTTTTTCCGAAAGAGGATTGACTTCGTGACCAACCGGGTTCGAGGCATCAAGACCCGTAGTTCATACGAGGTTCATTTTCCCTCGAAAGAGGCATTGACGCCCTTGTCGGACCGAGGGTTTGAGGCATCAAGACCCGTAGTCATACGTAGGCTTTTCCCTCAAAAGAGGTGCACCGCCTCGCCTGACCGACGTTTGAGGCAATCAGGCTCATAGTTCTTACTTCTTAGAAATTGGACTTTGAGTCTTCAATGGATGGTTCAAGTTGATAACCACCAAGGTGGATGGAGAAGCTGCTAGAACCAGCTCGAACGACCAAAGTTTGGCGTAATTTCGAGCATCATTAGAGGAGTATCTTCTCTCTCTCTCTCTCTCTCTCTCTCTCTCTCTCTCTCTCATATGTATATATTTTTGTCGACAAAAAAATTTTATCTAAGCTATCCAGAGAGTCGTAAAAGGATATGCCCAAGTATTGGGGTAAGTAAGTCGCTTCACAAAATTTCTAGATTTTATCATTTCCTCTTTATTTATCATGTATTTTCATGGTGATGACCGTAAGAAAACCCATAACGGACGCTACAAACGACATATATATCATCCACTATTACATCGATAGTTTAATGTTCTAAGAAATTTCACTTCCTAATGAGTTGATGGCCATTGTTGCTAAAAGTCCGATCGAGCTCACCTCCACCGTAGTTTTTACTATTTCGAATGATTCTTCGTACAAGACGATTCCCTTTGGCTCGAGTTGAGATCTTCAAAATATGTGTAGCTTTGTCATAATTTTTATTTCGAGCTTTAGTGGTCATCGTTGGTTTGACTATCTTCTTTAGAGAGCGTGATGTTACTTTGAACATCAAATACTTGTGTCGAATGTAGATTCACATGTGATACTTGGACGTTTCTTATCGACTATAAAGAATTGGATAGAATTTTCAAGACGGATCCCTCTAAAATTGGTCTAATGGATTCTTTTTTGTGAAAATGAGTGGGGCCTTCCTGAGAGATGGGGAAGATTGAATGACCTTCTAGATCCATTATTGATTGAAGAGAATGAGATCTTGGCAACTCTTAATGTTCCTGATGTAGAAAGCGTACAGCATGAGTTGCGTCACATTAACAAATATATAGTTGAAGATAGAATGTTTATGGTTGGCCTTTCCATCCGCAGGAGATCTCATTCTTTCAACTACAGAGTAAAGGTGATGAAAGGTCTCATATTCATAGGGTTCTTTCAAGAAGCCCATCAAAAATCGGTGGTGGCAATATTTCTTCCCAAGAAAAGAAGACGGTCAAGTGACTACGATATCCTGGAAGAAGATGTTACCCCTAATTGGCATCCGAGAGTTTAGCTTTGAACTCATGATGGGGAGTTCATTTCAAAGCACATTCTCAAGAGGTGTTAAATCACATATGCGGCCAACAGCAAATGAATTGCTTGTCCTTCTTCTTCTTTTTTTCTTCTTCCTCCTTCTTTCTTTTGTGTAATATTTGTGATGGTTTTTTTTCTTTATAGGTAACTCAAATATTATGGCTGATGGCTCATTTAGGTGTCTCTTTAGACGAGTGGAATACTGAATTTATGAAGGTAAAATATCTGTAAGGCAAGTATGAGCGAAAGATGAGTGCTAAGGCCAAAGAAGTGCGACTTTGGAGGATCAGCTAACCGAGTGCAGAACTGAGCTAGCGAACATGTCGACTTCTCTTTCTCTCCAGTGTTAGGAGGTGGAGCACACTCGTGATGAGCTGATTGAGGTGAGGACAGAGACTCGCCAGAAAGAGAAAAGACTTAAGGCACTTGCAGTGGAGAAGGGAGCTCTCAAACTGGAGAAGAAAGCATTACAAGATCGTCTTTATGAGAAGGAGCATATAATGTCGGCAAAATGAAATCTCCTTGAAGGCAAGTGGAAGACTTTAAAACTCCTTTACGTGTACAATCAGACCATGTCCGTGAAGCTCGTAATCATATTCTTGATGTTGAAGTGAAGGACTTGGAGCACCAATGTTTTAGAGGAGGGCTTCATCCGAGGGTTCCTAAAAGGAATCGCTGGTACATCACAAGACGGAGCTAGTATAAGGATCTATCTCCTAAGTATCTCAAGACTCTTTCGTCGAGTGAGAGATGAAGGAGTGAGTTCAAGGGAGCATCTCCTAGTGGTGAGGATGGTGTTGATATCATGTAGTATCGAGGATGCTTTTTTTATCTATGTATTGTTATTAGTGTGTATCAGAATCTTGATTCTTTCTTATATCATCATGTTAATGCTGTCAAAAAAAATTTTTATTTTTTTTAGATGATACGCTATTGTTTTGTTTTTACCTATCCGGGGTAATTGGTCGGAATATTTTTCGACGACGCTAACCTCTACGGATGATGTTGAATTGAATCTACCAAGAATTTTTTACCTATCCAAGGTTGTTTGTCAAAGTGTTACTTGATGACATTAACTTGTATGGAAGAGGTCACGGGATGTCCACCAAGGACCTTTTGACCTATCCTAGGTATCAGCCAAAGTGTTACTTGACTTCTTACCTGTATGGAAGAGGTCTGATCAAGTCCCCTTGGGATTGATTATGCCCCAATTGAGATACAACGTGAGTTGTATATTTCTCAAGTTAGAGGATTAAATGAAGAAGAAACAAGCTTGTAAGAAAAAGCTATAAATTCATTACTCGATAAGTTCGGATACAATTATATAAGATGATTTAACGGATATGAGTTTCAAGAGAAAATGACAACAACAACAAGTCTTTATCCCACTAAGTGGGGTCGGTTACATAAAGAGGAAATTAAAAATGAGATAAAATAAAAGTACAAATTATGCAAGAGGAATTACCGATAATATTTTGAGATTCTCGATTCCAAGTTCGAGGTAAAGTTTTTCCCTCTGGATCCTTGAGCTTGAATGTTTTTGGCTTTACCACAACTATAACCACATATGGACCATTCCAAAGTGTTGAGAGTTTATTGCGTTGAGGGCCTTTGCCTGCAGCTTCGAGACTTCGTAGGACCAAGTCATCGACAGATATGGGACGAGGTTTTACTCTTCTGTTGAAGTGACGAGCTACCCTTTGGTGATAGGAAGCAGTCCGAAGTAGGGCCATGTCACGAGTTTCGCGGAGTAGGTCTAGGTGGTGTCGGAGTTTTTCTTCATCACCATCATGATCGAATAATTGAACTCTTGGACTTGGAACCCCGATATCTACTGGTATAATAGCTTCTGTGTCGAAACACAAGTTATATGGCGTCTCACCAGTCGGGGTGCGCGATGTAGTGCGGTAAGCCCAAAGAATATTAGAAAGCTCATCAATCCATTTCTCAAAGATGTGTTTTTAGTCCTTTGAGTATAGTCCTGTTGGTAGCTTGCTTAGTTTGAGGATGTACGGTACCAGTGCATTGAATGTGAAGATCTTTGCAAAAGAACGAAAGACTTTTCCAAGAATTGGGTTCCATTGTCGTGATGATCTTTGGAAGACCAAATCGACATACTATATATTTTTCCAAACAAATTATTTAGCATTTGCCTGTAATTTTAGTGGTTGGCTTCCACCCATTTAGTGAAGTAGTCGACGGCTAAAATGATAAACTCGTCTGCTTATCGAAAAGGTCACATGATATCAATCCCCATCGAGCAAAAGGCCACGGGCTTTGAAGGGATGAGAGCTCAGATGCATGTGAGAGAGGTTAGAGTGCAACCGACAACTTGCACATTTTTTTGTGAACTCAAGGCATCTTGTTTCATCATAGGCTAATATAGAACCCTTGCCTTATAATTTTAAGGCGCCCTTCCTCCTAGGTGTTCTCCACATATCCCTGAGTGAACCTCTCTTAATGCGTAATCGGCCTCTGAAGGTGAGAGGCATTTGAGGTACGATCCAGAAAGCTTCGTTGTATAGTTCATCTCGATAATAGTAAAGTTTGATGCTTGTCTTCGGAGATGAAGTTGGTCTTCGTGAAGGGTTCCTTCTTGTAGAAAGGCGATGGTGTCCATCCACAATGTTCCTTTATCTCATTAATTGCTTGAATTACCCATGACCCTTGGATACTAGAAAATGTATTTCTTCAACATGCATTCTTTTAAATAGATCCCTAAGTAGTAGATGTAGCAAGCTGGAGAGCCAGAGTATTCTTCTCTCACAAGATGTGAATGATTTGATGTGTCTTGAAATGGGCAAGAAGAGACTTCACCAAGTGGAGGTATCAGGCCACCGAGAATTATGAGTATTAAAGTTTCCCTCAACTTGGGAGGCAACAAGTTGAGAGTTAGTGTATCACTAAGTCTTGCGCAAATCAATGGCAGTCTCAACCTCACATGAGAGCCTCATATTCACCATATTATTAGTGAAATTTTAGTAAGTCCATACTCTAAGGTATTCTCACGGGGAAAATAAGTAAGATTCCCTCGACACCGCAATTCAAGCTCCATCAACAGAGGGTCCATTGAGGAGAGAAAGGCATGTAGCATATAGCTCATCCTGAGTCAAAGCATTCCGCTATAAAGTCTGAAAGTACTTGAGACTTTATAGAGTAAGGTAGAAAATTTATATCAAACTCTTCCAATTCTACACCACTGATTAACCTCCCGTGATGCTTCGGTTTCGTAGATGACCCTTAATGGTAAATGAGTGTAAACGCCGATATTATGAGCTTGGAAGTATGGACGCAATTTTTGCGCTGAGAAAACTAAAGCCGTGAGCCACCTTATCTCAAATGGATAACGACTTTCTATATCGAGAAAATTTTGTCGACATAGTAAATCGTCCTCATTTTCTTCTCGACTAAAACCGAGATTATCGAAGAGATCTGAGATATAAGTATAGTATCTCTCCTTGGATAGGCTTGGATAGTAGGGGTGGAGATGATAAATGCTCCTTTAGTTGCTCAAAAGTAGACTGATATTCATCAGTCCACTGAAAATTATTATTTTTAGCTCCCTTTAATATTTTAAAGAATGGTAAGTATCTATCCCTAACGGCGAGATAACGCAATTGGCCCATTCAAACGCTTGAACTTCCTTAATATTATCTGAGGAGTCATATCTTTGAGAGCTTTGATTTTCTGGTTGGCCTCTATCCCACGGGTTACCATAAATCCAAGAAATTTTCTTGACGAAACCCCAAAAGCACATTTGGTCGGATTGAGTTGCATGTTATAATGTCGAAGAAGGTTAAATCATATTTCTAAGTCAGAAATATGTTGTGATTCTTCCAAGCTTTTCACTAACATGTCATCCACATATACCTCCATTGTGCGACCTAATAGGTCTTTAAAAATATTATTCATAAGTCGTTGATAGGTAGCATCAATATTTTTTAACCCAAACGGCATAACTTGGTAACAATATAAACCTTTATATGTTTGAAATGTTGTAGCTTCTTTATCCGTTGAGTCTATTTTTATTTGGTTGTAACCAGAGTAAGCATCCAAAAAACTGAGCATTTGATGTCCGGACACAGCATCAACCAATTGATCAATTCGATGAAGAGGAAAACTATCTTTCTGCAAGCCTTAAGGTCGTAATCAATACACATTCTCCATGTTCCATTTGTTTTCTTAACCATGATAACATTTGCTAGCCATGTAGGGTAATGTACCTCTCGTACGAATCCCGCTTCTAGGAGCTTGTTAACTTCTTGTTCAATAGCTTGGAGGCGATCGGGTGCAAAACTTCGCTTCTTTTGGATGATCGGTTTGAATGTTGGATCAATCTTGAGGGAGTGCATGATCACATTGGGGTCGACCCCCCAAGATATCCGCTCTGACTCCAAGCGAAGATGTCTTGATTCTTGCGCAAGAAGTTTATGTATTTTTCTCTTTGTTCTTCTGAGAGCATGGATCCCACTTGCACTGTTCGTAGTGGTTGGTCATCTGATAATACAACAGAGAGCAAGTCTTCTACAGGCAAAGCTTTCTGGGGTACTTCTTCATCTCAAAAATTAAAATCTTCGATGCAAGGTCACGTAAGCTGCTTGTCTGCAACATGATTGTCTATCGTGATTTCTAAAGATCACCCCAACTCTAATGGGGGTTGGAAACTTCATCTTAAGATGAGATACTGAAGTGATTGCATCGAAAATTGATTGGAGGGGCCTTCCAAAGATGGCGTTATATGCCAAATCTGACTTGACCACCATGAATTGGATTAAATGAGACACTTATCGAGGAAATTCATCAGAGACAGAAGGGTGATTGTCCCTCTACTGCACATGGCATTATCAAACTGCATAATGGTCTGCAAATGGGTTGGAGCTTTTCCTCATATAAGAAATGTGGAGTAAAATAAGACATCAACATAACTCATTGTCAATCAAAATTCTCTTAACATTATAGCATGGGTCACCCATCCGCACAATGACAAAGTGATCTTGATGAGGAACATGGACTCCTTCGAAGTCATTAAAAGTGATGGAATGATCAATACAGACTTCTTTAACTCGCTCTTCGAGGTAATAATGAGAACTTGATTAGATAGTATTGGTCCTCTGCATTGTTTTTCTCAACCGCTTGATGATAATTATTTTATTGTTTCTGTGATGATTGTCTTGGTTGCCCCCCCAGTTGGAGGTATGTTTATTTGAGTCGATTGATTTCTCACAAATCGACGTAGATATCCTTGTTGAATGAGCCTCTCGATTTCTTCTTTGAGTTGTTTGCATGCCTCGAGTCCACCACTTCGATGGAAGTGACAATATTTCTCTTGATTTTCAATTTGGTTTCGGATGTGCCATTTGATATTTTCATCTCTCGAATAGCCATCGAGGTTAACATGAGATGTGTTCGGCGTGTATTCCTTTTCGGTCGGTTCACGCTGCTGATATGGGGCCGCCCTTTTGCTTTGCTCAGATTTCATTATTTCAAATTATGCGATGAGATTGCTTTCCACACGATGAAGCCGCATACGAGCGATCGTATCTCATTATGGACGAGTAAAAGGTTCGTGAGCCTCCAAGGAAAACTCTTAATAGTGGTCTACTCCGTGTATTTAGCGAGCTTCTAAGGAAAACCGGAAGTATTCCTTAAGTGATTCTCCCCTCATTTTGATGAATGTGAGATGAGAGGAATCTTTAATGATCCTGCAATGAACTGCTCTACAAAAAATCTTGGCGAGTTCGTCAAAGTATGGATGGATTCCTTGAAGGGATTAGAACCAAGCAGCTTGTCCCTTGAGGGTACCGGAAAGACAAAGCAATGTGTGAGCTCGCTGGATATGCATGATGGTCTGTAATGGTCGATATGTTCATGTGGGTCACGCCCCATCATAAATCAATGCTCGAAGCTTGAAACCCACCTGAATAGGATGTTGAAGAATAGTTTCAGCCTAAAGGTGAGGATTCCTCATAGCAGGAGAGAAGATGATTTATGTCTTGAAGGTGAAATTGCCTTGCATTAAGCCATAATTCTCACGATAACATGACGAACAGTGACGAATGTGTCAAGCTACCACAATAATGGATTAGCAGCACGATGCGATGGATGAGTAGAACTAGCGGTGTCAAGGAGATCAGCATCACGACCTCTACGCGGAGAAACTTCAGCGTCAACGAGATTAGCATTTTGACCTCCCCTGGCTAACGATCGATCTCGGGGGAGATGTGTTTGTCGCGGTAGTGGCTGTTGTGTTCCTCGCAAAAGTCGGATCATCTCATTTTGAGACTCTTTCATTCGGTGCACTCGATCTTCTAAAGAGATTCCTACCGCGCTTTCACCGTGAATCACTGTCGGGGGGGTGTGAGCTTGGCCCTTGGTTTAAGGTTTGGTTTCAGAGTGATGGGAGTTGGGAGGCTGTTACGAGTGGCCATCCATAATGCGGTGTTCACGAATTATGATTGAAGGGTTTTCCCACGACGGTGCTAAACTATGCTAGAAAACCAAAGAGTAAGTTTACGCCTTTAGTTTTTGTGAACCAGACACACATAGTATTTAAAGAGTGAACAAGAAAACTCCAGAATTTTTATGTGAAAAACCTCGAAAAAAGGGAAAAACCACGGGGCCTAGCCTAGGAAGAATCTTCCACTATCTATCTATTTCAGAGTGCAAAATCTTCCCGATAACGGGATTACAAAATTGTATATGAGAAAAGAACAACAGCTATGTAACAATGGCCGTAAATATAGTTAGCGATGATGGTGACGAGAACATCGACCGATGAAGGTCATCACGATGAAAACGTAGGATTGGCGATGGCAAGGATCACGGTGCGCCGACGTACGGGGTTGGCGAACGCCGAATGGTGGCACTTTGAGGATCTTCAAACTTTAGAGCTCTCCACTCTCGCTCCCTCATGAGGAATGAGGCTATTTATAGGTGGAGTATCTCGAGAATACATGCAAAACCCGCATAACTCCACTTCATCTGGACGCTCAAAATGATCCCTTTGATCATTTGATGTATTTTAAATATTTGAATGCTCAAATGAAGTAATTTTGAGATCTTGGTTAGATCCGTCGAGACGCCGATTATTATAAACACTCCATGTTTGAGAGCTTTTAGGTTTAACGATATCCCAAAGTTTCCAATGATATTTAAAGTTTGATGACTAGTTCAACTTCAATCGTTGCTTTTAACGCCAAGATTCGTTTTCATAAATATATCAATATATATATATATATATATATATATATATATATATATATATATATATATATATATATATATATATATATATATATATATATATATATATATATGTGTGTGTGTGTGTGTGTGTGTGTGTGTGTGTGTGTGTGTGTTTGTGTGTGTTAATGCATGTAATGGGTTGTGAAATAGTTATTGTTTCAAACAAAATTTCAATACAAATTACTATATATGTTAACAAGAAATTACGCTTATATGATTCAAATTTTTTCTTCCTTGATAAATTAATAAGTCGCATCGACTCAAAAAAAATATTTATGGTAATATACTAATAAAAATTCTCTAAAAAAGTAAAATTTTTCTACCTAAGCAATCAAGAGAAATTATTATGTGACGAGTCCGGATGTAGATTCCGAACGTAGCTCTACGTCCGAATTCCAATCATATCATATCACCTAACGATATAATAAATATGTATATATATAATATACTTGAAAGAAAATTATATTATCACGTAATAATTTCTCAAGCATTAATGTTAGCCAAACAAGAGTGGATGATTATAATGCAAAAAAAAAAGAAGAGTAAAATTGAACTCTGTTTCTTTTTTTTTTTCCCTTTAAAACTTTTTTGCTTTTAAATAATGTGAGGTCAAATGTGATTAAATGGTCACTATTAAAGTATTTATTTTCCTTTTGCTTCTTTAGTTGGTGGATGCTCCACTTCACTTTCATCATTTTTTTATTCAACTTAGATGAAGCATGATCCGCTTCACTGCTAATCTGTCAATTTCCTCTTCCACTCTCCTGGATCTATTATTGGAGTTAATTATTGCTTATAAAATATTTATAGCGAAAATAACTTTATTATTAAAAAAATAAATTTTTTTAGAAAATGATTTAAAATATGATCAATATTAACTACTATTTAAGATGTTTTCTATTTTTTTATTTTAATTTATCTTGATTAAATTGTATTTATTACTAAGGGATGCTCTCCAGAACAAGATTGAGAGTTTCAACCATTTGAGTATATGCCTCAATCATGTCTTTTAAGCTTTTTTATAATGAAGAATGCAGCAGAATCATATTTGAATGCTTTAGTCTTACTCGCGCATTATATTTCAAGAGGGGGTGAGATTCACTTCAAAGAGTGAGGTATGAATTTGGATAGAGAAGAAAGATTTTAAGGAGTTAGAGGCACTTACAGACAAATGAATTATTGTAGTTTGGTTTCTTAACAACTCCCCATATTTCCATTCGGAAACTGCAATAAAATTATCAATTAGTACTCACCAACTATAAAGCAACAAAACAATCTCAAAAACCTTTTTTTTTTAACTAATAGATCAAATTATGATGATTTTTCAAAATTAAGATCAACCCTGACACAGTAAACACAGAGAGATAAGTGTGTATGCAGCGATTCTACTTCAGTTACAAGTAACGTGAAATTATATAAAAATTTGCTTACAAGATTCCATTTTCAAGTCTTCAAAATTAATTTCGACTTGCTAATAATAATGTTAACAATTATATCAAAATTGCCTACACAAAGATAAGTGTGTATGCAGAGATCTCTTTTTATTAAAACCATTAGCTCAAATGAAGAAAGATAACAGAAACTAGCTCATTTTGAACAAGCATATTTTATTGTCATCTTAATAAATTTTAAAAATAAATAAAAAAATAAAAAATTTATCCAAATAGAGATTTAAGAACAACTATTCAAGAGATATTTCAATAATTAAGATAATCAAGTCATATAAACAAAGTCAAGAGAGATGGAACCATAATTAGGCTTAAGAAAAATCATTTTGTTGTAAGAGAATAAAATTGATTCCATATTGTGGAGGTGATTTTTAGGTAATTAAAAAATATTATATATGATTTTTTTATTGATCTTAAGAGAAATGATTTAAGTATTATAAAGATATATTTAATATCCATTAAGAATAAAATTTGCAAATATGTTAAAATATTTATTAATATAAAAAAAAAAACAATTATAGAGGAAACAAAAAATTCCAATCTTATTAAATTTATATCAAGGGTTTCTATTAAATCCATTCATTTTGTATCGATTATAAACACACTTGCAAATGATACTCAAGGGTAGGTTGGTGATGCATTTATAGATAACATAATTCTTACAGGTCAGATATCTATTTTGAAAATAAATTTAAAAAGTTATGCATAAAAATTTGAATAAAATAAATTTAATATCTCAAAGAATGGTTAAGACTAGTAGACTACCCATGACATGATAATTTCACACTTAGAACTATTAAAGACAAGGCAATAAGATCTGACTTCTAAAGCAACAGTTACTCATAAATTTTTAGGACAATTTGATACAATTAGAGATGTCAATAATTGTTTTGATAAGACAAATTGATACAAATTTGGCATAAAAATTTTGAGTCTGTTTACCCGACTAACTTTTTAGTAGGGTTAGTGCCTAGAAGTTCGACCCATTTAATTCATTGGGTCGCTTTAAATTGATCAATCAACTCAAAATAAATTCAATTTGAATTAATCAACTCAAATTTGACTCAATTTTAATTGATTAATATGAAACTCATCCAATTTTGATTCACAAAATCAAATTGACTTAATATTGACTCAAATTTAACTTAAAATGTCAATTCAAATAGATCACTCGAATCATATTCAGATTGAGATTTTTGACTCGTTTGATAAATAATTATATCAAATTAAACTCGAATCAAATCCGAACCTAACTCATTAACCTGAATTGGCACTCATGAGTGCTCTTATAATTTCAAATAAGACCAAAAAATATATAGCTTGCTTTTTTTTTAAAAAAAAGTTGTGAACCTTAGAATTAAATGAGCAGGGTAATCAGGCACGTAGGATCTTTATAACAATTTGATCAGTGTCTAGTGCATGAGAATTCTCATAAATATGGATTTAAGAAGAAATTCAAATTGATTTACGAATTATTTTCATGGGTTGAATCCAAACTCATATCACAATACATGCAAACAAATCAGACTACTCCACCCACCGTCTCTTAGCTACTGATTGATGAAGCGAACCTCCTGATCGAAGCTAATCCTCTCATGGACATATACCTAAAGTAAAAAAAAGAAGGGACCCGACATGTGGGTGATGAATAGCTAATAATTATCCCCACCTACAAAGACGATGGTGTTTGGGTGGATACCCATTGCAAATCAGACTACTCGTCGCTACCCTCTGATTGATTGAAGGACTCAAACTCCAATGCAATTCCAAGAATCTGTTAGCTTTTAGCGCAGAGGCTCGTGAAGTCAAATGGATAACGTGGAGCCAGCAGCAATATTTACTAAAAGTGTGAACTTTTGAAACACAACTTCCATGACTTTATCTCACTTCCGATGCATTCAGTGTAAAATTTCATATATTTTCATAAAATGCTAAAGCTCGAGAAATCTTGTTTTGTTGAACTTTTTTTCCGAATGCTTTGTGCCTGGGCACTGTTTAAATGAAAAATGAAACGATTTTCTCATAGTTTATTTAATAAAATATGCATTTTATAATATCAGAATGAACATTACGGCCCATAACAACTTGAATTTGTTGATAACTTTGTATTGATAAACCGAAAGCAATTGACTGAGTATAAAAACTTCGAGTGTATCAAAACATTTGTAGATTATAGAATCCTCAGCGTAAGCAGTAAAAGGATTAGAGAAGCAGAGTGGAAAACGAAGGGGCTATCTATTGAACTGCTAATACCTCTAAGAAATCCATCCAAATTGTGAATAACTATTCAATTTTGGCCCCTTTCTATCGCTATGAGCCAAAATATTTGGAGTCACTGCACTGGGCAGGACATGACCAGTCTAAATGGATGGCCCATACTATTTCATAAACAAGTGCATGTGGTACACACCTAATCCTAAGTGCCAACAAAAAGTTGCCAGACTCATGCAGGTTGACTTAACAGAACCCTTAACTCACATGCTTGAAAGTTCATGGCGGAGTGAGCGCAGTGAAACAGCAGTGGGCCAAAACCAGTAAGGGAAAGGAAGGCAAAGATTGAACCCTACTACATTAGGGAATATTTCCTCTTCTCTCAAAGTCTCAACATCATGGCATTCATTCTAGAATCCACTACCTCACTTTTTTCCATGGAAAAGAAATTCCTCCATCATCACCTAATGTGGATGCGACCCCACGTAGTGGGATAAATGCTTATTGTTGTTGTTGTTGTATCAATTGATGTGGATAGAAAGAGATGGATCATCAGGCAAGCAAATCATTTTACTAGAAAATGTTCTCTTTCTCTCTCAATCAGTAGAACTTCCGTCTTAAACAAGAGGTAAAGCTCCATACGGCAAGGGACTGATCATTAATTATAATGGGAATATTAGTGAATTGTTAAAGCACAGAGAGTATTGAGTTTAGTATCATATCGAATAGTTGAAAAATATGCTACTTTAGAAATATAAAGTTGTTGAACGTCACAACAACAACAACAACAACAACAACAACAAGCCTTAATCCCACTAGGTGGTCTTAATAATCCTTCGTCTGGCCCTATTATATGTCAAATTCTCATTTAATTCAAATATACCAAGATCATTTTTATACATCTTAACCAAGTCTTTTAGGTCTACCTCTACTTTTCTTAACATAAGACAAATCTAATGATCTACTCTCCTAATCTGTCATCGGACTACGACGCTTTATGTGGCCAAACCATCTAAGGCGACTCTCCCTAATCTTATCTACCACCTGAGCTACTCCAACTTTTCCGAACATACTCATTTTGCATTTGATGCAACTTTGATTTCTCTTTGGTCTATACTCTCTAACAAGTGGTAAAAGAGCCAATGGTATGAATGGGATCAAATGATTCGTGTGATTTGTAGCTCATATCAGTTTTTGATACCTTCTATCATGGTTAACCAAGGTTCAAAAGTGAGCCCCATAGCACCATTATATGATTGAGTGTGCTCTTGATACAGATATTTGATAGCTTCAAAAAATTGTTTATTAGAGAAATTTGATTGTTAATTGGAGAGTTCTCATATGGAAGGGAAGAGGTGAGGTGGATTATTTAGACAAGTGAAAGTAATAGGTTTAGTTTTACGTCAGCTATTGAAAAATATGTTAGTGTAGAATAGCAGGTGATTAGCCCTTACCTCATAGGCTTAAGTTTTTGGATTGAGAATAAATACGATTGTATATAAATTTGTGAGCGAGGTTTTTTGATATAAGCAATAAATATGTGACATCTAAATTTCATTATCTAGCAATCTCCTTAGCTCTTCTTGATCCGATAGTTCTTTAACAGTGACCACAAGTGCATTTTGGTGAAGCATCAAGTGATCGAATTACACATATGTTTAAGTTTTTGAATTGAAAATAGAGGTTATCTAGCAATCTCACTGGCCCTCCTTGATCTGACAGTTCTTTAACAATGACCACAACTACATTTTGGTGAAACATCAAGTGATCAACTAACTCATAGGTTTAAGCTTTTGAATTGAAAATAAATGACATTAGTGTATATGGTCGAACTCTTAACCCTGTTTTGGTTCATACTCTCTAAAAAGTATAAGATTCCCATCAATTTAGAATTAAAGAACGGGTTGATGTATGCAACTTTAATCTTAAATTATAGACAAGCTATTTTTTGTAATTTAATTGTAGTAGAGTCAACATAGTCACTAATTGCTAGTACTGTTCAAATCATAACCCTACTAAAGCCTAGTTTGCAAAGGATTAACACTCAGAACCTGCAAGGAACTAACTACTCATACAGCCATAACAAACAGCGAAAGAACATCAGAATATGAATTTGACTGATAAAATTCTAATGACCACCACCACAAAATAGGAACATATTATGATTATAAAAAACAACTTTCAGGTATCATCATAACTCCTTCTCACCATCCATGGCAAGCCACCCTCAGGATTCGATGCATCAGAGATAGGGAGCTTACCCTTCTTATTAGACCACAACCATATCTTTGACACTGAAAAGCTCTCACCTTTACTCCCAGCATGCAGCCTTTTCCCCTCAGAAACACCATCCTCTGCTGCAGAATTGCCAATCAATCCCACTCTAGCTCTTGAACTTTTTCCTTCACCACCCCTTACTCCACTGCTCAATGCCACCCGAAGGTTTGCATCCTGGACCACATACTGATAAGAACCCATTGAAAAGCACCGTCTTGCATCCAAATTGCTGCTACTAGTTTCTCCTTCCTCTCTTCGCATAGCTCCATCATCATCCTTATTAACAATTTGACTGCTGTAGTTTCGATCACCACCACCATCCCCGTTGCTCACACTTTTGAATTTTCCAAGCCTCACAGGAAAAACTCTCTTCTCTGTAACAATCTCCTCCAATTCTGCTGGTTTTTCATCATGGTTCTCATCTGGATTCTCCTCATCCTCCCCCAAGTCATGAAAATCAAAAATAGGATTCTCAATTGCAAGCCCCTGAATGAACAGTGCTCCTCGACATAATGGGCAAGTGGAATTTGACAGAAGCCAAGTGTCAATGCAATTGAGATGAAAGGCATGGCCACAAATAGGGAGGAGTCTGAGTTTATCATTATCAGAAAACTCACAGAGGCAGACAGCACAATCAAAGGGCTCCTTTGCACCAACAATTTCCTTGTAAAGGAAAACTGGTAACGCGTCAATAAAAGCCTGGTCGAGGCCAGAGTCATGGAGGTGAAACAACTGCTGGAGCTGCCTCTGTAGCGCGTCTGAATCGCCCGTGATAGCCGCGTTTGAGCTGCGGTCGGAGCGACGGGAGGCAGAAGGCCCCTTTTTTATGAGGAATCTGACTAGAAGATGAAGAAGGCCAGAGACGAAGAAGATAACTGCAAGTATTACAATGATGAAGAGCACCGCGGGGCTGATTCTGCTACTGCTTGAGGGTAGTGCAGTAGATGGTGGCGATTGGATCGAGGAAAGCGGCAAGGAGTCCTTCTTCAAAGCATTGAGTTGGGGATACTGCAAGCTATTTCTGCTGACGATTTGGGAGAGAAACCAAGTAGTTTTAATCATCTCCTTTCTTGGTTTGGGAGAGAAGCCAAGGCATCTGAGATGGAAGGGTTAAAGATTCATCTTTGGGTGGTTTTCAAAATGATCCAGATGATTTAGGGCAGGTAGGGTAAAAGATACTCTTTTTGTCTAGTTTGAAGGGCGGATGAAACCCGGATCACTCAAAAGTGAGAAAGAGGACACGAGGATTAAAAAATATAGAAAAATAAGAAGCAAGCGATCTGTTTGCTTAGCACAGAACCAGCTCTGAAGGGGCAAAGAAGAGAAACTCAAATCTCTGTTTTCTTCCTCTTGATTCCAATTTCTTATGCGCTCCTAATTCGTTTTGGGGAAGGTGAGGTATAAGGGTGATGGGCAGTGTAGTAAAGAGAAAAGCGGGATTTTTGAAGGAGAGGTTCGAAGGTTTCCTCTGATCTCTTGAGAAAACTTAACTCTCTACTTCACCTGTGCGCAGCAGTAGCTTTACTTCCGCGCTCAAGAAAAGAAACCCTAGAACTTTCAGTTCTTTCCTTTTCTATGTTTGAAATCCGATAATATTCCAAACAATCAAAAGAGAAATGAGTGAAAGTTGGGGGAGTGGGCATTGCAAGGTGATTTTCCGTTTACAAACTGGAAGAAGAAAGACCAAGCGGTTGGAATCCTCAAAATTAATATATATATATATATATATATATATATATATATATATATATATATATATATATATATATATATATATATATATATAAACTAAAATTAAGTGAAATATAAATGGATATTTTGCTAGATTTGGCATCTAATTTAGTTGGTTAGTGATATTTCTATATATTATTAAAAATTTAGATGTTGTATAAATAATTATTAAATTTTAAATGTAAGATATATAGATACATAAAATTGGTGTGATATGTCAATAAATTTCTCATAAATCTAATAATAGAAGCCCCTCAAATCTATGAATTATATTATTGAGAATACTCTAAGAGTTCACTTGGAATATCAAAAGCTTTTTGTGAAACTGATTTTTGCGCCATTTATTTAGTGGCTTGAATGATAATGATCATTTTGTTCAATATTCTCTGAGTGAATTTAGTCTTTAGAAACAAATTATACATGTTTTTCCTAAACAAATCAATCATTATAAAAATGTGATCAAGAAGAAAAGAATTTATCTCAAATATATCATTTATATGAAATCTTATATAAATTAGTCATTATAAAGAGGTGGTCGATTAAATTATCTATATGAATCTTTAAAAATTAATCCTAAAAAATGAGTTTTAATCTGAATTTAATCTATATGGAAGGCTTTTTTTTTTTCAAAATATTCTACACTTTTGGATTAACAATATGTTGGATTATATAGTATTGCGTCTTTGGAAAACCATAGAGTAGAAATTTATGCCTTGCTGTTGATTACAAGACACAATGCGTAATTAAAGAACCAACACGAGATACTCCAATTTTAACGCAAAACCTCGAAAAGAGGGAAACCACGGCTCAGAAAAAAGATTCCACTATGTATCCTTTTCAGAGTACAAAATCTTCCGATAACGGATTACTGAATATTTGAGAAAGGGACAACATGTAACAACGATCGATAATAGGCGATGTTGAGACGAATAAAATGCCGGTATAATTAACGACATGACGGTAAGGATCTTGCTGATCTTTTAGAGCTTTTCTTCCTCCTCACTTCACTTTTCCTCTTCTTCCTCGATCTGACTCTTCCTCTTCTTCCTTGCTTCTTCCTTGTTTCCTTCTTCACTTGTTTGACTCTTCTTCTTCCTTGTTTCTTCCTGCTTTAGCTTCCTTCTTCTTCACTTCTTGACTTTTCTTCTTCCTTCCTTCGCTTCGTTCTTGTTCTTCTTCCTCAGCCTTTCCTTCTTCTACTTGTTTCACTTCACTTATCCAGCTTAGGCCCCCATGTGAGGAGTGAGGCCTATTTATAGATGAGGAGATTCTAAGAAACTCATGTAAGCCCAGACCACTCCCCTCGATCGGACGGCTCAGAATGACTCCTTCGATCATTTGATGTATTTTGAGCATTTGGATGCCCAAATGAAGTCAGAATTATGAGATCTTAGGCTCATTAGATTCGGCTCGTCGAGACGCCGATTTGACTATAAACACTCTACATTTGAGAGCTTTTGGGATTTAATTGATGTCAAGATTCTAATGATATTTTAAGTCTTGATCTCGATTTGTTCGACTCAAAATCATATCGCTTTCAACATCAAGATTTGTGCTTTGACTGGTGGTATTTTGAGAGCCATATCAAGTATTATCTAATTAAAATAAAAAATAATATAATTTAATTATTTTAAAACTCTCTTTTTTATTTATTGTGAACTAACTTTGCTATGATTACTTTCAATAATTACACTTTCAACTATGAGTTTTTTTTTAATAACATGAAAGGCTAAGGAGGTCTTTATAATTTATCCACTTATAAGTAATAGATAATTTAATGTATATATATATATATATATATATATATATATATATATATATATATATATATATATATCATGTTCTATTTCTTTTTAAATATAAATATTTTAATCTAATTAGCTTATTAAAAAAAAGTTACATGCATGCATTACAGAGTTAAGGCATCGTTATCTACTAAAATTGTGCTGCCCACTAACAATGAGTATAGAATCGTTCAAAGAATTATTATATTTCCTTTGGTGTATTATTCATATGTATAAAGTAATTTTAAACTATTTTACGTATTTCAGTAAATGCAAAAAAAATGTAAAAATTTCAATAAGACTCATTTACATACATACCACACAATTTTTATATATTTATCTAAGTAATATTAAAATTTTAATATTTATATAACTAATATATAAATCTTTAATATTACATCAAAAATATCAGTATCAATAATATGTATTTTTTTATGCATAAAAATATTATATTTATAAATATTAAAATTTAAATATTAGATATGTAAATGTATAATAATTATGGATAAATCTTTCTATAATTAACTGAGAGATTATTACTAGCAGAGTTCGACTCTAACTCTACATATAGACTCTAATAATATATTATCATGTGATGCTCGATTAATACAAAGTTGTTGTGTAAATCAGTAAAATATTACGTATTGACAAGTGATCACGTGTAATATTAACTATAATGAGCAATACATAATATCTATACATCACACTCTAAAGTCACAATTGTTATTATATATTTATTAAATATCACATGATATTATATTATTGAAATTTAAATATAAAAATTATATTTAATCTCAATATGTAATAATTTTTCTCTTGAATAAAAGAAAATTCATAGGTGAAGTACTGATTCGGCAATCACATTTAGCACTTCGAATGAGAGTACACGTGAGCTAAGAAGTTTCTTTTGATTTAGTTCACAATTTAACATATTTAATCTTCACTCATAGCGATAGATCTAACTTAATATTCAAGTCAGAAAAGGATAAATTATTTTGCTAGATTCAAAACCATGTTCTGACTAATTCAGAAAACAACTTGTTGATCTCTTTAGTGTCGTCATGTGAAAATTGTGTTTTTTTTTTTTTTTTTTTTTGTTTCAAATCACTCCTGTAAAATTTTAATTTTATAAATCCGAGCAACAATCACCTCTGCGTCACAGGGTTTTGATTTCAAGAATTAAACCTAAGTTTTTGGCTCTTTTTGCACATTATTAATTTAGGAATTACAATGTACATCACAAATTTGCAACCTTTGCGAGAAATTATAAAAAAAAAAAAAAAATTCCGGGCAAGCTGACAAAATTTAGTCACAAGGTCAGTCAGTGGACACCCCCTTCAGTACGGCATTTTCAAGTATTAATGTACAAAACTCCAACCAGCTGGAAACTATAATTCATATATATATATAATATATATATATATATATATATATATATATATATATATATATATATATATATATTGCGATGCTAGAAAATTAATTATGGTAAAATAAAAATTTATATTTTAATTTTGTTATGGAATCCAACACACATGCAGATATTTGAAGAATGAATAAAACCTGCTTTTTTACGTAAAGAAAACCCACAGATGAAAAAAATCACGGCCTAAATTTAAGAAAATATTACACTATATGTCATTTCTGAAGACAAAGTTTCTCCAATAACGATTACATAATTATATACGGTATGATAACAAGAGAATCTGAATCACCAACAATAAATTTACGCAAATGAAGTGATCAGAACAAATTGTTGATACAATACAAATAACAATGAGCCGTCAATCGACCGCATGGCGGCAAATGGTGATGACCGGCGAGATCGATGGTCAACAAATGACACGCATGATGGACGATATGGCCGATGATTTACGGTGGTTTGATAATGACGATGATCGATGGCGCCGACGGCCTAAGAATGGCAACCGGCGACGGTGATCGACGCAGCATGGTGATGACCGACGACGATGGCCGACGAAACGGGATCTAGATACGGCCGATGCGGGTCGATGGCGTTTGCCATGACGATCAATCGTGTGGTGGCACGATTATGCTTGGAGGATTTTCAAGCTTTAGAGCTCTCCCTTCTCTTTAGCTTGGGCTCCCCTCATGTGAAGAATGAGGACTATTTTTAGAATAGAGGGATGACATTTCTGTAAATACATGCAAAATCCAAACCATTCCATTGGATGGTTCAAAATAATTTTCTTGATCATCAGATGTATTTTAAGTATTTGAATGCTAAAATAAAGTCAGAATCAAGAGATATTGGGCTTGTTAGATCCGGCTCTTCAAGATGCTCGATTTGATCATAAATAATCCATATTTAGAAACTATTTAGAGATTTAACCGATATCCCAAAGTTTTCAATGATATTTTAAGTGCTTAATCTGGACTAGTTTTGATTTAGGATCAGATTGTTTTTGACATCAAGATTTGTACTTCGACTAATAAAATTTTTAGTGTCATATCAGTTGCTCCCTATTTTTGGATGACATTATCTCTATCATCTAAAAATATATGCCAAATAATTGAAAATAACAAATTTTTCATTGAAATTTGTGGGTTTATTAGCAATATAGTTTGAGAGAATAGATCTTTATAGCAAAGATTACGATCAATTAAACGATGCAGACCCCGAAGTTCGGGTGGGGCGCAAGGCTTGAGGTTACGGCCCACCCTGACGCTTAGGCCGACGCTCACGGGGAATCGAGGTTTGCCAGCCCCATGGTTTTTTCCCCCTCTTTCTAGAGTTTTTTCATGTAAAAATTTTGGAGTTTCTTGTTCATTATTCAAACATCTGCGTGTGTACTGGATTTCACAATAAAGCTAAGGCGTAAATTTTTATTTTATTACAACTAGTTTTCTAGCATAATATATATATATATATATATATATATATATATATATATATATATATATATATATATATATATATATATATATATATATATATATATATATATATATATATATATATATATATATATATATATATATATGAACTTTAGATGATAATTAAGTTAAAAATTAAAGATTAATATAATTAGTATCTACTTCAAATTTATATCTTATTATTAGAAAGAGAGCTTTAATTTTTTCAAATATGAATGTTAGAGACTTTAAATTGCTATTAAAGATATTATTAGTTATACTCATGATTAAATCTATATAATTAGTCACTTAACTTCGTGTTAATTTGGATGGGCTGATTCAGTTGATCAAAATATAATTTAATTTGATGATAGAAGAGCACATTTTCTATTGTGTACTCTCAATATAAAAAATATTTTGGTATATTATTGATTAGAGTTTCAATGCATTTTTTAAAATTCATTAATAGGAATTCATTTAATTATTTGGGTCATCCTATTGAATACACAAGCATTTTGTAAATTAGAGAGCTATATGAATTCTTGAAAAGAACACTTTTATTCAAGATTAAGTGTGTGTTTGGTGCGGTGCAATGCCGCTATGTCATTTGGAGCATTGTGGCCTGCCTGTATTTTGAAAAATCTGTGACTAAAAAGTTATATTTTTTTAAACTTGACTTGGTTCCTTACAGTTGGAAGTTCATTGGCTAATACTCTCAATGAGTTGCACATGCTTGGCCTTTAGAGGAGTTGGCAGAGTGTTTTTCTCTCTGATCAAAGACCTAAGTTTAAAGCACACTTAAACTATTTATCTTACTAATTTCTAATATAATTGTCATTAATGCCCAACTTCAACAAAAAGAAAAAAAGCTATACATGCTATAAAATATTTTTATCACTTATTTATTATACATATTGAAATAACAAAATTTGCTATTTTGTTAAAGCTTAAAACATAAAATAATTATGAAATGGGAGCATGAGTAAATTGCTGAGGTCATGACAAATTTTTTTCTTCTAATGAATATTATAATTACTTGAAGCCTATATTAGAAGATACTCTTTCCTTGCATGTTAATGGATTGCTTAGTCCATAAATAAGATATTACTTCGAAGAAATAGAAGGCAGAAGGACCATGTCTTGCTGTCATTTTCTTCAAAAGAGTAGTTATCTTAAGGCTATGACAATGACCCACCGTCTCTTAGCTCAGTTGGTGAGCGAGCGCGGCTGGGAACCCCCTGAACTGTGTTCGATTATTCTCCAGAGTGGAGGCGCCTGCCATGGAATATCAATTGAGGATCCGATACGAGTGGGTGATGAATATGTCGCTTATGGCCTCACGAGATTAGTCACAATGATATCTTCACCCATAAAATGGGTGGGATGTTGAGTGGATACCGATCCCAAAAAAATAAGGCTTTGACAATGAAACACAACTGTCACATTAAATGGCTTCATGGGGACAAGGAATCTGCTTGGTTTGTCAAGATATACTTTAGAATTTTGTTTATTTGACCTTTGATTTTTATTTTATTTTAATAGCTTACAGGTAACTGCCAAAGGCTGCAATAAGTTTCGAAGGCAAATTACTTAATGGCATTAAAATTCGCTTAATTTTGATGTGACATTTGGTCATTAATGTAACCTTTTTTTTTTTTTTTGGAAATTTGAATAATATAACTTATCTAGCTTGATCATAGATTAAAAAATATATATTGAAAACCAACTAAAATAATAAAAAATCAAGATAAAGAGTACAAGTTTGACTTTTAAATCCAACGATCCAACTGTGAGATGTTATGGAGTTTGGTTTATAGATTAATTATTTTAGTCTTCGTTTATTAGTTGGAGCAATTCGTTGAAGAATTCTTAACTAATAACGTGAGGAAAATTTTCAAAATATTTTGTACTTCATTAATTAGGTTCACCGGACCTTATTAAATTAGATTAGAACAGTTGGGTTTAGCTAAGAAACTTAGAAGTATTGAGTTAATATAGTGTAGAAATCCATTTTATTTCATACTTTTTGTAAATTTACAGTTATTTTTGAAAATAAATAAATAAATTCAGTTCATAGGCAAGTGAATGAGTTCCATGAGCATACTTATTTATGAATAAAAATAAGATTGATCTTCTGCTTTTTAGCATTGCTTTAACTTGTAGATTGAATTTCTAAGTGCTATTTTGATTTAGATTCAATCTCCTTCTTTGTAATCATTCATGTCTTCAAATAATAAGTATTTTGAGCTCTAAAGACACATCATTTTCAGAGCTAAAGTAAGATGATGTTTTTTGCCCAAGCATTTGTTAGAGCTATAAGAAAATAAAATGACAATTAAGGAATAAATTTAACACAACTAAGCAAATAAAAAATAAATATAAATGAGATATAGAAGAGAGAGTGTGTCTACGCATTATCCCAGAGTAGATCAGTATTCAAGAATTGAGTACACTAATTGCGCTTCTTTCTACTCGTGAGATACAACATATCAACTTGTCTTGATCGCGCATGCATCACGACTGATCAGCAAACTTTGAATTAATCGCGTGTCTCTTATTGTCCAAAATGAGATTAAAAGAATGACAAGAAAATATGTGAATGATTTTTCTCATGTCATTCAAGCTCACATTATCATCTATTTATAGGTGAAAGATAAGTGCAAAATATTAAATCACCTAATTATGATTTATAGTCATTACTAGCTATTATTTTAAGTTATAAATTTATTAATTTATGTTATATGTTATAATATCAATGTTTTAATATAATTATAATAATGTTATAAGTTTTAATGTTATATATTATAACATTATAACATTATTGATATGACCCTGAAAATTTACTAATTGAAGCACGGATCTTGATGCTGAAAGCAATTTGATTCTGAATCAAGACTAACCTAGATCAAGCGCCTATTATCAAATTGACTCTTAAACATGGAGTGTTTATAGTCAAATCGAGCGTCTTGACGAGCCGGATCTAACAAGCCCAAGATCTCATAATTCTGACTTAATTTGAGCATTCAAATACACAAAATACATCAGATGATCAAGGGAATCATTTTGAGCCGTCCGATAGAGGAGTGGTTCGGATTTTGCATATATTTACAAAAACACTACCCCTCTAATCTATAAATAGCCCCTCATTCTTCACATGAGAGGAGGCCAAGCTAGAGAGAGAGGAGAGAGCTCTAAAGCTTGAAAATCCTCCAAGATAATCATTACCACTATTTGTCGACCACTGGCCGCCGCTGCCGCAGCCGGCTATCACCGTTGCCGCCACCACTGGCTATTATCGCGCCATCTTCGCCGGTACCACCATCGGCGCTGATCATCCCGACTACCGACGCTGCCATGCTGACCATCGCACTTTAATCGCTGAATTACTAACCAGTCATCGCCACCACCATCAATCTCATCGTTGCCAACCATATTGTTATTATCTAACCCGTTGCCATATCGCTACCATCGGCTGCCACTGCCGCTGCATTGCTGTCGACACTGCTGACATATTGCCGACTATCGTGCTTACCGCTGCCGACCATTGCGACTCTCCGGTCAGTTCATACATCATACGCTGTCAACCATTATCTACTACCACTAGCAATACATTCTAACCATGGTTATATAGCTATTGTTGTTCATTATCATTTCATTGTCTTATTACAATCAAGATCGGAAAATTTTGTACTCTGAAATAGATACATAGTGGAATATTTTTACTGGATTAGGCCTCGTGATTTTTTTCCCTCTTTTGAGGTTTTTTCACATAAAAATTCTGGAGTTTTATTATTAATTCTTCAACATTCATCGGACTCAAAGAGAACTTTATTTCATCGAACTAGTTTTCAAGACACAACAATTATAATATACATTATTGTTTATGTAATAAACATGTGGTAGAAAGAAAGTTTTTTAGCTTGTTGGAAATCCAAAGATAATGTATTTAAAGAGTGAACAAAAACTGGAAATTTTATGTAAAACTGAATTAAAAATCACGGCCAAGAAAATCATCCACTATGTATTTATTTTGAGTACAAAGTTTTCTCGACACGGATTGCTGGATTGTATATGAGAAGTCACAATGAGAATCCCGTAATCGACAACAACAGCCCATATACCACGCTCAAGTCAAAGAATGCTAAATTGAACAGAGAATAATGACGCGTGAAGATGGTACATGAAGGTGACCGAAAAGATTAACGACGGCGAGGATCTGCCGACGGTATGCTCATGGTGATAACCGACTGAATACCGCCGAGTGGTGGTAACGATTATGCAGAATTTTCAAGAGTTCTCTCTCTTGGGCTCCCACTCATGTGAAGAATGAGGGGCTATTTATAGATTGGAGGAGTAACGTCTTTGTAAATACATGTAAAATTCAAACCACTTCCATCGGACGGCTCAAAATGATTTCTTTGATCATTTGATGTATTTTAAGTATTTGAATGATCAAACGAAGTCAGAATTATGAGATCTTGATATCCGCTCATCTGACGCTAATTTGATTATAAACACTCCATGTTTAAGAGTTATTTAGGATTTAATTGATATCCCAAAGTTTCCAATGATATTTAAGCGATCTCGACGCTTCAACTTAGATCAACTTGCTTTTGACATCAAGATTTGTACTCGACAAGTGGTGAAGCTTGACATCCTTGGTTCAAGGGGTGAATTGAGTTGGAGCGAGGTGTATAGTACTATGCCTATGGCCATGACGCTGTTCACGTAAATTATAATTCGGGTTCTGTCACAGACGGCCAAACCTGCTTTGCAAAACCGCTATGGTAGAATGAAATTTTACGCCTTAGCCTTGTTGTGAAATCCAGCACACACATACATGTATTTAAAGAGTGAACAAGAAAACTTAAATTTTACGAAAACCCTAGGGTAAAACCATGGCTAGCCCAAGAAAATCATTCACTATGTATTTGTTTTGAGTATAAAGTTTTCGATAATGAGATTACAAGATCAGAGTTATAAGAGAATGGAATCCTGAATCGACAACAACAACCATATATCAAGTCAGAAGTAGCAAGTAGTAGATGATGATAAATAGCGGATCGACAATGAAGGTCGTCATGATGGTGACCGACTGAGATTGACGACAAGCAGATCACGGTGGTGGTATGGCGATGGCGGCAGTGGTTGACAACCTGGTCACGAGCCGAGTGGCACGATTATGGAGGATTTTCAAGAGAAGAGCTCTCTCCTCTCTCTTTGCTTGGCCCCACTCATGAAGAATGAGAGGTTATTTATAGGAGGAGAGTAGCCTTTTGTAAATACATGTAAAAATCGAACCACTCCAATCCGTGGACGGCGCATGGCCGGCGTGGCAATCGGCGATGGACGGCAATGCCCGACAACGGTGGCCAGTGATAGTTGGCGACTGACGGCGGCGGTCGGCGGCGATGGTTGACAACTGACGTGGCTGGTCAGCGGCCGTCGAGTGGTGGCACGATTATGCTTGGAGGATTTTCAAGCGTAGAGCTCTCTCCTCTTTCTTGCCTGGGCTCCCACTCATGTGAAGAATGAGGGGCTATTTATAGATTGGAGGAGTGACGTCTTTGTAAATACATGCAAAATTCGAACCACTCCACTCCATCGGACGGCTCAAAATGATTCCTTTGATCATTTGATGTATTTTAAGTATTTGAATGCTCAAACGAAGTCAGAATTATGAGATCTTGGGCTTGTTAGATCCGGCTCTTCAAGATGCTTGATTTGACTATAAACACTATGTTTAAGAGTTATTTAGAGATTTAATTGATATCCCAAAGTTTTCAATGATATTTTAAGTGCTTGATCTCAACCAGTTTTAACTTAGGATCAACTTGCTTTTGACATCAAGATTAGTAGTATTTTAAGCGTCATATCAATTATATTTATATTTTTTTTATTCATAACAATTTCCTCCTCCAATAAAAAAATATACCTATTTAAAAATTTGAGGTGAATCAAATGAGAGATCAAGAATAAAATTTCTCATTTTGGACAATTTTTATTATGCATTCGATGAAAATACATTCTGGGTTTGAATTTTCCCTTTGTATAACCAAAATCTAACAATAGTAAACACAATATTACCGAAGTTTTGAACTAAGTATATAAATTATTGTATCATTTGATATACACATGATATGAGATAAGATATAAGTTCTACTCAAGAGTGCACTTTAAATGTCATGCATTTTCATCTTAATTCATAAGTGTTTTAGAATCTTACTAAGATCTCATTGTAGCAGTCTATTACTGCAACACTTATATAAGGATGATATTTAAATTATTTTGAATTGTGCTTTGATCAGTCATTTGATCAGCTTCATTTTTACCACATTGAACCTTCTATCATAGTGTTTCCAATTTGAAGGTTGAGTTTCCGCTGTGATGACTATTTTAACCTCATCCCTTCTAATGATCTTAATATAGAAGTTTTTGTAAGCCCTTTCGTCAATGGATTTGTAATATTTTTCTCAGAGCAAATCAAATAGTAAGTGACTACATCTTTTTTATATAATTCATATTAAGAATCATGTCTTATTCTCATATGATATTTTTTTATCATTGTATTTTGCACTTTTTTCTTTTGTTATAGTAGCTTGATTATCATAATTTATTAAAATAGCAAGTAAAAGTTTTTCAATATAAAGTAAATAAATTAATAAACTTTTAAGCCACTCAGCTTCAGAAGTAGCAAGATCAAGTGCTATAAATTTTACTTACATAGTAGATCTAGATATTAATACTTGTTTAGTATATTTTCATGATATTGCAATATCATAAAATGTGAAGGCATAATCACTATTGGCTTTTGTTTCATTAGTGTCGACAATCCAACTGGCATTACAATATCCTTCTAGTACTATAAGAAAACCACTATAATGATTGTAATAGTTTATTGTGCCTTCTAAATATTTAAAAATTCTTTCTAGTATATCTGCTCAATTTTCCTACAACAAAAATAATATCAGTTTGAGAATAATTTATTAGATGTATAAGACAACCAATTATTTAAGAATATTTTAATTGTGATACACCATCACCTAAATTATTTGTAATATGTAAGCTAGAGTTATATGGAGTGCTTGCAAGACTTACATCTTGATAATTAATTTTGTAAAGAAGTTTTTGAATATAATGTGATTGAATAATAAAAATGTTATTTGCATTTCTATAAATCTTTATACCTAGCATTACATTAGCTTCATCTAAATTTTTCATATCAAATTGACTTGATAGAAACTCTTTAATATTATTTATAATATTTAGATTTGTACCAAAAATTAAAATATCATCAACATAAAGTCATAAAATAATATAATCATGATTAATAACTTTAATATAAACACATTTATCATACTCACTAATAAAAAATTTATATGTCAATACTACTTTATCAAATTTTTATGTCATTGTTTAGCAACTTGATTTAATCCATATAAAGATTTTACTAATTTACAAACTTTATTTTCTTGACCTTTTACTATAAAACCTTCAGGTTAATTCATATAAATTTTTTCATCTAAATCACCATTTTAAAAATATATTTTTTACATCCATTTAGTGTATAACTAGATTATATGTTGAAGATAAAGCTAAAAACAAAAATGAATTGTAGAAATTATAGCACTCGAAGAATAAATATCAAAATAATCAACATCATTTTTTGTGTATATCCTTTGGCTACTAATCTTGCTTTATATTTATCTGTAGATCCATCTAATTTTAATTTCCTTTTTAATATCCATTTGCATCTAATAGTTTTACAACCATGAGAGAAATCATGAAGTACAAAAACTTATTTGATAAGATAGAATATATTTCATTAATAATATCTTATTTCCAAAATGGTGTATCTATAGAATTCATAGCTTCATAAAAAATAGTAGGATCATTTTATAAAATAAATATTTCAATTAAAAGAGAATAAAAATCATCATATAAAATTTTCTCTTTTATAATTCTTATATATTTCTAATATTTTTCTCATTTTTATTGGTTAAAATAGTATCATCATTATTTATCATAGAATTTTCTATTGAAGATTCTTTTTGATTAATAGATTTTATAGTCTTATTTTTCATAGGAAATATATCTTCAAAAATTTAGCATTTCTAAATTCCATAATTGTATTAATAGAAATATCACTAATATCAGAGTTAATAATAAGAAATCTATAACTAAGACTATTAAGAGAATATCCAATGAATACACCATCTATAGTTTTAGATCCTAATTTTCTTTTTTTACACTCTGGAATAAATATTTTAGCTAAACAACTCCAAACTTTTAAATACTTCAAATTGGGTTTTCTTTTCTTTTTTTTTTTTTCAAAATTCAAAAGGTGTTTTATTAGAATCTTTATAAGGAACCCGATTTAAAATAAAACAAGCTGTTAACAAAGCTTCACCCCATAAATTATTTCGATAAATTTGATGAGATTAACATTGTATTTACCATATCAATTAATGTTCTTTTTTTTTGTTGTGCTACCCCTTTAGATTAAGAAAAATATGAAGGAGTAACTTGAAGTATAATATCATTTTCTTCACAAAAAATATTAAATAAAAGTAAAATATATTCCCCACCTCTATCCAAACTTAAAATTCTAATATTCTTATTTAATTAATTTTCCGCTTCTAATTTCTATTTCTTAAATATATCAAAAACTTTATCTTTAGTTTTGATTAAATAAACATAGGAAAATTTTTAAAAAATCATCAATAAAGGTAACAAAATATATTTTACCTCCTCTAGTCAAATAACCATTTAAATCACAAATATAATTAGGAATAAGATCTAATAAATAGTTTTGCTTAAAAGAGATAGGTTTAAATGATTTTTTTATTTATTTTGCTCAAGAACAAATTTCACATTTCACATTTTTATTTATATTATTTTTAGATATTAAATATATATGCATCATTCTTTTAATTGTTTTGTAGTTTACATGTCCTAATCTTGCATGCCAAATGTTAGACAAAAAATTAATGAATCAAAAGGATTTAAGCAAAACACTTTATTGCTAGAAAATGACAAATTTAATTTAAATAAATTGTTACATATCACAAATGATTAACTTAACTTTATTTGACTCAAAAATTAGACGATAACTATGTTCAATAAGTAGTGAACCACTAATTAAATTTATCATAATATTTGGTACATACAAAATTGAATATAATTTTAAATATTTTTCTGATGTGGATTTTAGATTAATATCTCCTTCTCCAACCACACTAGCTAATGCTCCATTGCTTATGCTTATATTTCCTCTTGGTGTATCCTGGTAGGAAGAAAATTAAGATTTATCAAAACTCACATATATGGTTGTCTCGGTATCTATCCACTAATTGATAGAATAATATGCAAAATTAATTTCAAATGATAGGCTAACATACCTCAAAGGAAGAGAATCACTGGCATTGGAAGTGATCTATTTTGCTCAAAGGTCTTGTTATTTTCTTTGGATGTCTTATCTTTTCGATAATAACAAGCCTTTATAAAATGGTTGGTTCTCCCGCATACCCAACATTAAATCTCATTATATTTTTTTCTTTTTATTGCTAGACTTGTGTAAAATTTATTACTTGAACTTTTTATTAAATAATTTAAAAATTTTCTTTTTAAAATTACTCTTTTTCGTTAAATTGACATGTGTTTGAGATAAAATTTTATTAAGAGTTTTATCTTTTTTTAAAAAAAAAAAATTTATTCTAAGTGCAATAATAAGATCTTGAAGAGACATTTTATTTCTATTTTTTTAGTGTTTGTGCAAATTGACTCTATAATTGTGGTAATTTCTTATAATCGATGCAACTATAAATACTTCTGTCATGCTTTTGCAATATTTTTTTAGATCATAAATAATATCTTGAATTTCATTTACTCGATCTAATACAGTGCGAGAATTACTCATTTTATATTTATTGAATGATTCAACTGAAAGTTTTTCTAGACTTATATCTTCATTTCCATATTTTGATTCAAGTGCTTTCCAAAGCTCAGAAGAATATGTTGATGTACAAAATGTATCATAAAGATGATCGAAAAGAACACTAAAAATGAGTCCAAAATAAATAAAATCAATATATTGTAGAGTTTTTCCTTTTCTTAACCCTTCACTAGAAGAAGAATTATTTTCTCTTTCCAAATTAGTTTTGGATGAAGGAGAATTATATATTGTAGAAATTAATCCTAAACATATTAACCAATATATAATTTTCTTTTGTCATCTTTTTAAAATGTGTTCATGTAAACTTTTTCGGCTTACCATTATCATGATGAAGCGATATTTATGTGGACATATTTTTTTATTGGTGAAAATGATTAAAGAAAAATATTTTGATCTACTCTAAGATTGTTAGAGCTATAAGAAAATAAATTAACAATTAAGAAATAAATTTAACACAACTAAGTAAATAAAAAATTAAAGTATTGAGATTGAAATTACGTGGGAGGGAGGCATGCCGATGACACTATCCTTAAAGTAGATCAAGCCTTAGGTGCACTAATTTATGGATTCAGTTCACTTGCCTTGATTGCGCGTGCACCATGATTGATTAACAAAACTTCGAATTAATCGCATGTCTCTTATTGCTCAAAATGAGATTAAGAAAATGACAAGAAAATATGTGAATGAAAAAAGAAAGAGAGAATATTTAGATTTTTCTCATATCATTATTAGTTATTATTTTAAATTATAAATTTATTAATTTATGTAATATGTTATAATATTAATTTTTAATATAATTATAATAACATTATAAGTTATAACGTTATATTTATATATTTTTATTCATAATAGCATTAACTCTAATATAACAATATTTAATGTGCATTTTATTAAGAGAAAAATTATGATGAATTAAACAAGTGAGAAAGTGAAATCAATTGAATAGGCATAGAGGTTGTTGACAATAGAGAGAGTTAAACTTGGTGGCTATAATAGATGTTATGATTAGTGACAAATTGACAATAATTTTAATGTCGATAACAAGCCTCAACATTGATATCAATAACAAGCATTAGAATTTTGTCGATGTTAAGCATCAATATTGGTTTCGATGGTAGGCACTTTATTAGAGTTGATGCAACATGTTGTCTTATTAGCATAGCCATATTTTAGTAATGTTAGTGATGACAAACATTAGTCTTGGTAACAATGATGAGTGTCAATTTTGATGGTGATGATGGACATCAACCTTTTTGGCATTTCTAAGTGCTGGTATTGGTGATGATAACGAGTGTTTATGCATTCATCAACAAGCATTAGATGATGAAAAGCAAAATATAATTCTAAATACTTTTCTAATGAATCCTCATTGTGGCCTTTTTGAGACATGTTGACCTCACTTTTAGAGTGAGTTCTCAACTTTCTCATCATAGATCTAGAACTCTTATAGACACTAAGAGTTTCTTAATCTTAAGACACTTCTAGTGATTAGGTGAACACTTAACCTAAGTCTAGAGACTTTGAAGGGTTAGTCATAGAAATAGTTTATGCCTCAGGGACTTAGGAAAACTTGCCTACCCTATGGCCTAAACCCAATTCATGCTTTCCTTCTCAAACCAAATCTCAAATTTATACCAAACCAAATTTCCAAGACTTATAATCAATCCCATGATCAAATTCAAGTTCAAGATTCTCCATAAAACCCTATGATTAAATTCAAAACCCTTCCTATGCCCTTTAATTTCATCCTATGGACATAGCCTTAACCAAATTCAAATCAATCTCGATTCAATTGATTTTCTCAAGAGATCAATTCAATCCTTCAATTATTTACCAAATACAAATCCAAATTCCAAACCAAATAAATCAATCTCAAATCAATTCCAAAAATTCCAAATTTCCCTTTTAAGCCTTATGACTCACTCTCATAAGCTTAATCAAATCTCAACCCAAATTATCCCAAACTTGATTGATTTCTTTATAAATCAATTATTCCTTTATTTATATTCATAAATATAAATGAAATCCAAACTCAAATAGCCAAAGCCAAATCAAACTAAATCAAACCAAGCAAAAATCTCTTCTTAAGCCCTATGGACCTACCTCCATAGGCTTAATAAAATCTTAAACCAAATCAATCTAAAATCAATTGATTTCTTTACAAATTAATTATTCATTCTTTTATATTCACAAATATAAATGATGCCCACCCTCCAATTATCAAAAATAAATCAAACTAAATCAATTCCCCACTTAAGCCTTTTTGACCTACATCCTTAAGCTTGGTCAAATTTGCTTTTAAATCACTCCAAACTCAAGTGATTTTCTAATAACTCATTTATATCTTTATTTATATCCCCAAGTATAAATGAAATATAAATTCAAATAGCCAAAATCAAATCCAAAATTAAGCCAAATCCCAGTTCAATCCTTTTTAGCCAATTTCTTGAACTTAGCCAAATCCTATCCAAATCAACCAAAACTAATGGATTTTCTCTTAAATCAATCATTCCTTTAATAATTTAGCCAAATATAAACATAAACTATAATTATCAAATCAAACTCAAATCAACCCAAGTCAAGCCCAAGTTAGCCTTTTTGACTTGAAAATTTTAAATGAGTCAAAATCTATTAGACTCCAAATTGATTGTAGTTGGATTTATTTTTCAACCCTAGGCTTGTATGTGAGTTCAACTAAACTTGAATCAAGCCAAAACCAAACCAATTAACCCATTTAGGTCCACTTGACCCAAAGTGACCTAAAAGACCTTTTTGAATCAAGTTCTAATCCAACCCAAATTAGATTGAACCAAGCCCATCCAAACCTCATATCATGATCAACAATCATCATGAGATGATCAATCACCTCAATTGGGTCAAACCAAGCCAACTTGATTCTTTGACCAAGTCAACCTTTAGCCCAAATAAAACCTAAACTAGCCAAAACTCACCATACACCAAATTAATTGAAACCATTTATTCAAAATAATTCATAATCAATAATTGAACATGATCAAACCATCAATTGATCCAAACCAAGTCCAATTGATCATTTGACCTAAGTTGACCCAAATTGGCCTAAAAAGTAAAATGGGCCAAATCATGATTTAACCCAATTTGATTGCTACCAATGGCTCAAGTTCATTTCAAATCATTTATTGAACTTGACTAAAGTCATAATTGAACCCAATTTGACCAATTAATCAACTTAACTCAACCTAGTCCAATACCTAAAAGGTCAAATTAGCCAAAATCTAAATTAAACCCAAATCAAATCAAACCAAAGCATACAATTATTTTTAATTAACCAATTGAACAGGAACTAACACCTAACATAACCCAATTTGGTCAAATTTATCAAATTGGCCAACTTAGCCCATTTGACCTATTTGAATCCAAATTAGCCAAAATCAAATCCAAAAATTAATCAAAACCACTTAAATCAAAACTCTTCAAATCATCATTTAAACCTAACCCAAGCATTGGATTGACTCAATTTGACCAATTGGTCAACCCAACCCAACATGAATCCATATGAACCCATTTGACTAAATGAAGCCTAAGCACCCAAAATGAACTTATAGGACCCTGGTGGCTGACCAAACCCGACCCAAATTGGCCCTAGGTCAGCCCAAAATCTTCCCATAAGCAAAATGGGCCCCACCCAAGGGGATTAGCCATTGGACAAACTTCTTCACATATGATTCCTCCACCATTTGGCAAAGTCCACTTCCCATCACATGGGCAGTCATCCAATTGCTAAATGGAGTAAGCCTAATCTTCTTAACCCACTCTAAGCTCACTAAGATCAGCCATGGACCAAAAAAAACCCAACCTCTTCCCCTTTACTCCAAACTGAGCACCCCATGGACAATGGAAATAAGATCTCCCCCATATCATACATTGAGCCACCTCCCAAGACTTCCCCCACTCCTGGCGAGCCACGTGGACCAGATGGACACAAGTCCAACAATCTAACGGCGGCTGACCGATGAGAAAATGTGATTGAATCTTATTCGTCCACCTCAGCAATTGAGGGGATATACCCCATCAATTCGAATGGGAAATGAAGCATTCAACTTTGTTTGAGCCAGGGAGAGTGAAGAAGAGTCTCCCACAACCATTCCCCAAGCTCCCATGCTCCCCCATTTTCTCTTTTCTCGGTTTTACATCAAACTGAAAGAGGGGATGGTGCCTTCAATCCAAACTCTTCCATTTCTTCATCAAACTTCAATTCCTCTTGCACAAACTATCCTCGTGTGTCATCGAAGCCATTCAAGCCTTTTTCCAAGCTTCCAAGCTACAGGAGATAGGAGTTCGACCAAGACCGATCACCTATGCCTAGGGGTGTGCATTTGGTTGATTTGGATGGATTGGATGATAAATTTTTAAAACCGATTGGTTTTGGATTCCTAAAAATATTGAACCAAAATGACCAAATAAAATGCAAAATCAAACAAACCAAATAATAATTTGGTTTGGTTATTTTGGTTTGATTTTGGATAAACTGAAGTTGGCTACATTTAAAAATTATTTGCATAATTTTTTATTGTATAATTAACAAGCAATAAGAAAAACAATATAAATATAATAAAAAAAATGCAATTAACTACTTCATGCGCTAAAAAAATATTTAAAACTATTTTTTACTTACTTGAACAATGTTTTGAACTTAGAAGTTGATGGAACCATTTTACCATATTATGAGACTAAAATATTTTGAAAAATTGATAATGATCATCTAAAAGCACCTACCAAAAAGTGTATCATATAATGGGAGCAAGCCTATTATACATAAATTAATAATATCACATTACATATAATTATTTTGGTTTATTTGGTTCCATCCAAAATTTTATTTAACAAACCGATCCAAAAACCAAAAACCAAAGTTTTCATTAATTAAAACCAAAATTCAAATTACTAAGTTCAAAACCGAACCAAATTACTCAAAAACTTTGGTTCAGTTTGGTTTTTTGGTTAAAACCAAATAATGCACACCCCTACCTACGCCTCATGTGTTGGTCGTCCGAGCAAACCACTTCAAATCAAAGCTCGTGCAGCTTAACAGTTCTTTTTCTCTACCAGACGAAGCCTTCTCAATCATTGGAACCGCCAATCACAAGCTCTGGTGAGGTATGCCATTAAAACTGATCCTTGTATGAAAATGATTTGATCAGTTGTCAAGCAATGTTCCATGTCATGAGATTTCCACCGTTGGATTTCCTTATTTTTCCTCCTCGAAGGTGTGGGATTGATTTCATTTCCATTCGAGCTCGGATCGAGTGATGAACGATAGGCAGTCTCCGTCTCTCGTCGCTCAAGAGGAGATAGATCATGGGTCATCCGTTCCGCGTGATTGGAACAGACGACTCTAATTAGATCACACTTAGATCCCCTATATTTTCTCCTTAACCACAGGATTTAATTATGACTGTTCGATCTTAGGTCAGATAGTCCACGAGAAAGTGTGTCAAAACCCGACCACTCGCATGTGACAACTTAAATAACCTATCACGCTCCATATGGAAAGCTACATGCACTACAATGGGATTAGGTTTAATTAGGGCTATTTAATTAATTTTTAATGCTGAAACTTCCAAAATTCATAACTAATCATAGAAAAATTCAAAAATACAAATAAGAGTTCATTTTGAAGGTATTTCTAAGGAGAATCCAATAAAATTATTATTAATTAAAAGAATAGTAAATTTTGCTTAATTAAGATTTAATTAAAAATTTAATTAACTTAATTACTCTTTAATTAATCATCTGATTAATTTAAAACTTTCTAGAAATGTTTAAGGTATGACTTCTGCCTCCCCCATTTTTTTTAGAATTTATTAACTGATTAATTAGGTAATTAATTAGTTAAGCCTTAATTACTCTCTTAGCTTAATTAATGATAATTAATCAAATAAATAATGAATTGAACATTTAATTGAGTTTATTAGCTTATGTTAACAGAGGAGAAATTTAGAGAAATGGATTGGGATCCCTCATTCAATCGTTTCCTTAAGTCTTCTTCATTCCCTCTTTAAAATTAATTAATCAAAACCCATTAATTAATTAAGTAATTAAATTAATCAAAACCCAAATCATATCTGAACTTTAATTAACTAATTGAAAAGATTTAGGGATTGAGACTTAGGCTTCCTTTTTTTGTCTCTTTTCTTAAGTCCATTTCATATTGTTGATTAAGAATAATTAGAATTTAATTAGATAATTAATGAACTTAATTAACTTGTTTAAACTTATTTTTCCTAATTAACTCTTGGGTGGCTCTTTGGGTGTTCAATAACCTAAAGAGAGAGCTAATGAAATTATCGTTAGCTCACATGTATGAGAAAAATCATGAAAGTAAGTGAGTTCCTTAAGCTTAATTAATTAATAATTATGAGCTGATTGCATTAGGCCCCTTTTATTTCATAGAAGCATCGCTATTTACTTTTTTATTTATTTGTATATCATATTAGCTCATAATTATTTAATTAATTATCTTAAGTTGACATAGGTAAGGGTTAATAAATTGATTTAATTCATACTTAACTAATTAATAAAATCAACTTAATTGCTTTTCATTAAATCAAATTAGCTCACACATATGGGGAATGTGATTAAGATTAGCAAATCTCGTTCACATCCCTTTAATCAAATCAAGCATGAAATCAAAATGGCTTTAAAAAACTTTGGTTTATTTTAAATAAATTTATTTAATGTGATTGTCCTTATGAATTAGTTGGATTGAATGAAATTACATGCTTGTGTTTCTTTATTTCTTTCCAATCATGTTAAAATATTGTATGCCACTTATAGTCATGCATTCATTTCTTTTAAAAATTAATTAAATGAAACGGTTTTTCTTTATGTCAAACTTGCATGTGTTGGCTAAATTAAAAATATGTGTGGATGTTAACACTATTAAATTGCAAATATATTTTCAGAAACTTATTAATGAATAATAATATATATTGTGAGTTTAGTTATACATACATAGGAGGTACATGTGAATATAAGCATAGTGTATAAAGTAAAGTTCCTTCCTTTCATTCATATGTTGATTTGCATAAATAAGAATGTTAGTGGGTATATTAGTCTGGACATTCCGGGAATGCATGGCTTTAAGTATCTCCAAGGAGGATCCTATCTCACTCCCCTGGTGCAAAATAATGGAGACGTACTTATTTGATTTCATTCTTATGTATTTTGACATTAGAATTTAGATAGATCTTTAATTTATTAACACAAATAAATCAATTAAATAAAACTCTACTTTTGCATGATTTTCTATTCTTATAGTGCTTATACATCCATATGTATTTAAGGATTGTGAGTATGTTAGTCTGGACATTCCGGGGATGCATGGCTTTAAGTAGTCCCAAGGAGGTTCCTATCTCACTCTCCTAGTGCAAAATAATAGTGACGTACTTGCTTAAAACTTTCATACATTTGAATGTGTATTTAGCTAATGAATGAACCCCCCGCCCCTCTTTTTCTATTAAAAAGACATGTATTCATATTTTGTTTAAGTGGTTGGATTGATTACTCATATGATTTAGAGTTCTTTTCGTATGCTTTTGTGTAAGAATTTAGATAGAACTTTAAATTAATATGATAAAATAATTCAACCAAATGAAATATCAATTCCAAGTACATTTGCTTACATTCATCATTTAAGTGTGCTAAGATATAAATTACATGTATAGTTATGTTTATGACTTGATCATATGCTTACTATATATGATGGAAAAAAATGAAAAAATATGTGTTATGTAATAATATTTAATTTTAATTAATCTTAATATGCTTTCTTATTAAATGAGATTATTTAAAGTGAACCTAAACCTAGGATTAATTAAAATATGTAATAAGCTATTCATTAAAGGAAATTCATTCAATTAATTTACTTTAGATGTGACTTAAGGTAAGAATGAATGAGAGTGATCCCATCTTTTCTTCTCTTTATAACACTTAATTTTTTAGTGTAGATCAAGTGAAATAAAAGAAATGTTAAGTAAAACTTACAAAATAATTAAATCACTTAAAGTGAGATCACCCTTTATAATTAAATGCTCTTCACACTTAGAGAATTTCAACTCTGAAGCCTAGTTAGGACATACCACATAAGCTATAATACACACACATTATATTAAGTCATCATTTCAAGTATTATGTTAGGGCGGTGCCTAATTTGATGTATGTTTAGTTTTATGATGTATTGTTGTATACTGGATATTAGAATGTATGCTCCGTAGACTGGATGTTAGGCCGTGATTAGCCTAATTATATTTTTTTATATGAGATTGTGCTTAAGGGGCGCTTAAAATAAATATAAATGATATCTTTTATAGGTTGCTTAACCCCTAAGCATAATCTAAGTTAAGACAGGTGGATTTGGTTACCCATGTGCAGGGTGTTAAGTCTAAATTATATATATAACTGCTTGGGTTGTATGGTGTGTTTAGCTAACACTTGTCTTTCATGTGTAGTTAGATTTACTTTTCCTATTTTTGATGTAATTTTGTATTAGAATTAGGATTAGTGTTATGGGGATTAGATGAGCGAGGCTAGAAGGTTTGTCTTAGAGCCCCTGATGCCTTGAAGCAAGCAAATCCAAAAGAGAAATGAAAGAGACATGAAGAAAGAAGAGAAGAAGACCCCCCATAGCATTTATTTATTTATATTTGTAATTATTATTTCATATATTGGGTCATATAAGGGTAGAGCTTGGCTACCCATTTCTCTTTTCAGGTTGTACAACAATACCCAATCGCATCGGCCTATTATTCTTTTATGTTGGGTTTATAAATTGTTTGATGCTTTGCTTACAATTGTGTAATAAAAATGACATGTATTTTTCTGATTTTTTCATGTATGATGATTTAATTGTGGCCTCGATCTAGTGTAGCTATTAGGGAAAAATAAACTTTCTACTCCAACTACAACTCATAACTAATTTTCTAAATAACACATAACCTCATTTAAAGCCCAAGTATTAAATCAAGATAATTAAAAGATTTAGCAACTCTTTAGCTGGATATGATTTGCTTAAGATCATGCATGTCATCTTATTTCACTTTTGCTAAAAGAGGGTTTTCATCCTTACACGATAAGGGAAGACTTGACCTTTGAGGGTCTCCTTTGTGGAGGAAAACACCTCTTTCTCTCTGATTTAGTCAATAATCTCATTTCATCATGCATTTAGACATGTAAAAAATATTATGATCTTTTTCAAAATAAAGAGTCCAAAATCAAATAAAAATTGATAAAATTTGCATTAGACTAAGTCATTATTCATATCACTCATGCTCTAGTATCTTAGAAAGTAAGTTTAAGGACCTTAATTTTCTTTCTAATAATAACAACCTAACCATTTTCAAAACATATGACTTGACCACATGATTTTAAAGCATATGAGGAGTTAGTTGACTGCCACTTCAAGCAATTATAAGTCTAGCAGTCGAGTGATTTACCCTCTCTTATGGAGGTAAATATTAAACCAATTTTTGCCTTAGATTTAGGATGTTCTTTGGCCCTCGCTAAAGCTCCCTAGATTTAGGATATGAGATTGTTGTTTTCCCTCGAGCTACAAGCATAAATACTCACTTCTTAGCAGGGCGGAACCAACCACTTTTTTCAGGGTGGGCAAGCTAATTATCAAAATTTCAAACAAAATTTTTTATTATCATTTATTAAATTTTAAAATTAATATTAAATTTATTATCTTTTTCATAATTTAAATATTGAAACATTTAAATATAAATCATATTTTTATATAAGATTTATAATAATTTCATTTTATTTCATAAAATATAAACAATATATATATATATATATATATATATATATATATATATATATATATATATATATATATATATATATATATATATATATATATATATATATATATATATATATATAAAATTATTAATTCTAGTTTTCACAAAATTTTAATCAATTAAAGTTTGAGAGAAATCTCAATTAGGATTTATGTGAGTTGTTAAGTTTTAAATATTGATCAAAATATTTAATAAAAAAATATTTTTTATTATTAAGATCTAAATGAGTAAATTATTAGTAATAAAAATAATTAAATGTATAATAAATAATTATTTAAATAATATTAAATAAAGAAAAAATTTAACTAATAAAATGAAAAAAATTTGTCTTTATTGGGCAAGACTTTTTATTATGATGGGCAAAATTATTATTTTTTTTAAAAAACAATAATATAAAAAAAATTGAGGATGGGCAATTGCCCACCCTCACTTAAGGGTGGATCTGCCCATGCCTCTTAGGCATTCCCACAATCTTATATTGTGGGATTATAAGTTCTAGTTTTCTAATAAATTTCAACTCAAATAAATAATTCTCTTCAATTTCAAATATATAAAGCTCAACCATATGAGCATTCTAATCTATCCCACTTGATCTTCTAAATATAGCCAATTTATTGATAGTTCTATCTTTGAAATTTTTGGAGATAAGAATTGTCTACTTTAATTGAGAGTATTCCTAAGGAACTCACCTTCCTTAGGATGTAATTAACTATGGGGGCTTGCCCCCATAGGAAACTTTAGAACCCAGTTTAATAAATCCTACTTTACTCATCCGTGTAAGGTAGAAGAAAAATCTCTAGTATATTCAAAGACCCATTATGCCTTAAGAGTCCTTATTAGGTGATTTATATCTTTGAGATAATGCATTATTCCTTAATATTGTACTTGATCAACTCAATAAGTACACCTTCAGATCTGAGTGGTATCCCCCATTTATACAAATCGAAAACAAACACCACAATACTTTATCATTTGTCTTTTTGGTCTCATTAAATGTGTAGAAGTAAGTCATATTTATATATTTTTAGAATAGGACTTAATCATCATCTTGATTAACATTTATATGGAGTTAGTTATGCAATATTTTTAGATATCTAAATGCATCTATGATAACATGATTAAATGATCTTAGGCTTTTCAAATTCATTTTATTGACACTAATTTTGATTATAAGCACACAATTATTAAAGGTTATTTGATTTCTTAAATGATCTCGTGAACTTTCTAGTCATAATAATGAGTTATTGATTTAAATTAATATTGATTTGTATTAACCTTTTTTTATCATTGTGCTGCTTAATCAATAATACATTTACTTTGACTATAAATTTGCTTAGAAAAACAAATGTATATTATCTCAAAGTCTGTCTCATAAGTTTCTAATTTAAATATTTAGATGTTTTAAGCTTTGCAAATTTATAACAAAATTCACATTTATTAGATGACTTTTTTGATAATGTATTAAATAAAAAATCATGATTGCCATCTTCGACAAGAGTATGAAAGACAATCTTATTTTAATATAACTTATCATCAATTTATATATATTATTTCTTTAATTGTATTGCATTCTTTGAACTGGAATGCTAAATTTTTGAAATCTGTTTGGCTTATGCTTTAAATACTTACTTTTAAAATAGTGTCAATCTCTCTCTCTCTCTCTCTCTCTCTCTCTCTCTCTCTCTCTCTCTCGCTCTTAAAGTTATATCATGCTCTCTTAACATGAAATTTAATACTTATGTTTGGCATATCAATAAAGAAGGTTAAAGTACGTTTTTTTGGATGCTTTCAATTTCAAATATATTTTTATTGAAAATTTTTTCTTCGAAATAATTATTTTATCTATACCGTAACTCAAACTATATTATAACTATCTCTAGTCATTAGCCCACATTGATAGGCCCAAGTAGTCCAGCGCTTTTCACTCAATAAGCCCAATAACCTCTTAACTATCGTTTGTCTCAGCCCATTCTCATCACAAACGTGCACTTCTAGATCCTCGCTCTTGGAACCAAGATATTTACGAGAATCAAATGCCAAAAAAGAAAAGGTCGAAAAGAATAATAAAAAGACGGAAAATTTACGTACATAATATATAATTCTTATGCATTTACATATTTACATTTAAAATTTGATATTTATAAATATAATATTTATTTTATACTCAAACGTGCACTTCTAGATCCTCGCTCTTGGAACCAAGATATTTACGAGTATCAAATGCCAAAAAAGAAAAGGTCGAAAAGAATAATAAAAGACGGAAAATTTACGTACATAATATATAATTCTTATGCATTTACATATTTACATTTAAAATTTGATATTTATAAATATAATATTTATTTTATACTCAAACGTGCACTTCTAGATCCTCGCTCTTGGAACCAAGATATTTACGAGTATCAAATGCCAAAAAAGAAAAGGTCGAAAAGAATAATAAAAAGACGGAAAATTTACGTACATAATATATAATTCTTATGCATTTACATATTTACATTTAAAATTTGATATTTATAAATATAATATTTTTTTTATACTTTAAAATATAAATTTTACTTAAAAAATTAAAAAAAAGTATTATTTTTATTATAATAATAAAGATTTAAATATTATATATATATATATATATATATATATATATATATATATATATATATATATATATATATATATATATATATATATATATATATATATATATATATATTCCTCAATGATCAATTATAATCGCTAAATATCGATTGTTGCTTATGAGTTCCTTTGTTTCAATAAGAATTTTAAAAATTCAGATTAGATCTATCAATCTTATTGGTCCAATCATAAATCCATCATCCTCCTACTCAAAATAAGCAGTTGGAAAGTATATTTTAAATAAAATTTAATTAAACTATCATATTTTAAAACATTGATTTAAAATTATATTTAAAATATTAAGAGTAAAGTATTTTGTGTCCAAATAACACATATTAAATTAGTGAAAAATATCATTATTATTTTCTTACTACATTATTTAAATCCCATTGAAATAATATTAAAATAATTTTAAAATTTATTACATAGTCCTTTCACTTTAATTTTGATTGAACTAATGAATTTTTTTTTTTTACGGGGTTCAAAATATGATCAGATTTTTAAAATGGCTACAACTGTTATTATAGATAATTTTAAAGCAAAGTAAATAATGTGCGTCCAGAGGTGAATTCGCATACATCTGTCCACGCAACTGCTGGTTGGTAAATGCAAACTGTAAATCCATCGCCCTATATGAGTTTCATGAATAATAAAGGCAATTTTTTTAAATTAAGTATGATTAGAAGTTTAATTAGGTAATTAAGTATTAACAAAAAAAATTTAAGAATAGATATAGTTGCCCAATTAGTGGCATATGCCACGCGTGACGCATTCGCCTGAAAGGTCGCTTTAATTAAGCGACCGGCCGTGTTGATTTTATGTGAAGCTCCCAATTAGGACGACTTGCTTGTGTTATTTTTTTTGTGTGATCAGGTATAGTAATGAAAGAGAACCGGAATTTTGGCATACATAGAGTTCCGTACTCATCAAACAAATCTTAATTCTTAAATTTTTATTCTTCTAAAAAGTAGAGAGTAATAAACCTACTTTAAAAATAAAGAAAAAAGTACAATTTAAACTTGAAATGGTTGACCGATCAAGTTGATAATATTTAATGGATGACAATCATATATGAAGTTAACCAATTTATTTGAAATGAGCGAATAATAAGTTCATTATGACATAACCAAATTTAACGGTACATGACTCTCAAGTTTGTAATGAAATAGATAAATAAAATGTAGTAAATAAAAAGTATAATGTCCTAAACCCTATACCGGTGTGACAAGCTTTCCTCCGTTCTGCGGAATCGCACTACCCTGGTGTGCCGGGTGCACGAGATGGGCGATCACGCGTGATGGTGGCCCTCTCGCAAGATCCTTGGCGGGCGCCATATCATCTGATGGAAGATAGCCGCGACTCATATGTGGCGACATGTGGACTGACGGATTGAAGGACTGGATCGGAAGTAGATGGCGGCTCCGGGTGGTTCACCTCTATAAACACCGATCCGTAATATGTGTCACCAATATACGCCATCCGTCTCTGATATCACCATACTATCAACACATTCGTAAGGTGATCATCCATGACCGGTATGGTGAAAGATGTCCCGAAGTCGCTGATATGCTCGCTATAAAAAAAAAAGTATGTAAAATTAACACTTACATAAATATTGAATTGGATGAATACTTATATTTAACTTACATAAATACGCTCCATGGTTCTAGTAGTAAGTGGTGAGGATCTGTCGGCGTGACCAAATAGAGAAACTCGCTCGAACCGACATGTCGGGCGATATGTCTTCTGTCCACATCCTCATCTAGGCCCTCGACAAGGCAATCCTCCGCTCTCTCCCAAAGAATGTGTGACGATGGTAATCAACCCGTGACATCCGCTTTATCCAACCATCGACCCTTTGGAAACTAGGGTCAACAGCTACATCTACTGGGAATAAGGTCGTCGGGCGACTCTGTCGGTAAATGCCACTCGACCCTCTTCCGATAAGAGGACTGTTAACCATATGTCGAGCAGAGCATGTATCGATATGGTCGTGATCTACTCATTTACTCATCACCTACACATATAGTAAAATTATGTTAAAACATAATTTGCATGATATTTGAACTAAAGTGTTATCTGCAGATCCATGTGTTTGCCGCAGTATTCATTTATTTAGTACCTGCAACATTTGCCATTGGTACAACAAATATACTTTCATTCCATCCGCAGAAAAAAATAGTTTAAACATATATATATATATATTAAACATATATATATATATATATATTATATATATATATATATATATATATATATATATATATATATATGTATATGCTTTAATATATATATATATATATATATATATATATATATGCCTATATATATATATATATATATATTATAATTTGAAAGTAAATTAACCACATACCCAATTAATAGACCATGCTGGAAGGGATACATTAGTGGGTCTTTCATGAATATTAGTTAAACTGAAGGAGGTGTGAGAAAATGTTGCCTTTGGGATTTATTGATTTGCGACTCCATATAGATGAGCTAATTTTTTATACAAAACATTAACATTGAATTTGACTCCATTCTATAATCTCTCAGGTTTGGATCAATCTCGTGCTGATTCGTATAATGAAGTGTATAATTTTACTACACGATATTACGCACTAGCTGATCGTCATGATTTTCACCGACTCTTGATATTCAAGCACGCGTCTGCTGCTCTGCTGAAATGCCACTTATAGGGCCTGTGTCTTTGTACATACCGTGTAGTTCTAGTTAGAGATAACTATTTGGAATTGATTATTATATGCACCATCAATAGCAAATTGCACTCTTTACTTGCACATACCTTCAACAAGGTCATTTGAATTTCAATTTCATCTGTTAGGCGGTTTATTAGATGGTAATCAGTAAACATCGTTGTCCCACTTGTCGTAGTTTAACACATCGGACATACTGGTTTGTGGACAACATATACTCTCCTCGATATTGTAAAATGAGTTATTTTTTGATTATATTTGTATATATTCTCAGCGATAGCTTCTAACGGCGAGAGCGGTCATCATCATTAATATCCGCCGGACTCGCGAGCCACTTACTCATAGTCGATACTCATCTTCGGCCACTCGAGGCACATCGGTTCATCCGAGCGATATAGACATCGTCGTGTCATATAACTTATAAGTTGAGCAACAAATTATCATATTAATTATTACAAGTATAATCAAATGTTGACCATACTTGCACGGGAATCAACTCATCAAAGTGTTGTATCCCGGAGGTGCTTGTGCGATGAAATCCGTGTATCGTTCTTAATATCGACCTTACTACGTCGGTGATGTGGATGCAATATTAACATCTTCCACTTGACATACAACCAACATCGGCGGGAAGCTTCGTCAAGTGTAACTTCATAAGCGTCGTCGGATATTACTGACGTATAAATTCACCCATAACGACTTCTTAGAGTGGCGTGGCGCTGGATCAATGTGCAAGATTCTCATAATTCGTTGCTTCAATTCCGTAAGGTCTTGTGACGAACTAGACGATTTACCTCCCAGTAACTTGGGTGACGCTCATCGATATTTAATTCACCTCCATAGAAAAGGATCAGTGAAACAAATTCTCTGTTTATTCTTGCCAAACAAACTATATAGCTACTTAACACCTGAATAATTGCAACGCCTACGCAAACATACAACTCAAAACCTAAACAAAAGTCTAAAAATACTACTCAAATTCCTACCATACATACTCCATTACTTTATAAATTGATAGAAGTAGGGATTTACCGTGAGTTTACAAATAGCGACGGGGATGTGCGCAAAAACAAGTCAAATCCGCCATAGGTAACGAAATGTGTAGGAAGCTAATGTTGGCTTCGAACCACATGAGAGAGGAAAGTGTCAAAGTAAGCGGTTGTCGGCAAGAAAAATAAGTTCATTTTGATACGGGGAGCGACACAATCTGAGGTTGGAGATCATGGCGGGTCGGAAGCTCCGATGTTGCGAAGCGGTCGGATCTGCGAGCTCGAGCTGAGTCAGGAGGAATGTGAACAACGTCGAAACAGAGGTATTAGGGTCGATCGGGTTGATCGACTAAATTGAGCGTCAAACATAGCTACACGCGTCATGAGTGGTGGCCGATCATTAATTGGGCGACTATACATATTCTTAATTTTTTTTATTAATACTTAATTATCTAATTAAGCTTCTAACCATACTTAGTTTAAAAAAATTGCCAATAATAAATACAGAAGTGAACAAAAATGAATAATAATTTTCGTTCATTGGTGAAAAATTAAAGGGGAAATTATTGAAAAATGTGATTTTACAACAAACAAATAAATAAATAAATAAATAAATATATATATATATATATATATATATATATATATATATATATATATATATATATATATAAATGAATTTGATGAATTTATTTATTTATGTTTTTGTGTGTAAAGAAAGAAAATTTATTAAGTACGAAGTGTGGATATAATTTTTACATGCAGACTCCAATAATATAGCACTCAGTCAATACACAACATAGTTGTTATGTATTGTCTGTAAAGTGCCTTGTATTGACCGTGAAATGCTATGTTTTACTGTGAATATAAATACTATGTATTACCGTATAGTTAATATTATATCAATATATAATAATACACTACTTTTTATAATTCATACATGTCCAATTGTTACATACACGTTATGTTATTATGATTTAGATGTATAGTTGCAATCGTACTCCGCTTGTAATAATCTTTCGCAAAGAAAATTCCATGCATATATTAATGTTGATATTTTCTAGAAATAATTTTGAATATTTATAATGATTATATATTTATAAAATATTTGAACAGCAGAGTAAAGAATGAAATTCATGAAAGTCAAATTTTTATGAAAGCAATACTTAATTTTCTCCAAATGCATGTCAATAATGTTTTGCTATGTTTGGAAAGTAAAATGACTTCTTTGTTGAATTTTAAATATTTTTAAATTTAACTATTGAGTGTTAAGAGTTAATTTGTAAATTTATATCTAGCGACATCTATGGTTTCAAAGACTTTCTTCACTAAAAAGGGCTCCTCATCATTTAGACTTTGGTAACTCTATCCAACATTTTAAAAAGCTAATGACATCATAAGCATTTAATATGAAATAATATTAAATTTCTTTTAAATTTGATGAAGCATCAATTTGATTTTTCTTGTAATGATCATTTTAACATTCATTCCTCAATGTAACTCATGCTTTAGGTTGCAAGATGAACATGATTGCTAAAAATTTAACAAATTATTAAACAATATTATATACATTTATTGTCATCAAATTAAATAATAAAATAAATATATTTATATATTCAATATAATATAGTAGAAATTCTTAAACTAAACTTCCCAATTTGATAGATAAAAAGTAAAATTTAATTAAAAATAATTCATTGATGAACATCATAATAATTAATAAATAGCCTATTAATGGAATGAGTTGACTTGTTTACAATTTTTTTTTACAGGATCATTATTTTTAAAAGTATTAATTAAAAGTATTTACAAACAAATTGGTTGAAGTTTGTGATTTACTAGGAGGATTTAAAAAGATTTTGGGAGATTTAACGCATAAATCAGTTAAAGAGATTCGAAGCAAAACGTTGAATATAAAAATATTTTGTCTGTTCTGACTCATTGATTGTGAATCAGTGAGCAGTATCGTTGACATACTTAATTTCTCACGATTTTGTTGACAAAATCTATTCAGCCAGCGTTTTACAAATGTTCAAAACTACGGTCGCGGTTGAAAATATTGATACAGATTTTGCTGTCGGACTCATTGTAAATGAGAACTTGATATCGTTGGAAGCGTAACGAAATTCTTCCTTTTATGATAAAATTTTGGTGATTCTAGATCTTACGGTTGTGACAAAATTTTGACCTTTTGATTTTGTTAGCATTTGTAAAAGCTGCAACTCATTTCGATTTTTGTCAACAAGTAGTGGAGAATTATATTCAACGATTTGATTGCAATGAAATCCTCTGCAAAATACTTAGATTTCTAAGTTTTTTAAAATAAATATTTCAGGAGATTAGGCGGCATGAACATGAATTAGCATAAATCCGTTCAAACGACATATGCTTTTTTTAAATTTTTTATTTTTTGTGCTTATTTAGCTAATTAGAATTTTAATTAGGATTAATATAAAATTTTAGCCAAAATTATAATATGGTTAAAGAAACTAATTTACATTTATATATGTTTTACCCATATTGTAAGTAAACTTCACAGCTGTGCTCGAGTCTTCCTATAAGGAAAATAATTTTCAAATCCATCAGCAGTTAGATGGTGATATATATTACAATTGCTTATTTAATTATTACGTCATGGTATATTATAAACAATAAATATTACAAAAATTTGAAGATATGAAGAGTGAAAAAGATTAAAAAAAATGGATGTCTTATTTATAAATCGATCAACATCGCATGCACACACATGGCGAGAAATATCTAAACCACTCCTTGCCAACCTAACATGATGGAACTCATATATTATAGCGCACTATAACATGGGAGTATAATAACGAGAAGAGAGGAGAAAGGAGAGAGAGAGAGAGAGAGAGAGAGTAATGCGTGTTCCCTCGCACTAAAGGCACGCATGATCCGATAACATGCATGGCACCTTCAGTTTCCCTTTCACACGAGCGGTGCCATTAAATCGCTGGCCCATTCTCTCAATGCCCTGCTTACAAAAAAACAGAGGAAGTTGTGAGAGAGAGAGAGAGAGAGAGAGAGAGGGAGAGAGAGTGAAGGGCATATGCATGCATGCCTTGATGGGCTATTAACTTCAATTATGATGGTAAACCCAGTCCCACCTTCCATTCATAGCCCATGACGTGGCCCACTGTGGGTCCACAACTCAATTTGACTAGACAATATGGGCCCAACTCAGCCAGACTCAGTAAACGAACAATTTTCAGCAATATTTCGAATCAGGAGTTTCCAATCAGTCCCTACTTGCATGGAATTTTTCTGATGAGTTTGACAATGAATCACCCTTCAATTCAATCCTCATGCAGCCTACAAGAAATTTTCTTATCATATATTCATTAAACATTGGAATAAGGTTGACAAATATATACCATATTCTATAAAGTAAGTAGCGATGATTTTTTTCGTTATGCTATATATACATTAAATACTACAATATGGCAGCAGGCTCAAATTAAATTTATAAAATATTATTGAACAATGCATTCTTATATAGCACAACAAAAATATATCACATAAAACTTTATCAAACCAAGTCATATTTATCATTGCATATCTTACAACCTTAGCCGACTTTATTCACTGTTTAATAAAAAAAGAAGCGAAGCAATCCAAGCTGGCCTCCCATCAAACGGAAAAGATACTGTGAAAGAAATCAAATTTAAGTGAATTCAGAAAAAGAAGAGGAGAAGAGGAGAAATAAAGAAAATTAATGGCTACAAAGGAAGAGGAAGAAGTTGGATGGAGTGTTAAGTAGAGGAAGGCTGTCATGTGCCTGCATGTGCAGAGTCCGGTAGCCACCATAACAGCTAAGCAAACGGGCCAAACGCTATCAAATCTCTCCCTCGTGGGTGTGGTCATGCTCTGCTTAATTGCCATTTACGTCTGCATTCATGCATCTAATTAGTAATCACATACCTTGATATGGATCTATAGCAACCTAATAAATTCATTTGTTTAGCTTAAGGGAGAGGGCTGGTGAGCTTTAGCCAGCTAAATTGATTTGGCGCCGCGTGTTAAACTCATGTGCTGGGAAACCGCACAAGCGTGAGATGGAAAGACGCATGGCGGTGGAACGATGGTGGATGTAACATCATTAGCTCAGGTTGATGTATGAACATTATTAGCGACTTATTGTTGAGGGTCGACTTAAACATTTATTGTTGCATATACTAAGAACAAAAGGAAAAGAGATTTCAGATAATTTGTTGTAAATATTTGCGGTGTGGAGGTCATTCTGAGAATCTGGATCAAGCTATGAGTTTCAAGAAGAACAAGCTTTTTTAATATGAAAAGAGAATGAAAATCCCGCACATATATACACATACATACATATTATAATCGATGTAAGTTTTTCAAGCAGGCATCATAATTATAAACAATTATATTTGGTCGGATTTTTTTTAAAATATGTGAGTAAATTTAATCGTAAACTAATAGAAATATTATATATATAAGAGTTTAAACTAATATTTTTTTATTTAAAAGCCTAACTCTCAATCACTAAGCTAAAACACCTTTCATATCTTTTATCTAATTTCATTGACAAATTAAACTAAACATTAATTGAGCATAGTAAAGTCAGCCTCTATTTTTCACCATCCTACAAATTAGAAAAATCAATACATTTGAAGTCGAATGTTTTCTTTCATTTCAACATATATAACGTCGTGAATTTCATAATACATAAATATAATATGTATTATATTACTCTGTATTAATATATATATATATAAATAAATATTAAGTATTATTATATAATTAATATTACATCAGCACATAATAATATATGATATTTTACAGTCAATACATAATAACTATAATTAAAATGTATGAAGCTACATCCGAATTCTGTACGGAATAATCTCTCTACAAATTAATGCATGCCAAAGAGTTCAAATTAGTTGCGTAGGAATGAGCAAGTTAAACTATTCAGTGTTTCATTAATTTTCTTCTAAAAAAATAGATTAATATTTAAAATTTTGGTATTTCAATAAATAGAAACAAATTTATATTTTGTTAAAATTTAAATGACTCGAACGAGAGTAAATGAGACTTATAATATAAATGATCATATCATTTTGAAGTTAAAATTTTAGATTATATAGCATTTATCTTAAATTAAAAAAATATATCTTAGGAACGCCAAAAGTACAGCTCAGATGATGGACCAACAATCTCATTCAGGCATGGTGCGTCTAAGACTGTCATATCTATTTATGGGGTTTTATGTTGTGGTCACCGTTCCATCACATGTGGATGCTTTACTCTCTCTCTCTCTCTCTCTCTCTCTCTCTCTCTCTCTCTCTCTCTATATATATATATATGATTTAAGATATATCATTATCCGAATTTTGTCATAAAAATAACTTTGGTATTTTTAAAAAAAATCAGTTTGTTTGGACACCGGAAATTCTTGGATTGAGTTGAATCATCTCAGAAAACTATACCATCAAAAGTAAGTACCTGACACATTTTGATGAATGCTGAGTCTTATGAAATTAATTCATGATATTTATCTGATATAGATGAGGTATTAGATAAATACCCATTAAAAATAATAATAACTGTAACCTATCAATTGATGGCATCATTGCACTAATCACAATAAAGGTGAATAGTCTTTCGATGTAGTTAATAATACGGACCTTACTTTATTTTAGTTTTATGTGATTATATTTAATTAGAACAGTTAATTACCTATTCATGATGATAAATTTATTATTTCTTTATTCAGTTTCAAGCTATTGTAGACTTTTCATTTCATTTTTTTTTTTAATTTTAATTATATGGCGTATTGATAAGGCTTAAAGGGTCATTTTAAGATAGCACACACCCTTAAAGCTAGTGTATTTTATTATTCAATGATTTTTTTTTTTTTTGAGTTCTTTATGATTAATTAATTTCTTGTGTGATAGTTTTTGTCAACCTTATTCTCTTATATATTCTAAATTGATATGACCTTCTCTCTCTTATATTAATTTTCATAAACCTTATTTATATGAGCCACATATACTCTCTCTCCTTTCTTCCTTTCTCTTCAACTCTCTCTCTCTCTCTCTCTTTCTACATAACTATCTTGATGAATGACTCTCTCACTCTTATCACTTTTAAATCTTTCAGTAATCTTTATTATATTAAAAAATTTAAAATAAAAAAACAAAAAATTCATAAGCTTTCATTTTAATTCAATCTTCTCATTTGAAAGTATCATTGAATTTAATTGAGTGGACGCAATTCAAAACTCTAAAGAGGGACTTATGTCAACACTCTTAGTGAAACTTATCATTTTGCCATCTCTATGATGTTAAAAGTGTGTGAAATACTTCTAAAAGGGATTTAAATCAAATATTTTGCATGTCTTATGAGGTCTATGAAGAACTTCAAAAGGACCACAAGGTTCTGAGGAACTCTAATGAAACATTGCATTATGCCTCCTTAGACTTAAGCCAATAAAGATTGTGACAATAATTATCTACTATTCAGTATTTTAAGCCTTATTATACAAGATGGCATATAGGATGTTTTAATTTAGATTTTTGGAAATTCTAAATTTTAGGAATTCTAAAAACATTGAGAATTTAGAAATTCTAAAAGCCTACAAAAATAATAAATCATTTTTTAAACCGTGCCTTTTGGTGAGCTTGTCATTAAACTTAATATTTTATTATGTTTCATATTTTTACATAATAGTTTTATTGATCAATGCCTATAAGAATTAATTTTTTGCTCACCCTCTATGGTATTTATTTTTGAGATGTGGGACACCACGTAGATCTTATGGGGTACTTATTGAAGTGATCGAGTACGACATTAAGGAATAATGTACTATCTCGAAAGATAAAAATCACCACCCTATAATGGACCTAATCACCTAATAAGGACTCTTAAGGCATGCAGGTCTTCGAATATACCATATATCTTATTTTAAGCTGGGTTCGTTAAGTTCCCTATGGAGGCAAGCCCCCATAGTTAATTACATCCTAAGGAATGAGAATTCCTTAAGAATACTCTCGATTAAAGTAGAAACAATTAGTCTCAAAGATTTGACTATCAAAGGATTGGCTATTTTAGAAAATTAAATGGGATAGATCAAAGAGAAGACTTATTATTGGAGTGAGATGGGTAAGGAATGCTGATATTAGGAAGCCAGTGAGCATTCCAATCTATCATATGGTTGGACTTTATATTTTTGAAATTGAAGAATTAATTATTTGAGTTGACATTTTATTAGAATACTTGGGACTTATAATCCACAACATAAGATTGTAAAAATGCACAGAGGTGAAGATTTATGCTTGTAGCCAGAAGGAAATAGCTACCTCGGATCTAAAGGAGCTTTGGCGAGCAAACACCTAAATCTAAGATGAAAATGGGTATATGGTTTACATCCACAAGAGAGAATAAATCCATTTTTGAACTTATTATATTGGGTGGCATAACTCCTCATACGCTTTAAATCCATGTAGGCAAGTCTTATGCTTTGCAAGATGGCTAAGCTCTTGTTTATTTAGAAAGGAGACTAAGTCCTTAAACTCACTCAATAAGAGACTAGAGCATGAGTGGTATGAATTCATTACTTAATCTAATGCAAATTTTATCAAAATTTATTTGATTCTTTTGGACTCTTTATTTTGACATTGGCTATGAAATTTTGTATGCCTAAATGCAAGAGAACTTGATTATGGGCCAAATCAAGAGAGAAATGGGTGTTCGTCCATTAAAGGCTCTCACAGGTTAAGCCTTTATTCTCTGGCACAGATGGATACCCCCTCTTAATAAGAGTGGAAGAATATGGCATGCATGATATTATATATTCATTTATCCAGCTAAGGGGTTGCTAAAATTTTATTATCTTGATTTAATTCCTAAACTTTATGGTGAGGTTATGAGTTATTTTAAATTTTAATTTCGAGTTATTAATTGGGGTAGAAAACTTAATTTTATCCTAAGAGCCTACCACATATAGGCCACACATTCAAACATCAAACATGAAGAAACTAGGAAAAGCATGTAATTCGAGTACGCAATCTAAATACAACATCAAATAGTTTTATAGACTACCGTAAAAGAATAAAATCTGATTGGTTCAGTACACCACGAAAGAGAAAAAAAGATTAGTATCACTCTACCCTCTGACGGATTACAAAATAATATATGCTATGGGGGTATCCTTTTCTTCATTTCTTCCTTCTCTTTCTTTTGATTTGATTTACTCCAAAGGCATCACAGGGCACCCTAGGAACTAAGCCTTCTGGCCATTGCTCATCCTAATCCCCCATAACACTAATCCTAATTCCTAATGTAAAATTACATTAAAATAAAAAGATAAATCTATACACAAATAAATGTTCATTAAACACACCATACAAGCGGTTATATGAATAATTTGGACTTAGCACACATGGGTAAGCCCACTGTCCATGAGTTATACTTAGAAAGCAACCCAAACACATTTACATCTTTATTACAACAACCCCTTAAGCACAACCCTTTGCAGAAAATATCATTAGGCTAATCATGACCTACCATCCAGTCTACGAGGCATACACCTGACATATAGTCTAAAATATTACATCACAAAATAAAACACAACATCATACATACAATGCCCAAACTTAGCATTAGAAGTGGTGACTTAGTATTCTAATATGTGTGCTTAAGGCTTATGTGACAAGACTTTACTAGGCTTCTTTAGTTTAAGTTTCAATTTGGAGTTTGAAATTATTTAACTTTTACCTTTGGGTGATTTCAATTTAAATGATTTAATGATTTATTTTTTATTTTTATTTCACTTTTATTTGGTTAAAATGATATTTAGGTTTTCAAGAATGAAGAGTAGAATGAATTTCATTTGTAGACAGAACTCACCCTATTTTACATCCTAACTCCTAAAGAGTCTAACTAAGGTCCTTAAGTATCTTAATTAACACATTTGAATTTACGCAATTCATTTGAGTTGATTTAGCATTTAGAATTTGAGTTTGTTTAAGTATTTGATTGATTGATTTTGGATTAGATACTTTGGTTTAATGAAATCTTGATAATTTAATATCCTTAATCTCTAATGAAGTTTAAGTTTGTTTAAATTCATGTGTTTTTGATTGATTAATTTTAGATTAGATGATTTGGTTTAATTAAATCTTGATAATTTAATATCCTTAATCTTTAATGAAGTTTAAGTTTGTTTAAATCCATGTATTTTTGATTAATTAATTTTAGATTAGATGCTTTGGTTTAATTAAATCTTGATAATTCAATATCCTTAATCTCTAATGAAGTTTAAGTTTGTTTAAATCCATGTATTTTTGATTGATTAATTTTAAATTAGATATTTTGGTTTAATTAAATCTTAATAATTTTTAATTTTAATGAAGTTTAAGTTTGTTTAAATCCATGTTTTTTGATTAGTTTAGATTAGATGTTTTTGTTTTTTTAAATCTTGATAATTCAATATCCTTTTTAAATTAATTCTTTTTCTTTGATTATGTTATGTGATTTAATTTTATGTTTATATGGTTCATTTATTTGTAGTTTGATCGGATTAGATTAATTGAGATTTTATTTTGATTTTAATTGAGTTTGATTCTTTGTAATTAGGATTTTATTTTTAATCTCATCCATTTGTCATGTTTATCAAAGTTTGGTTTGTATTTTGATTTCATACATTGGATAGTTAATTAGTTTATCTTATTTAAGTAGGTTGAATGAGATTTGATTTGATTACATTAAATTGATGAGAGTCTTAATTTAATTTAATTTGATTTAATTTATTGTCTATGGGTTTGCTTAGGTTCAATGTGATTATGTAATTAGTTTAATTGAAGTGTATTTATGTTAATTATAAAGATTTGTTTAATTTTCAATTTGATTTCATATTTGTTTAGATTAATGATGTAATTAATGACTTAATAATTTTGGTTTAATTTAGGTTTTGATTTATTTAATTGCATTTATGTTTGATTAAGTTTAAGTTTAATATGATTAATTTGATTGACTTAATTAGCTTATTTAAGATGTGATCAAATTAATTAGATTAATTAAGTGTTTGAATTTGATTTAAGTTAATTTGGTTCATTAAGATGATGGATTAATTCATTAGGTTTGCATTAATTAGGTGTTTATTCAATTGGATTAGCTTAAGGGTAATTAGTTTAATTAAGTGTGTTTAAGTTAATTATTAAATTAAATAAAGATTTATTTAATTTTTAATTTTAATTTTATATTTATTTAGATTAATGATGTAATTAACTTAATGATTTATGTTTAATTTAGGATTTGATTGGTATTTAATTGCATTTATGTTTGATTAAGTTTAAGTTTAATATGATTAATTTGATTTAATTAGTTTACTTGAGGGGTATGATCAATTATTAAACTAAATAAAGATTTGTTTATTTTTTTAATTTGATTTCATATTTATTTAGGTTAATGATGTAATTAATGACTTAATTATTTAAGTTTAAATTAGGATTTGATTACCATTTAATTATATTTTATTTTTAGTTAAGCTTAAGTTTAATATAATTAATTTGGTTAGCTTAATTAGTTTATTTAAGAGGTGTGATCAAATTAATTAGTAGATTAATTAAGTGTTTGATTTGAATTAATTTTAATGTGATTTATAAAATTAATTTGGTTCATTAAAATGATAGATTAATTCATTAAGTTTGCATTAATTAAATGTTTAATTAATTAAGTTTGATTAAGGGTAATTAAAATTTTTTAAATCATTTATTTAATTAATGACTTAATTTACATGTGAGTGATTTGATTTAGTCAAGTATTTTACTTAAGTTTGATTTGATTGAGGATTATTGTTATTACCATCATTATTGTTATATTGAATTAATTGTTTATTTTATTTCAATTAAGTTTGATTATTTATGATTAGAGTTTTATTTGATTTGATTCATTTATTATGTTTGCTTAATTTCATTAACATGTTTGATTTAGTTATTAGGTTAAAATATTTAATGGTTGATTAATTATCTTATTCTAAATGGATGTGATTTAATCATATGTTAATTAAGTTTACTTTAAATTTATTTGGTTTAATTTGATTAATATCAAATGATTATGTTGAATTGGTTTGTTAATCAATTTGATTTTTTTAGTTTATTTAACTAATAATTAATATTTAATTTATTTTAATTTGTTAAGTAGTCTTATTTAATTAAGATTCAATACTTAGTGTTGGTTTAACAAGGTTAGTATGATTTTACATTAAAGTTTTATTGATTTATTTAATTATGAGTTCAATTTTAAAATCTAATCATTTAATTGAATTTTATTAACTCAAATAGATTCAATTATGTTTAAATTCAATTTCATTTAGGGATACATGATACTTTTTTGGCCTAAGGTTTGATTACCAATCATTTGGGTATTACATCATTTCTGATTTTGATTTGGTATTTAAATTATTTTTAGATAATATTTTAATTAATTCTTTAATTGATTAAACTTTAATCTTAAGTATTTGTTCATTATGGATTGAAAATCACATTATTTTTTAAGAGTTTAGATGTCAAGTGATTTAAACCATTTTGAAGATTTTTTGTACAATTTTGGATTTTTAATTTATTTATTTTATTTAAAATATATAATATGAACTTCAAAATTTAATTTCTCCAAATCGAGAGGTCCTTTTCACTTGAGATTTTTTATGATAGGTGTATTTTAACTCTTATTTCAATCTCTAAAAATTTTAACTCAATCAAACTTATGTTTTTTAGGATAATTAATGAAATTTGATTTTTACTAAAACTAAAATTAAGTTAAAATATTTAGTAAATTTGGGGATTTTGGGTTTGTTGGATTCCTCTCGAAAAGATGAATCCAACGAGCCATTGTTTACAATATTTGATTAGGTATTTTATTTTATTAATGAAATTTTGAAGTTTTAGGTGGTTTAAATAATTTTTAAACTCAAAAAATCTGATTATTCTATTTTAGTCATCCATGCGGCGCATGGCGGATTAAACGCGTGCGTGTACGCACGCCCGCGTTATTGGCGTCGCGATCGGCGTATGCGGCGGAAAATGCGCGATCGATGATGTGTGTGGTTTGATCACCGATCGATCGAGATGGTCCATATCGAATCCACCGAGAGGCGGATCGCATCAACGGCGATTTGAGCGTGTTGCGACCGGGGCGGTCATAATGCATCAACTATTCGAATTGGACGGCGATCAACGCTCGTGGCCGTCGATCCATGGCGGTGGATGATGGCGTCTTGTCAAATGAAATAGTAAACAGGTTATTTTGGGAAAAATGAGAAATTCTAGATGAAAACTTGTTGGACTCGTTTTTCATCGATTCCACCGAAAAATTTCTAATTGGGATAATAAAACATAAAATGTGGATTATCTAGGATAAATTCTTGTGTAACAATCGTCACAAAAAATGAAGGATCTAGGTTTGGGTTTACCTGGGGATGGTTTTTTTGGTGGCGGTGAGATGACTCTCTAGGTATGTGAGGAAGCTTTAGAATGATTTTTAACTTTTGCCTCTCTTTGGAACATTGTCTTCTCCAATGTTCACCATTGTCTTGCCAGAAAAGCTTCTATTTATGTTTTGAGCTCAAAAATGACTAAAAGAGGTGGGGATGAGTTCTATTTTGCTTTGGAGAGCTCTTGGGAGCTGAATAGTGGTAGGAGGAAGAGAAGAGCCTCATTCACCCCTTTAATAGTATCGAAAATCCACTTTTTTTTTTGTCTCCAAAGTATTGTCATTTATTTGGGATAGTTGGGATAGTATTGATTGAGGACTTTGGATTTTATTCCAAAGTCCTCTTTATATGATGATCTCCATTGAATGCAAATATTGGGGAGGAGTTAAATGCATGTGATGGGAGAATTAAATGAGGTTGGGGAATCCTATGTGAGAGTTTTAGGGTTTGGGTTTTTGATCAACCCCCCAATGGGTCATGGCTTGGTTTCAAGGGATTTAACTTTGGGTCATATGGGTCATATTGGGTCATATTAGGTTAGGTTGACCAATTGGCTAAATTAGGTCAAATCAAGGCTTAGGTTAGGTTCAAATGATAATTTGAAGAGTTTTGGTATGATTAATTTAATTTAATTTGACTTAGAATTGATTTTGGCTCATTTGAAATCAAATGGGTCAAGTTGACCATTTTGATCAAAATTGGCCAAATTGGCTTGGGTTATGTGTTGATTCATGTTCAATTGGCTAATTGAAGATGAAAGTGGTTTTTGGTTTGAATCAATTTGGATTTAATTTGAATTTTAGCTAATTTGACTCTTTAGGTCAATTTGAGCTAGGTTGGGTCAAGTTGATGAATTGGTCAAATTAGACTCAATTATGGCTTTGGTTAAGTTCAATAATCAAATTGGAATGAACTTGAGCCATTGGTTGCAATTAATTTTGGTTAGATCATGATTTGACCCAATTTGGTCTTTTAGGATAATTTGGGTCAACTTGAATCAAATTGCCAATTGGGCTTGGTTTGGCTCAATTGGTAGTCAAGTCATATTTAAATATTAACTTTGGTTTGATTCAAATCATTAGTTTCAATTAATTTGGTATATGATGAGTTTTGTCTAGTTTTAGTTCATTTGGGCTAAGGGTTGACTTGGTCAAATAACTAAGTTGACTTGGTTTGACCCAATTGATTGCAATTGATCATGATGGGGTAATCAACAATCATGGTGGAAGGTTTTGGTGAGCTTGGTTCAATTTAATTTGGGTTGAATTGGAAGTTGGTTCAAATGGGTCCTTTAGGTCACTTCGGGTCAACTAGACCTAAGTGGGTCAATTAATTTGGTTTTGATTTGATTTGAGTTTAGTTGAACATATATATGAGCCCTGGATTGAAATATAAATTTAACGGCAATCAATTTGGAGTCCAATAAGTTTTGGCTCAATTGAAAGTTTTAAGTCAAAAGGGCTAAGTTAGGCTTGACTTGGGTTGACTTGAAATTGGTTTGATGATTGTAAGTTTTATTTATATTTGGATAAATGATTAAATGAATGATTGATTTGAGAGAAAATCCATTGGTTTTGACTTGATTTGGATAGAATTTGATTAAGTCCAAAGAATTAGCTAAAAAGGCTTAGATTGAGTTTGGATTTGATTTTCAATATAGTTTTAGTCATTTGAATTTGAATTTTATTTATATTTGTGAATATAAATGAAGGAATAATTGATTTATAAAGAAATCAATTGAGTTTAATTTGATCTAAATGGAGTTTTGGCTAAGCTTATGAATGTGGTTCATATGACTTAAGAAGGGTCTGAGGATTTGAATTTGATTTTAGGTTTCAATCATTTGGAGTCAAATTTGAATTTTAATTTGAGATTTTGTTTGAGATTTGAACTCAGTTCAATTTGAGAAGGTGTATAAGGAGTGGGTTTAGGCTGTAGGATAAGTTTTCCTTAAGTCCTAAGGCATAGCCTAATCCTATGGTTAACCTTTCTAAGTCTCTAGCTTAGGTTAAGTGCTCACCTAAAATCTAGAAGTGTCTTATGACTAAGGAGTTCTTAGTGTCTAGAAGAGTCCTAAGTCTAAGAAGAGGAGGTTAAGAGCTCACTCCAAAAGTGAGGTCAACACCCTCAAAGTAGATGCTCAGAGTTGCAAATCAAATATGACTTTATTGGTAAGTTAAAGAGCCACCTCCATGTTATTTTATTATTTATATGTATTATGTGAAGACTGTTATCTATCATTATTAGCAAGATGAAAGTTATAATTTTTTTTTCTTGCCATATTGTAAGTTCCCTAAAGATATGTATGTTTTTCTTAGCATGATGATGCAGTTTTTCAATGTACCTCAAGTCACTTAATATATAAATGATTCTAAGCTAAATAGGTAATTTTTAGACACACATAAACCTTTTTTAATACTCTGTTGAGTATGATTATAAATTTGATGTTATGTATCACATATACCTACATATATAAGTGTTTAATAGAAATATAGATATGGTGTCTTAACCACTGCACCATACATATGTTTTTGGCATGGTGAAATAAACTAACTTGTTTATCAATAGTCCCACATGGTTGTGTTGTTAAAATTTTATAAATCAAGATGACAAAGATTATTATTTTGCTTTAATTATTAATATTTTTCAAATGTGCTTCAAAAAATTATAGGGTAACTTATTGTAGATCGATTAATTATGCTCTATATTATACACTATCATTCTCAAATTTTTATTATTGTCAAGATAGATAAAAAAAAATATGATATTGATGTCTAATGCACTATATTAAACATTCACATAATTCCAGAGTTTTTGTGCTTCATCTCAGATATCCATCTATAAAATTTTAAAGAATATGTAATATAGTGGATTCATGTAGTTCTGAAAGATAAAGTCATTATCCAACACCAGCATTACTTGAACAGTTAGCCAACAAGAGTTCATATTCAACTTGGCTTGGAAAACTATTCTCCAACCTTAATCCTTGAAAAAAAAAAATACCTGAATAATTAAAATTATATTTCTAAACATTGTCATCACTTTTGAATTATAAATTGCTAATTGGTTGCTGCATGCATAGGGTGTTAATCATTCCCCAACACATTTTTGAATAATAACGTCCAAATGGGTAGAGTCATTTGATGGTTATTAAGTGGAATTAGATGTGTCTCTACTCAACATATGTCTCACTACTTCTACTCTAATTAGAAATAATTAGCATATGTTTTCATCCACAAAAGAGGATCCTCCAATTAACCTGATTTTTTAAAATGTACTTCTTATGAATATTGTTGAATTAATAATTATGATTTCTTCTAGAGTTATGATAAAGCATTAAGTGAATTGCATAAAATTGATTTAGATAAATATTTTTATGAAAAACTTTATAATCAAATTCATATAATTGACTAAACTTTTATTCTTAAGAATATTGTGACTGAGTGTTTTATTGTATAATCACATATAAAGTATGAATATCATCTATTAGTTTGAACTTTGAAGAATTGATCTAATAGTGTGTGACCTAAACACATATTCTTCTTTATTGTGTATTGAATTTTTTTTGTGGATTTTATGCATTCTACTCACTTTATGCTCACAATCACACACATACACACAATATATATATATATATATATATATATATATATATATATATATATATATATATATATATATATATATATATATATATATATATATATATATATATATATATATATATATATATATATCTTAGTATTAATATATGAAAACTTTTGCACTATAAACATTGCAATGTTATAAATATATGTTGCATATGCTAGTTAATGTGTTTGTAGTTATATGTTACATTGTGAGTGAGATCATAGAATGAAAGAATGCCACATTTTATTTGAACTTAAGCATTTGAGAATAACTTGTTACAAAATCACACATATCTATTATCTATTAAGGGGTTGTTTGGGGTCACTTTTAATTTTTAATTTTTACTTTATTTATATTTTGATTTAAAATAAATATATTTGATGATGATATTTATTTTTTTAAGAATATTTAAAATATTAAAAAAAACTATTTTCAATGTTTTTCAAAATAATATAATATTTTTAAATAAAAATATATTAAATAAATTTATATTTAAAAATAATATAAAATTTTAATTTTAAATATAAAATCAAATTGATCTCAAATATGCCTTATTTGATCAAATAGAAGTGTTTTTAATCTATCAAGCTCAACATTTACATGCATAACACATAATTCTTATATATTTATATATCTAATACCTATATTGTTATGTTTGCATATATAGCACCTAATTCTCTAATATTTTTTTAAAAATAATACTTTCATTAATTTTTTAAAGTGAAATGTATTTTTTTAAGATAAAAAATGTGTCATATCTATAAATGTTATAAGAATTGTGTGCTATGCATGTTAATTTCCCTTGTGAGATGTAATAGGTTGGGGCATATTGGTTGGTAAAAAATGTCAGACAAGCATGAGAGGTGAGTGGCAGTAAATGCTAGCAAGAAAAAAGAAATTTTGGGCTTTATATATACAATCATCTTATTCTTCTATACTTATAAATCCATCATTTTCAATCTTAATTTTTCAAATTTACAATCAAATATTGAAATTCATTATAAAAGTTCAACCTATATTTTCATTTTTAGAAAATTTCCTATAATTTTATTATGGCATATGCAAATACATGAGTTTGATAATTCAAAAATAATATAAAAGCTAGTTAAATTATAAATACATGCGGATCAAATAGAAGTGTTTTTCATCTGTCACACACTTCATTTTTGGAGCATTTGCATACATAGCACACAATTCTTATATATTTATACATCTAACACCTAAACTTTGATGTTTATATATATAGTACCTAATTCTTTAATTTTACATCAAAAATAAACAATACTTTTATTAATTTTTAGAATGAAATGCATCTTTTCGAGTATAGAGAAGATGCTATATTTATAAATATTATAAGAATTATGTGTTATGTGTGTAAACTTACTTTGTGAGATGTATTAGGTTTGGGCTTGTCTTAATATTGGTTGTCATTTGTCAAAATGACAATCAAATATTAAAATTCATAACAAAATTTTAATAATAAGTTGACCATGGTATGTATAAATATATAGTTTGATAGTTCAAAAAATATATTAAGGATGGCTAAATTATATATATATATATATATATATATATATATAAAACTAAGAATAATTATACTTTTCAAATATTTTTAAGTTATAATATCTTCTTTTTTATTCTATAAAAATATCATTTTCTCTAGATGTAGCTTTCTACATTCCAATAATATAATGTGTGATCTTTCATCGATATATTTGGTGTATTGGTTGTAAAGTATATATATTTGTATTATTGATGTTATATTAACTATACAATAATACACAAGAATATACAATTCTTTATAGTAGTCAATACACAATACTATTTAGCCATTACATAAAAATTGTGTATTATCTAATATCACTTAGCGTTATTTTATTGAAGTTGGAATATAACTTTCTCCATTTGAATAGATTTCATACGTAATAATTTATCTTCTCTGAAAACCCTTTGAAATCTTATAAAATTAGCCCAATAGCCAATATCAATAATTAACCTCTATCAAAATAATTCAAAGATTGAATAATAAAGGAAATGAAGAACCTCCTTCATGCCATGGAGTTAGGAATTAATTGACCACTTCAAAGTCCAGTTTTGTGGGCTCAAAATGTAGTGGCTTTCACAAACAGAGAAATATTTATATCGTTTAGAAGTTCTAAAAATAAGATATAATATCCATTCTTATTAAACAGAAGACCTTATCTATAAACAATTTAAATATATATATAAAAGAGCATATGCTGTAATTACTGGTAAAGTAGGTGCAAAGAGGCTACACAGGTCCCCTGTGTCTGTGCATGGGGACAAAATACAGCAGGAGCCATGTATATTGCGCTGGAGGCTCATGGGGCACTAACAACAATTATCTTCATTGACCTTTCCACCACCTTTCATGATTGCATGTGATTATATATATATATATATATATATATATATATATATATATATATATATATATATATATATATATATATATATATATATATTTATATATTTATGTAAATCTTAGTATTATGATTATTTAGATAATTTAAATTTATAAAATAAGAAAATATATATTTGTTAAAAAATATCAAATTAATAATCATTCAAATACTTAAATTTTGCTTCAAAATGTATTTGATTGATGATATATTTGATTCAATTTTGATTCATGATATATTTATCATTAATAATCTTAGATTTACTCTCCCTAACAAGTGATTTAATAATTAGTGCTCCAATTGAGATAGAGTGATCTATTTGTTTTTAGCTTTCATTAATTTTATGTACCGCTATTTATTTATTTATTTTTTGTAATGAGTATAACACCCTCATGTGGGTGGAGATATCGTTATATTAATCTCACCACATGTATTTACACATGTCGGTCACTTACTTTCCCTACCTTAGGTATAGGCCTTCCGGAAGAATTCAACTTCGGTGAGATTTCCGGCCTCAATCAGCAAGAGACGTTGAGTATGCATCGCTATTTTGTTCAAGCAAGTAGAGCAATTTGATGGTTTAAAATAATCAAATAGACTTTTGAGGTATACAGCTTATGATATTACAATTATTCTGAAGAGGAGATATATTATTAAGTATATGAGAGTAATATATTTAGTTTAACTTTAGATTAGTGAAAAATTTATTTCCTATTTAATACAAAATCTCTAATAATCTCTAATAATGATATTAAAACATACGATCATAATCATTTATTTTCTTTAACATAAAAAAAATTTATTTGCATTAATAACATTTTAATTATCATGATTGCAAGCATGCATATTTTCTCAATATGATTTTGATGGCATAATCAGATAATTGTAGTTTTAAATATGTAGCCACCTATAGATATGGCTGGACAAGCTAATCTATAGTTTATTTTTTTGTGCCTCTGAAATTGTGGACAATGCTCACATGCCAACATGAGAGTTTGAGAAATTTTCAATTCCCAATTCAATCACAATTCAATCACAACAATTCTCTACCGAACTATGCCATAAATTATATAATATGTGAATAAATGAATTAAATGAAAATTTTAAACTTTATAAGTTATTTTATACTTGTCAATTAACTTTTTTTTTAATTTTTAATTAATATTGATTATTGGGATCATTAAAAAAAATTGGAGTATAATTTTTATCATGAAGCATGAATAAGTGGTGACTAATTTGATTTAGTTTAATAATCTCATATTTGAGCATGCTTTATTAATTATTTATGGTATATTTAGGACAGCTATAGTTATATGAAAAAATAATGATCGAGGTGCTGTAGAAGAAGCTGCTATTTGAATAAATTGTGATATGTATATAATATTTTTTTATTTTATAAAAGTTAAATCATAGTTTTTTAACTGTCATTATAGGTAACTGGGCCATGGTGGAAACACAGTATTTTAATCAAAGATTTTTCAAAATATAGACAAAACATACTGCCCCAAATATCAAAATAGTGCGGTGCAGATTACACCGCACCACCATTGCTGCCCAATCAGTTAATAAGCATATATGGATGCTTGAATCAACTATAACTAAATGATTATATATAACTTATATAAAATAAAGTGAAAGATGAATGATTCAAGTTAAAATGGAAATATTCAAAATTAAATGATTTTTTAAGAATGAAATTGTTCACTAGTGTTATTTTTTATTTTTAAAATGTTCTCTAATTTTAAACATACATCTTGCAATTTTAATTATTCTTTTTTCACGCTTTGATACAAATATTTAGAAATAGTTATTCATAATTAAGATATTAAAATCTATTTTATTTATAGTGCTTCCACTTAAAAAAATTATAACCAATTAATTGTAATTACATACTGCCTTGATAAAATGCAGAATGTGAACGGGGAAGCCAGCATCAAATTTTATTTTCGTCGGCATTGTCCTTGGAGGACCATCATCTGGGACCACGATTGGGACCCGTCAACCCCCAGCGGACTGCCCTCAATTCGACGATACGAGGACGGTCAAATTTTTATTCAATTGAATGGTGAGATTATGGCCCCTACATTCAGCAAATTCATCTTTACATTAAAAATATTATACTCCTGAAAAACAATAAGTCTGATTTTATTAATTTATATGTATATGAAAAAAAAAAATGTGTGAAAATATTTTGACCATAATTTAGTAAAAATTAATTTTAAAAATTTTAATTTATTTTAAGATAAATTGATTAGCTATTACATACTATTTTTTCTAAAATAAATTTAAATATTTTAAAATTTATTTTTACTAAATTTTGATGCATACGCATTTGATTAGTCTTTAAAAAATCTAATTGATTAAAAATAAATCATGATATATTTTAAAAGGGGCATTTACATACATAGCATAGAATTTTTATATATTTACATATCTAACACCCAAATTTAAATAATTACATATATAACACATAAATCTTTATTATTACAATAAAAATAGCACTTTTCTTAATTTTTTGAAGTAAAATTCACCTTTTGAAGTATAGAAAAGGTGCTATATTTGTAAATATAAATTTTTAGGTGTTAGATATGTAAATGCATAAGAATTGTGTGCTATGTAAGTAAATTTTCCATTTTAAAATTATAATTTTTTAGACTTAAGAGTTTATGATCATCTCAACTTTGATTTCAATAAGTTTACAGTTAAATTGAACATCTTGATAAGATGAACTTAATAATACTATAAGTGATCCTATCCAAATCCAAATGTGTCAAGATCAAAGTTGAATATGATAAAAAAAATGAACTTTAATTGGAGAGCTAAATAAACTCTAAATCTGATATGCTTATAATCAAATCAAACATCTCAATTAGAGTAATCCAACGAGTTCAACATTACTCAATTCTAACAACATTAAGAATTTAGACATTAAAAAATAACTCATGATCAATGAGATTATTACGAACCTTCTAATAGAGTACTTTTGATTTTAGTTGCATTTACATAGGATGCCTCCCTCAACCTACCTTTTCTATGAGCGAGTGAAGTAGAAGAAGAGAGATAAAGAGAGGGCTTTAGATCTTTGAATTCTACCGAAGCATTATCATCAAACCACCTCCTCACCATTGTCATCATATCACAGTAATGAAATTATCATTATCAGACTATTGCATAGCCACCATCAATGGTCGCCCTATCAATATTATCAGACTATTAACCGACCAAAAATGTTGACCTGACATAACCCAACCACCACTATTAAATTACAGCCGCCCGACTACTACAATCCAATCACCACTATTGGACTACCACTACCCATCAATCGTTGTTAAATTACTACTCGAGCACTGTTGACGGACTACCGTTGCTTAACCATCACTATTAAACTGTCACCCACCCACAAATGTTAGATGCCCTTCGTGCTATCTCTATCATTAAACCAGTTCTTACCAACTACCAACATAAGATCATTATCACCAAATTATAACAGCATGATCACCCCACATTTCAAACCACCATATTGATGTTTTCTTTCCTACAACTTTTGCAAGAGGTCATGCTAAACAACATATGCTATTATAATCATACCTTCTTTTATTCAAGAATTGGAAAAATTTTCATAACTTATGCTCACATAATGAAATCATGTCAAGTTACAATGCCTCTTTGATTTTCCCCTTAAGTTTTTCATGCACTAATGATGCTTATGCTCTATTTATTTTATTTAATTGTTTGTGAAATCTCTATGCGAAATTATGATGTAAAACTCTTGCACTCTTATGAATTTTCTTGCATGTAAGAATATCTTTATTTATTTGCTTGAGAGATTAGTGTCACACTCCAAACATAGGACAAGAGGTTTGGATAAACTTCTTAGGCATGGCATGGCCAATGGAGGTGAAAGAGCTCCTCGAAACTAGGCCAAAATAGAGTCATACAATATTAGAAAGTTTTGAAGAACTCTACACAAGTCTAAATTTAGCTAAATTTTTTTAGAAAATTCTAGAAAACTTTGAATATTTTGAGACTATTCTAGATGCCTTTGAAATTTTCTAGAACTTTTTAATATTTCAAGAATAATTAAGAAGATTATAGAATGTTCATAAATAGAGTAGATATTTGAGGAGTAATCTAGAAGACTCTAGAACTCTCCAATATATTACAAAATATAATAGATGTATGAAAATGGTGTGGAGCATACTAAAGAACTTCACATACATAAATAATGTATTGTATTCTAGACTGTTTCTAGGCATGAAAGAAGTAATATATATATATATATGACTTTTTTTCCTTATTTGTAACCATCTTAGAGAAAATTGTATAGTAAAGTTGTACTTGTGAGAGCCCTTAAGAAACCATATACTCCAATTCTTTTACATTTCTCTTTGCTTAGTGAAAGTTCATTATTCACTTGAAGTCATTCTCCTACCTTCTTTTGTGCATGTAAGTGTTTCTAGCTTAGCATTGTGTGTGTGCAAAGTTGACTTAACATCAAGGGGAGGTGTTAAGGTTGCATAGCTAACTTGAGGAAGCTTAGCCCTTGATATTAGGCTTTAAATCAAGAGGTCTTTGATTCAAAGTATGAATATGTTATGTGTGTAAGTGTGCTAAAAAATCTTTATTTATTTATTAGCTTATGTTTTGATGAAAAAAAAAAAAGATAATGATATCCTTATTAGAATTTTGATAAAAAAAAACCTTAAATTTTTTAATTTATTTTGAAATGAATTTTATATTAATCATTAACACATCATATTCATTATAAATAATTAAATTTAAACATTTTTAAATTTTCTTTGGTTTAATTTATTATGTAATTTTTGCATGCAAATTTTCTGTTTTTATAAATAAGAAATAATAAGATAAATTACATAACATCTGATTAAAATTTATAACTTCATAGATATAATCATCTTTTTAAATTAATGGATAATGAATATTTTTTTTTAAACTTTTAAACTAAAAACAGCATCTCGCTCGTGGTGCAGAAAGCGCACTGTGACGCAACAACCGCCGTTAAGTTAGACGGCTCTATCCACGTGCGGCGAAGCTGTCAGACACGTGAGCAAGATATGGTTGACAGACAGACAGGCAACGGGCAGCTGCCCTCTACACGATAAAACTTCATGGAGCCCCTTCTTCTCAATTCTCCCTCCCTAGCCATGGGCCAGACTGCAAGGTGGCGCACATGGCCCTCTCTCCGTCTCTCTCCTTCTCTCTTCTTCCATCCTCTCTATTTATGAACTCTCCCATTTCCCCTCTCCTCTTACTACCCCTCTTTCTCCCTCTACCTCTCCATCTATTTTCTTCTTCTTGTGCATGGAGGGAGTGAGCTTTGAGCTGAGGAAGAGGAGATCGACGAGGTTGGCGGCGAGAAGGCGAAGAGAGACGATGAGAAAAGCGAGGGGAGAGAATGGGGGATCGGTGAGGAGAAAGGTTATAGAGCTTCAGAAGCTGGTGCCGGGCGGAGAGGAGCTCCGACCTGACCAACTCTTCGCTAGAACAGCAACTTATATCTTTCAACTCAAGGTGCAAGTTCGCCTTCTAAGGGCCTTGTCTAAGTTGTACATGGTTTGAAATATTTGTTGTCTTTAAATTAAGGTGAACAGTATGATTATAACCTGGTATCATATATAAATAGTGAAGTGGTATTAATTCTTATTTTTTAAATAATTATTGGTTTTTTTTTTTTTTTGGTGAAACTGTGGGGAGGAGTGACGAAGAAGGATTTGAGAGAATTATGTGTTTATGTTAATTGTGGTGATTGTGAGTTCACAATAGGAATTTTTAGGAGGAATATGTTAATATGAGTATATGTTTGAACTTGTTGATTGGAGAATGTTATTTTGCGTGAATTATTGATCTGTGTTTTTTTCATGATGATTATTGGATTTATTTTGTTAGGGTGGTAACAGAAATAAAAAGGGTTTTTTTGCACATAATTTTAATTAAATTTTGTTTAAGTTATAGATTATATATGAATTATTGCTCTGCTTTTTTTTAAATGATAATTGTCTTGATCAATGCCTTGTAAAAAATGAAAGGAGATATCTAACAAATCTATGATAATTCTTACTGTTAAAGAAAAAAGTGTTATATGCTTGAACTAAATATAACTAACAAGTTCCTGATCTAACAACACCGATATTTAATTTGAGAACGATCTAATCTCAAAAAAAGGTTAAGATCATGCAAATAGTGTGACTTGCTGGAACTAAATAATAAAAACACCTAACAAAGGCATGCAAGAGAGAGAGAGAGAGAGAGAGAGAGAGAGAGAGAGAGAGAGAGAGAGAGAGAGAGAGAGAGAGAGAGAAAGAGAGAGTTGAAAGCTCTATCAATTCTACGAAAACAAATGAGGTCGAAGGTGTTTTAACTCTGAGTATTGATTGAAGTGTTAAAGTTAAAAACTCTACATTTTAAAGTTTGGTATCATGCAACCTTAGAAAGAATTATATATGTTGCTGACTGTTTCAGAAATAGTTTGCTTTGTTGATGAACTTTTGGTTATTGTTACAATCAATGAAGAAATCTAATAAACGTTCTTAAAAGTTAAAAAAGCTTATTAAATATATTTTAGCATTGAAGAGAAATAAGAGAATTTAATAACATAGAAAATTCTATATTATTTATTATATACAGAATCATGAAAATTAGAAAATATGTGATAGCATGTGTTAATAAATGTGGCTATCTTTATATAACCAAAAGTATTAAAGTTGTTGCAGAAATAATTGATTCAGGACTAACAAAATTTTAGGCATGAGTAAGAAAGGTATTAAGGGTGTCAATTCTAGAAATGGCTTGTGAACAATAAAATATTAGTCCTTAGCTGGAATAGCGCTATGTAAATCTAAAGAAGTGGTGGCGACCGAAATTGAGGAGAGAGAGAGAGAGAGAGAGAGAGAGAGAGAGAGACTTCTCATTAGGATGACTACTTGATGATTTATTAGCCAATAAAGATAGTGTGGAAGCTGAGAAAGAGGCTCCTTAGAAGATCAATGTTGTTGTAGGGAGGATCATAAGATAAGGCCAATGCTGCTGAGAGAATACTTCTGTGACCATAAGAGATCTAATTACAAGGGATCTCAGAAAATTCTCGAGTGCCATACCAAGAGCTAGGAATCTAAGGATTAAGAGGTGGAGAGCTAAAAAAGCCAAAAGCCAAAGATCTTGAAAAAGGCTTCTCAAAGGCAATTGCTAGACTAATGAGCTTAAAAACTTGAGAAGACCATCGACTACACAAGAATTATGCATGAAAAATCTGACAATACCACTCCATGAACGTGATGTCATAGAGGATAATGATACCTCCTCACTTATTTAAAGTAATGATATCCTATAGTAAATATATGTCATAATTGTATGCACCATATTGTAATTAAATGTAGCAATGTTATATCCAACAAATCCTATTTTATACAAGAAATTGAGATGTTATAAAGTATAATTATTAGGGTACCAATTCTTCTTTAGGATGAGGGTATGTGTCATACTTTAAAGAGAGCATAGAGGTTGAGAAGGAATTTTAGAAAATGTTTTCTCATTCTCGTATGTTTGTCTAGGTTTCCTCTTTTAATAAAACTATAAGATTAATTTATTTCTCCATATTATAGATATTTAACCCGTGAAGTTTACTTTATGTGATAGTTAATGGATAAAATCTTTAGGATCATGACTTAGTGCATGGTGTTAATGAAAAGTGAGTACATGAATATAAGAGAATTACTCTTAACCCTACAAGAAATCTCAAGAAGATAAGGGGAAATTCAAATGATAACCACTCAAGAAGCTCTTTTCCAATCAATTTATATCACTCCAACATCATATGGTGATAATGATGATAATATTAATTAATTCTAGATCATAATACAAATATTTGACTAAGGTCATGAATGTAAATAATAATAATAATAATAATAATAATAATAATATTAAAATAAATAAATTAAAAAAAATCAATCTCGAAGGAATAACTCATTTCCAAGAAAATAATAAATCAATGAGAGTTCTTTTAAGTAAGGAGATGATTCAAAAGTTGAAGATTAAAAATCTTATTTTCACTGGATACATAAGCCATTCAAGATAGGGTTAATGATCGGTATTCTCACTTATGATGGAGCCATTAGTATAATAAAGTTGGATACTTGAGGGGATCAAATAGAGATCTACTCCAATCTCTATGGGTATTGAAAATGAGATCGTTTTTATAAGTTGCATTTTATCAAATGCACTTTTACTTATTAAAATGCTCATCTTCATTATGAGTATCAAGATATTTGTTGCAACCAATTCAAGAATTTTTTTCACCAAGAATTCTACTATATAAGAATAAAGAAGATAAAGGATATGCAATACTATGAAGTATAGTTAAGATATAAGCTCTAATAATTTGAACATTAGTTGAAAATGTGCTTGTGCTGATGAAGTATAGAGCAAAGTTGCATTATAGTATCACTAATGATCTCATTCTCTTTCAAAGCAATAATTCTAACCTAGTTAACCTTTTCATCATGATAACTGAGAGAAAGAATAAGATGAAGATTGACAAACTTTCTAGTAAGATGAAAGGAAATGAGATAAAGGTTTTCAAAGAAGTAGAATGTAAAAAGTTATGATAGATGTAATTATGTAAACTATTCTTATAAGAGTAGCATTTACTATGATCAATTTTAGATATCATACCAAAGTAAAGACAAGTTATAGAAACTTCATCAAAAATTATTTTCAAAGATGTGATGAGATGAAGGTGCTTACCAATATTAATCTGGATAAATCTTTAGTGTAGAGAAATTTTTTTGACTTTAAGCCTTTTCTTGATTGCATTATCAAAAGGGGAAGTGGCTAAAAATAATAGTAGTCAATTTGTGTGAATCCAAAGAATTATTTACCTTGTTAATCGAAGAGAACTAGAAGTTTTTCAACATAATTTTCTGCTTAAGGAGTTAGAAGAATTCAATCTTGATAAGTGTGGTGTTTATTTCTGGATTATGTGTATATGAGGGACACCACACAAATCTGAGGGTATACTTATTGGGGTGATCAGGTACGACATTGAAGTATGATGTACTATCTTGAAAGATAGAGGCATCACTCTTCAATGTATCTAATCACCTAATAAGGATTCTTAAGATATGATGGGTCTTTGAATAAAACAGAGATTTTTCCTCTACTTTACATAGATGAATAAAGTAGGGTTTATATTATACTGGGTTCTAAAGTTTCCTATGGGGGTGAGCCCCCATAGTTAATTACATCCTAAGAAAGGTGAGTTCCTTAGGAATATTCTCAATTCAAGTAAAAAAATTATTGTCTCCAAAGATTTCAAAGATAGGACTATCAATGAAGTGGCTATGTTTGAAAAATCAAGTGGGATAGATTAAAAAAGAGAGATTTATTAACGAAGCCAAAGGAGATGAGTAGGGAATGCTCACGATACTAGAAAACTTAGCGAGCATTCTAACTTATCATATGGTTAGGCTTTATATGTTTGAAATTGAGGAGAATTATTCATTTGAGTTAAAATTTTATTAGAAAGCTACGACTTACAATCCCACAATACAAGATTGTGGGAATGCCTAAGAGGTGAGAATTTATACTTGTAGCCCGAAGGAAACAACCATCTCGGATCCTGAATTTAGGGAGCTTTAGTGAGAGCTAAAGTATGACCAAAATCTAAGCGAAAATGAGCATATGGTTTACCCCTATAAGAGAGAGTAAACCACCCGACTGCTGGACTTATAATCGCCTGTAGTGGTAGCCAACTAACTCCTCCTACGCTTTAAAATCATGTAGGCAAGTCATATGATTTTGCAAGATAATTAGGTTGTTATTATTTAGAAAGAAATTAAAGTCCTTAAACCCACTTCCTAAGAGACTAGAGCATGAGTGGTATGAGAAAATGACTTAGTCTAATAAAAATCTTTTCAAATTTTATTTGATTTTGGACTCTTCATTTTGATAAAGGCCATAAGATTTTTATATATCTACATATATGTTGAAATGAGGTTATTGGCTAAATCAGAGAGAAAGAGATATTTTTCACCATAGAGGAGACTCTCAAAGGTCAGGTCTTCCCTTATCGTGTAAGAATGAAAATCCTCTATTAGCAAGATTGAATCAATATGAATGCATGATATTAAACATACATCATTAAGCTAAGGTGTTGTTAAATCTTTTAATTATCTTGATTTAATGCTTAAGCTTTATATGAGATTATGAGTTATTTAGAAAATTTAGTTATGAGTTATAGTTGAGGCAAAAAATTTATTTTTCCTTAAGAGCCTAATCAGATCCAGACCACACATTAAATTTTCATTCATAAAGAAACTAGAAAGAGGCATGCCATTTCTATCGAACAATTTAAACATAATATCAAGTATTTTATAAATCTAACGCAAAAGAATAAAAGGCTGGTATGGTCAGGTGTCGTCGCACAACCCGAAAAGAGAAAATGGGTAGCCAAGCTCTACCCTTATATAACCCGATATGTGAAAAAATAATTATAATTTACAAATGAATAAATGCTATGGGGGTCTTTTTATCTCCATTCTTCACATTTTCTTCATTTCTTCATTTACATTTGCTTGCTTCAAAGGCATCACAGGGCCTCCCAGGACAAAGCCTTCTAGCCACTTCTCATCCTAATCTCCCATAACACTAATTCTAATTTCTAATGCAAAAGTATATTAAAAATAGGAAAAAGTAAATCTAACTATACCTGCAAAACAAGTGTTAGCTAAACACACTATATAACCCAAATAGTTATATGAATAGTTTGGACTTAGCACTCTGCACTTGAGTAACCAAGACCATCTGTCCTAATTTAGATTATGCTTAGGGGTTCAACAACCTGCAAAAGAGAGCATTTATATTTATTATAACATCTCTTAAGCACAATCTCCTGCAGAAAATATGATTATGCTAATCATAGCCTACCATCTAATCTATGAAGCATGCACCCTAACATACAATCTATAACAATACATCATAAAACCAAATATACATCACTCCATGCACCGCCCTAACATAAAGCTAAAATTGGTGATTTAATTCTAAAGTATGTGTATTAAGGCTTGTGTGGTATGCCTTAACTAAGATTTGTTATGATTTTCTAAGTATGAAAGGAATTTAACTTAAGAGGTTGATTTTACTTTAAGTGATTTAATTGATTTTGGATTTTACTTAACATTTTTCTTTTGCTCCATTTGGCTTACACCTAGCAACTAAGTGTTATAAAGAAAACAAAAGAGAGGATCACTCTCTTTTATCCCTATCTTAAGTCACATCTAAAGCATATTAATTAATCAATTCTCTTTAGTGAATGGCTTATTATATTTTTTTAAATTAATCATAAGTTTAGGTTCACTTTAAATAATCTCATTTAATCAGAATGACATCTCAAGATTAATTGAAATTAATTACTATCACATGACACATGTTCATTTATTTCTTTCCATCATATGTAACATGCACGTGATTAAATCCAAAGCATACATACACATACAATATATTTTAGCACACTTAAATGATGGATGTAAGCATATATTTTTAGAATTTAGATGTTTCATTTGATTGGATTATTTTTATCATATTAATTTAAAGCTCTATCTAAATTCTTATATAAAAATATATATGAATGAAATTAAATAGGCACGTGTCATTGTTAACCAGGGAAGTGAGATAATCAAATGACCTCCTTGGGGCTAGCTAAAGCCTCGTATTCCTGGGATGTACAAACTATATACCCATTACATTCAAACATATATAAGCTTATACATATGAATATAAGAAAGAAGGCTTTAAACTATGTGATCAATCAATTCAATCATTTGAACAAGTGTGAATGCATGTCTTTCTTAATAGAAAAAGGAGATCTTCATTCATTAGCTAAATGCACATACAAGTGTATAAAAGTTTTAATTTGATACTTCACCTTTGTTAAACCAGGGGAGTGAGGTAAAGACCTCCTTTGGACTATTTAAAACTTTGAGTCCTCGAAATTTCCATATTAGATATAGACACTACTCTCAAATACACATGAATGTGCAAGCAACTATAAGAATGGAAGAATCATGCTAAAGTTACAATTTTGAAATATTTATGCATATGAAATAAAGCCTTATCTAAATTCTAGTATTGAAGTATGTAAGAATGAGATCAAATAGAGTATGTGCCGTTGTTAAACTAGGAAAGTGAGGTAATCAAATGACCTCCTTATTCTCGAGATGTCCAAGCTATATACCCATTAACATTCTTACTTACATAAATCAATACATGAATGAAAGAAAAGAAACTTCACTTCATACACTTAAGCTATAATCACATACATCTCCTATGTATTTATAACTAGCATTCATAATATATATAATTATTCATTTATAAGTTTTAGAAAATATATTTGAATTTAATAATGATAATAGCCACACATATATTAATTTAAATCAACACATGGAAGCTTGACTTGAAGGAAACCATTTAATTTAGCTAATTTTTGAAGAAATGAATGCATGAACCAAGTGGCATACAACATTTAATATGATTGGAAATAAATAAAAGGACATAAGTACATGATTTCATTCAATCCAATTAACTCTTAAGGACAATCATACTAAATAAGCTCATTTAAAATAAACCAAAATTTCTTAATGTCATGTTTGATTTGATTTAAGAGATGTGAGAATGTTTGCCAATCCTAATCCCATTCCCCATGTGTGAGTTAATTTAATTTAATGAAAAGCAATTAGATTAATTTTAGGGATTAATTAGGTTAAGGTATGAATTAAATCAATTAATTAAATCCTTGCATATGTTACCTTAAGGTAATTAATTAAATGATTATGAGCCAATGTAATATGCAAATGAATTGAAAAGTAAACATCAATGCTCCTATGAAATGAAAGAGACATTAGCTCACAATCATTAATTAATTAAGCTTAAGGAACTCACTTAATTACTTTTATAGTTTTCTCACACATGTGAGCAAATCATAATTTCGTTAACTCTCTTTAGGTTATTAAACACCTAAAGCTCTACCCATGGATCAATTAAGGGAAATCAGTTGCAATTTCTCTTTTAATTAAGGTTTTATCAAGCCATTAATCCATTAGTCCATTCTCTCACTTAATTACCAAATTAAATGATTATCCTTGGAAATGAAATGGGCTTAAGGGGAAAAGGTTGGGAAAGAGGTCCCAACCTAACTCCATAAGCCCTTCATTCAATTGAACATGATTTGGGATGAATTTAAAATTAATCTAACTTAATTAAGCCATTAGTTAATTAATTAATCCTTAATTAGCATTTTGGTTGAAAAGAGAAGGAAATTTAGGGAAAGGATTAGGAAGTAGGCCCCAACCTAATTCCTTAAGTCTCCCTACTATTCAACAGTGATTAAGGGGTCCAATTTGTAGATTAATTACTATTCACATGCTTAATTATTGCTTAATTAAGTTGAAAGAGTAATTAAGGCTTAAATAATCAATCCCCCCAATTAATCAACCAATAAATTTCAAGAAAAATAAAAGAGGCAGAGGTCATCCCCCTAAACACCCTCAAAAAGTTTGAAATTGATAGGTTAATTAATTAGGGAGTAATTAGGCTAATTAAAATTTTAATTAAACCCTAATTAAGCCAAAATTACTATTTAAAATTAATTAAGAATAATTTTAATGGATTCCCCTCTAAAATACCTTTAAAATGAGCCATTATTTATATATTTTTTAGATTTTTTGACAATTAGTTATGAATTATGGAAGTTTTAGTTTTAAAAACACATTAAATAACCTTAATAAGCCTAATCCCATCGACATAATGTGGCTTGCTAACGCGACGCACTTTCCACGTGGTACCGTGGGATTGGCTATTTAAGTTATCACATCCGCTGCCGAAGTTAGGCATATAAATTATTAATCTTTGCCAATCTCGATCGATGGCGGATCAATCCCATGACATAAAGGGGGAAAAAAGACAGATCTAACGTGATTTTATTAGAGCCATCCATTCCAATCATACAGAATGGACAGCTCGTGATCCTCCTTCTTATGAAGGACAAACGACAGAAGCCATTCTCCATGGATCGCTCGATCCGAGCTCACCAAAGCTCAGATTCACTCCAAAATCAACCCACACCTTCGTGCGAGGGATCTACAAGAATTCAATGGCTAGGATGGGCTCACATGCGAATTTTCTTCGAAATCCTCCAACCAAATTTTTCTATTTCTACAATTTTGAAGAATTACTTCGTTAGAGCTCAAGATCGATGGTGGGATCGATGGAGGTAGCTTCGTCTAGTAGAGACGAGGCCCTGTTGAGAAGCAATCAAGAGAATTTCACTTGGTTTGCTCTATAGATCAAGTTCCATCACTTTGGAGCTCGGTGGTGATTGAAGTCCCTCCTATGGTGACTTGGGAGCTTCGGAAATGACTTGGGTGGCTTCGACGATGTATGTGGAAGGTGTGCGTAAGAGTAATTTGGTTTTGGTTGAGGATTGAGCCAGCTTGGATCAAGATTAGCCTCCCCTATCTTGGTTTCGCTCAGGGAGGAGAAATACCGAAGATAGAAAGCTCGGGATCGCTCTGGTACAAAGAAGCTCAAAACTGTGCTTGGAAGCTCTCATAATTCAAAGTGATGCATTTCCCGTAGGAATTGAGGGGGTGTTGACCTCACTTTTGGAGTGAGCTCTCAACCTCCTCTCCTTAGACTTAGGACTCTTCTATGCACTAAGATGTCCTTAGCCATAAGACACTTATAGTGATTAGGTGAACACTTAACCTAAGCCTAGAGACTTAGAAGGATTAATCATAGGATTAGGCTATGCCTTAGGGCTTAAGAAAATCACCTATCCTATAGCCTAAACCCAATCCATGTGAACCTTCTTAAATCCAATCAAAATCTAAATCTCGAACAAAACCTCAAATTTAAAATCAAATTCCAATGCAAATCCAGCTCCAAATGGTTTAAGCCCATGATTAAACTCAAATTACAAAATCCTTCTTAAGCCATTTGAGTTGGTGCCATGAACCTGGCCAAATCTGAACCTAATTCAACCCAAATTTGATTGATTCCTTTATAAATCAATCTTATCTTCAACCATCTTCAAAAATATAAATAAAATTTATACTCAAATCATCAAAACTAAATCAAATCCCGTTCTAAGCCCTTTGAACCTACCTTCATGAGCTTCACAAAATTTGCCTTTAAATCACCTCAAAATCAATTGATTTTCTTATAAATCAATTGTTCCTTTAATTATCTTCCTAAATATAAATTAAATCTACATTAAAATTCCCAAAACCAAATCCTAAACCAAATTAAAACCCAATCTAAGCCCTTTAAGCAAATTCCTTGAACTTAGCCAAATCCTACCCAAATCAAGTCAAAACCAATGAATTTTCTCTTGAATCAATCATTCCTCCAATCACCTACCCAAATATAAATGAAACATATAATCATAAAACCAAATTCAAGTCAACCCATATCAAGCCCAATTTAGCTCTTTTGACTTGAAAAGTTAAAATGAACCAAAATTCATTGGGCTCTAAATTGATTGTAGTAGAATTTATATTTCAATCCTAGGCTTATATATAAGTTCAGCTAAACTAAAATCAAGTCAAAACTAAGCTAATTGACCCACTTAGGCTCACTTGACCTAAAGGACTCTTTTGATCCAAGTTCTAATCCAACCCAAATTGGATTGAACCAAGCACATCCAAGCCTTATACCATGACCATTGATCACCTTAGAATGATCAATTGCCATGAATTGGGTCAAACTAAGTCAACTTGGTCATTTGACCAAGTCAACCCTTTAGCCCAAATGAACCAAAACTAGGCAAAACTCACCCTACATCAAATTGGTTGAAATCATTGATTCACATTAACCCATGATCAATATTTGAACATGATTTGACCATCAATTGAGCCATCACCTCCTAACCATCTCCCCATCACCATTAATGGTGATTTTTGGCCATCCCAAAAAGATGGAAAATAGAAGCCTCAAAGATCTTTCTCCTGCCATTATTCACTCTCCAAGAGCTCCCTATACCAACCAACAACCATTCCTACTTCTTTTGGAGTGAAAATCATCAAAATCAAGCAGATTTCGGTGAGGAAGCAGTGACCATTGGTGGATACATCGTTCCAAAGGAAGGCAAAGGTCTAGATCCATTCCAAAGCTTCTTCTTACTTTCAAGAGCATGCTCGGTTCATCACCGCCACTGAAAATCATCCTCAGTGAGATAATTTTCAAAAACTGTAGCCGCCCTTATGAGCTTATTTTTGTGATGATTTTTTGCATAATTTTAGGAATTTTCTTAGAAAACCCTTGAGTTTTTCATTGTGTTTAGTCCCAATATGAAAATAGAAGTTTTTCAGTGTGAATCAACATGAAAATGAGCCCATTCGGATGAGATTTTGTTCAAATTTCACAAAAATCCCAAAAATCCTCTCGTTTTCACTGTTCATCCGCCGTCGCTTTCGTCCGCTCATGGGATGAAACCCAGCCGCCATTTGATCCCACATTCAGAGGATTGGATGGTCCAGATTTAGCACTAGATCCATTTGATTCCATCCATTAGATCATCGGATGTGATCTAGACCATACGATTTGTGATCGGACGGTTCGAATCGATTAGCGCAAAACATGCGTTCCCACTCATTCGCTAAGAAAAAAATGCGCCATAATCGAGTCGCACTCGGACGGTACCGCGGTCAATTGTGGACCATGTGGCACGCATTGCCACATCGCTCTGCTTAACCGTGTTAAGTAAAAAATTCGGCCTTTCCTGATTTTAAAAATTATTTAAATCACTTAGAACTTCAAAAATTTATAGAAAATATAATACTCAACAAAAAATTATAAATAAAGGCTCTTTAGATTCATATTTCAAGAGGAATCCAATGAATCTAAAATACCTAAATGTCACTAAATATCTAGAGCATAATTTAGGTTTTAGTAAAAATTAAATTTCATTAAATAGACCAAAAATACAAATTGAATTGAGTTGAAATTTTTAGAAATTGAAACTAAAGCTAAAATACACCTACCATAAAAATTTTAAGTCAAAATAATTTTTGGATTGAGAGATTTTGCATTTTGAAGCTCAAATGGTCTATTTTAACAAACATAAATTAATAGGCTTTATAATCATAAAAAAATCATTTAAATTAGCCAAAACTTTGGAAAATCATAACAAATCATAGAAAAATCATAAAAATACAAATCAATATTCATTTTAAAGATATTTTAGAGGAAAATTTAATAAAAATATTCTTAATTAATTTTAAATAGTAATTAAGATTTAATTTGAGTTTAATTAAAACTTAATTAGCTTAATTAATCCTTAATTACTTAAGTAATTAATTTCAAACTTTTTGAGGTTGATTAATGGGATGACCCCTAGCTCTCATATTTTCCATGGGATTTATTTCTCAGTAAATTAGGGAAATTAGTTATCTTAGCCTTAATTACTTTCTTAATTAATTAGGTGATTAATTAACATATTAAACAGTAAGGAAACCACTAATTAAACTTGCAAATCATTGTATAATAATGAATGGGCATGGGGAATGAGATTGAGACCTCTTTCCTAATCATTTACCCCAAGTTCATTTCACTTGAATGAAAATTAATTAATTTAGGATTAATTAATGGTTTAATTCATTAATTAAAATGGCTTAATTAATCAAATTAAAATTATAATTATTCTAGAACTCATCTAATTAAGTTTCTTGGGTAGATCTTTAGGTGATTAATAACCTAAAGCTATTTAAGGAAATTATGGCTAACCTATATGTGTGGGAAAGCCATAAAAGTACTTAATTAAGTTCCTTAAACTAATTAATTATTAATTATGAGCTAATTGCATTAGGCCCTTTCATTTCTTAGGATCATTGCAAGTTATTTTCCATGCATATCATGTTGGCTCATAATTATTTGATTAATTATTTTAAGGTAACATAGGCAAGGGTTAATTAATAGATTTAATGCATATCATAACTTAATTAACCCATAAAATCAACTTAATTACTTTTCATTAAATCAAATTAAATCACAAATATGGGAATGGGTTAGGATCAAGAAACATCTCCTCTCCTCTTTAAATCAAATCAAACATCCAAAAATAACTTAATAAGAAGCTTTGGTTTGCTTTAAATGATTGTATTCGATATGATTGTCCTTAGGAATTAGTTTGATTGAATGAACATGTGTTTTATGTCATATTATTCATTTCCAATCATATTAAATAATGTGTGTTATATGGTTTCATGCAGTTATGTTTTTCAAAAATTTTAAATTTAAATAAATTTTCTTTATGTTAAGCTTGCATGTGTTGATTAACCTATGAATATATGTGGTTATTATCACTATTAAATCAAAATCTATTTTCTTTAAAAAATTAATAAATCAACTATAACATTTGGAGTGATAATAGTTATAAATTTTTATAAGCTTGCATGTGTCTATGGCTTAGAACATGTGATATGAAGTTCTCTTTCTTTAGTCTACATGGATTTACATAAAGTTTGGTTGTTAACAAGTGTATTGTCCATTTGAAAAGGACACAATATTTGTTTGAATTCATTCTTATGTATCTCTATGTTAGAATTTAGATAGAACTTTAGCTCACATTTATAAATAATTAAAGTGAAAGAAATACAACTTTTGCATGATTTTCTATTCTTGTAGTCATTTGTACATTCATGTGTATTTAAGAATAGTGAGTATATCTAGTCTAGACATTCCGGGGACGTGAAACTTTAAGTATCCCCAAGGAGGTCATTACCTCACTCCCCTAGTTTAACAATGGAGAAGTATCCACTTAAAACTTTTATACACTTGTATGTGTATTTAGCTAATGAATGAAAATCTCCTTGTTCTACAAAATACATGTATGCATCTTTAATTAAAAGTGCGCTAAAAGAAATATGTTGCATGTATAGTCATACTTAGAATTAAGTCATATGCATGCTACTATGATGGAAAGAAATAACTTGATATATGTCATATGATAGTAATTCAATTGAGCTAATCTTAAGAAGCCTTTCATATTAAATGGAATCATTTAAAGTAAACCCAAACTTAGGATTAATTAAAATGTTTAATAAGGCATTCACTAAAAGGAAGAAATTAAATTAACATGCTTTAGAAAGTGGGTTAGGGTAGGGATGTAAGAGAGCAATTCTCCTTTCTCTCTTTAAAATATGAAACCAAATAAATATAAATTAAAATTCTCAAATCAGTTAAACAACTTGAAGTGAAATCATCCTTTGTGGTTAAAATAAATTCCTTTCACACTTAGAAAAACATAACCTTAATGCCCAGTAAGACATACCACACAAGCCTTAACACTCTGTTGACCTCACTTTTGGAGTAAGCTCTCAACTTCTCCATCTTAGACATAGGACTTCTCTTAGACCTTAAGAGTTCCTTAGTCTTAAGATACATCTAGTGATTAGGTGAACACTTAACCTAACCCTAGACACTTAGAAGGGTTTAGCCATAGGAATAGGATATGCCTTAGGGGTATTAAGAAAACTTGCCTACCCTATAGCTTGAACCAAATCCTTGCTTCCTTCTTTCAATTTTAAATCAACTTCAAATTAAAATCAACTTCAAACTCAAACCAATTCCAAATCAAACCCCAAATCAATTCCAAAATCCAAATCATGAATCAATTCCAAGTGATTGAAATTCATGATCAATTCTAAATCCAAAATCTTTCCTAAGCCATTTTGATTTCATCTTATGGACTTAGCTCAAATCAAATCCAAATCACTTCAAACTCAAGAGATTTTCTCATAACCCATATTCACAAATATAAATGAAATATAAATTTAAATGACCAAAACTAAATTCAAAACTCAAATCCAAATTCAACTTAAATCCAACTTAAACCATTTCAAGTCAAGCCCTTGAACTTAACCAAATGAAATTCAAATCAATCCAAATTCAAGAGATTTTCTCACAACCCATTTATATCTTCATTTATATCCACAAATATAAATGAAATATAAATTCAAGTAACCAAAATCAATTCAAAACTCAAATCCAAATCTAGCCAAAATTCAATTTAAAACCATTTCTAGTCAAATCCTTGAACTCCTTCAAATAAATCCAAATCACTCCAAATTCCAAAGTTTTCTCATAACCCATTTATATCTTCATTTATATTCACAAATATAAATGAAATATAAATTCAAACAACCAAAACCAAATTCAAAACTCAAACCCAAATCTAACCTATACCCAAGTCAAATTCTTGAACTTAGCCAAATCATCCTCAAATCAATCCAAACCTTCTCTTCATCAATCCTTCAATCATAAACCCAAATATAAACATAAACTTCAATCATCAAACCTAACCCAAGTCAAACCCATATTCATCCTTTTGACTTGAAATTGTCAAATGAATCAAAACCCATTTGACTCTAAATCACTTACAATTGGATTTATATTTCAATCATAAGTCCATATGTGAGTTCAACCAAACTTGAATCAAGCCTTGATCAAGCCAATTAACCCACTTAGGCTCACTTGGTGACCTAAAGCACCTTTTGAGCCAAATTCTACCCAAATTGGATTGAACTAAGCTCATCTAAGCCTCACATTATGAGCAATAATCATCATAGGATGATCAATCACCCAAATTGGGTTAAACCAAGTCAAACCTAGCCTTTGACCAAGTCAACACTTAACACAAACTAGCCAAAATCCACCATAGGGCCAAATTGATTGAAACCATTGATCTAAACCATGATCAATCAATGATGAAGCCATCATTTGAGCAAACCTAATTGACCACTTGACCCAAGTTGAGTTGACCTAAAAAGTCAAAATATGTCAAATCTTGATCTAAGCCAAATTGATTGCAACCAATGGGTCAAATTCATTCTAAATCACTTATTAAACTTGACCAAAGCCTCAATTAGCCAATTAGACCCAACCTAGTCCAATTGATCATGAACCCAACTTGACCTAAAAGGTCAAATCAACTTAAAATCAGACCAAACCAAAATTGATTGAAACCAAAGCTTGCAATACATTTCAAATGATCAACCAATCCTAAACCAATCCATGACCTAACCCAATTGGTCAAATGGGTCAAATTGGTCAACTTGACCCATTTGACCTAAGTGAACTCAAATGAACCAAATCCAAATATAAATCAACTTGAACCAAACCAATGATACCCATAGACTCCAAATGATCATCTGAACTTGACCTAACCCATGGTTTGACCCAATTTGAACAATTGGTTAACTTGACCCAACTTGACCCATTTTGATCTATATGGGTCAACTTGAGCCAAATGATATCAAATAAACTCCAAATTCATTGAAAATTAGCACAACCCATTTTTCAATCATATCAAATCTGTCCAAATTAAAATCAAGGCAAAATGACCATTTTACCCTTGCATCAAAAGGTAACCTATGGCCAAATCCACTTGGAATTTGGTCAATTCCATTTCAAGATCATTTGGCATCCTCCTAGTGGACCATTTGGACACCAAGGGAGGTGGTGCACATGACCCAATGGGTTTGGGTCAGCCATGACCCAACCCAAGGCCAAATTGACCCCTCTAATCAAAATTCTCCACATGGATCACCTCCCACACTCATTTAACACATGTGCACCTCCACACTTCCACTCCTCTGCCAAAACTGAAGCACATGGCACTCCTAACAACCAAAATAACCCATTCAACAATTTGATCAAAATGGTAAGGCAAGCTTCGACCATCCGATCTAAGTAGGGGGGAGATATACTCCCCCTCATTTCCATTCAAACCACCTTCCTTGCATTCGATTGAGCTCAGAGGATCAAAGGCAAGATTCTCTAAGTTTCCAAAGCATTCTAAGCTCATTCCAATTTCCCTTCTTGATTTCTTCAAAGCCAAAATAGGGAGGTGAGGGAGATTTCCACTTTGCTCAACTCAATCAAACTCCAATTGCTCTTGCAAGCACATCAAGGGACCAAGTGAGCTCACCCAAAGCAACCCAAGCATCCAAGCCAGGAAGGACTAGACCAAAGCCATTAAGGGAGCTTGGTCAAGATCCACTTCAAAGCTTGAAACCTTCAACATTTCATCTCCACTTGACAAGCTCTCCTCCATGAAGCACGGTGATAGCCTCCGGTGAGGTATGACTCAAAATCGAGCTCCCATTAAAAAAATGCTTGGTCTTTTGTGAAGGGAATTACAATCCCATTGAAATTCCACCGTTGGATCTTCTACTCTATGCTTCTTGATGGTGTGGGTTGAATCTCACTAATCTCTCAAGTGAGCGATCAAGCCATGGAGGATGATGGTCTCCGCCTCCCCATAAAGCTTAGTGGATGAATCATGGGTCGTCCATCCCACATATTTTGGATGGGCAGCCCTGATTAAAACACGATATATCCTTGATTTAATCCTTCATAATCGTAGGCTTAATCCTGGACATCCAATCTTTGATTAGACGACCTAGGGGAAAGCACGTAGCACCACCGGCTAACGTGTCAGTCGATTTGATAACTTAAATAACCAATCCCATTGTACCACATGGAAAGCAAGCGCCAACATCACGTGTCAATAGATTAGTTATATAATTAGGTTATTTAATTCCATTAATCATAAAACTTCATACATAAATTAAATATAGAAAAATCCAAAAAAAATACAAACTCAAGTTCATTTTAAAGATAATTCAGATGGGAATCCAATAAAATTGCTTCTAATTAATTTTGAATTATGGATTTTCCTTAATTAGGGTTTAATTGAAAACATAATTACCTTAACTACTCCTTAATCATTTCATTAATTAATTCCAAACTTCTTAGACATGTTTAGGGGGATGACTTCTGCCTCCCCTAATTTTATTTGAATTTATTAATGATTTAATTAGGGAAATTAATTAATGAACCCCTAATCACCCCCTTAATGTAATTAAGACTAATTAAGCATGTGAAAAATGACCTAATCCTTTAATTAAGATAAGTAAACATTGTTTAAGTGAGGAAGAGGTTTATGGAATGGGTTTGGGATATTTTCCTTGAGTTATTTCCTAAACCCTCTTTCTTCCTTAATCCAAACATAATTAAGTATTAATCCACTAATGATCTATTTAATTAGTCTAATCAAACTTTTAAAATCAATCTAAACTTAATCAATCTTTTGTTGGGTAGATCCTTTGGTGTTCAAAAGCCTAAGGTAAATTTAAAGAAATCATTTTCAACCCACATGTGTGGGAGGGTTATGAAAGTACTTAATTAAACCCTTTAGCTTAATTAATCAATAATTGTGAGCCAATTATATTAGGCTCCTTTCTTTCTTAGGTGCATTACTGATTTAAATTTCATGTGATTGCATATCATATGTTGGCTCATAATTATTAGGTTAATTATGTTAAAGTGGTATAGGTAAGGGGTAATTAATGGACTTAATTCACACCTTAACCTAAACAAAATATAAAATCAACTTAATTGTTCTAAAAGTTAAACTAAATTAATTCACACATGGGGAAAATGGGTTAGGACCAGCAAACTCTTCTCACTTTTCCTAAAGCAATATCAAATCTAAAAATAAAATAAAATTCTCTTTAAATAATTTTGATTCACTTTAAATAATCTTATTTCATAGGATTATCTTTAGGAATTAATTAGGATGAATGAATCACATGCTTACATCACTTTATCTCTTTCTAAGTATGTTAAATGTTATTTTCCATATGAACTCATGCATTCATATCTTTTAAAAAAAAAATTAAATAAATGAAATGTTTCCTTTATGTCAAATTGCATGCTTTGGCTAAAGTAAGAATATGAATGGCTATTATCACTACTAAATCAAAAATTATTTTCAAAATCTATAAATCAAAGATCATAAATGAAAATATGTTACTTATAAATACTTATAAGCTTGCATGTGATTATAGCATAAAATGTGTTATATGACTTTCTTCTCTTTTCTTAACATGGGTTTGTATAAGATTTGTAAAGTGTATAGTTCATTTGAAAAGGACATAACACTTTCTTAAATCTTTTCCTATCCACTTATATGCTATGACTTAAGAAGGATCTTCACATTTACACATGTAAATTGGATAGCCAAATCAAACACAAGAATCTTTTGCATGAGTTTTCTTCCATTTATTTGCCTTTGTACATGCACATGTATTTAAGAAAAGTGGTATATTAGTCTGGACATCCCGGGGTTACGAGGCTTTAAGTAGCCTCAAGAAGGTCTTGTACCTTATACCCCTAGTGCAGAAAATAATGGCTTCATACTCACTTATGTCTTTTATACATGTAAATGTGTATTTGATCAATGGATAAAAGAATCCCTCTCTTTTCTATTTAACAAAATAATGCACTCATGAAATATCCAAATTTTCTTAAACAACATCTCTTTGCATTCATTATTAAGGTGTGCTAAGATTTGCATTTGTATGTATAACTATGCTTAGGATACATTCATATGCATGATATACATGTTGAAAAGAAATATAGAGTTATGTGTTATGTGATAGTAATTCACCTTAATTAATCCTAAAATACCTTTCTTATTGAATAAGTTTATTTAAAGAAAATTTAAACTTAGGATTAATTAAAACACATAATAAAATATTCATTAAAGAAAAATCATTAATGAATCTACCTTAGAAATTACTTAAGGTAGGGATGAAAGAGAAGTTTTCTTCTCTTTACAACACTTAGTAATTAAATGTAGGTCCATTCAAACCAAATCAAATCATCAAATAAAATTGAAAAATCAACTAAATCACTTAAAATGAAACCACCATCTAAGTTGAATCCTTTCACACTTAGAAAATTTCAACCTTAAAGCCTAACTAAGACATACCACACAAGCCTTAAATGACACACACATTAGGCTAAGTTACCATTTCTAGCTCTATGTTAGGGCGGTGCATGGTTTGATGCCTAATTTATTTTATGATATAATGTTTTAGACTGGATGTTAGTGTGTATGTGCATATATTGGATGGTAGAGCGATCTTAGCTTGATCATGGCTTTTGTAGAAGATTGTGCTTAAGGGGCGTTGTAATAAAAATATAAATGCTTTTTCTGTGCAGGTTGCTTATACCCCTAAGAATAATCCAAAATACGTTAGGTGAATTTGGTTACCCATGTGTGGGGAGCTAAGTCTAATTTATTCATATAATTTCTTGGGATGTGTGGTGTGTTTAGCTAATCTCTATTTTCTAGGTTTTAGTTAGATATATCTTTTTCCATTTTTGTGTAATTTTGCAATTAAGATTTAGAATGACTATTATGGGGGGATTAGGATGAACATCGGTCATAAGACCAAGTATTATGCACCATGTGAAGCCTTGGAGCCAACTACATCCTAACCAACCCAAAGAAGGAAAGAAAGAAAGAAATGAAGAAATGAAGAAAAGAAGAAATGAAGAATGAAGACCCCTATAACATAAATTCTTTCTAAATTATAATTATTCATTTATAATCCATGTTATATAAGGGTAGAGCTCGGCAACTCACATTTCTTTTTGGGTTTGTATGGTGGCACCCGACCACATCGGTCATTTATTCTTTTGCACTAGATTTATAAAATTATTTGATGTTTGTTTATCTTGTGCATTTATATCGCATATTTTTCCTAGTTTCTTCCTTGCTTTGATGAATGGCCTGGATGCGATTAGGATCTTAGGGAAAAATACATTTTCTATCCAATTAATCAACTCAAAATTAAAGTAATTAACTCATAACCTCACCTAAAGCTGACATAAATTAAGATAATAAAAGATTTAGCAACCCCTTAGGATGTTGTATGTCTCACATCATGCATAAAAGCATCTTACTTCACTCTTGCTTATGGAGGGCTTCCACCTTGCCGAGAAAATGGCTTGACCTTTGAGAGCCATGGTGGAAACACACCTCATTCTTGATTTTGGCCCATAACCAATTTCTCATGCATATATGAACAATGAATCGGTGTCGAATAACTTGTCCAAAAATTAAAATAAAGCATAACAAAATTTTCATTAGATTTAAGTCATTATTCATGCACTACATTATCTAGTCTCTTAGGGAGTGTGTTTAAGGACTTAGTCTTCTTTCTAAATAAACAACAGCCCAGCTATCTTGCAAAAGCATATGACTTTCCTACATGTATTTAAAATCGTAGGAGTTAGTTAACGGCCACCCCCAGGTAGTTATAAGTTCAACAGTCAGGTGGTTTATCCTCTCTTGTGGAGGTAAACCATATGCCCATTTTTGCCTTAAATTTAGGCCGTGCTTTGGCCTTCACCAAATCTCCCTAAATTTAGGATCCGAGGTTGTTGTTTATCTTTGTGGACTATAAGCATAAATCCTCACCTCTTAGGCATTTCCATGATCTTGTATCATAGAATTGTAAGTCCTATATTTCTAATAATTATTCAACTCGAACATATAATTCCTCTCAAATTTAAAAATATAAAGCCCAACTATAGGATAGTTTGGGATGCTCGCTAAGTTTCTTAGCATCGTGAGCATCCCCTACTTATCTCCCTTTGGTTTTGATAATAACACCCTCCTTTTTTATCAATCTCATTTGATCTTTCAAAAATAACCAATTGATTGATAGTCCTATCTTTGAAATATTCAAAGACAATGATCATTTACCTTAATTGAGAGTATTCTTAAGGAATCTCATTCCTTAAGATGTAATTAAATATGAAGGCTTGCCTCTATAGGGAACTTAACGAACTCGATTTAAAATAAACCCAGCTTTCCTTTTTCATGTAAATTAGAGGAAGAATCTTTGGTACATCTGAAGACCCATCGTCCTTAGGAGTCCTTATTAGGTGATTAGGTCCGTTGTAGAATGGTGACTGCCTCTCGAGATAGTACAATCATTCTCATTATCACCCATCTAATAAAAATTTAATTTTTTTTTTTTTTTCATTTTTTTGATTCTTCCAAGTATTCATAGTATATTCCATATGAATCCGAGACTATCCTTCTTTTCTGTTGGCACTTAGCTCATTTCTTTCTTGAGCTAAGCTAGCCAACATCCTTTAGATTTTAGGATCTCACTTCGTGTAGGTCTTAAAACCCATGTTAGGTTTCCTAATATGTGAAAATAAAATTTAACAAAAAGAGATATTTAAAGACCTTTTCTTACCATTTTTATGATAAGGTAGAAGTCCATTCCAAAAATAAAGAAGAATAAATCCTTTATAAAAATATTTCTTTCCAAAAGCACTTTTTCAAAAACTTCGTATAATAAAATATTTTGCATCTCATCTAACAAACTTCAAGATTGTTACATGTAGGATCTTTTCAAAAATCAAAATCAACAATCATATTTTCAAAAAGCACAAATGAACATCCTTATTCAATATACCCAAATTTATTGAATGAAGATTTCATTTCAAAAATAAAATCGGCAATCATCTTTTCAAAAACAAAATAAAAAATAAGCATCTTTCCAAAAAGCACATACTTGAAAATGAACATCCTCTTTCAACATACCCAAATTTATTGAAAGAAGATTTCATTTCAAAAAAAAATCATATCATAACATTGAAATTCCATTTCAACATATCTCACATATGTTAAAGTTAGAATTTCTTTTTTTTTTCAAAAGTACAAATTTGAAGATAAACCTCTTCATTCAATACATCCAAATGTGTTGAATGGAGATTTCATTTCCAAAACAAAATCACACTATTTGAAGTTTCACTCAACACATTCCACATGTGTTAAGTTGGAATTTCCATCTTTTCAAAAAGCAATAAATCACACCCAAAATTTCATCTTTGAAAAATAAAACATAATTGACTCCTATTTGACATACCCAAATTTGCCAAGTGAGAGTTTTATTTTTCAAAATAAATTTAGATCTTTTATTTAGCATACCCAAATTTGTTAAGTAAAGATCCCTCTTTCCAAAATCAAAACATCAAAACTAAAAAGTACATTTGGACTTTATTTGGCATACCCAAATTTGCTAAGTAAAGATCCCTCCTTTCAAAATCAAAATATCAAAATAAAAAATACATTTGAACTTTATTTAGCATACAAAAATTTGTTAAGTAAAGTTCTCTTTTTCAAAATCAAATCTCAAAAATCAAAACACATATGGATCCTTTATTTAGCATACCAAAATTTGCTAAGTAAAGATTCTCTCTTTTCAAAAATAAAACATCAAAATCAAAAATACATTTGAACCTTATTTAGCATACACAAATTTTCTAAGTAAACTTCTCATTTTCAAAGTTTAAGATCAAAAATCAAAACACACATGAATCCTTTATTTAGCATACCCAAATTTTCTAAGTAAAGATCCTCTTTTCAAAATATCAAAAAAATCAAACATATTTAGATTCTTAATTTAGCATACCCAAATTTATTAAGTAAAGACCCTCTTTTCAAAATCACAAAAATCAATGACATTTGGATTCTTCATTTAGCATACCCAAATTTTCTAAGTAAAGATCCTCTCTTTCAAAAATAAAAACAAAATGCAAAACACATCTAGACTTTATTTAGCATACCCAAATTTGCTAAGTAAAGATCCCATTTTTCAAAATCCAAAATAAAAGAACACATTTGGATTCTTCATTTAGCATATCCAAATTTGCTAAGTAAAGATTCCATTCTCAAATTCACACATAATTTACAACAAGCAAACAAAAGAAGAAAATTATTTTCAAACAACTCATTTAGCATACCCAAATTTGCTAAGTGAGCAATTCCAAATAAAATCAATTGACCCTTTACTTTAACATACTCAAATTTGTTAAATGAATGGTCCTCAAACACAAAAATCAAATTCAAATATGAACCAATGGAAGCATCAATATCTTCAAAAAAAATATTTGAACCCATATTCAATATACACAAATTTGTTGAAAATGGATTCTGCATTCAAAAATCTCTTCTCCAATTCTAAACTCAAAATCTCTCCAAATTCAAAAAGCCCCACTTAATATATTCAAATTGTTGAGTGTGGGTTCAAATTCTAAAACAAATTAAAGTAGAAATCAGATTCAAGTTTATTTTCCAAAATTGTAGAAGTTCAACCAGTTTTAGTCAATTTCTTTCAAGATTCAGTTCAGTATAAATGGAAGCTTAGACGTACGTCTTTATTTTTTCCTTTTGGGATGGATTTGGCCTTGGATCGGGCCAACCTCCCACATAATGACTTTGCCCATATGATTCATTTCGACTAAGGGTTCGAAGGGGCTAGGATCACTTGTGAGGGGACCACCCTCACAACCATTAGCAGGAGTGTGGTGACCGGGCAAAAGCTGATCATCCATTTTGAGATGCCATCTGATTTTGAGTTTCCCTCATTGAAGAGGCGAAGAGGCGTGGCGGTTCAGCGGCAGTTGTAGTTTCAACCGGTGCTTGGTTCCCATTTCTTCCCGATGCAGCACCCACTTTGGCTTCTTCCAAGGGAAAGGCTCCCCTATCTTCAGGGATAGTCTCCCCTAGCTACGAGGTAGGGTCTAGTTTCTGCACTGCTCCTCCTAGCAGGACCTAGTACCGCAACAAATGTTACAAGATCAAGCGACATCATGTGTACATAGCCAAGGAGGTGGAGGAAATTTCCAAGGTTGTAGTAGAGGAGTTACCTAGGATAGTGTCTCCTTTGATCACACAAAATAAGTTTCATCCTCTCTCCAAATCTGATGGGGAAGAAGATGTTAGGAGGATCTCAGTTTCACCTCCACCTGCAGTACAGTATGAGGCTCCTATCAAAGATAGGAGGAGGTCATATGCCGGCCTTAGATCAATTCTGTGGCAAGTTGGTGGGGCTTACGGATGGTCAGAGCCTGGGGCTTAATTTGATTTATGATCTGTCATCCCTCGCAGCATAGGGGAGCACATCTAACATGAGAGGGCCAGGGAGGCTTGTGTATCAGTACATGTTACTAGTCGAGAGAGGCGGAGGTACAACAGGTAGTCAACAACCTCAGCCCTCATAGATTTTCTCAATCGGCGCGCTACCCGCGTCAGTCATACTCACAACATTGCATTGATCGGTACTACTCACCATGGGAGGAGAGCTCCTACATAGAGAGAGTTGATGGTGCCTCTTCCACACCACTCTACTCTAAGTCCACCATCTCTAGTACAAGTTCCATCATCCACCGTTCTAACAAAAGCCATGAAGGCAGCATCCAGAGAAAAGAGAGACCCCAGTGGTGATCCGGCTATAGCCAAGAGATCTCATTCCATCACCGGCGAGGTGAGGTGAGTTCTCTGCTCAACCTCTCGGTTCGGTGAAGAGGGAATAACCATGCATAGTAGTTGTGCCATCATCACCACCACCACAGCAAACTATGGAGATAACAATAGCTAAGGGAGAAGGAGATAGTTTAGTTGCCCCCATGGCCATAGATCCTCCTAGGAGTACCACTCCACCCAGATCTAGTGACAGTCAAGAACATGTATCCTCCAGTGAGCGTAGCCCTCACAAGATTAGCTTTCCAGTAGTAGCAAAGGTTAAATATCTCTCTGTTCATGACAGTAATCCTACCACCGATCAATCATGATCATTTGTGCTTGTGCAGTTGGATCATTCCCTCGATGACATCGTAGCTCAGTATCTCATTTAAAATAAGAAAATCCTAGGGTACGACTAGTTTGATTTAGAGAAGGAGAAGGTCAATTTTGATCCCGATGATGATTACCCGTCGGAGGATTCAGTAGGAGTACATATGGTTGATACCAGGGGTTCCCTCCTTCGAGATCAGCAGAGTTTAGAAGGTGCTATGGCTGACCAAGAAGATACTGCCTATTCGACCCAACACCTCATACAATAACTCAAACAAAAGGATGAACAAATTTTGGCACTTCAGAATCAATCCCCATCAATGCATCCTACTATTACAGAGACTAGTCAGCCTGAGTTATTGCATGTCTTGGATCAAGCTAAGACTTTACCTCCAATAGACCAGGGTAGCACTGGCTTCTATAAGAAGGTAGTGGATAGTACCTCTGTACAGGAAAAGGATATTAAACTTATGGTTAAGCAACAAGTGAGAAAAATGCTGGCACAAGCCTGAGGAGGATCATCAGTTCTAAAGGGTAGACCCTACCCAAAGAAATTTGATGCTATCCAGTATTCTGAGGGTTTTGTGCCACCTTCTTTCAATAACTTTGATGGCAGCGGGAACCCATGACAGCACATAGCGCACTTCAGGGCCAGCTGTTGCAATGTTGGTGGCAACGATGCGTTGCTATTCTACCTTTTTGTCAGTAATTTAGTAGGCAAAGCCTTTGATTGGTATGCTGAACTCCCCAACAGTTCAGTGAAGACTTTTGGTGAGTTGGAGCAACTCTTCATAAAGAGGTTTTGTTGGAGCTCAGCAAAGAGTGATTGTAGGCAATCTCGTTATGGCTCAACAACGCCTTGGTTAATCCCTCATTGATTATATTCTCAGATGGCATAATTTGAGTATGAAATGCGAACCGCAGCTATCTGAACAGCTTGCCATTGAAATTCTACTAAAGAATATTCATGGCCCGGCCGCCTTCATGCTCAAAGATTTTACTATCAAGACATTTGAGAAGAAAATCAATAAGGCGGCTAGCTTACAAGGAGAAGCCAAACAGTTGCCTTTTTCGGATCAATCATCAAAGCCAAAGCCATAGAAAGCTTATGAGAAAAAGTCAGGAGTAGTAACAGCAGTAGACAAGGGGAAGCAACCGGCCAGAGAGCTGTATGAGAGACCTCGAGCTCCACAGCTGTCACTTCCACCTCCACTACCACTACCAAGGCCATCCTACCGGCCGCCATAGCAGCCTTCATGGCCTTCGCCACCTCCTCCTCAGCCATATTCACAGTAACGGTACACATACCCACCATCAAATAGCTACCATTCACCAACTCTTTTGGATAAACTAAACAAATATTATTCATTTAATAGAGGGGTAGTCAGGAAAATCTTTAAGAACCTCTTAATGAAACCTTATTTTCAGCTACCCGAGCCTAGAAAACTAGAGGAAGTGGGAAGTAGCAATGATCCTAATTTTTGCCCCTACCACCGCATGCTAGGCCATGTTTTAGAGGATTGCTTTACATTCAAGGACTAGCTTGAGCATAGCTACAAGACAGACATCATAGTTATCCCAAAAGAATACCTTGTGAAACAACCATCCAGTTCTGTTAGGATAATCTTTAGGGATACATGTGATCCTCTCAAAACCAAAGAAGGTTGGGATATCTCTCTAACCCGAACCTCTAAAAAGGTTATTTCAAAAATCAAGAAACTTTCCTTGCAGGTGCCTAAGGCAGCTCGAACCATCAACATCAAGGAAGGTTCATAAGTTGCCAAAGACAACTTGGGAAAAGTGGGAGCTTAGCAGCAGTAGTAGCCCATACCAGCCCGGGATAGCCAAGTAACGCAACCACAGACCGAGCCCAGCCTCCATTCCACCGTTATAGCTACTACCTTAGCGAGCACCTCTACTTTAGCTAGCTCTTCTTCTAGTAAACATCTTATATCGACAGATGAGGGCATCAAATCCCTCACCCCACTTACTTTGCTAGATTTCTACTATGTACCTCCTTTTAAATCCAAGAAATTAAGGAATAAAGTTGGTTTGAATTACATCTGTGTCACTTCTTATGGGTTGTCTAACTCTACTCTTTTAGAAAACTTTTCAAGTCTAAATAATAATTATAACAACTCCAGTCTTCCTCTTTTTGATTTAGAGATGGACTTTCCTTCTCTGAATAATATAAGTTCACCACTTGAGATAGACTTATAATCATCTGATTCTGAGGGTCCTATAGGAGAAGCTATAGGTGAGCCCGATGAGCAAGTAGAATCTTTCACTAAACCACCACAAGAGATCAAAGAAGTTAACCTCCGTAGTGGCAAGGTTCTACCTCCTAGGGTAGCACCTCAAGATAAGGGAAAATAAGTCATTGGTACTAATGAGTAAGAAGCCCCTCCACAGGATGCTCCACCCATGGATATGCTTATGGAGGATCAACCCAAAGTGGATTACAATGTCCTCTCTCACCTTAACAGTTTTCATCAAAGTTAAGCATATATGATGCCCTTATCTTATCCAAAGATATGAGAAAATCATTAATCAAGGCTCTTCTTGATCCAGAGATATGCTTAGCTCAACTAACTGCTATTAGAGAGGAGGCACATTATTCAAGAGAAGCCCAGGTAAGCTCAGGTAATCACCTTCATAGATGAAGACCTTCTTCTAGGGGACTTGGAGCACGACTGTCCCCTCTACATTATAGTGGACATGGGAAAATTCAGACTTTTCAGAGTTTTGGTTGATCTAGGTGCATCGGTGAACATTATAAGTCTAAAAATCTTTGCCTATCTGAAAATTGATATCTCTACACTCCAAGGAGATCGGATGATGTTGAGAGGATTCGATGAACAGGACGAGAGGGCTTTAGGTTCCATAGTGTTACCTTTAGAAATAGGTGACTAGAAGACTAAAGCCAAGTTCTACATAATTGATAAAAATACTTCATTTACTGCTTTGCTCAGTAGGCCTTGGATACACCAGAATAAGATGATTCCATCCTCCCTCCATTAGTGCATCAAGTTTTGAAAGAATGGAATCGAATACTGTGTCAAAGGTGATGAAAAGCCATCTTCAGTTAGAGAGGTTGAGATATATGAAGATGCGACCTACTATCTTCCTCAAAACACCTTTTCTCGTGAACTTAGTCAAAATTCAAATGCAAAAGAAAAAGAAAAAGAAGAAAAAAAAGGAAAAAGAAAAAGAAAAGAAGAAAGAAAATACAAGTGAACGAGAAAAGGACATCAAGGATGAAGTAGAGCTGCATGTCACATTCCACCCATAGTTCGTGACACCACATGGACATATGGGTAAGATGACTCGACCTCCACTAGGTAAAGGTAGAGGCAGACAGAGAGTCAGTTTCAGATGTGGAAGTCCCCCTGGTTGGCCGCCAACCAATAGGAGTTATGTTCCAGTTCACATGAGTACCCCTACTATTCACATAGACTTGGAATCCAGTTTGGAGGATGAGTCTTATGTGATTAGCATACCAGCCAACCCCTCTCAACAGCTTTCATTGGAGGTGACACTCAACCATGAAGACTAGACCTCCAAACAAAGTATGAATGTATTCAAATCAAGTTTATGCAAAACTATCAAGCAGCAGTTTGGAACCTTAGCTCTAACCTCACTTTCTTCTCAAAAAGTTGAAGGTTTAGTAGTTAAGGAAGCCCCTAAGTCTTCCATGAATGCCAAGCTGAAGAGATTCCTATTGGGATCATCATCCTCAAGTTTGAAAGCGGATGTAGAACTTGAGGATAATTTATATAAAAAATTAATGGAATTGCCTTTTGATTGGTACTCGCCTTGTGTTCTTAATCTTGTAAAGGTTTGATTCCCTATACATGGTCTAAGCACATGTCAGAGTACTTTGAAAAGCTGTGGAACAACAAAGACAGAGATGCACAATCAAGATCAGGACTAGGATTCAGTACAGTGGGTCCAATCGATGATGATGGTTACTGCTTGGTTGTCACTAATCATCTGGAGTCTATTAGGATTATTGACCTCATTTTTAGGATGACCTCTTAACCCCTCCATTTTAGACATAGGATTCCTCTTAAACTTTACGAGTTCCTTAGTATTAAGACACATCTAGTGATTAGGTGGATACTCAACCTAGTCTTAGAGACTTTGAAGGGTTAGCCATAGGAATAGGTCATGTCCTAGGGGTGTTAGGAAAATTTTCCTACTCTATAGCTTGAACCACATTCCTCACTTCCTTTCTTCAAATCAAACTCCAAATAAAATCAACATCAAACTTAAATCAATTTCGGCCTAATTGATTTTCTCCAAACTCAAATCAATACCATATGATTGAAATCCATGATTGAAACCCATGATTGGAATTCCAAGTTCAAAATCTTTTCTAAGTCCTTTGATTCCCTTCTTATGGACTTAGCTTAAGTCAAATTAAATCAATTCAAACTCATGGCATTTTCTCACAACTCATTTATATTCTCATTCACATATATAAATGAAATATAAATTCAAATCAATCAAACTACGGCCAAAAAAAAAAAAAAAATCAAATCCAAAATCCATGGTCAAGTTCAAAATCTTTCCTAAGTCCTTTGATCCCCTCTTTTGGACTTAGCCTAAATCAAATCCAAATCACTTCAAATTCATGAAAATTTCTCACAACCCATTTATATTCTCATTTATATTCACATATATAAATGAAATATAAATTCAAATCAATCAAACTAAAGCAAAAAAAAAAATCAAATCCAAAATCGATGGTCAAACTCCAAATCTTTCCTAAGTCACTTTGAGTTTTCTCATAACGCATTTATATTTTTATTTATATTCACATATATAAATGGAATATAAACTTAAACAATCAAAACCAACTCCAAAACTCAAACTCAAATTTATTCAAAATTCAACTTAAGTCTTTCAAGTCAAAATCTTAAACTTAGCCAAATTAATTTCAAATCAAGCCAAACCCTTAATTTTTCTTCATGATTCAATCAATCCTTCAATCATGAATCCAAGTATAAACATAAACTTCAATCACTTAACCAAAACTCAATTCAAAAATCAAACCCAACTCAAACTCATGTTCACCCTTAGAACTTGAAATTTTCAAATGAACCAAAACCCATTTGACTTCAAACCACTTGCAAATGGATTTATATTTCAATCATAAGTCCATATGTGAGTTCAATCACACTCAAATCAAGCTTTGACCAAGCCATTTGACCCACTTAGGCTCACTTGACCAAAAGTGACCTAAAGTACCCTTATGAGCCAAATTCTAATCCTAACCAAATTAGATTGAATTAAGCCCACCTAAGCTTCTCATCATGATCAACAATCATCATGAGATGATCAATTACTCAAATTGGGTCAAACCAAGTCAAACTTAAGGGCTGACCAAGTTAACACTTAGCCAAAATGAAACCCAACATAACCAACACCAACCATAGGCCAAATTGATTGAAGCCATTGATCTACGTTCATTCATGACCAATGTTTGAACTTGACCAAGTCAACATTTGAGCCTAACCTAGCCCAACAAGCCACTTGATCCAAGTTGACCCAACTTGACCTAAAAAGTCAAAATATGTCAAAACTTGCTCTAAGCTAAATTAATTGAAACCAATGAGTCAAGTTCATTCTAAATCACTTGTTAAACTAGACCAAAGCTTCAATTACCCAACTAGACTTAACCTAGCCCAATTGACATTGAACCTAACTTGACCTAAAGGATCATATTGAGCCAAATTCAAAATTAACCAAATTTGATTGGAAACAAAGATACCAATCCATTTCATATGACCAACTAAACATGAACCAACCCTTGACCTAACCTAAATAGATCAAGTGGGTCAATTTGGTCAACTTGGCCCATTTAACCTAAATGAACTCAATTGAACCAAAACCAAATATAAACCAAATTGAATCAAACCAAAGCCACCAAAACATTTCAAATGGTCATATGAACTTGACCCAACCCTTGGTTTGACCCAATTTGACCAATTGGTCAACTTGACCCATTTTGACCTAAATGGGTCAACATGAGCCAAATCACATCAAACCAACTCCAAATTCAATGAAACTTGACCAAACCTATTTTCTCATTATATCAAACATGTCCAAAATAAAATCAAGCACAAATGACCATTTTACCCCTAGGCCATAGGATAAATTTTGGCCAATTCCACTTAGAATTTGGTCAAATCCTCTTCATAACCACTTATCACTCTTTTAGAGTGAACACTAGGGAGTGTGATGCACCCAACCCAATGGGTTTGGGTCAGCCCAACTTAGCCCAATGACCAAACTGACCACTCCCATTGAAATGGCCAAATGGAAATCCTCCTTCCACTCAGTTCAAGCACATGGTCACCTCACCCACTCCTTCTTTGACCAAAACTGAACCACATGCAATTCAAAATAGCCTAACCAACTCATTGCATAAGGTGTATTGGATCAAAATGGCAAGGAGGCTTGCGGCCATCCGATCCTTCAAGGGGGAGATATACTCCTTCTAATTCAATTCAATATTCACTCTCCCTTAGTCGATTGAAGCATAGGAACTCAGAGCAAGCCCTAGCTAGTCTTCCCAAGCTTCCTAGAGAGAGTTTAAAACTTGATTTTCTCATTTTTCCATCACTTGAAAATAGGGGAGCTCCACTGAAAATTGAATTTAGTCCACACTCAACATCAACCTAATTCCTTCTTCAAGCTCCATCAGAGGACCAAGTCAAACTTTCCCAAGCTCTTTCCCAAGCTCCAAAGGCAAGGGAGGATCCAAGTTGATCAAGGCTGAGCTCAAGGCAAGGAGGAGTTGACCCATAGAAGCATCCACTCAATTTCAAAGCCTCAAAACTTCAGCAAAGCTTCATCTCAACTAGATAAAGCTTCTCCAAGTGAATCGAGTGTCGGTGATCACCTCGGTGAGGTAAACCATTTTTTTGAACTTAACCTAGCCATAGTGTGGAGCTTTGTGATAGAAAGTTTAATCCCATAGGATTTTAGCCATTAGATATGATCTACAATGCATGATGAAGGTGTGGGCTAAATTCTAGCTCAATCTGAGCTCAATCAAGCTCAGATCATGCCCTTGAACATGGACATATCCCCTTTCCCGTAGAGAATTGCAGAGATGAATCTCTGGCCATCCATCTACACATTTTGGATGGAAGGCTAATATTAAAACACGTAGCATCCCATGATTTACACCTCTGATCCATGACTTTAATCTCGACCAGAGAAAGAAAGATATGCCCACGGCTACGATGTGACGGGTTAAAGAGCCAATCCCGTCATGCCACGTGGAAAGGGCATGCCGTGTTAGTGGCCCACGTGGCGCCGACGGGATTAAATGCTTAATTATGGTATTTAAATATTCTAATTAATTATGGAAACTTCTAAAATCCATATATAAACCTAGAAAAATAAAAAAAATATGAAATAAATTGCATTGAATAGATAATTAAACATAAAATATTCTAAAATTGATTTTGAATAGTTCTTTTCTCTGAATTTGGGCTTTATTGGGAATGATATTTTGCTAATTACCCTTTAATTAGACAACAAATTAATTCCAAACTTCTTGACAATGATTAGTGAGATGACTTCTATCTCCCCTAATTTTATTGGAATTTATTAGTGATTTAATTAGAGGAATGGCTTGATTAATTCCTGATTATCCCCTTTATGTAATTAAGCTTAATTAAGGGTATAATTAGTGGTTTAAGCCTCTGATTGAGTCAATTAAATTTTGATTAAGTGAATGTGAGGTTTAGGGAATAATTTTGGGATACTTTCCTTAAGATATTTCCTAAACCCCCTTTTCTTTCTTAATCCATCCTTAATTAAGGGTTAATTCACTAATTATCCCCTTAATTAATTTCATAAAATTCTAAAACTTTCTTGAACTTAATTAATCTATCTTGGGTAGATGCTTAGGTGTTCAAGAGCCTAAGTACATTTAAGGAAATCAAAATCAAACTCATATGTGAGAGAGGGCTTTTGAAAGTACTTAATCTTAAACCCCTAAGTTTAATTAATCATTAATCATGAGTCAAATTGGATTAGGCCCCTTTCTTCCTAGGTGATTTGCAAATTTAAATTCCTTGTGAGATTTTATGTCATCTCATTGGCTCATAATTATTTGATTAGTTATACTAAGGTGGTATAGGTAATGGGTAACATGCTTAATTCCTACCTTAACCTAAGCAACATATAAAAATTATCTAATCACCTAAAAATTAAACTAAAATAACTAACATATGTGGGAATGGGTTAGGAACAGCAAACTCATCTCACATTTCTCAAAATAAATCAAACTCAAAAACATAATCAAACCCTCCTTAAAAATAAATTGATTTGCTTTAAGCTATCTTATTTCATTAGATTGTCTTTAGGAATTAATTAAGGTGAATGTGTTTACTTTCTTTCATCACTTGATTTATTTCCTAGCATGCTAAATTTGTATGTCATATGGATTTCATGCATTCATGCTTTTCTAAAATCAAAATTAAAATGAAATATTTTCTTTATGTCAAATTGCATATTTTGGCTAAAATAGAAATATGAATGGCTATTATCACTATTAAATTCCAAATTATTTTCAAAATATATGAATCAATTACCAAAACTAAAAGTGTCCTACTTTTAGTTTATTTATAAGTTTGCATGTGAATATAAAAATGTGTCTTATGTTTGCTTCCTTTCTTTCCTCTTAACATGGATTTGAATTAGATTTACAAAGTGCATAGTTCTTTTAAAAGAACATAAGACTTGCTTAAATCTACCCTTATCCCCTTCCATGTTATAACTTAAGAAGGATCTTTACATTTACACATATAAATTGCATAAGCAAATCCAAAGTATAAATACAAACTTTTTGCATCCTTTCTTTTCCATTCATTTCTTTTATACATATGCTTGTATTTAAGGAAAGTGGTATATTAGTATGGACAACCCCGGGGTTGCGAGGCTTTAAGTATCCCTAAGTAGGTCTTGTACCTTACACCCTCGGTGCTAACAATGGCACCGTACTCACTTATGCCTTTCATACATTCATGTGTGTATGTGAAAATTGGATAAGAAACACCTTTTCTACTTAATGAAAACCATGCATCATAAGCATTCAAATTTTCTTAACTCACTTAGCATTCATCATAAAGTATGGTAAACATTCCCATTTTGTATGTATAGATATGCTTAGGATTCATTCATATTCATGTTAAACATGTTGGGAAAGAAATCAAGTGATGTGTGTTTTGTGAATTTAATTCACTTTACTTAATCTTAAAATGACTTTCTTTTGAATAGGTTTGTTTAGAGTTCATCTACACTTAGTATTAATTAAAATACATAATAAAATATTCACTAAACAAAACTAAAACTTGAATCCACTTTAGAAATTACTTAGGTTAGGGAAGGAAAGAGAAGTTTTCCTCTCTTTTCCTCTCTTTACAACTTAGTAATTAATTGTAGGATTCACTTGAACCTAATAAAAATACAAAATAAAATCAACCCAAAACATCTAAATAACTTAAATGAAACCCTCCTCTAAGTTGAACATTCTTCACACTTAGAAAACTCTAACTTAAAACCATAGCTAAGCATACCACACAAACCTCTAAGGCACACACATTAGACTAAGTCACATCTTCTAGCTTTAGGTTAGGGCGGTGCATGATTTGATGTTTATTTTTTATGTTGAGATGTAATGTTTTAGACTGGATGTTAGGGTGTATATGTGTAGATTGAATGGTAAGACGATTTAGTCTAACCATTATCTTCTACAGGGGATTGTGCTTAAGGGGCACTATAATAAATGAAAATATAACTGCTTTTGTTGTGCATATACTTATACCCCTAAGCATAATCTAATAGGAAAGGTGGACTTAGTCATCCATGTGTCATGTGTTAAGTCCAATATACATTCTTGGGATTTGTGTGGTTTGTTTTAGCTGATCTTTATTTTGCAGGTGTTAGTTAGATTTCTATTTTTTTCTTTTCATGTAATTTTTGCAATTAGGATGAGCATTGGCTATAAGGCCATGTATTATGTACCATGTGAAGCCTTTGGAGCATCCACCTTCCAACCATCCAAAAGAAAGAACCAAAGAAAAGAAGAAAAGAAGAAGAAAGATGAAAAAAAGAATGAAGAAATGAAGCTTGAACACCCCCCCATAACAATGAATTTCTTGCTTAATTGTATTTAATTCATTTGTAATTTAGGTTGTATAAGGGTAAAGCTTGGATACCCAATTTGTTTTTTTTTGGGTTTGTGCAGTGGTGCCTGACCACACATGGCCTTTTATTCTTTTGCATTAGCTTTATAAAATGTGTGATGTTTTGTTTAGCTTGTGCATTAAGATGACATGTTTTCCTAGTTTCTTTCTTATTTTATGTATGACTTGGATGACAATTAGGCACTTAGGGAAAAATAAATCTTCTATGAAAATAATTAACTCAAAATTAAAATAAATAACTCATAACCTCACTTAAAGCCTAAGTTAAAAATCAAGATAAAAGAATTAGCAACCCCTTAGCTGGATGAGTATTTCTTTTATAACATCATACATAAATGCATCTTGTTTCACTCTTGATTGGAGGGCTTCCACCTTCTTTAGAGAAACTTGGCTTGACCTATGAGAGCTATGGTGGAAACACATCTCCTCCCTTCTCATTAATTTTGGCCAATAATCTTACTTTTCATGCATTATGCATATGAATCCTATAAGCCTGAGTCAAAATGATTGTCCAAAAATGAAAATAAAATGTAATATGAATTACATTAGATTTAGGTCATTACTCATGCCCATACATGATCTAGTCTCTTAGGGAGTGAGTTTAAGGACTTAGTCTCTTTCTAAATAAATAACAACCCAGCTATCTTGCATAAAGCATATGACTTGCCTACATGAATTTAAAATTGTAAGAGTTAGTTGGCAGCCACCCCTAGACGATTGTAAGTCCAAGCAGTCGGGTGGTTTGTCCTCTCTCATGAAGGAAAACTAAATACCCATTTTTACCTTAGATTTTGGTTGTGCTTTTAGCCCTCACCAAAGCTCCCTAGATTTAGGTTCTGAGGTTGCTTCTCCCCTTTGTGGGCTATAAGTATAAATCCTCACCTCCTAGGCATTTCCATAATCTTGTGTTGTGAAATTATAAGCCCTAAATTTCTAATGAAAAATTCAACTCAAACAAATTGAATCAATTTCAAAAATATAAAGCCCAACCATAGGATAGTTAGAGATGCTCGCTAGGTTTCCTAGCATCGTGAGAATCCCCTACTTATCTTCATTTGGCTTTGATAATTACTCTCTCTTTGATCAATCCCATTTGATATTCAAAAATGAACTAATCGATTGATAGTCCTACCCTATTGAAATCTTTAGAGACAATGATCATTTACCTTAATCGGGAGTATTCCTAAGGAATCCCCTTCCTTAGGATGTAATTAACTATGGGGGCTTGCCCTTGTAGGGAACTTAATAAACCTGATTTAAAATAAACCCTACTTTACTTTTCCATGTAAAGTAGGAGAAGAATCTCTGGTACATATGCATAACCATTGTTTTTAGGAGTTCTTATTCAAGTGATTAGGTCCATTGTAGGGTGGTGACTTCTATCTCTCGAGATAGTACACCTCTCCTCAATGTTGTACTCGAGTACGCTAATAAGAACATCTATAGATCTGTGTGGCATCCTAATAAGATGTATTTTATATATTTCTATTTTCATTTTTACTCCTTTTCCAAAAAGGGGGATAGATGAAGGCAAGAATGTATAAAATTTTCACCACAAGGATCTTCTCAAACCACACTAACTCTTTTGAGGACGTGCGTTTAGAAACTTCAGATGTTCCATATGATCTTTAAATCAAAGAGGCACCTCCACAATTTGAAGAGGAAATCCATTTAACTATTGAGAAGCTTAAAGAAATCAACTTTGAGATGAAAGAAGATCTATGACCTACATACATCAGTTTCGTACTGAATGAAGAAGAAATCAATGACTTAGTTAGGCTATTGATTGAGTTTAAGGACTTCATAGAGTTATGAAGAAATCCATCGATTATCTCCTGACATAGCAGTCCACAAACTAGCAATAGACCTTAATGCCAATCTTAGGGGTGTGTGTTTGGTTGATTTGGATGGATTAGATGATAAATTTTTAAAATCGATTGGTTTTGGATTCCTAAAAATATTGAACCAAACCGACCAAATAAAATGCAAAACCAAATAAACTAAATAATAATTTGGTTCAGTTATTTTGGTTTGGTTTTGGATAAACTGAAGTTGGTTACATTTAAAAATTATTTGCATAATTTTTGATTATATAATGAACAAGCAATAAAAAATAACATAAATATAATAAAAAATGAAATTAACTACTTCATATGCTAAAAAAATATTTAAAACTAATTTTTACTTACCTGAACAATAGTTTGAACTTAGAAGTTGATGGAACCATATTACCATATTATGAGACCAAAATATTTTGAAAATTTGGATAATGGTCTTCCAAAAAAGCACCTACCAAGTATTTAAAAACAAATAAAAATAAGTGTATAACAGATAAGCCTATTATGCATAAATTAATAATATTGTATTACACATAATTACTTTGGTTATTTGGTTCCATCCAAAATTTTATTTAACAAATCGATCCAAAAACCAAAAACTAAAGTTTTCATTAATTAAAACCAAAATCCAAATTACTAAGTTTAAAACTGAACCAAATTACTCAAAAACTTTGATTCGGTTTGGTTTTTTGGTTAAAACCAAATAATGCACACCCCTAGCCAACCCTATCAAGCAAGCTCCTAGATGCATGCGATTAGAAATTGAGCAACAGGTCATTTTTGAAGTCAAGAAACTGAATTATGCAGGTTTTATCAGGGAAGAAAAAAACCTTAACTGGTTTCCCAGTGGCGTGCCAGTTAAGAAAAAGAATGGCTAAATTTGCATATGTGTCGATTTTAGGGACTTAAATAAGGAATGTCCTAAGGATGAATTTCTTCTTCCTATACCAGAATTAATGGTGAACATTTCCTCATCTCATACAGTATTCTCCTTCATGGATGGGTCATCTGGCTACAACTAAATCAAGATGGCCCCCAAGGATGAAAGAAACCCTGCTTTTCGAATCTCGATCGAAATATATTATTATAAGGTCATCCCTTTCGGCCTTAAAAATACTGATGCTACATACCAGCGGGCCATGACTCAGATCTTCAATGAACTCATTCATCATCAAGTTTAATGTTATGTTGACGATCTAGTAGTCAAGAGCAAAGAAAAGGAAGACCATTTTTTTGACTTAAGAGTAGTTTTCGAATGGTTAAGACAATTTAACCTTAAAATGAACCCCCTAAAGTGTGCATTTGGAGTAGCTTCAAGGAAGTTCCTTGGGTTTGTTGTCCGACACAAGGGAATAGAGATAGATCCAGAAAAGATCAAAGCTATCTTAGAAATGACACCCCCTAAAAGTTTAACTCAACTCAGATCTTTTCAAGGGCGGTTGGTGTATCTAAGATGCTTTATCTCCAATCTATCGAGAAGATGCAAGCCATTTTCAGTACTTGTCAAAAAGGATGTCAAGTTCAAGTGGGATGATAAGTGCAAGCATGCATTTGAAGATATCAAGCAATATTTGGTAAAACTACCAATTCTAGTAGCCCCTATCCTGGGCAGGTCATTGATCCTCTACACTTCTGCATTGGATGACTCCCTTGGCGCTTTGTTAGCTCAACCAATGATGAAGGGAAGGAAAATGCTATCTCAGCCATCGTCTGATCCCTGCTGAAGCAAACTACCCATCTATTGAGAAATATTGGTTAGCTTTAATCTTTGCATCTCAAAAGCTACGACACTATATGCTTTCTCATAAGGTGAACTTGATTTCAAGAATCAATCCACTGTAGTATCTCATGACATGGCCAATATTATCCTGACGGTTGGCACATTAGTCCATGATTCTCTCATAGTTTGATATCACATTCATACCCCTCCGTGCGGTGAAAGGACAAGCAATAGCAAATTTCTTAGCAACACACCCATTTCCTGCTTATTCTCCGCTTAGTGACAATCTCCCTGATGAACAAATCATGAACTTAGGGGATGTTGACAACCATTATTGGGAGATGTATTTTGATGGTGCAGCTTCCTTTCATAAAGGAGAAAAACCACAATCTACTCTTCCAAGGAAGGCAAGGGTGGGAATAATTCTCTTAACTCCAGACCGCGATGTGATGAGATTCTCATACTATCTCTCCAATCCTTGCACCAACAATGAAGATGAGTATGAGGCTTTGATTACTGATATGGAGTTAGCTATTACAGTATGTGCCAAAAGCATCAACATCTATGGAGATTCTCAACTGGTCATCAACCAGATTGTTGGATCTTACAAAGTTCTAAAACCCAAGCTTCATCATTACCATGAGTACACCATGAAGCTGTTGGCCCAAATCCCTGAGGTCACCATCTACTAGGTTCCTCGAGGAGAGAATACAATAGCGCATACTTTGACCAAACTCGCTAAGGAAATGGCATGTCCGGAAGATGTGTCCATTCTAATAAGGGTCCAAAATAGACAAGTCCTATCCCTTATTTTCGTTGAACTCATCAAGAGAATTTCTATTGAAGGGGAGGTTGTCGTTGCCAAAAATGACAAGGAGCTAGATTGGAGGCAACCCTTCATGGATTACTTGACTAGAGGCAAACTACCTTAAGAGAAGTCACAAGCCCATCAAATGAAGCAGAGAGCTATCTTCTATGCTCTCGTGGATGACACCTTATACTGATGGTCCTTCGATCAAATGTGGTTACATTATTTAGACAAACATGAAGCCACAAGATCATGACAGAGGTGCATTCAGGAGTGAACCAATTCATCATAAGCAGCTAGTTGAAGCTTTATGGGAATATTGCACCACATACAGAACTCTAACTTGATCTACTCCATTCTCCTTGGTGTATGGGTCTGAAGTTGTTCTGCCATTAAAAGTTCAACTTCCATCACTAATGATAGAAATGGGTAATCAAATCACTATAGAGCATAATGCCAAGTTACGGTTAGAAGAGCTTGAAGGTTTGAAGGAGAGATGCCTACGGGTGTGCCAGAACCTCAAGTTATATAAAGTTAAAATAATTCAAGCTCATAATAAGCTGGTATGCCCTAGAGCTTTTCAAGTATGAGAGCTTATTTTAGTTCTAAGGAGACCAATTGTTGCCCATCGAAAGATAGGAGGCAAGTTTGAACCCACTTGGTAAGACCCTTTTGTCATATAGAAGGCCTGCCAAGGAAGATCTTATCAGCTTATTGATTGTAAAGGGAACACCCGATGCTTCCAATTAATGGGCTCTATTTGATGGAATATTGCCCATAAAATTATGTTTGAAAATAATTATCATCAAAAGAACAAAAATTTATTTCAATTCATCAAAATCTTCTCTTCATTCAAAGCGTTGCTTGCTTGTCTGTGAATCTGCCACGACGTGTTTAGGATAGGTGTAAGAGAACCCAAGAGGCATCCTTTTCCTCTTTCACAACACGAACACAAATCAAACATAATTCCCCAAGCACTACTAGAATAGGTGTGAGAGAACTCAAGAGGCATCCTATTTCAATTAGCATGACTAAGCTAGGTATAAGAGAACCCAAGCGACATCATTTCTTAGTGAAATTACAACTGCCATTCATGGCACCATTTCAACAAATCCCCTAATGTGTTTAAGGTATGTGTGAGATAACCCAAGTGGTATCCTATTCCCTTTAACACAAGCACAACAATAAACACATATCTTTTATCTTGGGATATTTTGATGTGGGAGCAAGCCCCATGTGGCACTCACTCATTAGCTGCTCTAGGTTGAGCTGACATGCTACCTTGTTAATATGTCACCCTAATGGTCACTTATCTGATGGATGTGAGTCCCGGCGCTTTCTTCCTGACTTGACCATTATAAACCGATGAGCGCCTTGCTAGTTTGGTAGACTTTACTACGCAGCTAGTAAGCTACCTCATGTTGACTCGGTTTAAGAGGATATAAGTCTACACGCTTTCCTCTTGAACCAACCATCATGCACTAACAAGGTTGAGTATATTTAAGGTTTAGGATAAGTTCCCCAGTGGCTCCTTTCCTCTTGGCTACTTTTGAGTTGGTATAAACCCCCCAATGGCATTCACTCAGTAATCGCCCTAGATCGGATAGCATTTGTCAAGCCGAAGATAGACTATCCTGACAATCAGTTCTGCTGTAGGAGGATGTGAGTCCTCGATGCTTTCTTCCTAGGCTGATTATCGCAAACTGACAGACACTTTAGGTTGGTTGATGTTCTCTATGCTGACAGTGACTCACCCGGTAGATACACCTCTCTTGGAAAATGTGAGTCCCCACTCTTTCTCCTTGAGTTGGCCACCGAATACCTATAGACATTATCTTCTACATGGTTTTTGGATCAATCTTTTAGTGACCCCTTCCCCTACGGGCACTCTATTTGGATCACGTCCTTTGCAACCCTATTTAGACACTACCCAAGTTACTTTTGGATTGGACAGTTCCCCTTTCCTAGTAGCCACCCCTATGGTTGGAGAATCTGTTCAGCGAATGCACAGATTTTTTCTTAGTTTAGAAAATCTGAGATAGGTTTAGGCTGATATAAGCTCTTTCTCAGTATGATCTCTCGTAATCTAACAAGGTCCATGATAAACAAACAAAACAAAGAAATAAATTAATTCACTTGTGGATTAGAAATTCAAGCCCTTAGTGGCCCCTTTCCCAAGTAGACATCCTATCTTTAGGGCCGTGTCAGCAGAACTCCCTATAGGAATTGCCTGACTACACTTGAGTTGAGATAAGTCCCTGGGTCGACACTCTCTCAGTAGCCTCCCTTAGGTTGGGTTCAATCTATTTTTCCACAAGCAGGTTACCCCGATAGTCATTTCGCTTTGAAAGATGTAAGTCTACTACGCATTCTTTCTTGCTTGACTATCGCAAATTGACGGGCAGCCCTAGGTCGGGTTAACATGTTACCTCACTAATGTGTCACCCCAGCGATCTTCTATTCAAGAAAGATGTGAGTCCCCGTGCTTTCTTCCCTAAATCAACCGTTGCAAACTAAAAGACACCCCTTTGGTTGGATAGTTCTCCCCTCGGCTGGGAAACTACTTCCTTTGGATTGGTAAATCTGGGTTAGACCAAGGCGAATGGCCTCTACTTAGTGCAGTCCATCGCAAATTGATGGGATCCATCAATCATAATTTTAAATAAATTAAATTGACTTTGACTATCTTTGAGCTAATTTAAGTCCCCCAATGGCATTCACTCAGTAGTCAGCCTTAGGTCGGGTTAACATGTTACCTTGCTAACGTGTCACCCCAATGGTCTTCTATTTAGGAAAGATGTGAGTCCCTGAGCTTTCTTCCATGAATTGACCACTGCAAACTGAAAGGCACTCCTTTGGTTAGATAGTCCTACTATGTGGTCGCTAGACTACCCCTTTGATTGGTAAATCTGAGCTAGATCAAGGCTGACACGACCCCTACTCAATGCAGTCCATCGTAAACTAATGGGATCCATCAAAAATAATTAAAAAGGAAATTAACTTTGACAATATTTGATCTGATTTAAGTCCCCCAGCAACATTCACTCAGTAGTCAGCCCTAGGATGGGTTGGCATGTTACCTTTCTAATGTGTCACCCCAGCAGTCTTTTATTCAAGAAGATGTGAGTCCCCATATTTTCTTCCTTAAATTAACCATTGCACACTGAAAGGCACTCCTTTAGTTGGATAGTATTGCTATGTGGTTGGTAGGATACCCCATTGCATTGGTAAATCTGAGTTAGACTAAGGTCGAGATGGCTCCTACTCAGTACAGTCTATCGCAAACTAACAGGGTCCATCTCAAAATTCAAAATTTTAAAAATATGAAACAAATCAACCAACCTCCCTAGTGGAGTAAAATTTATAACAAAATCAACACTCCTCCCTAGTGGAGTCAAACTAAACAAACACCAATCAACCCCCTAGTGGAGTCATGTTAAATCAAACAAATCAAATCAATCAACTTCTCCTTAGTGAGATACATACATTTTCATCCTCAACGGATCCCAAATTCTAATCCCACAGTGAACTTCACAACCTCTTCTCCCTAGTGGATGACTTGAATTTGCTCCCCTAATGGAGAGTTCACATTTTCATCCTCAATGGAACACCAAATCATAAATCAACAAATCAAATCAAATTTCTCCCTAGTGTGATGCAAATCAAATTAAACCTCTCATCCCCCAATGGATGACTTAAACCTTTTCCCTAGTGGAAGGGTTCTCATACTCAGTCCCTAGCGCATTCCTCCTTCACTCTGTTATGTCTTTGACATGAGTAGAGTCACATTGCACTAAGCTCTTGATTCCTTCTACACCTCTGGTTTGGGAGTAAATCATTTTGGTTAGTGCTTGTGATCATTCGGTGTTGTTGATCATCTCGGTCAACACCAATATGTGCGATATGCCTTGTCAGTCACACCACACCTATTGGGTACCCTTTCTTGACCTTTCTTTTGGAGTGAGCTCTCAACTTCTCCATCTTAGGCATAGGACTCCTCTTAGACATTAAGAGTTCCTTAGTCTTAAGACACTTCTAGTGATTAGGCGAACACTTAACCTAACCCTAATGACTTAGATGAGTTTAGCCTTAGGAATAGGTTATGTCTTAGGGGTATTAGGAAAACTTGCCTACCCTATAGCTTGAACCAAATCCTTACTTCCTTCTTTCAAATTTAAATCAACTTCAACTCAATTCAACTTCAAACACAAACCAATTCCAAATCAAACCCCAAATCAATTACAACTTAATTGACTTTCTCAAATTCAAATCAATTCCAAAATCCAAATCATGAATCAATTCCAAGTGATTGAAATCCATGATCAATTCTAAATCCAAAATCTTTCCTAAGCCATTTTGATTTCATCTTATGGACTTAAAATCAAATCCAAATCAAAGTAGAGATAACACATTTATATTCTCTTTTATATTCATAAATATAAATGAAATATAAATTCAAATGACTAAAACTAAATTCAAAACTCAAATTCAAATCCAACTTAAATCCAACTTAAACCATTTGAAGTCAAGCCCTTGAATTTAACCAAATAAAATTCAATTCACTCCAAATTCAAGAGATTTTATCACAACCCATTTATATCTTCCTTTATATCTACAAATATAAATGAAATTTAAATTCAAGTAACCAAAATCAATTCAAAACTCAAATCCAAATATAGCCAAAATTCAATCTATAACCATTTCAATTCAAATCCTTGAACTCCTTCAAACAAATCCAAATCACTCCAAATTCAAAAGATTTTCTCATAACCCATTTATATCTTTGTTTATATTCACAAATATAAATGAAATATAAATTCAAACAACCAAAACCAAATTCAAAACTCAAACCCAAATCTAACCTAAATCCAACCTATACACTTCCAAGTCAAATTCTTGAACTTAGCCAAATCATCCTCAAATCAATCCAAACCCTTGGATTTTCACTTCAAACAATCAAGCCTTCAATCATAAACCCAAATATAAATGTAAAATTTAATCATCAAACTAAAATCAAACTAACCCAAGTCAAACCCATATTCACCCTTTTGACTTGAAATTGTCAAATGAATCAAAACCCATTTGACTCCAAATCACTTGCAATTGGATTTATATTTCAATCATAAGTCCATATTGTGAGTTCAACCAAACTTGAATCAAACCTTGATCAAGCCAATTAACCCACTTAGGCTCACTTGACCAAAAGTGACCTAAAATACCTTTTTGAGCCAAATTCTAATCCTACCCAAATTGGATTGAACTAAGCCCATCTAAGCCTCACATTATGAGCAACAATCATCATAGGATAATCAATCACCCAAATTGGGTCAAACCAAGTCAAACCTAGCCTTTGAGCAAGTCAACACTTAACCCAAATGAAATCCAAACTAGCCAAAATCCACCATAGAAAAAATTGATTAAAACCATTGATCTAAACCAGTTCATGATCCATGATTGAACATGATCAAGCCATCATTTGAGCCAAATCTAGAGTAATTGGCCACTTGACCCAAGTTTATCTTAAAAGTTAAAAAGTGTCAAATCTTGATCTAAGCCAAACTGATTACAACCAATGGGTCAAATTCATTCTAAATCACTTATTGAACTTGACCAAAGCCTTAATTGGCCAACTAGACTCAACCTAGCCCAATTGCCCATGAACCCAACTCGACCTAAAAGGTCAAATCAACTTGAAATCAAACCAAACCAAAATTGATTGAAACCAAAGCTTGCAATACATTTCAAATGATTATCCAAGCCTAAACCAACCCATAACCTAACCCAATTGGGTCAAATGGGTCAAATTGGTTAACTTGACCCATTTAACCTAAGTGAACTCAAATGAAGCAAATCCAAATATAAATCAAATTGAACCAGACCAATGATACCCATAGGCTCCAAATGATCATTTGAACTTGACCTAATCCATTGTTTGACCCAATTTGACCAATTGGTCAACTTGACCTAAGTTGACCTATTTTGACCTAAATGGGTCAACTTGAGCCAAATCATATCAAATAAACTCCAAATTCATTGAAAATTGGTACAACCCATTTTTCAATCATATCAAATATGGACAAATCAAAATTAAGGCCAAATGACCTTTTTTTTTCTTGGTTCAAAGGGTAACCTATGGACAAATCCACTTGGAATTTGATCAATTCCTTTTCAAAACCATTTGGCATCCTCCTAGTGGACCATTTGGGAACCAAGGGAGGTGGTGCACATGACCCAATGGGTTTAGGTCAGCCATGACCCAACCCAAGGCCAAACCAACCCCTTCAATCAAAATTCTCCACATGGATCACCTTGCACATTCATTTAACACATGTGCACCTCCACACTTCCACTCCTCTGCCAAAACTGAAGCATATGACACTCCTAACAACCAAAATAACCCATTCAATCTCCTTAGTTTGATCAAAATGGAAAGCTTGGAAAGCTTTAACCATTCGATCCAAGTAGGGGGAGATATACTCCCCCTCATTTCCGCTCAAACCACCTTCCTTGCATTCGATTGAGCTTAGAGGATCAAAGGCAAGCTTCTCCAAGTTTCCCCAAGCATTCCTAAGCTCATTCCAATTTCCCCTTCTCAGATTTCTTCAAAGTTGAAACAGGGAGGTGAGGGAGATTTCCACTTTGCTCAATTCTCAATCAAACTCTAATTGCTCTTGCAAGCACCATCAAGGGACTAAGTCGAGCTCACCCAAAGCAAATCCCAAGCATCCATGCCACGGGAATGTAGACCTAGACCAAAGTTGCAAGCCATTAGAGGGGAGCTTGGTCACTTGGAAGATCCACTTCATCTCAAAGCTTGAAACCTTCCACAAGGCTTCGTCTCCACTAGACAAACCTAGCTCCTCTGTCGGAAGCATCGGTGATAGCCTCCAATGAGGTATGACTCAAAACTGAGTTCTCATTAAAAAATGCTTGGTCCTTTGTGAAGGGAATTATAATCCCATCAAAATTCTACCATTGGATCTTCTTCTCTATGCTTTTTGATGGTGTGGGTTGAATCTCAGCCTAATCCGAGCTCAAGTGAGCTTGGATCAAGCCATGGAAGATGGACGGTCTCCGTCTCCCGCAGGCTTAGGCAGGAATGAATCATGGGCCATCCATCTTGCGTGTTTTGGATGGATGGCTCTGATTAAAACATGTTAAATCCATGATTTAATCCTTCATAATCATGGGCTTAATCCTGATCATCCGATCCTTGATTGAATGACCTAGGGGAAAGCACGTAGCACCATTGGCTAACATGATAGTCGATTTGACAACTTAAATAACCAATCTCATTGTGCCACATGGAAAGCAAGTACCGCATCAGAAACCCACATGGCGCTGACATGATTAGTTATATAATTACCTATTAATCACAGAAACTTCATAAATTCATAACTAAATATAAAAAATCCTAAAATTGCAAACTCAAGTTCATCTTAAAGATAATTTAGAAGAGAATCCAATAAAATTGCTTCTAATTAATTTTAAATAGTGGGTTTTCCTTAATTAGAGTTTACTTGAAAACCTAATTACCTTAATTACTCCCTAATCATTTCATTAATTAATCATGAACTTCTTAGACATGTTTAGGGAGATGACTTCTGCCTCCCCTAATTTTCTTTGAATTTATTAATGAGTTAATTCGGGAAATTAATTAATGAACCCCTAATCACTCCTTTAATTTAATTAAGAGTAATTAAGCATGTGAACAGTGACTTAATCCTTTAATTAAGATAATTAAACATTATTTTAAGTGAGGAGGAGGTTTATGGAATGGGTTTGGGATATTTTCCTTGAGTTATTCCCTAAACCCCCTTTCTTCCTTAATCTAAACATAATTAATGATTAATCCACTAATGATCTATTTAATCAATCTAATCAAACTTTCAAAATCAATCTGAACTTAATCAATCTTTTGCAGGGTAGATCCTTTGGTGTTCAAAAGCCTAAGGTTAATTTAAGGAAATCATTTCCAACCCACATGTGCAGGAGGGTTATGAAAGTACTTAATTAAATCCTTTAGCTTAATTAATCAATAATTGTGAGCCAATTGCATTAGGCCCCTTTCTTTCTTAGGTGCATTGATGATTTAAATTTCATGTGGTTGCATATCATATGTTGGCTCATAATTGTTAGGTTAATTATGTTAAAGTGATGTAGGTAAGGGATAATTAATAGACTTAATTCACATCTTAACCTAAATAAAATATAAAATCAACTTAATTGTTCTAAAAATTAAACTAAATCAATTTACACATGAGGAAAATGGGTTAGGACCAGTAAACGCTTCTCACTTTTCCTAAATCAATTTCAAATCTAAAAATAAAATAAAAATCTCTTTAAAGAATTTTGATTCACTTTAAATAATCTTATTTCATAGGATTGTCTTTAAGAATTAGTTAGGATGAATAAAATCACATACTTTCATCACGTTATCTCTTTCCATGTATGTTAAATGTTGTTTGCCATGTGAACTCATGCATTCATATCTTTAAAAAAAATCAAATAAATGAAATGTTTCCTTTATGTCAAATTGCATGCTTTGGCTAAAATAAGAATATGAATGGCTATTATCACTACTAAATCAAAAATTATTTTCAAAATCTATCATAAATGAAATATGAATACTTATATATATACTTAAATGTGATTTATAAACATAAATGTGTATGATTCTTTTCTTAACATGAGTTTGTAAATTTTTCATTCAAACCAAATTAAATCATCAAATAATTCAAATCAAACAAATCACTTAAAATAAAATCATTCTAAAATCCTCTAGAATCTTAGAACCCAAAGCCTAGCTAAGACATACCACACAAGCCTTAAATGGCACACACATTAGGCTAAGTCACCATTTGAAGCTCTATGTTAGGGCAGTGCATGATTTGATGCCTGATTTTATTTTGTGATGTAATATTTTAGACTGAATGTTAGGGTGTATGTGCGTAGATTAGATGGTAGGGCGATTTTAGCCTGATCATGTCTTCAGCAGGGGATTGTGCTTAAGGGGCATTGTAATAAAAATATAAATATTTTTTCTGTGCAAGTTGTTTATACCTCTAAGCATAATCCAAAATAGGCCAGGTCGATTTGGTTACCCATGTGTGGGGTGCTAAGTCCAATTTATTCATATAACTGCTTGGAATGTGTGGTGTATTTAGCTAATCTCTATTTTGCAGGTTTTAGTTATATTTATCTTGTTCTATTTTCATGTAATTTTATAATTAAATTTGGAATGAATGTTATGGGGGGATTTGGATGAACATTGGTCATAAGACTAAGTCTTATGCACCATGTGAATCCTTGGAGCCAACTACATCTTAAATAACCAAAAGAAGGAAAGAAAGAAAGAAATGAAGAAATGAAGTATGAAGAATGAAGAATGAAGACCCCCATAACATAAATTCCTTCTAAATTATAATTATTCATTTGTAATCTAGGTTGTATAAGAGTAGAGCTCGACTACCCATATTTCTTTTCGGGTTTGTGTGGTGGTGCCCGACCACATCGACCTTTTATTCTTTTGCGTTAGCTTTATAAAATTGTTTGATGTTTGCTTAGCTTGTGCATTAAGATGACATGTTTTTCCTAGTTTCTTCCTTGCTTTAATGAATGGCCTGGATGCGATTAGCCTCCTAGGGAAAAATAAATTTTCTATCCAATTAATCAACTCAAAATTAAAATTAAAAACTCATAACCTCACCTAAAACCTAAGACATAAATCAAGATAATAAAACATTTAGCAACCCCTTAGCTGGATGTTGTATGTCTCACATCATGCATAAAAAGCATCTTGCTTCATTCTTGCTTATGGAGGGCTTCCACCTTTGCCAAAGAAAATGGCTTGACCTTTGAGAGCCATGGTGGAAACACACCTCCTTCTTGTAAATTTTGGCCCATAACCAATTTCTCATGCATTAGGCATATGAATCCCATAGTCTGTGTCAAATAAATTATCAAAAAATCAAAATAAAGTATAACAAAATTTGCATTAGATTTAAATCATTATTCATGCCATACATGATCTAGTCTCTTAGAGAGTGTGTTTAAGGACTTAGTCTTCTTTCTAAATAAACAATAGCCTAGCTATCTTACAAAAACATATGACTTATCCACATGTATTTAAAATTGTAGGAGTTAGTTGGCGGCTACCCTCAAGCGGTTGTAAGTTTAACAGTCGGGTGGTTTATCCTCTCTTGTGGAGGTAAACCATATGCCCATTTTTGCCTTAAATTTAGGTTATGCTTTGGCCCTCACCAAAGCTCCCTAGATTTAGGATCTGTGATTGTTGTTTCCCTTTGTGAGCTACAAGCATAAATCCTCACCTCTTAGGCATTTTCATGATCTTGTATCATGGAATTGTAAGTCCTAGATTTCTAATAAAACTTCAACTCAAACATATAATTCCTCTCAAATTTAAAAATATAAAGCCCAATCATAAGATAGTTTGGGATGCTCGCTAGGTTTCCTAGCATCGTGAGCATCCCCTACTGATCTCCCTTTGGTTTTGATAATAACTCTCTCTTTTTTGATCAATCCCATTTGATCTTTCAAAAATAACCAATTGATTGATAGTACTATCTTTGAAATCTTTGGAGATAATAATCATTTACCTTAATCAAGAGTATTCTTAAAGAATCTTATTTCTTAAGATGTTATTAATTATGGGGGATTTCCTCCATAGGAAACTTGACATACCCAATTTAAAATAAACTCTGCTTTATTTTTCCATGTAAAGTAGTGGAAGAATCTCTAGTACATCCGAAGACTCATCATTCTTAGGAGTCTTTATTAGGTGATTAGGTCCATTGTAAGATGGTGACTTTTGTCTCTCAAGATAGTACATCATACCTCAATGTCATACCCGATCACCCTTATAAGAACATCTACAGATCTACATGATGTCTAACTAGCATATTTTATTTTCATTTACTTCACATAGATGAAAATAAATAATATCACACACATACATTAGAGCTAAGTCACCACTTCTAGTGCTAAGTTAGGACAGTGTAAGTTTGGTGTATGTTTTATTTTGTGATGTAATATTTTATACTCGATGTTAGGGTATATATTTCATAAACTGGATGGTAGGCTATGATTAGCCTAATCTTATTTTTTACAGAGGATTATGCTTAAGGTACCACTTAAAAATTAATATGAATGCTCTCTTCGCATGTTGCTTAAGCCCCTAAGGAAGATCCAAGTTAAAACAGGTGGGTTTGGTTACCCATGTGCAGTGTGCTAAGTCCAAACTATAAATATTATAGCTTGGGATTGAATGTATGTTTAGCTAACCCCTATTATGTAGGTGTTGTTAGATTTAATTTTTCATATAAAATAAAAATTTATAATAAGAATTAGGATTAGTGTTGTGGAGGGATTAGGATGAGCAGTGGCCAAAAGGTTTAGTCCCAAGGGTGCCTTGTGATGCCTTTGGAGCAAATCAAATCAAAAGGAAGAAAATGAGGACATGAAGAAATGAAGAAAAGAAGACCCCCCAGGGCATGCATTATTTTGTAATCTGAGTTGTATAAAGGTAGAGCTTGGCTCCCCATATTTTCTCTTTTTAGGGTGTACGATGGAATACCGCACTGGTCTTTTATTCTTTTATGCAAATTATATATGGTTTATTAATATTGTGTTTAGATTGTGCATTAGAATAGCATACTTTTCATAGTTTCTTAATGTTTGATGCTTTAATGTCTGGCCTGGATGCATTAGACTCTTAGAATAAAATTAATTTTTCTACCCAACTACAACTCATAACTAAAATTTTCTACAACTCATAACCTCACCATAAAGCTTATGCATTAAATAAGATAATTAAAAGATTTAACAACCCCTTAGTTGTATGGTTGTATGTTTCACATCATGCATGCATATCCTTTCTTCCTTGAATATGGGGATCTCCATCCTTGCATGATAGAGGAATGCTTGACCTATGAGGGCATCTCTTATGGTGGAGAACTCCCCCCTTCTCATTAATTTAGCCAATAACTTTATTTCATCATGCATCTAGGAATCAAAAAATCCCAAGCCTTTGTTTAAATGAAGTGTCAAAATATAAGAAAATTTGTAAAGATTTTTGCATTTATATTAAGTCATATGCTCGTGCCACTCATGCTCTAATCTCTTAGGAAGTGGATTTAAGGACTTTAATTTCTTTCTAAGTAAACAACAACCTAACTAACCTTGCAAATCATATGACCGGACTTCATGGATTTAAAGCATAGGAGGTGTTAGCTGGCTGCCACTCCAGCCGATTATAAGTCTAGTAGTCGGGTAGTTTATCTTCTCTTGTGGAGGTAAATTATATACTCATTTTTGCTTAGATTTAGGTTGTGCTTTAGCTTATACTAAAGCTCCCTAGATTCAAGATTTGAGGTAGCTATTTCCTTCGGGCTATAAACATAAATCATCACTTCTTAGGCATTTTCACAATCTTGGGTTGTTGGATTATAAGCTGTAATAGCCTAATAAAATTTCAACAAAAATGAAAAAATCTTTTCAATTTTAAACATATAAAGCCCAACCATATGATATACTGGAATGCTCACTAGGATTCCTAGCATCATGAGCATTCTCTACTCATCTCCTTAGACTTCTAAAATAAGTCTCTCCATTTGATCCAACCCACTTGATTTTCCAAATATAGCCAATTCATTGATAGTCAAGCCTTGAAATCTTTGGAGAGGACCTAATTATTTACTTTAATCGAGAGTTTTCTTAAGGAATTCACCTTCCTTAGAATGTAATTAACTATGGAGGCTTGCCTCCATAAGGAACTTAATGAACCTAGCTTAATATAAACTCTATTTTACTTTTCCATATAAAGTAGGGGAAAGATCTCTAGTACATTCGAAGACCCATCATGCCTTAGGAGTCTTTATTAGGTGATTGGGTCCATTATAAGGTGATGTTTCTATCTTTTGAGATAATGCATCATTCCTTAATGTTGTACCAGATCACTTCAATAAGTACCCTCTAAGATCTACATGGTGTCCCACATCTCAAAAATAAACACCACATAGTTTTCTAGTGACTTCGCTGGAGAGTAGTTCCTCTCTCCATCTTTAGTAGATAATTATTATCTCCAAGCATTGATAATGGACTTATATTTTATATAAACTTAAGGTCATCTTTCTTTCTGTTGGCACTTAGCTTATTTCATCCTTAAGTAAAGCTAACCAACATCCTTTAGGTTTTGGACCTCACTTAGTGTAGGTCTTAAAACCTCTATTGGGTTCCCCTAATAGGTAAAAACAAATTAACTAAACTAAAGGAGATGACTAAAATTTTTTTGAACCTCTTTACCATCCTCTTCGTGAGGCAAGGTTCATCCCATAGTAAATCCTTTGCAAAAATATTATTTTCAAATTAATTAAAAGTCACGTGACAAAATACTTGCATAAAGTCTTCAAAAAGATTTAAAGATAACCAAATCCCATTTAAAAATATCTATAATTGTTACATGGAAGTTCTTTTCAAAATCAAAATCAAATAATTTTAAAATCCCTTTTTCAAAAGCACATTTTTAAAATAGTTATCTCCATTTTAACATACCTAGGTTCATTAGATGAAGATCCTATCTCTAAATGAAATCATGACATAAAATTTAAATTTCATTTAGCACATTCGACATGTGCTAAGTTGGAGTTTACCTTTTCAAAAGCAATATCACACATGAATATCCCATTTTTGAAAGTCAATAAATATAATTGAATTCCATTTAACATACCTAGTTTTGTTAAGTGGATAAGAGAAGGGCATCATATATGCTTAACTTAGTTGACAACTTTCTAAGATGAGCTAGGACATTGTAATCAACTTTGACTTGGTCCTCCATAAGCATATCCATGGGTGGAGCATCCTATGGAGGGGTAATCTGTTCATTAGAACCAATGACTTATTTACCCTTATCGAGAGTGCTACCCTAGGAGGTAGAACTTTGCCACTGTACAGGTTGACTTCAGTGACTTCATGGAATGATGAACTTATGGAAAGTTCAACCTTCTCATCAGGTATACTTATAGCATCTCTTATGGGATCTTCGGAGTCAGTTAACTCCAAGTCAATCTCAAGAGGTGAACCTGATTGATTCATAAAAAGAAAGTTTGATTCTGAATCAGAAGAGAGTGGATCAGAATGACTAGAGCTATCATTATTATTTTCTAAACTTGGAGAGTTTTCAAGAGAAAGAAAATCTAAAGTATTAGAAGTGGACAAGATGTAAGCTTTGTTCATTGATTTCTTCTTAGGTGGAGGTATATCGTAGAAATCTAATAAAGTAAGTGAGGTAAGGGATTTAATGCTCTTGTCCACTGATACAATGCTCCTACTGATAGAAGAGGAGCTAGTAGAGGAAGAAGTAGTTACTATAACTGTGGATGGAGTGCTTGACTTGGATGGTGGTTACATTACTGAACTATCCTAAGTAGTGCTGACCGCTCACATCTCGCTATCACCATCTTCAAATGTCTTTGGCAACTTGCAAACCTTCCTTGATGTTCAAGGTTTAAGCTGCCTCAAACACCTATAGAGAGAGTTTCTTAATTTTAGAAACTACTTTTCTAGAGGTTCAGGATAAGGAAATATCCCAACCTTGTTTTATCTTGAGAGCTTTGTGGCATCCCTTTCCTTTGATTGGTTCAGTTATTAGTGCTTAATTTTATCTTTTGATCTTGAGTCAGAACCCACATTTCAACAATTTTGGTTATGCTGAATGGGGTTCAAATTGCATGGAGAGATTTGTAGAATTAGAGGAGAAGCTTTTGCCTTGATGTTAACTTGAATTATTGATTTTGATTTGTCCTTTTTTGAATTATAACCCTCATTTAACAAGTTTAGGTGTGCTAAATGGGGTTCTATTGGAGAGATTTACAATGTGAGGAGAGACTTTGACATAATATTTTGATTTAGAACCCATACTCAACCAATTTAAGTAGGTTGAGCAGGGTTCTAATATTTGGAGAGACCTTTGAAGGTATTTGCATTGTGTGTCTTGTTTGAAAATTTTGATTTGGAAAAATTTTACTCAGCAAATTTAGGTATGCTAAGAAGAGGTTTTGATTATATGTTTTAAAAATTTTATGAAAACATCTTTGCTTGTTATGATTGGTTATGTGTGATATATGTTGATTTGATTTGAAAGTGGGGCTTCTTACTTAACAAATTTGGTATGTTAAGTAGAGGCCAAATGTGTTTGATATGTGTTTGAAAATGAGGCTCTATGGTGAAATTTTTATAAATATCTTTGCCTTCATCTTTCCCCTTTTGGAAAGAAGGATAAATGAAAACATAAATATATATATATATACACCTTGTAGGGATACTATGCAGATCCGCAGATGTTCTTATTAGGGTGATCGGGTATGACATTAAGGAGAGGTGTACTATCTTGGAAGATAGAAGTCACTACCCTACAATGGACCTAATCACCTTAATAAGGACTATGGGTCTTCGGAATGTACTAGAGATTCTTCTACTACTTCACATGGAAAAGTAAAGTATGGTTTATTTTAAATCGGGTTCATTAAGTTTCCTATAGGGGCAATCCTTCATAGTTAATTACATCCTAAGGAACAAGATTCCTTAGGAATACTCTTGATTAAGGTAAATGATCATTATCTCCAAAGATTTTGAAAGGTAGGACTATCAATCGATTGGTTTATTTTTAGAAAAGTTAAGTGGGATCGATCAAGAGAAGGGAGTTCTTATCGAAGCCAAATGAAGATAAGTAGGGGATGCTTAGGATACTAGGAAGCCTAGTAAGCACCCCCAAACTACCCTATGGTTGGGCTTTATATTTTTAAAATTGAATTGATTTATTTGAGTTGAATTTTTATTAGAAATCCAGGGCTTACAATTCCATAATACAAGGTCATGGAAATGCCTAAGAGGTGAGGATTTATGCTCGTAGCCCACAAATGGAAGTAACAACCACTGAACTAAAATCCAGGGAGCTTTGGTGAGAGCCAAAAGCATGACTTAAATTTAAGGTGAAAATGGATGCTTGGTTTACCTCCAAAAGAGAGGATAAACCACCCGACTGTTGGACTTACAACCTCCTAGGGGTGGCCGCCAACTAACTCCTCCTACGATTTTAAAACATGTAGGCAAGTTAAATGCTTTTGCAAGATAGCTAAGTTGTTATTTATTTAGAAAAAGTCTAAGTCCTTAAAAAACTCTCTAAGAGACTAGATCATGTAGGGCATGATTTAATCACTTAAATCTAATGCAAACTTTGTCTCATTTTATTTTTATTTTGGACAATCAATTTGACATAAGCTTCAGGATTCATATGCCTAATGCATGAGAAATTAGATTATGAGCCAAAATTAGCAAGATAAGGAGGTGTATTTCCACCATGGCTCTCAAAGGCCAAGCCAAATTCTCTGGCAAAGGTGGAAGCCCTCCAATGGAGAGTGAAACAATATGCTTTTTATACATGATATGGGAAAAGTAATACAACATTGAGCTAAGGGGTTGCTAATTCTTTTATCTTGATTTTAACTTAGGCTTTAAGTGAGGTTATGAGTTATTTTATTTTTAGTTTTGAGTTATTTTGATTGGATAGAAAATTTATTTTTCTAAGAGCCTAATCTCCATCCAAGCTATACATCAAAGCAAGGAAAAAACTAGGAAAAGATGCCACCTTAATGCACAAGCTAAATAAACATCAATCAATTTATAAAGCTAGTGCAAAAGAATAAAAGGTCATTTATGGTCGGGCTCCACCGTACAAACCTGCAAATAAATTGGGTAGCTGAGCTCTACACTTATACAACCTGGATTACAAAAGAATTAAATACAATCAAGAAAGAATTCATTGTTATGGGGGTCTTCATTCTTAATTTCTTATTTCTTCTTTCTTCTTTCTTCTTTTGGTCCTTCTTTTAGATGGTTGGAATGTGGTTGCTTCAAAGGATTCACATGATACATAAGACATGGTCTTATAACAAATGGTCATCCTAATCCCCCATAACAATCATTCCAAAATCCTAATTATAAAATTACATGAAAAAAGAAAAGTAAATCTAGCTAAAACCTGTAAAACAGAGATTATCTAAACAAACCATACAATCCCAAGCATGTATATGTATAAATTGGACTTAGCACCCCACACATGGGTAACGAAATCCACCTGGCCTATTTTGGATTATGCTTAGGAATATAAGCACCTGCACAGCAAAAGTAGTTATATTTTTATTACTGCGCCCTTTAAGCACAATCCCCTGTAGAAGAAAATGGTTAGACTAAGATCGTCTTACCATTCAGTCTATGCACATACACCCTAATATCTAGACTAAAATAAAATATCACAAAATAAAAGAAAACATCAAATCATGTACCTCCCTAACTTAAAGCTAGAAATGGTGACTTAGCTTAATGTGTGTGCTATTTACGGTTTGTGTGGTATGCCTAGGGTTAAAATTTTCTAAGTATGAAAAATGTTCAACTTAGAGGGGTTGTTTCATTTAAGTGATTTAGTTGCTTTGGTCAATTTTTATTTTGTGATTTGATTTGGTTTGAATGAACCTGCAATTAATTATTAAGTTGTAAAGGGATGAAAAGAGAAGAAAACTTCTCTTTCCTCCATATCTTAAGTAATTTCTAAGGTAGATTCACATTTGATTTTTGTTTAGTGAATATTTTATTATGTATTTTAATTAATCCTAAGTTTAGATTTTTCCTAAACAAAGCTATCCAAAAAGAAAGGCATTTTAAGATTAAGTAAAGTGAATTACTATTCATAAAACACACAACACTTTATTTATTTCCAACATGTGTAACATGCATATGGATGAATCCTAAGCATATCTATACATGCAAATTGAAGTACTTTAGCACACCTTAATGATGAATGCTAAGAGAGTTTGCTTAAGGAAATTTGAAATGTTTCATGTATGCATGATTTTATTAAGTAGAAAAGAGAGATTCTATTATCCATTATTCTTATGCACATATACATGTATGAAAGTCATGAGTGAGTACGGCACCATTGTTAGCACCAGAGGTGTAAGGTATAAGACCTACTTAGGATTACTTAAAACCTTGCAACCTCAGGGTTGTCTAGATTAATATACCACTTTTCTTAAATACATATGCATGTACAAAAGAAATGAATGGAAAAAGAAAGATACAAAAGTTTATGTTTACTTGTTTGATTTGTTTATAAAATTTACATATGTAAGTGTGAATACCCTTCTTAAGTCATGACATATGAGTGTATAGGGATGGATTTAAGCAAGTGTTATGTCTTTTTTTAATGGACTATACACTTTGCAAATCCTATACAATTCTATGTTAAGAAAGAGAGGGAGAATCACATAACACATTTTATATTATTCACATGCATGCTTATAAATAATTATAAATAGCATACCTTTCAGTTTTGATGTTTAGTTCATAGGCTTTAAAATAATTTTGGATTTAATAGTGATAATAGCCATTTATTTTCTTAGTTTAGCCAAAACATGCAATTTGACATAAAGGAAACATTTCATTTTAAATTTGATTTTTAAAAAGCATATGAATGCATGATTTTCATATGACATACACATTTAGCATATTAGGAAAGAAATAAAATGTTGAAAGCATGTAAATTCATTTACCCTAATTAATTCTTAAAGACTATCTTATGAAATAGAATTATTTAAAGCAAATTAAATTTGGTTTTAAAGAAATTTTATTTTGTTTGAGTTTGATTTGAATTTAAGAAATGTGAAGAGTTTTGCTGGTCCTAACCCATTCCCACATGTGTGTATTATTTTAGTTTATTTCTTAGGGTGATTAGATTAATTTTATGCTTTGGTTAGGTTAAGGTGTAGATTAAACTCATTAATTACCCCTTACCTACACCACTTTAACATATTTAATCAAATAATTATGAGCCAATGTATGACATAAAACTACACAAGAAATTTAAATCAATAATACACCTAGGAAAGAAAGGGCCTAATGCAATTAGCCCACAATTAGTGATTAATTAAGCTAAAGGGTTTAATTTAAGTACTTCATAATCCTTCCCACACATGTGGGTTGGATTTTGATTTCCTTAAGTTACTTAGGTTATTGAACACCTAATCACCTACCCAAGAAGAAAATGATTAAGTTCAGATTGATTTGATTTAAAAGCTTAGATTAATTAAGCCATTTAATTAAGTGATTAAACTTATTTAATTAATTTGCACCTTATTTAGAATTTTATCCAAATGAAACAAACTTAGGAAAAGAAGATATGGGAAAGAATCCTAATCTCATCCCCTAAGTCCACTTACTATTCTAAGGTAGTTATCAACATCAATTAGTTGATTTATCATTATTTAAAAGGTTAATTAATTATTTAGTTGATTAAGAGAGTAATTAGGAATGAACCAAGCAATTACTCCAATTAAATCATTAATAAATTCCAAGAAAATCATGGGAGGCAGAGGCCATCCCATTAATCAACCCTAGGAAGTTTCAAATTAATCAACAAGATAATTAGGGAGTAATTAATATAATTATACTCCCAATAAAACCCTAATTCAAAAAATATCACTGTTCAAAATCAATTAAAATTAATTTTAGATTATTACTCTTTGAATTATCTTCATAATACTTTTTATTTTATATTTTTCTTATTTTTCTACATTTAGTTATGTTATTTTGAAGTTTCCATGATTATCCATTAATTAAATAGCTATTAAATAATCCCATCGCATTGGATCACGACATGTGCTTTCCACATGGTGCGGTGGGATTAGTCACTTAAGTTGTCACATCAGAGTGTTACGTCAGCGATAGTGCTATGCGCTTTCTCCTCATTTATCTGACCAAAGATCGAACGGTTAAGATCGAGCCCGCAGTTCTTAAGGGATGAATCAAGGGATCCTACATGGCTTGATCATGGCCATCCATCCAAAATGCGTGGATGGAAGGCCCATGATCCGTCCCTTAGCTCGCCTGCAGGAGATGGCCACCGTCCATCTTCTAGGGCAAGGTCCGAGCTCAATTGAGCTCAGATTGAGCTCAAACTCAACCCACACCATCATCATGTAAGGGAGAAGACATTAAACAACCAATTTTACTTCAGATAAAAATTTCTTTGACAAAAGACCACACACTCCATATTCAAGGTTTTATTTTGATCCATACCTCACCAGAGGCTATCACCGGTGCTCCCAACCATCGAGGTAGCTTCGTCTAGTGGAGATGAAGCTCTTTTGAAAGTTTCAAGCATTGGGATGAAGTGGATCTTCCTATGGACCAAGCTCCTCTTTAATTGGGTTCGGCCTTGGTCTAGGTCCCCTTACCCGTGCCTTGAGGACTTGGATTAAGCTTTAGGCAAGCTCGATTGAGTCCTCTGAAGAAGCTCACAAGAGGAATTGGATTGATATTAAGTATTGAGTGAGATGGAAAAAAGGTGGAGCTCCTCTATTTTTGGCTTGAAAAAATTGAGAAGAGGAGAAATGGAAATGGGTTGAGGAAGCTTGGAGGAACCTTGGGGTGCTAGCTCTGAGTTCCCTAAGTTCAATCGAGTATGAGAGTGTTTGAATCAAGTGGAATTAGGGGGAGAATATCTCCCCTAGGTGAATTAGACAACCTAGCTTCCCTATTTCCATTTTTTGATCAATTGACTAGATGGGATGAGTTTGTTAGGCTGTTAGGACTTGCACATGGTTCAATTTTGGGTGTGGAGTGGAGTAGTGAAGCTCCCATGTGCTTTAATTGAGTGGAGGAGGGATCCCATGTGCTCAATTCCTAAGTGGGTGGTCGGTTTGGCCATTGGGTTGGGTTTAGCTAACCCAAACCCATTAGGTCATGTGCACCATCCATATTAGTGACCATTTGGTCCACTAAGAGGATGCTAAGTGTCCATGAAAAGGAATTGACCAAATTCCAAGTGTTTTGATTTTAGGTTGCCCTATGTCCTAGGGGTAAAATGGACATTTAGCTTGGATTTCAATTTGAATATGTTTAGTATGATTGAAAAATGGGTTAGGCCAAGTTTCAATGAATTTGAAATTGATTTGATATGATTTGGCTCATGTTGACCCATTTAGGTCAAAATGGGTCAACTTGGGTCAAGTTGACCAATTGGTCAAATTGGGTCAAACCAAGGGTTGGGTCAAGTTTATATGACCATTTGAAATGTGTTGGCATCATTGGTTTGGTTCAATTTAATTTATATTTGAATTTGGTTCATTTGATTTCATTTAGGTCAAAAGGATCAAGTTGACCAATTTGACCCATTTGACCTATTTGGGTTAGGTCATGGGTTGGTTTAGGTTTCATTAGTCATATGAAATATATTGGTATCTTTGTTTCCAATCAATTTGGTTTATATTTAGATTTGGCTCAATTTGATCTTTTAGGTCAAGTTGGGTTCAAGGTCAATTGGGCTAGGTTGGGTCTAGTTGGCCAATTGGGGATTTGGTCAAGTTCAACAAGTGATTTGGAATGAACTTGATCCATTGGTTTCAATCAATTCATCTTAGATCAATTTTTGACATATTTTGACTTTTTAGGTCAAGTTCAGTCAACTTGGTTCAAGTGGCCAATTGGGCTAGGTTAGGCTCAAATGATGACTTCGTCAAGTTCAAACATTGATCATGAAATAGTTTTGATCAATGGTTTCAATCAATTTGGCCTATGGTGGATTTTGGCTAGTTTAGGTTTCATTTTGGCTAAGTGTTGACTTGATCAACCCTTAGGTTTGACTTGGTTTGACCCAATTTGAGTGATTGATCATCTCATGATGATTGTTGATCATGATGAGAAGCTTTGGTGGGCTTAGTTCAATCCAATTTGGTTAGGGTTAGAATTTGTCTCATAAGGGTACTTTATGTCACTTTGGGTCAAGTGAGCCTATGTGGGTCAAATGGCTTGGTCAAAGCTTGATTTGAGTTTGATTGAACTCACATATGAACTTATGATTGAAATATAAATCCATTTGCAAGTGGTTTGAAGTCAAATGGGTTTTGATTCATTTGACAATTTCATGTTCAAAGGGTGAACATGAGTTTGACTTGGGTTTGATTTGTGAATTTAGTTTTGGTTTAGTGATTGAAGTTTATGTTTATATTTGGATTCATGATTGAAGGATTGATTGAATCATGAAGAAAAATCAAGAGTTTGGCTTGATTTGAAATTGATTTGGCTAAGTTCAAGAATTTGACTTGAAAGGCTTAGGTTGAATTTTGGTTGAATTTGGATTTGAGTTTTGAATTGATTTTTGGATTGATGATTGAAGTTTGTAAATATATTTGGATTCATGATTGAAGGATTGATTGAATCATGAAGAAAAATCAGGAGTTTGGCTTGATTTAAATTTAATGTGGCTAAGTTCAAGAACTTGACTTGAAAGGCTTAGGTTGAATTTTTAGTTGAATTTGAGTTTGAGTTTTGAATTGATTTTTGGATCGATGATTGAAGTTTGTATTTATATTTGGATTCATGATTGAAGGATTGATTGAGTCATGAAGAAAAATTAAGAGTTTGGCTTGATTTGAATTTGATTTGGCTAAGTTCAAGAATTTGACTTGAAAGGCTTTGGTTGAATTTTTGGTTGAATTTGGATTTGAGTTTTGGATTAAGTTTTGGATATTTAATTTTATATTTCATTTATATTTGTGAATATAAATGAGAATATAAATGGGTTATGAGAAAATTTCTTGAATTTGAATTGATTTATATTTGATTTACTAGATGTGTCTTAAGACTACTAAGGACTCTTAAAGTCTAGGAGAAGTCCTAAGTCTAAGATGGAGGGGTCGAGAGCTCATCCTAAAACTGAGGTCAACAGGCTCTCACTTAACAAATTTGGTAAGTTAGGAGGGAGCCAAAAGTGATTGGTTTGCATTTTGAAAATGATACTCTCACTTAACAAATTTGGAATGCTAAGTGGGAGTCAAATGTGTTATGATTTTTGAAAATGAGACTCTTACTTAACAAATTTAGTATGTTAAGTAGGAGTTAAGTGTGGAATGATTTGTGTTTTGAAAATGATACTCTCACTTAAAAAATTTGGTATGTTAAGTGGGAGTCAAATGTGTTTGATTTATTTTGAAAATGAGACTCTTACTTAACAAATTTGATATGTTAAGTGGAAGCCAAATGTGATTGATTTGTGTTTGTTTGCTTTTGAAAATGAGACTTCCACTTAACAAATTTGGTATGTTAAGTAGAAGCCAAATGTGCTTTGATTTGTGTTTGTTTGCTTTCAAAAATGAGACTCCCACTTAACAAATTCGGTATGTTAAGTGCAAGCCAAATATAATTTGATTTGATAAATGATACTCTTACTCAACAAATTTGGTATGTTAAGTAGGAGTCAAGTGTGTTTTGATATGTTTTTGTTTGCTTTTGAAAATGAGATTTTTACTTAACAAATTTAATATGTTAAGTAGGAAACCAAATGTGTTTATGATTTGAAAAATGTCCTACTTAATAAATTTGGTATGTTAAGTGGAAGCCAAATGTGATTGATTTGAAAATGAGACTCTTACTCAACAAAATTGCTATGTTAAGTAGGAGTCAAGTGTGTTTTAATATGTTTTTGTTTGCTTTTGTAAATGAGGTTCTTATTTAACAAATTTGATATGTTAAGAAACCAAATGTATTTATGATTTGAAAAATGAGACTCTTACTCAACAAATTTGATATGTTAAGTAGGAGGCCAAATATGTTTATGATTTTTGAAAAAGGGAAATCTATTTAACAAATTTAGGTATGTTAAATAGAATTCAATTTATTTTTGTGATTTTTTTTTGGAGTCCAAATGTGTTTTGATGTTCAAGATTTTGGGAAAAAAATCTATTTGACAAATGCAAGTGTGTTGAATAGAATTTAATTTTTTTTATTTTCCAAAAGAAAAGGGACTCCTATTTGACAAATTTAGGTATGTCAACTGGAAGTTCAACTATATCTTGATTTTTTTTTTGTGATTTCTTGCTTTTTGAAAAGAGGGAAACTTCAATGCTAGCATATGTGAAATATGTTAAGTGGAGTTTCAATTTTATGCTATAATTTTATTTGAAAATAGAATCTTCATTCAATAAATTTGAGTATGTTGAATGGAGGTGGTCATTTTCAAAAGTGTACTTTTGAAAAAGAGGGAAACTCCAACTTTAGCATGTGTGAAATATGTTAAGTGGAGTTTCAATTTTATGTTATGATTTTATTTGAAAATAGAATCTTCATTCAACAAATTTGAGTATGTTGAATGGAGGTGGTCATTTTTAAAAGTGTGCTTTTGAAAAAGAGGGAAACTCCAACTTTAGCATGTGCGAAATATGTTAAGTGGAGTTTCAATTTTATGTCATGATTTTATTTGAAGATAGGATCTTCATTTAACAAGTTTGTGTGTATTGAATGCAGGTGGTCATTTTCAAAAGTGTGCTTTTGAAAAAGAGGGAAACTCTAACTTTAGCATGTGTGAAATATGTTAAGTGGAGTTTCAATTTTATGTTATAATTTTAATTGAAAATAGAATCTTCATTCAACAAATTTGAGTATGTTGAATGGAGGTGGTCATTTTCAAAAGTGTGCTTTTGAAAAAGAGGGAAACTCTAACTTTAGCATGTGTGAAATATGTTAAGTGGAGTTTCAATTTTATGTCATTATTTTATTTGAAGATAGGATCTTCATTCAACAAGTTTGAGTGTGTAGAATGGGGATAATTATTTTTAAAAAAATGTGCTTTTGAAAAAGGGATTTTAAAAAGATTTTGATTTTATTTTTGAAAAGAGCCTCCATGTAACAATTATAGGAATTGTTAAATGAGGTTTGGTTATATGAGTTTTGTGTTTTTTGGAAATTTTAAAAATTTTGATTTTGAAAATTTCTTGTGAATTTTGTGCAAGATCTTTTGTCATGTGAATTTTGAAAAAGTGCTTTTAGAAAGTGACATTTTGCAAGAGAACTTATTTTCTTAAATATTGGAATGTACCTTGCCTCACTAAGCTAGTGGTAAGGAGGTTGTAAATTTTTTTCATCTTCTTTCATCGGTTAATTGTATTCTTTCACCTATTGGGGAACCTAATAGGAGTTTCAAGACATACAAGGAGTGAGGTCCTAAAATCAAGAGGATGTTGGCTAGCTTTGCTTAAGAGTGAAATAAGCTAAGTGCCAACAGAAGGGAAGATAGTCTTGGACTCATATGAAATACAAGCCCACTATCGATGCTTGGAGATAATAATTGACTATTAAAGATGGAGAGAGGAACCATCCCCAATGGAGTCTCCAGAAAAATCTGTGGTGTTTGTTTTCAATTATGTGTATGGGGGGACACCACGCAGATCCGATGGTGTACTTATTGAGGTGATCGGGTATGCCATTAAGGAATAGTACACTATCTCAAAAGATAGAAATCACTACCCTACAATGGACCTAACAACCTTAATAAGGACTCCTAAGGCATGATGGGTCTTCGAATATACCAAAAATTTTTCCCCTACTTTACATGGATGAATAAAGAAGGGTTTATTTAAATCAAGTTCTAAAGTTCCCTATGGGAGCAAGCCCCCATAGTTAATTACATCCTAAAGAATATGAGTTTCTTAGGAATACTCTCGATTAAAGTAAGTAATTGTTATCTCCAAAGATTTCAAAGATAGGACTATCAATAAATTAGCTATGTTTGGAAAATCAAATGTGATAGATCAAAAGGAGAGACTTATTATCGAAGCCAAAAAGGAGATGAGTAGGGGATGCTCATGATACTAGGGAGCCTAGTGAGCATTCCAATCAATCCTATGGTTGGCCTTTATATATTTAAAATTGAGGAGAATTATGTATTTGAGTTAAAATTTATTAGAAAGCTAGGACTTATAATCTCACCATACAAGATTATGGAAATGCCTAAGAGGTGAAGATTTATGCTTGTAGCCCAAGAAGAAACAACAACCTCAAATCATAAATCTAGGAAGCTTTAGCGAGGGCCAAAGTACGTCCTAAATTTAAGGCGAAAGTGGGTATATTATTTAGCTCCACAAGAGAGAGTAAACCTCCCGACTGCTGGACTTATAATCGCCTGGAGTGGTAGCCAGCTAACTCCTCCTATGTTTTAAAAACCATGTGGTCAAGTCATATATTTTGCAAGATGGTTAGGTTGTTATTATTTAGAAAGAAGCTAAAGTCCTTAAACCCACTTCTTAAGATACTAGAGCATGAGTGGCATAAGTAATGACTTAGTCTAATGCAAATCTTTTCAAATTTTATTTATATTTGACACTTCATTTTGACAAAGGCTTTGGGATTCTTGTATGCCTAAATGCTTGATAAAATGGGGTTATTGGCCAATTCAACTAGAAGAAGGTGTTCTCCACCACAAGGGATGCCCTCACAGGTCAAGCATTCCCCTATCGTGCAAGGATGGAGATCCTTCATGTTCAAGAGAGAAAGAATATGTTATGCATGTTGTGAGACATTCAACCATTCAACTAAGGAGTTGTTAAATCTTTTAATTATCTTATTTAAAGCCTAAGCTTTATGGTGAGGTAATGAGTTATTTTAGAAAATTAGTTATGAGTTATAATTGGCATAGAAAGATTAATTTTTCTCTAACTGCCTAATCGAATCCATGCCACTAATTAAATCATCATACATGAAGAAACTAAGAAAATACATGCCATTTCTATTACACAATATAAATAAATCATCGAACAATTTATAAATCCAATGTAAAAGAATAATAGGTCAGTGCGGTCGAGTACCATTGTACAACCTAAAAAGAAAAATAGGTAGCCATGCACTACCCTTATACAACCCGATATATAAAAGAATAATTAGAATTACATAAATGAACAAATGTTATGGGGGTCTTCATTCTTCATATCTACTCCATTTCTTCATTTGAGCTTGCTTTAGATGTGCTTGCTTCAATGGCATCACGGGGCCTCCCAGGACAAAGCCTTCTAGCTTTCGCTCATCCTAATCCCCCATAACACTAATCCTAATTCCTAATGCACAATTACACTAAAAATAGGAAAAAGTAAATCTAACTATACCTACAAAATAAGTATTAGCTAAACACACCATATAGCCCAAACAATTATGTGAATAATTTGGACTTAGCACTCCACACATGGGTAACCAAGCCCATCTGTCTTGACTTGGATTATGCTTAGGGGCTTAAGCAACCTATAAAGAGAGCATTTATATTTCTTTTTCAGTGGCCCCTTAAGCATAATTCCTTGTAGAAAGCATGATTAGGCTAATAGCAGCCTAACATCCAATACAAATAACATCTAGTCTAAAACATACACCCTAACATCCAGTCTAAAATAATACATCACAAAAAAACATACATCAAACCATGCGCCGCCCTAACATAAAGCTAGAAGTGGTGACTTAATTCTAATGTGTGTGGCAAGGCTTGTGTGGTATGTCTTAACTAGGCTTTAGAGTTGTAGTTTCCTAAGTGTAAAAAGATTCAATTTAAAAGGGTGATTTCACTTCAAGTTATTTTAATTGATTGGTAAGTTTTAATTTCTGTTTTCTTTGGTTTTATGTGACCAACACTTAGCAACTAAGTGTTATAAAGAGAAGAAAAAGGATTGCCCTCTTTTCTCCCTATCTTAAGTCACATCTAAAGCAGCTTAATTAAATGAATTATCTTTAGTATATGGTTTATTACATATTTTAAATAATCCAAAGTTTAGGTTCATTTTAAATAGAGTTATTCAATAATAAAGATATCTTAAGATTAATTGCATTGAACTACTATCACATGACACATATCCATTCATTTCTTTCCATCATACAAAACATTCATATGATTAAGTCATAAATATGTCTATGCATACAGTATGATTTTGGCACACTTAAATATAAGATGTATAAATGATTTTCATACAAAAAGATGATTCTCATTCATTAGCTAAATACACAATCAAATGTATAAAAGTTTTAAGCAAGTACTTCACCATTATTTTTCACTAGGGGAGTGAGGTAGGAACCGCCTTGGGGATACTTAAAGTCGTGCATCCCCAGAATGTCCAAACTAGATATACCTGTTAGTCTTAAATACATATGAGTGTACAAACAACTATAAGAATGGAAATCATGCAAAAATTGTATTTAATTTAATTGATTTATTTGTGTGAATGAATTAAAGCTCTATCCAAATTCTAATGTTAAAATGCATAAGAATGAAATCAAACGGGTACATCACCATTAAATACATGCAACTTAAAGCCGTGCATCCCCGGAATGTCCAGACTAATATACCCACTAATATTCATACTTATGCAAATCAACATATGAATGAAAGAAAAGAACTTAACTTCATACATTGAGCTTATACTCACATGCACCTCCTATGTATGTATAATTAATATCACAACATGTATTATTATTCATTAATAAGCTTCTGAAAATACATTTGAGATTTAATAGTGATAATATCGACACATATTTTTAAATTAAGCCAACACATGCAACTTTACATAAATGAAATCATTTATTTGTAATTAACTTTTGAAAGAAGTGAGTGCATTAATCAAGTGGCATGCAACATTTTAATATGATTAGATAGAAATAAAGAAACACAAGCATGCAATTTCATTCAACCCAACTAATTCCTAAGGACAATCACATTAAATAAGCTTATTTAAAATAAACCAAAGTTTCTTCAAGTTATTTTTGATTTAATGTTTAATTTGATTCAGAGAAAAGAGGAGATTCAATCATTTGCTGCTCCTAACTCATTCCCATATTCGTGAATTGATTTAGTTTAATGGAAGAGGTAATTAGGTTGATTTTATGGATTAATTAAATTGTGATATGAATTAAATCAATTAATTAACCCTTACATATGTTACCTTAAAGTAAGTAACCAATTTATTATGAGCCAACATGATATGCACATGAATTGAAATTTAAATCAACAATGACCCTAAGAAATAAAAGGTATAATGCAATTGGCTCACACTTAGTGGTTAATTAGATTAAAGAACTTAATTAAGTACTCTAATGGCTTCCCCACACATGTAGGTTAGCCACAATTTTCTTAAATAGCTTTAGGTTATTAAACACCTAAATATTTACCCAACAAATTTGATTATATGAGTTTTGGAATAATTATGATTTTAATTTGATTAATTAATCCATTTTAATTAATGAATTAAACCATTAATTAGTCCCAAATTAATTAGTTTCAAGTCAAGTGAAATGAACTTAGGGAAAAGAATGGGAAAGAGGTCCCAATCTCATTCCCCAAGTCCATTCACTGTTCCATAATGATTAATAAGCTTAATTAATGATTTCCTTACTATTTAGAATATTAATTAATCACCTAATTAATTAAGAAAGTAATTAAGGCTTTAACTAAGTAATAAATCTAAAATAAGTCCCATTAATCAATCTCAGAAAGTTTGAAAGTAATTACTTGGGTAATTAGGGAGTAATTAAGCTAATTAAATTTTTAATTGAATTAAAATTAAGCCTTAATTACTATTTAAAATTAATTTTAAATTAATCTCCTCTGAAATACCTTCAAAATGAATTTTTATTTGAATTTTTATAATTTTTCTATAATTTTTTATGATTTTTAGAAGTTTCCTGCCATGAAGATGATTTTCATGAAGTCTATTAATTAATTTTATTAAAATAAATCATTTAAACTTGAAAATTTAATATCTTTCAATCCTGAAGTTATTTTGATTTGACATTTATATGGTAAGTAGACTTTAACTTCCATTGCATTCCATAAAACTTTCAACTTAATCTCATGTGTATTTTTGGTCTAATTAATAAATTTTAATGTTTACTAAAAGTCAAATTAAGCCCAAACTATTCATTAAAATTTGAGGATTTTAGGTTTTTTAGAATCCTCTTAGAAAGACGAATCCAACGAGCCCTTGTTTGTAATTTTTAGTTAAGTATTTTATTTTCTATGAATTTTTCAAGGTTCAGGTGATTTAAATAATTTTTAAAATAAAAAAATTTGGAATTTCCCACTTAACCTAGTTAGACACAACGTGGCGTCACATGGGGCCATACGGGAACGCGCTATGCTGACAATATGGATTAATGCACACCGGGACATGAAAGAGACGTGTGAATCAGATCCAACCATCCGAATGTAGATCAGGCGGTCCAAATCTGATCCGCGGGATCGGAAGGAGGAAATCAGTGATCGGTGTACGATCTAAGCCATCCGATCTTTGTTGACCTCATTTTTAAAATGAGCTCTCAACACCTCCATCTTAGGCTTAGGATTCCTCTTAGACTTTAAGAGTTCCTTAGTCTTAAGACACATCTAGTGATTGGTGGACACTCCTCTAGTACTGGTTAGCCATTGGAATAGGTCATGCCTTAGGGGTGTTAAGAAAATTTCCTACCCTTTAGCTTAAACCATTCCACTTTCCTTCTTTCAAGTCAAACTCCAAATCAAATCTATTTGATTTTTCTCAAACTCAAATCAATTCCATGATTCAATTCCATGATTGAAATCCATGATTCAATTGCATGATTGAAACCCATAATCAAAATTCATCAAAAATTCCTAAGTTCAAATTTTCCAAGTCCTTAACTCTTTCTTAAGGACTTAGCCAAAATTATGATCAAAACCCATTCAAATATTTGAGATTTTCACATGATCCATTTTTATTCTCATTTATATTCATATTTATAAATGAGATATAAATTCAAACCATCAAATCAAATTCAAAATTCAAGATCAATCCATGAAATTTTTTTAAATCCCTTTAATTTTCCATTAAAGGATTTAACCAAAATCAACCTTAAACCTTGATCAAACCCACTCAAATTCATGGGATTTTCTCAAAATATATTTGTATTCTCATTTATGTTTTCATATATAAATGAAACATAAATATAACTCAATTCAATCCAAAGCAAAAATTAAATTTCAAATTTAAAATCCTTGAAATTCCCATAAATCTACTAAATTCCCTTTAATGTATCAATCCTAAACTTTGATCAAACCACTTCAAACTCATGGGATTTTTTTCAAAATATATTCTTTGAGCCTAACCTATCCCATTTGGCCCACTTGACCCAAGTTGACCCACTTTTGACCTAAAAGGCCAAAATGTGTCAAAACTTGATCTAAGATAAATTGATTGAAACTAATGGGTCAAGTCCATCCCAAATCACTTGTGGAACTTGACCAAAGCCTCAATTGGCCCAACTCCTAACCCAATTGACCTTAGACCCAACAGTTCCTAAAGGGGTCATGTTGAGCCAAAATTAAACTTAACCCAAATTGATTGAAAACAAAGATACCAATCTACTCCATATGACTAATCAAACCTAAACCTAGCCTTGACCTAACCCAAGTAGGTCAAATGGGTCAAATGGGTCAACTTGACCCATTTGACCTAAAGGGAGTCATATGAGCCAAAACTAAATCTAAACCAAATTGAACCAAACTAAAGGCACTAAAACATTTCAAATGCTCATATGAACTTGACTCAACCCTTGGTTTGACCAAATTTGACCAATTGGTCAACCTAACCCAAGTTGACCCATTTTGACCTAAATGGGTCAACATGAGCTAAACCTCATTAAATGGATTCCAAATATATTGAAACTTGGCCCAACCTATTTTCTCAACATACAAAACATACCCAAATTGAAAAAATAGTAAAATGACCACTATACCTATAGGACATAGAGCAAATTTTGGCCTATCCCATGGGTATTTTGGTAATGCACTCATCACAAACACTTGAGGCTCTCTTAAAATATCAAGGGGACCTAGTGATGAATGGTGCACCCAACCCAATGGGTTTGGGTCAACCCATTTGGCCCATGGACCAAACTCGACCACCCATGGCCAAATTGAAATTCCAAATTCCCTCTTAAGCTCAATTTCAACACATGGGGAGTTGGCATTCCACTCCTCTATCCTAACCGACCATGTGCACACCTCTAACCACTCAAACAACCCATTCCATTGTGACAAATGGATCAAAATGACATGAATAGGCTCGGCCATTTAATTTCCATAGGGGGAGATATACTCCTCCTAATCCACTAAAATTTGAATTGATTCACACTCGATTGGAACCTAGGAAGCTTGAGGAAACATCATTGAGCTTTCCTAAGTTTTCTAGGAGAGATTTGGAATTGATCTTTCTCAGTTTTAAAATAGTGAAAATAAGGGAGCTCACCTTGACTTCCAAAATTCTCCACACTTGATCCCACTTCAATTCCTCCTACACTCATCATCCAAGGACTCAGTCGAGCTTGCTCAAGCATTGAATTGAGTTCTAAAGCAAAGGGGAAGGACAATTTGAAGCTGCAAGGGGAGCTAAGGGGAGTTGGTCCATCCACTCATCCATTTAACCTCAAGAGCTAGGAACCTCAACAGGGCTTCATCTCTACTAAACGAAGCTACCTCATTGATCCCGAGCACTGGTGATCACCTCCAGCGAGGTTAGTGAATTTCTGACCACTTAGGCTAAGGTGTGTTGGTCTTTTGTGAAGTGGATTTTCATCTCATAGGATCTTAGCCATTGGATTGACCGCTCTGATCTCTTAAATGGTGTGTGTTGAATCTTGTTTGAATCCATGAGGGATCAGGCTCGGATCTTCTCTTGGATTGTGAACGACTCACATTCCTCCTCAGGGAAGAACTCGGCCAATCTCAATCGTCCATCCACGCATGTTTAAATGGACGGCTAAGATTATTTTCCACATTTTAGAAATCATTTTCCCTTTAAAAACTACAGGTTTATCCTCTGCCATCTAATCTTCGATCGGATGGCTAAGGGTAAAGACGTGTGTGCTATTGCCACCTCTACTGATGTGACAACTTAAGTAAGGGGCTCACGACGTGGCACATATAAAGCGCGCTGACCTCCGCCACCACGCGTCGCACCGCGGGTGGGGGATTAAACAAGGATTAGTTATTTAACTAATTAATTCCTAATTAATCCATATGGCTTCTAAAAATCATAACTCCTCATATAAAAATTAGAAAAATAAAAGAAAAAATGCCTTGGATAGATAATTCCATCTATAACATTTTTAAAATGTTTTCAATATATTTTAATTTTTTTATCTAAATTTGGGTTTCTTTGGGAATATTAATTAGCTAATTATTCCCTAATTAAGCTGCCAATTAATCTCAAACTTCTAGGATTCAGTTTAGGGGATGACCTCTGCCTCCCCTAATTTTCTTGAGATTTATTGATGCTTTGATTAGGAAAATTTCTAGCTCATTCCCTAATTAGCCCTTTCATGTAATTAAGGGTAATTAAGATGTAATTAGTGGGTTTCCTCCATGTTTAAGTTGGATTAAGGTTAGATCCAGTGAATAGGGGCTTTAGGGAATAATTTTGGGACATATCCCTTAAGCTATTTTCTAAACCCTCCTCTTTCTTTTCTTAATCCCTTTCACATCCTAAGTCAAAAATAATTGTCCAAAAATGAAATAAAAATAAAATTTAAATGCATTTGATTTAGGTCATTTGAAGCATGTCCCTTTACATGATCTAGCCTCTTTAGAGAGTGAGTTTAAGGACTTAGTCTCTTTCTAAATAAAAATAGCTGACCTATCTTGCATAAACATAAAGACTTGCCTACATGTATTTAAAATCGTAGGAGGAGTTTGTTGGCGGCCACCCCCCAGGCGGTTGTAAGTCCAAGCTGTCGGGTGGTTTGTCCTCTCTTGTGGAGACAAACCAATTACCCATTTTTTCCTTACAATTAGGTTGTGCTTCTAGCCCTCGCCAAAGCTCCCTAGATTTAGGTTTTGAGGTTGCTTCTCTCTTTTGCGGGCCATAAGCATAATTCCTCACCTCTTAGGAATTTCCTTAATCTTGTGTTAAGGAATTTTAATTCCTAAAATTTTAATAAAAAATATAACTTAAACAAACTAAATTAATTTCTAAAATGTAAAGCTCAATTATAGGATAATTTGAGATGCTCGCTAGGTTTCTGCATCGTGAGAATCTCCTACTTATTTCTATTTTGGCTTTGATAATAACTCCCCCTTTTGATCAATCCCATTTGATCTTCAAACACAAACTAATCGATTGATTGTCCTTCTTATTGAAATCTTCAAAGACAACTATCATTTACCTTAATTGATAGTTTTCCTGAAGGATCCTATCCTTTAGGATATAATTAACTATGGGGGCTTGCCCCTGTAGGGAACTTAATAAACCTGGTTTAAAATAAACCATGCTTTACTTTTCCATGTAAAGTACGGGAAGAATATCTAGAACATATGCAGGCCCATCGTCCTTAGGAGTCCTTATTGAGGTGATTGGTTTCATTAAAGGGTATTGACTTCTGTCTTTCAAGATAGTAAACTATTTTCTTGATGACGCATCTAATCACCTAAATAAGTACATCTGTGGATCTGTGTGGCATCTTATTAAGATGAATTTCTCTATAGGACTCCTCTTTCTCTTCTCCACAGATTTAAAAGGTGACTCCAACTATAGAAATTTTTCTCTATAGATTTTTCTGGCGACTCCGCTAGGGATGGTTCTTCTCTCCATCTTTGGTAAATGAACATTGTCTTTGAGTATCGATAGTTGGTTTGTACTTTGGTACCCAAGATTATCCTTCTTTCTGTTGGCACTTAACTCATTTCATTCTTGAGTTGAGTTAGCCAACATCTTTAGGTTTTAAGATTGCAGTTCTTGTTGGTCTTAAAACCCCTGTTGGGTTCCCCAATGGGTAAAATGAAAATATCCAAATAAAAAGAGAACTTTTTATAGACTTCCTCCTTATCATTTTTATGATAAGGAAAGGTTAATCTTAAAATTATAAATGCAAAATCAAACTTTCACTAAGAACTTTACTTTTCCAAAAGTACCTTTTCAAAAATGCACTTAATAAAATATTTTTCACAAAATTTAATCACCTTCATTTAACAATTTCCATAATTGTTACATGAAGGTATTTTCAAAAATAAAATTAATAACATTTTTCAAAAGCACAAATGAGCATCTTCCTTCAATTCATTTTGATGAAGATCTCATTTTCAAAATAAAATAAACAATTATCTTCCCAAAAATCACAATCATATAGTTTTCAAAAAGCACATATGAACATCTTCATTTAATTTGTTAAATGAAGATTTCATTCCCAACTAAAAACAATAATATCATTAGAAAATCTCACTTGAACATATCTCACATATGTTTAAGTTGTAATTCCTCTCTTTAAAAGAGCAACAATCACTCATAAAATAAAAATTTTATATTTTAAAAATAATTTTGATCTCCATTCTACATATCTAAATTTGTTGAATGGAAGTCCCCCTTTCAAAAATTAAAATCAATAATCAAATTCAAAAAAATCTTCAAACAATATTTGGAACTTCATTTAACATACTCAAATTTGTTAAGTAAAGTTTCCAAATCTAAAATCAAAATCAACAATCATATTTAAAAATTTTCAAAACACACTTTGGAACCTCACTTAGCATACCCAAATTTGTTATGTAAAGTTTCCAAATCCTAAAACATCAAAAATTTTCAAAACACATGTTGGAACTTCACTTAGCATATCCACATTTGTTAAGTAAAGTTTCCAAATCTAAAATTCAAAACTTTTCAACACACATTTTGGAAATTTATTTAACATACTCAAATTTGTTAAGAAAAGTTTCCAAATCCAAAATCAAAAAATTTTTAAGCACATTTTGGAACTTCATTTAACATACCCAAATTTGTTAAGTAAAGTCTCCAAATCCTAAAAATTTAAACATTTTCTAAACACATTTTGGAACTTCACCTAGCATACTCAAATTTGCTAAGTGAAGTTTTGAAAGTCAAAACAAAAATAATCAAACACCTTTTGGAACTTCTTCCCTTAGCATACCTAATTTACTAAGGAAAAGTTTCCATTTTTCAAAATCAAAACAAATCAAAAAATTTTAAACACACCATTTGGAATTCCATTTAGCACACTCAAATTTGCTAAGTGAGATTTTCATTTCACAAAACCAAGTGGGATTTCATCTTGAGCATACCAAATTTTCTAAAGTTGAATCTCCACTTTCAATCATTTCAGAAACAAAACAAAACACTTAAGATTCTCTTAGCATACCTAAATTTGCTAAAGGATCCTACCCTTTTTCAAAAATCAAAATTTTTCAAACAAAATGAAACACTTAGGATTTTCTTAGCATACCTAAATTTTCTAAGGATCCTATTTTCAAAAATCAAAATACACTTGGTTTCTCCACTTAGCACACCCAAATTTGTTAAGTGGGAATTCCGAACTTTCAAAAATCTAAACATCAAAACAAAAATGAAGCACTTAGGATTTTCTTAGCATACTTAAATTTTCTAAGAATCTTATTTTCAAAAATAAAAACACACTTGGTTTCTCCACTTAGCATACCTAAATTTGCTAAGTAAGAATTCCAATTTTTTCAAAAAATCAAAATAAAAAAAAAACTTTCAAAAAGAAATAATCACTTTTACTTCACTTAGCATACCTAAATTTGCTAAATGAAAATTCCAGAACATTCAAATAACACAAAATCATTTGATCCTTATTTTAACATACCCAAATTTATTAAAGAGAAGGGTCCCCAAAATAAAAATTCAAATTCAAAATAATAAAAAATTCAAATGAACCTATGGAAGCATCCAAAAATTTTGAATCCATATTTCAACATACACAAATTTGTTGGAATTGGATTCATATTCAAATTCCTCTTTCAATCAATCTTTCTAAATTCATTTGGGCCCCACTTAACACTTCCAAGTGGTTGGATGTGGGTTCAAATTTTCAAAATTCAAAAATTCAAAATCTATGAAGATAGAAAACTGATGCAAGTTCATTTCTCATTGCAGATTCATTTCAATGCAAGTATAGTTTCAGTTTCAGTCAGTGCAATGGCTGGATCATAAAAATTTGTCTTTACATTCCCTCATGGCATGGACTTTGCCTTAGACCAGGCCAGCTTCCCTCATTTGGATCATACCCATTTGATCCATTTTGGTCGTGGGTTTGAGGGAGCATGGATAATTTGTGAGGGCATTCCCCTCACCTGTTTAGGAAGAAGGTGGCGAAGTAGGTCCTTCGAGTGAAACCCTATGATTAATCTCCTGTAGTTGATTTCAATGGCAGTTCATCCTCGAGTTGCACATGTTGCTCCGGTGCGTGCTAGCACCCTATCATCTGTACCCTCCAAGGGTAAGGCTCCTCTGCTTTCAGGGTTTGCCTCCCTGACATTTGAGTATGGGTATAGCTCACACTCCTCTCGTCCTACTCACACCCAGCATTGAAATAAGAATTGTATGGTCAAATGGTTCCATACTAGGCCAGAGAGCTTGAGGCAGTAGCCAAGTCAGCTATGGAGGAGACTCCCATGGTCACATCACCACTAGTTATGGAAAACCAGTTTCATCCTCTCTCTGGATCATATAGAGAGGATGCTAGGAGGATTTTCTCTTCACCTCCTCCAATAGTGCACTTCCAGCCAGTAGTTTCTAGGAGTAGAAGGTCGTACGCTAACCTTTGCTCTGTTCTACGCCAAGTGGGTGGAGCATACGGATGCTCAAAGTTCGGTGCTCAGTTTGATTTATGATCTATTATCCCTCACAGTGTGGGGATGCAGATATGCCAGGAGAGGGCATGTGAGGCCTATACATCACATATCTCTGGCAGAGAGCAATGGAGGTTGGTAGGTGGTCACTTACTTTGGTTGACTTTCCGACTTTTCGCTACTCATCATGATAGTATTTTCCTCATGGGGACTAGCCATCTTAGAAGGGTAGCTCATATTCATAGAGAGTCAGTGGAGTCTCCACCCCACCACTCTACCCCACGACCACCATCTCTAGTGCAGGTTTCAGCATCACCCATTCCAGCCAAGGCCATGAAGGCCGCATCCGAGGAGAAACATACCCCGTTGGTGATCTGGCTATGGCCAAGGGATCCTACACCACCCATTATGGTAGGGCTGAGCTCTCCTGCTCAACCTTCTACCCTAGTGGTAATGTGGAAGGCAACCCCAAAGTGTCGTGATCATTCCTTCACCAACGTAGCCCGATGTGGAGATGGTGATAGTGGTTACAAACATTCCAGGTGACAGTTTAATGGCAGCAGTGGTAGAGGATCATTCCAAGATTGTTACCCCTATTACAATAAGCATCAATCAAGAATGTCATTCTTCTAATGAGCACAGTTCGCACAGGATTGACTCTCTAGCTACAGGTGAGGTCTGGTGCCTCTCAGTACACGATAGTGACCACACCGGTCAACCTAGATCATTCATCCCCATTCGGATAGATCAATCCTTAAATGAGATAACAACATATTATCTTATGGAGAAAAAGGCGATCTTAGGGTACGCTTGGTCTGATGAATAAAAAGTCAGCTTCAACCCCAATGAAGAGGACTTGTTAGAAAATTCAGCTGAAGTCTGCTTGGAAGATAGTAGAGGATCTCTTCTCAGGGAGCAGCAGGCCATGGAAGGTGATGAGGTTGATCAAGGAGACACCGCAGAATCAACCCAACACCTCTGACTTCAATTAAGGTAGAAAGACGAGCAGATTGATAGGATGGCACAACAGTTGCAAGGCTTGTTAGCAGTAGTATCAGTGCTTCAAAAGCAAGCCCCTTTAGTTCAGCTTAGTATAATCAATGTCAGTTAGCCTGAACTAGTGCATGTCTTAGACCTAGTTAAGACTCTACCTCCTATTGAACAAGGTAGCACTAGTCTGTATAGGAAGGTAGTGGAAAGTGCCTCCATACATGAAAAATATTTGAAATCCATGGTTGAGCAGTAGGTGAAGGAAGCTTTGGCTCAAGCCTGGGGAGGATAATCAGTTTCAAAGGGTAGACCTTACCCAGAGGAATTTGATGTCATCCAATATCCCAAGGGTTTTGTGCCTCCTTCCTTCAAGAGCTTCAATGGCAGTGGGAATCCAAGGCAGCATATAGCTCACTTCAGGGCCAGTTATTGCAATGTAGGTGGTAGTGACGCTTTGGTCTTTAGACTCTTTATCAATAGCCTAGCGGGTATTGCCTTTAATTGGTATGCTGAACTGCCCAATGATTCAATTAGGACATTTATCGAGTTGGAGCAACTCTTCATCAAGAGGTTTGTTGGAGCTCAGCAAAGGGTTAATGTATGTGATCTTGTTGTAGCATAACAGCACTCCGGTGAGTCACTTATTAATTATATTCTCCAATGGTGTAACCTGAGCATGAAATGCGAACCACAGCTGTCTGAACAGCACACCATTAAGATTCTCTTGAAGAATATTCATGGCCCGATCGCCTTCATGCTTAAGGGCTTTACCATCAAAACATTTGAGAAACTAATCAACAAGGCAGCTAATCTACAAGGAGAGACCAAACAGTTGTCTTTTCCAGATCAGTCGCCCAAGCAAAAATCCTAGAAGGTCTATGAAAACAAACCTAGAGCAATGACAACAATTGATAAAGGAAAATAGCCAGCTAGAGATCAGTCTGAGCAACCACAACCTCAGCAGACTCCACCACCTTTGCCACCAGAAACCATCTGCAGTCTCTGCGGCCTCCACCAGTGGTCCACTTAGATAAGTTAAACAAACCTTATTCTTTTAAGAGGTAATCGGAAAATTTTAAGAACCTCTTAAAGAAATTTTCACTACCAGAACTGCATGGGAGGAAGTTGGCAAAAGTCATGATCCAAACTTTTGCCCCTACCACCCTATGCTAGGCCATGTTTTGGAGGATTGCTTTACATTCAAGGACTATCTTGAACATAGCTTCAAGACCGGTGTTGTAGTTAACCTGAAGGAATACCTTGTGAAATAACCTTTTAGTGCCATCAAGGTAATCCTTGGGGATACTAGTGATCCTACCAAAACCAAAGAAGGTTGAGACATCTCCTTATCTAAAACCTCTAAAAAGATTATTTAGAAGATTAGGAAACTTTCCTTGTAGGTGCTTGAGTTAGCTCAAGCCTCCAACACCAACGAAGGTTTGCAAGTTGTCAGTGCCAACTCTAAGAAAGGGGGAGCTCAGTAGCAGTATGTGTCAGCCCGGGATAGCCCTTTAGCGTAGCCACCAACCATGTCCAGTCTCTAGCCTTCACTTGAAGCTTCCACGCCAGCAACTTCTTCCACTTTAGCTAGCTCTTATATTTCTTCTGCTAGTCGAACTCTTGTATCAGCACATAAGGGCACCAAATCCCTTACTCTACTTACTCTACTTAAATTCTACTTTGTACCTCCAAATACTTCCAAGAAATTGAAGAATAAAGTTGATTTGAATTACATCTATGTCTCTTCTGATGGGTTGTCTTCTTCTACTCCTAACGATAACTCTTCAAGTCTAATCAATTATAATAATTTTGATCGACTTCCTCTTTTTAATTTAGAGTTAGACTTTTCAACTCTGAATACTACTAGTTCACCTTTTGAGATTGTGGTGTTTATTTTTGAGGATGTGAGACACCACGTAGATCTTAGGGGGTAGTTATTGAAGTGATCGGGCATGACATTAAGGAATGATGTACTATCTCGAAAGATAGAAATCACCACCCTTTAATGGACCTAATCACCTAATAAGGACTCCTAAGGCATGATGAGCCTTCGACTATACCAGAGATCTTTCCCCTAGTTTACATGGAAAAGTAAAGTGCGGTTTATTTTAAGCTTGCTTTGTAAAGTTCCCTATGGAGGCAAGCTCCCATAGTTAATTATATCCTAAGGAACGGGAATTCCTTAAGAATACTCTCGATTAAAGTAGACAATCAGGGTCTCCAAAGATTTCAAGGTTAAGACTATCGAAGGATTGGCTATTTTAGAAAATCAAATGGGATAGATCAAGGAGAAGACTTATTTTTGGAATCCATAAGGAGAAAGTAGAAAATGCTCATGATACTAGGAAGCCTAATGAGTATTCCAATCTACCCTATAATTGGGCTTTATATTTTTAAAATTGAAGAGAGTTAATTATTTGAGTTGACATTTTATTAGATTGCGAGGGCTTATAATTTCATAACATAAGATTATGGAAATGCATAAGAGGTGAGGATTTATGCTTGTAGACCCAAAAGGAAATAATAACTTCATATCCTAAACTAAAGAGCTTTGGCGAGGGCTGAAGCATGATCTAAATCTAGGGTGAAAATGGGTATATGGTTTACCTCCATAATAGAGAATAAATCATCCAACTGTTGGACTTATTACCATCTAGAGTGACAACCAGCTAACTCCTCCTATGCTTTAAATCCATGTAGGCAAGTCTATGCTTTACAAGATGGCTTGGTTGTTGTTCATTTAGAAAGGAGACTAAGTCCTTAAACTCACTCCCTAAGAGACTAAAGCATGAGTGGTATGAAACCATGACTTAATCTAATGCAAATTTTATCAAATTTATTTGATTCTTTTGGACTCTTTATTTTGACACAGGCTATGGGATTTTGTATGCTTAAATGCATGAGGAATTATGAGCCAAAGAGAGAAAGGGGTGTTCTTCCTACCAAAGGCTCTCAAGTTAAACCTTCATTCTCTCAGCAAAGATGGAAGCCCCTCAACAAGATTGAAATAATATGACATGCATGATATACATTCATTCATCTAAAGGGTTGCTAAAAATTTTATTATCTTGATTTAATTCCTAGGCTTTTATGTGAGATTATGAGTTATTAATTGGGGTAGAAAAATTAATTTTATCCTAAGAGCCTACCGCATCCAGGCCACACATTCAAGCATCAGTCATAAAAAAATTATGAAAAGTATATGGTTCAAATATGAAATCTAAACACAACATCAAATAATTTTATAAATTACTGTAAAAGAATAAAAGGCCAGTGCAGTTGGGTTCTACCGTACACCCCGAAAAGAGAAAAAAAAAAGAAGGGTAGTCGAACTCTACCCTTATATAACCCGGATTATAAAAAAATAATACATGCTATGGGGGTCTTCTTTTCTTCATTTATCCCTTCTCTTTCTTTTGATTTGATTTGCTTCAAAAGCATCACAGAGCACCCCCAGGGACTAAGCCTTCTGGCCACTACTCATCCTAATCCCCCATAACACTAATCCTAATTCCTAATGTAGAATTACATCAAAAATAGGAAAAGTAAATCTAGCTACACCTGTAAAATAAATGTTAGCTAAACACACCATACAACCTAAGCAGTTATATGAATAATTTGGACTTAGCACCCCACACATGGGAAACCAAGCCCACCTGTCCTATCGTGAGTTATGCTTAGGGGATAAGCAACCTGTACAACAAATATATTTATATTTTTATTACAGCCCTTAAGCAACCCCTGAGAAAACATGATTAAATAATAACGCCTAACATCAGTCTGAAACATACACCCTAACATCCAGTCTAAAACATTACATCACAAAATAAAACACAAAATCATACATATAATGCCCTAACTTAGCACTAGAAGTGGTGACTTAATACATAATATTCTAATGTGTGTGCTTAAGGCTTGTGTGGCAAGACTTTACTAGGCTTCTTTAGTTTAAGTTTCAATTTGGAGTTTGAATTTGTTTAAATTTTACCTTTGAATGATTTCAATTTAAATAATTTAATGATTTATTTTTCATTTTTATTTCACTTTTATTTGGTTAAAATGATGTTTAGGTTTTCAAGAATGAAGAGTAGAATGAATTTCATTTGTAGATGGAACTCACCCTATTATACATCCTAATTCCTAAAGAATCTAACTAAGGTCCTTAAGTATCTTAATTATCCCATTGAATTTTTGTAATTTATTTGATTTAATTTATTTAATTTGATTTAGAGCTTAGAATTTGAGTTGGTTTAAGCATTTGATTGAGTGAATTTGATTTAGATGTTTCGGTTTACTTACATCTTGATAATTCAATATCCTTTATATCTAATGAAGTTTAAGTTTGTTTAAATTCATGTGTTTTTGATTGATTAATTTCATATTAGATATTTTGGTTTAATTACATCTTGATAATTCAATATCCTTGATATTTAATGAAGTTTAAGTTTGTTTAAATTCATGTGTTTTTATTGATTAATTTCGAATTAGATATTTTGGTTTAATTAAATCTTGATAATTCAATATCCTTTTAGATTAATATTTAATTATTTTCTTTGATTATGGTTATGTGACTTGACTTTATGTTTATTTGATTTGATTATGGCTCATTCATTTATAGTTTGATCAGACTAGATTAATTAAGATTTTATTTTGATTTTAATTGAGTTTTATTCCTTGTCATTTGGATTTTATCTTTTAATCTGATCCATTTGTCATGTTTATCAAAGTTTGGTTTCCATTTTGATTTCATACATTGGATAGTTAATTAGTTTATCTTATTTAAGTAGGTTGAATGAGATTTGATTTGATTGCATATTAAATTGATGAGAGTCTTTCTCAATTTAATTTAATTTGATTTGATTAACTTTATTAATCTATGGGTTTGCTTAGGTTCAGTGGGATTATATGATTAGTTTAATTAACAAGTGCATTTATGTTAATTATAAAGATTTGTTTAATTTTCAATTTTATTCCATATTTGTTTAGACTAATGATGTAATTAATGAGTTGATGATTTAAGTTTAAATAAGGATTTGATTAGCATTTAATTGCATTTTATGTTTGATTAAGCTTAAGTTTAATATGATTAATTTAATTGACTTAATTAGTTTATTTAATAGGTCTGATTAAATTAATTTGTAAATTAATTAAGTGTTTGATTTCAATTTATTTTAATGTGATTTATAAAATTAATTTGCTTTATTAAGATGATGGATTAATTTATTTAGTTTGCATTAATTAGATGTTTGATTAATTAAGTTTGATTAAGGGTAATTAAAATTTTAAATTATTAGATTAATTAATAGTTTGTTTAATTAGAGATTAATGAATTAATGATTTAAGTTTAATTTAGGTTTTGATTAGTATTTAATTACATTTTAATTTTATTTGATTAAGCTTAGGTTTAACCTGATTAATTTGATTAACTAAGTTAGTTTACTTCAGGGGTGTGATTATTAAATTTAATTAGTAGTTTGTTTTAAGCTTAATTTTAGAGTTAGTTTTAATGTAACTTATTTAAATTAATTTGATTAATTAAGAAGATGGATTAATTTATTAAGTTTGCATTAATTAGATGTTTGATTAATTAAGTTTGATTAAGGGTAATAAAATTTTTAAGTTATTAAATTAATTAAGGGTTTGTTTAATTAGAGATTAATGACTTAATTTCTCATATGTGAATGATTTGAATTAGTTAAGTGTTTTACTTAAGTTTGATTCAATTAAAGAATTATTGTTATTAATATCATTGTTATTAAGTGAATTAATTGTTTATTTCATTTCAATTAAGTTTGATTATTTATGATTAGAGTTTTATTGATTTGATTCACTTATTATATTTGTTTGATTTCATTAACATGTTTGATTTAGTTATTAGGTTAAAATATTTAATGATTAATTAATTATCTTATTCCAAATGGATGTGATTTAATCATATATTAATTAAGTTTACTTTAACTTTATTTGGTTTAATTTGATTAGTATTAAATGATTATGTTGTATTGGTTTATTAATCAATTTGATTTCTTTTTTAGTTTGTTTAATGATTAATTAGTTTCAATTTATTTATACTCATTAAGGGGTTTCATATGATTAAGATCCATGCTTAGTGTAGGTTTAGTTATACTGGTTTGATCCATGTTAAAGTTTCCTATATTTGTTTAATTTTAAGTTTGATTTAAGATTTAATCATTTAATTGAGTTTTATTAGCTTAAATCATATTTAATTTAATTTCCTCTAAGGATGATATTTTTATGATTTAAGGTTTGATTAATGATTTCTTAAGTGCTATTTCATTTCTGATTTTTATTTGATATTTAAATTATTTTTAGATTATGTTTAATTAACTCCTTAATTGATTAAACTTTACTCTTAAGTGTTTGTTTGTGATTCATTAGGATTCAGAAGATCACATTATTTTTTTGAGAGTCCCAGATATCAATTTAAGTGATTTAAGCTATTTTGAAGATTTTTGTAAATTTTTAAATTTTTATTTGATTTATTTTATTAAAATGGATACTGTGAATTTCAAAATTTACTTTCTCCCAATCGAGAAGTCCTTTTCACTTGAAATTTTTATGGTAGGTGTGTTTTAACTTTAATTTCAATCTCTAAAAATTTCAACTTAATCTAATATATATTTTTTTGGTTTAATTAATAAAATTTAATTTTCACTAAAACTCAAATTAAGCTCAAAATACTCAATCAAATTTGGGGATTTTGAGTTTGTTGGATTTCTCTCGAAAAGTCAAATCCAATGAGTCATTGTTAGTAATTTTGGTTAAGTATTTTATTTTTTATAAATTTTTGAAGTTTCACGTAATTTAAATTAATTTAAAAAAAAATATGGCTGCGCTGACATCAGCCGTTTGGCGGGAAGACTAGTCAACCCTTGAGAAAATAATCGCGATCGCTCGGACATCCAGATTAGATAGTCCATATTAATGCGATCAGGCCGATCACACATGATGCGATCTAAACCATCCGGTCGTTAAGATGCGATCGGATGGTCGAGATCAATGAACACGAGGATCGCGTGATCCAGTCGTGGATCCATGAACCATCGAGCGGTATGGCGTGAAGGGTGAATAGTATTTTGAGGCTTTTAAACAAAAAATGAGGATTTCTTAGCCAAAACTTATCCAAATGGACCCATTTTCTCGTCGATTGGCACCAAAAAATTTTATTTTCTAATTGAGATGATTTAACATAAAAATGCAAGATTATCTAGAGGAAAATCCAAAAATCACAAGAAAATTAACACAAAATGCATGAAATCCTAAGGCCGGATACGGTTTGGCAAAATTTACCTCGCCAAGAATGGTTTTCGGCGGCGGTGAAAATCCGAATGAACTCCTAGGAATGTGATGAAGCTTTGGAATGATCTTTAACCCTTGCCTCCCTACAGAACGTTATCTTCTCCGATGTTTATCATCGTCTAGCTGGAAAAGCAACTATTTGTATTTTCGAGCTCAAAAATGGCTCAAAGAGATGTGGGATGGGTTCCTTTTTTTGCTTTAGGGAGATTTTGGGGGCTGAATGGTGGTTGGAGGAAGAGATTTAAAGCCTCATCTTCCCCTCCTCTTATAATGGCCAAAAATCTACTTTTTTAAAAAAAATTTGGCTCCAAATTAATTATCATCTTGCTTGGGCTGGTTGGGATGGATCATGGATTGATTGGGGACTTTAGATTTTTTTTTCTCCAAAGTCCTCTCTTGAGGAGTTAAGTGCATGTGATGGGGGAGAATTAAATGAGGTTGGGTGGAATCCTATGGGAGGATGATCCATGAGAGGTTTAAATGAGTTGGGTTGATTTTGGGCTGATCCCAAATGGGTTTGGGTCAAGTTTGATCAACCCCCAATGGGTCATGGCTTGGTTTCAAGGGATTTGGCCCAATTTGGGTCATATTGGGTCAAATTGACCAATTTGACCAAAATTGGCCAAATTAGCTTAGGTCATGGGTTGATTCATGTTCAATTGGCTAATTGAAGATGAATGTGGCCTTTAGTTTGAATTAATTTGGATTTAATTTGGATTTAGGCCAAATTGACCCTTTAGGCCAATTTGGGCTAGGTTGGGTCAAGTTGACCAATTGGGCTCGATTGATTAAATTCGATTTAGTTATGGCTTTGTTCAAGTTCAATAATCAATTTGGAATGAACTTGAGCTATTGGTTGCAATCAATTTGAGTTTGAAAGATTTAATTGGTCGTTAGATGATTTAGATTCAACTTGGATGGAAAATGGCCAATTTGGAACTTTTTTGGTTTGATTCAAGTTTAGTTGGGAACATATATGAGGCCTTTTGAAATATAAATTCAACAACAGTCAATTTGGAGTCTAAGGGATTTTGGCTCATTTGAAATTTTCAAGTCAAAAAAGATAGGTTGGGTTTGACTTGGGTTAGTTTTGATTCGATTTGATAATTATAGATTTCATTTATATATGGATAAATAATTAAATGAATGATTGATTCAAGAGAAAATTCATTGGTTTTGATTTGGTCTAGATAGAATTTGGCTAAGTCTAAAGAATTGGCTTAAAGGGCTTATATTGAGTTTGGATTTGATTTTTCATATAGTTTTGGCCATTTGAATTTGGATTTCATTTATATTTGTGAATATAAATGAAGGACTGATTGATTTATAAAGAGATCAATTAATTTGATTTGATCTAAAGGGAGTTTTGGATAAGCTTATGAATGTGGTTCATATGACTTAGGAAGGGTCTTGGGATTTGAATTTGATTTTGGGTTTCAATCATTTGGAGTCAAATTTGAAATTAGATTTTGAATTTAAATTTGAATTTATGATTTGGTTTGAGAATTGAATTTGGGTTTGATTTGAGAAAGTATCTAGATTGGGTTTAGGCTATGGGATAACTAATTTCCTTAAGCCCTAAGGCATTTCCTAATCTTATGATTAACACTTCTAAGTCTCTAGGCTTAGGTTAAGTGTTCACCTAACCAGAAGAAGTGTCTTATGACTAAGAGTTCTTAGTGTCTAGAAGAGTCTAAGTCTAAGAAGAGGAGGTAAGAGCTCACTCCAAAAGTGAGGTCAACAAGGACATATTGTGGTGTAACTAACAAGGCATGCGTATTCATTGACCAAAATGATCAACAACATCCAAGATTACAAAATAATAATGGAAGTGATCTATACCAGAAGGTAGATAGAATCATGATCTTAGTGCAATGCAGCTCTCTTTATGCCAAGGGCATAAGAGAGCAAGAAAGAATCCGCTGGGGATTGAGTACATGAACCTTCCTCTAAGGAAATAGGTTCAAGTTATCCGATGAGGGATATGGATTTGAGTTTAATTATGAGTACGATTTATTTGGGGGTGTATCCACTGGGGATGAGAATTTGATTGAATTTCTTTGATTTGTTTGATTAGACTCCACTAGGGAAGTTGGTTTAATTTATTATGGCTCCACTGGGAAGAAGGGTTCTAGATTGAGGGCATATCCATTGGGGATGTACACTCGATTGAATTTGTTTGATTTAGATCTAAGCTCCACTAGAGAGGCTAATTTAATTTGTGCCTTACTGGAGAGAAATTTTATTTGTTCAATATGTTTAATTTCACTCCACTAGGGAGGTTGGTTTTGAATTTATTTTGTTATGGACCATGTCAGTGTGTGATGGACTACACTAAGAAGAAGCCATGGGGGCCTTGGCCTATCTTAGATTTATAAGTCCAAAGGGGTAGTCTACCTTTAAGGTAGGGTATCAGACTAGGTTGCCTTTTTTGGTGTCTAATAGGAAGAAGGCAACTTACATCTTCTAAAGTAATCTGTGGGTGATCAGATGGTGCAACAAATTGAACCCTACCTACTTGAGTGAGTGTCATTTGAGGGTCTCAAATCAGAGTAGTCTAGATGACTAATTTAAATTATATTGATTTGATTTGAATTTATTTAATTTAAATTGTTGTGCTATGTTGTGTACCCTATTGGCATGCGATGGACCCACTGAGAAAGGGCTATGTCGGCATTGACCTATCTCAGATTTACAAATCCAAAGGGGTAGTCACTATACAAGGTATATCCAACCTGGGGTATTTTGATGTCAATAAACTAAAGAAAGCGTGGGACTTACATCTTCTAAAGTAGGGATCAAGCATTTGGGGTGATCTATCAATGGGATCAATCATTTAGAGACTCGAGTGGTGAAAGGGGGACTTACCTCAACTCAAGAGTAATCATGATGATTAATTTTATTTGATTTGATTTAATTTAATTTAGTGTGTTATATTGTGACCCTATTGATGTGTGATGGACCCACTAAGAAGGAGCTATGTCGACCTTGATCTGTCTCAGATTTACAAGTCCAAAGGGGTAGTCTACCAGCCATAAGGTAGAACTATCCAGCCTAAGGGTTACCTTCTGGAGTGCAATGATGGTACTAGGAAGAAAGTATAGCAGACTTACATCTTTCAAAGTAGGGATCAGTCATTAGGGTGATCCATTGATGGTGCAACAGATCAATCCTGACCTAGGGTGACTATTTAAGTGCAACAGTTGGGAACCTTAGCTATTACCTCACTTACATCTCAGAAAGTTAAAGATTTGATAGTTAAGGAAGTCCCTAAGTCTTCCAGTGACATGAAGCAGAAGAGGTTCTTTTTGGGATCATCATCCTCAAGTCTAAAGCTTGATGTAAGACTTGAAGAAGATACTTTTAAAGAATTAATGGAATTATCGCTTGATTTTACTCTCCTTGTGTTCATAATATCATGCAGAAAGGTTTGGTTCCTCACACATGGTCCAAGCACAGGTCGAAGTACTTTGAAATGCTATGGGATAATTCAGTCAGGGAAGCATAATCAAGAGCAGGGCTAGGATTCGATACAGTGGGTCCGATCGATGATGAAGATTATTGCCTAGTTGTTACCAATCATTTGGAGTCTGACAGGTTCTTCTCATACATCCCCAAATCTAATGAGAATGTGTGTTTAGAAACCTCAGATGATCCAGATGATCTCCAAGTTAAAGAGGCACTGCCAAAATTTGAAGAAGAAATCCATTCAACAATTGACAAACTTAAAGAAATCAACCTTAGTACAGAAGAAAATCCTCACCCGACATACATCAATTTATTGCTGAATGAAGAAGAAATCAATGACTTAGTTAGGCTATTGATTAAGTTTAAAGACTGCTTTGCATGGAGTTATAAAAAATGCCCAGATTATCTCTTAACGTTGTAGTCCACAAGCTAGCAATAGATCTTAACATTACCCCTATTAAGCAAGCTCCTAGACAAATGCGATTAAAAATTGAACAACATGTCATTTAAAAGTGTGATCGATGGTTTCATCGGAAGAAAAATATCTACGGTTTAGAAGTCAAAGCATCGATGTCTGAACATGAAAGAAATACTAGTTTATGAGCCCCGATTGGAATCTTTTGATGCCTTTTTGCCTTGGTGCCGCGGACCATTTATCTTCAATGAACTCATCTATCATGGTTGAGTTCATGTTGATCTAGTAGTCAAAACAAAAGAAAAGGAAGACCACATCTTTGATTTGAGTAGTTTTGAGCGGTTATATAACCTTAAAATGAATCCCCAAGTGTGTATTTGAGTCACAGAAATTCCTTGGGTTTGTTGTTACAGGGAATAGAAATAGATCTAAAAGATCAAAGCTATCTTAGAAATGCCACCTAGAGTTTAACTCAACTCGGATCCTTTTAAAGATGGTTCGTGTAAGATACTTTATCTCAAACCTATCAGGAGATGCAAGCCATTCTCACATCAAAAGGATGCTAAGTTCAAATTGGGATGACAAGTGGACGCATTTGAAGACATCAAAGAATATTTAGTGAAGCCGGTTCTATATCATGCCATTGATCATTTATACTGCATTGAGCGACTCTCAGTGCTTTGTTGGTAAGCCAATGTGAAAGGAAAGTGCACTCTACCACCTCAGTTGTCATCTAATACCTACTGAAGCTAACTATCCATCTATTGAGAAACATTTCCTAGCTTTGATCTTTGCATCACAGAAGCTAAGGCACTATATGCTTTCTCATAAGGTGAACCTGATCTCTCGAATCAATCCACTATAGTACCTCATGACATGGCCAACGCTTTCCAAATGTCTGGCTCGTTGGTCCATGATATTCTCATAGTTCGGTATCACTTTCGTATCCCTCCGTGCAGTTAAAAGACAGACACTAGCATATTTCTTAGCAGCACATCCACTTCCTGCTGATTCTCCGCTTAGTGACAATCTCCCTGATGAACAAATCATGAACTTAAGGGAGGCCAGAAACCATCGATGGGAGATGTATTTTGATAGTTTTGCTTTTTTGCTTAAAGGTGAAGCACAACGATCTATTCTCCTAGAAAAGTTAGGGGTAGGAATAGTTCTTCTAACTCCAAATCATGATGTGATGAGATTCTCATGTTATCTTTCTAACCCCTCAACCAACAACGAAGCTGAGTATGAGGCTTTCATTGTCAGTTTGGAGTTAGCTATCACTATCAGCATAAAAAGCATCAACATCTTTGGAGATTCTCAATTAGTCAACAACTAGATTGCTAAGTCCTACTAGGTCCTCAAACCCAAGCTTCTTCATTATTATGCGTATACCATGAAATTTATTAAAATTTAAAGTCACCATCTACAAGGTTCCCAAGAGAGCAGATGCAGATGCTTTGGCCAAACTTGCCAAAGAGTTGGCATGTCCGGAAGATGAGTCCATTTCAATAAGGGTTCAAAATAGACAAGTCCTATCCCTTATTGATTTTGAACTCATCGAGAGACTTTCTCTTGAAGGGGAGGTTGACATTTCCAAAATGGACAAGGAGCCGGATTGGAGGCAACCATTCATGGATTACTTAACTAAAGGTAAACTACCTTAAGAAAAGTCACAAGCCCATCAGGTGAAACAAAGAACTCTCTCCTATGCTCTTGTTGATGGCACCCTGTACCGATGATCCTTTGACCAATTATGGTTACATTATTTAGACAAAAATGAAGCCCATGGCATTGTAATCAAGGTACACTCAGGACTTTGCGGAGCACATCAATTTGATCAGAAGATGAAGTCAAAGATCAAAAGACTTAGATACTACTGCCCTTCTATGATTATAGATTGCATGAGCATAGCTAGGAGATGCCATCAGTGTCAGGTACATGATATGGTCCTCCACTAGCCACCCAATATTCTACACCTTACTTTGGCTTCATGGCCATTTGAGTGTTGGGTTACCGACATTATAGGTTTGATCGATCCCCTTTCTTCCAAGGGGCATCGATTCATCTTTAGCTACTACCCAAAAAGCTGTCCCACTAGAGGTCACAGATGTGCTTGATTTTAACCATATCATATATAGGTTGGTGCCTCAACAAATTATATCGATAATATGCGCATTCAAATGCATGAAGATCAATAACTTTGCCAGAAGATATGGTATAGATTGGAGATACTCCACCATCTACTACCCCAGAGCTAATGACTTAGCAGAAGCATTCAACAAAACTCTCATCAAAATACTGAAGAAAACTCTTGATGACAATAAAAGATAGTGAAACAAGCAATTGGTTGAAGCCTTGTGGGCCTACCGCCCCACATACCGAACACCAACTCAGTCTACCTTATTTTCTTTAGTGTATGGGTATGAAGCCATTCTTCTCTTAGAAGTTCAACTCCTATCATTGAGGATAGCATTGGGTAGCAAGATCACTACAGAGCATAATGTCAAGTTACGGTTAGAAGAGCTCGAAGATTTAAAGAAAGTGCTATAGGCAAAAATCTCGTGCAAAATGATTCAAGCTCACAACAATGGTCCACCAGGTCTTTCCAAGTAGTAGAACTTGTGTTTCCCAGGAGACCAATTGTTGCGTCAAAGATGGGAGGTAAGTTTGAACCACTTGGGAAGGCCCCTATGTCATAGAGAAGGCCTACCAAGGAGGATCTTATCAGCTTATTGATTGTAAAGGTGAACACCCAATGCTTCCAATTAATGGGCTCTACCTAAGGAAATATTACCCGTAAAATGAAACTTGGTTGAAAATAATTCATTAATAAAAAGAACAAAAATCTGATTCCATTCATCAAATCTTTTCTTCTTTTGAAGTGTTGTTTGTTTATCTTTTTAGACACTACCTGGGTTACTTTTGGATTGGACAGTCCCCCTTTTCAAGTAGCCACCCCTGTAGTTGGAAAATATGTTCATCGGATTCATAGATTCTCCCTTGGTTCAGTAAATCTGAGATAGGTCTAGGCTGATATAAGTTCCTTCTCAATTTGATCCATCACAAACTAACAGGGTCCACGTTAAAATAAACTAAAATAGACAAACAAAATTAATTTGCTTGTGGATTAGGTTTCAAAGTCATTTTCAATGCATCTATCTTGGTAATTTGTAACTCCATATTCACTACACGATTGAGATAAATGGTTGATACTCCTCTAGTAGCCCATGAGTTCAATCTATTTTCCATGAGCGTTACCCCTACGGTCATCAGCTTTGAAGATATAAGATTATCGCATTCTTTCTAGCATGATTATCACGATGGGCACTAAGTGTTTGATTTGTTGCCCAAATGATCACCCATGGTCTTTTCTAGTGGAAGATGTAGTGAGCTTTCTTCCCTTCAATTGATCATTACAAACCGAAAGGCACTCCTTTGGTTGGATAGTTCTCCCATCAGCCGAGAGCTACTCCTTTTGTTTCAATAAATCTGAGATAGGTCTAGGCTTCTATAAGCTCCTTCTTAGTGTGATCCATCGCAAACCAATAGAATCCATAAAATAAATTGAAAAATAAAATTTAATCTTGACTATCTTTGAGTTATTCTAAGTCCCCCAGTGGCATTCACTCAATAGTCAGCCCTAGGTTGGATGGATATGTTACCATGTTAATATGTCACCCCAATGGTCTTTTTGTAGTGGAAGATGTGAGTCTCGGAGCTTTTCTTCCCTAAATTGATCATTGTATACCGAAAGGCACTTCCTTTAGTTGGTAGACTACTCCCTTTGGATTGATAAATCTGAGCTAGATCAAGGCCACCATGGTCCCTACTTAGTATAATCGATTACAAACCAATCGGATTCATCAAAACAAATCAAATTAAAAAAATGAAATTTAATCTTGACTATCTTAGAATTGATTTAAGTCCTCTAATGGCGTTCACTCAATAGTCAGCCCTAGGTCCAGTTCGATTGGTTGCCCAAAGCAACTAATCACCCCAGTGATTCCTTATTGTGTAAGATGTAAGTCCCCGCCCTTTCTTCCTAACTTGACCATTGTGTACCAAAAGGCATCTCTCCTTGGTTGAATAGTCCTACTTTGTGGTTGGTAGACTACTCCTTTTGGATTGGTAAATCTGAGCTAGATCAAGGCCACCATGGTCCCTACTCAGTATAATCCATCGCAAACCAATCGAATTCATCAAAACAAATCAAATTGGAAAAATGAAATCTTTCTTTGACTATCTTTGAGTTGTTATAAGTCCCCCAGCGGCATTCACTCAATAGTCAGCCCTAGGTCAGGTTCAATTTGTTGCCCAAATCAACCGATCACCCCCAGTGGCTTTTTTAGTGGAAGATGTGAGTCCCCGAGCTTTCTTCCCTAAATTGATCATTGTATACCGAAAGGCATTTCCTTTGGTTGGATAGCCATACTTTGAACTACCCTTTTGGATTGGTAAATCTAAGCTAGATCAAGGCCATCATGGTCCCTACTAAGTACAACTCATCGCAAACTAATAGGATTCAATCCAAAATCTAAGAATTTAAAATAAACAAAAACAAATCAACCAAACTCCCTTAGTGGAGTCATAAAAATGAAACATATTTAGCTATCTTTCCCAGCAAAAATGAACAAACAAAAATAAATCAAGCAAATGAAACAAATTCAACCCTCTCCCCTAGTGGAGATCTCTCCTTAGTGAGATTCAAATCAAATCAAATCTCACATCCCCTAGTGGATGACTTAAACCTAGTTCCCTACTGGAAGGTTCACACTTTATCCCCTAGTGGATTTCTCCCCTCTCTCTAATCTATTGGACATAAGTAGAGCCACATTGCACTATGTTCTGGATCTTTTCTTTTCATTGGGTCAGGGATAGATAGTTTTTGTTAGTGCTTGTGATCTCTTGGTGTTGGTCATTTTCACTAGATACACTTGATGTTTTAGTGGGTCACCACACCATTGCCCTTTATTGACCTCATTTTTAGAATGAGCTATCAACACCTCCATCTTAGGCTTAATATTCCTCTTAGACTTTAAGAGATCCTTAGTCTTAAGACACATCTAGTTATTTGGTGGACACTCTCCTAGCCCTAGAAGACTTAGAAAGATTAGCCATAGGAATAGGTCATGCCTTAATGGTGTTAGGAAAATTTCCTAGCATTTAGCTTAAACCATTCCTCACTTTCCTTCTTTCAAATCAAACTCCAAATAAATTCTATTTGATTTTTCTCAAACTCAAATCAAATGATTCCATTCCATGATTCAATTGCATGATTGAAACCCATAATCAAAATTCATCAAAAATTCCTAAGTTCAAATTTTCTATGTCCTTAACTCTTTCTTAAGGACTTAGCCAAAATTATGATCAAAACCCATTCAAAACTTTGAGATTTTCTTATGATCAATTTATATTCTCATTTATATTCATATTTATAAATGAGATATAAATTCAAAGCCATCAAATAAAATTCAAAATTCCATATCAATCCATGAAATTTTCTTAAATCCCTTTAATTTTCCATTAAAAGATTTAACCAAAATCAATCTTAAACCTTGATCAAACCCACTCAAATCCATGGGATTTTCTCAAAATATATTTGTATTCTCATTTATGTTTTCATATATGAATTAAATATAAATATAACTCAATTCAATCCAAAGCAAATTAAATTTCAAATTTAAAATCCTTGAAATTCCCTTAAAGCCATTAAATTTTCTTTAATGGATGAATCCTAAACTTTGATCAAACCACTTCAAACTCATGGGAGTTTTTTCAAAATATATTTGTATTCTCATTTATGCTCTCATATATAAATGAAATATAAATATAAATATAAATCAATCAAATCCAACTCAAAAATTAAATTTTAAATTAAAAATCCAATTAAATCCTTTAAATTCCCTTTAATGGATTTAACCCAAATCATGATTAAACTATTCCAAATTCTTGAGATTTTCTCATGATCAATTTATACTCTCATTTATATTCACATATATAAATGAAATATAAATTCAAACAATCAAAACCAACTCCAAAAATCAAATTCAAATCAACTCAAAAATCAAATCTAAGCCTTTCAAGCCAAAATCTTGAACTTAGCCAAAATCAATTCAAATCAAGCCAAATCCTTGATTTTCTGTCATGATTCAATCAATCCCACAATCAAGAGCTCATATATAAATCCAAACCTCAATTCTTCAATCAAAACCCAAATCAAAAATCAAACCCAAAACTCCTTCATATTCTTCCTTTGAATATGAAATTTTCAAATGGATCAAAATTCATTTGACTTCAAACCTCTTGTAAATAGATTAATATTTCAATCATAAGTCCATATACATGATCAATCAACTTCAAATCAAGCTTTGACCAAGCCATTTGACCCACTTAGGCTCACTTGACCCAAAGTGACCTAAAGTACCCTTATGAGCCAACTTTTGATCCTAACCAAATTGGATTGAACCAAACTCATATTTGTCCATCAACATGATCAACAATCATCATCGGATGATCAAACAATCAAATTGGGTCAAATCAAGTCAAACCTAAGGGTCAAACCAAGTCAACACTTAACCTAAAATGAAACCTTAAATAGCCAAAATCCACTATAGGCAAAATTGATTGAAACCATTGATCTAAGTTCATCCATGACCCATGTTTGAACTTGACCAAGTTAGCCTTTGAGCCTAACCTAACCCATTTGGCCCACTTGACCCAAGTTGACCCATTTTGACCTAAAAAGCCAAAATATGTCAAAACTTGATCTAAGCCAAATTGATTGAAACCAATGGGTAAAGTCCATCCCAAATCACTTGTGGAACTTGACCAAAGCCTCAATTGGGCAACTAGACTTAACCTAGCCCAATTGACCTTAGACCCAACATGACCTAAAGGGGTCATGTTGAGCCAAAATTGAACTTAACCCAAATTGATTGGAAACAAAGATACCAATCCACTCCATATGACTAATCAAACCTAAACCTACCCTTGACCTAACCCAAATAGGTCAAATGGGTCAAATGGGTCAACTTGACCCATTTGACCTAAAGGGAGTCATATGAGCCAAAACCAAATCTAAACCAAATTGAACCAAACCAAAGGCACCAAAACATTTCAAATGGTCATATGAACTTGACCCAACCATTGGTTTGACCCAATTTGACCAATTGGTCAACTTGACCCAAGTTGACCCATTTTGACCTAAATAGGTCAACATGAGCCAAACCCTATCAAATGGATTCCAAATCCATTGAAACTTGGCCCAACCTATTTTCTCAACATAACAAACATACCCAAATTAAAAAAATAGCAAAATGACCACTATACCCATAGGCCATAGAACAAATTTTGGCCTAGCCCATGGGTATTTTGGCCAAGCACTTATCACAAATACTTGAGGCTCTCCTAAAACATCAAGGGGACCTAGTGATGAGTGGTGCACCCAACCCAATGGGTTTGGGTCAACCCATTTGGCCCATGGACCAAACCTGACCACCATGGCCAAATTGAAATTGCAAATTCCCTCTTAAGCTCAATCCAAGCACATGGGGAGTTGACATTCCACTCCTCTGGCCTAACTGACCTTGTGCACACCTCTAACCACTCAAACAACCCATTCCATGGTGACAATTAGATCAAAATGACATGAATAGGCATGGCCGTCCGATTACCATAGGGGGAGAACTTTAATCTCATAAGATCTTAGCCATTGGATTTGTTGGTTATTGCATGATGAACATGTGGACTAAGTTTTAGCTTAATCCGAGCTCTATCGAGCACGAATCAAAAGCTTAGAAGGTGGACGGATCATTCCTCCTAAGCCTTGGCAGGGATGAATCTCTAGCTATCCATCTACGCTGTTTGGATGGATGGGCGAGATTATTCTAATCTTTTTAAATCCCTTATCCATTTATATACCACAAGGAGATCATCAGCCATCCGATCTTTGATCTGACTGCTAAGGACTAAAGTGCATGTCCCGCTATTGTTCCCCTGATGTGACAACTTAAAAAAGGGGGCTCATGGCATGATGCATGTAAAGCGTACTGACCGCCGTCGTCACACATCGCGCCTCGAGTGGGTGATTAATCAGGGATTAGTTATTTAAGTAGTTAATTCCTAATTAATCCCTATGGCTTCTAAAAATTATAACTCCTCATAAAAAAATTATAAAATAAAAGGAAAATGCCTTGGATAGATAATTTTATCTATAATATTTAAAAAATGTTTCCAATGCATTTTGATTTTCCTTTTTCTTTGAATTTGGGTTTCTCTGGGAATGTTAATTAGCTAATTATTCCCTAATTAAACCACCAATTAATCTCAAATTTCTAGGGTTCATTTTAGGGGATGACCTCTACCTCCCCTAATTTTCTTAAGATTTATTGAGGCTTTGATTAGGGACATTGCTAGTTCATTCCCCAATTACCCCTTTCATGTAATCAAGGGTTATTAAGATGTAATTAGTGGATTTTCCCTATATTTAAGTTGGATTAAGGTTAGATCCAGTGAATAGGGGTATTAGGGAAAAATTTTAGGGAATTTTCCCTAAGCTATTTTCTAAACCCCTCTTTCTTTCCTTAATCCCTATCTTAATTAAGGGTTAATCCATTAATGACCTTTTCTAAATAATTTTCAAAAATTCCAAAAATCTCGAGAACATAATTAATCTACCATGGGTAGATACTTAGGTGTTCAATAGCCTAAGTTTAATTAAGGAAATTAAACCCCCTTTCATAAGTATGAAAGGGGTGTTTTAAAAGTACTTAAGTTAAAAACCCCTTAGCTTAATTAACTTTTAATTGTGAGCCAAATTGTATTAGGCTTTTTCATTACTAGGTGCATTGCAAATTTAAATACCTTGTGGATTTTATGTCATCTCATTGGCTCATAATTACCTAAGTTAATTTTCCTAAGGTGGTGTAGGTAAGGGTTAAATTAAATCACTTAATGCATACCCTAACCTAATCAACACTTAAAAATGGGTCTAATGAACTAAAAATTTAAAAAAAAAATCTAAAATATATATGGGAATGGGTTAAGGACAGCAAACTAATCTCACCCTTTTAAAATTAAATCAAACTTCAATTAAACAAAAATCATTTTTGAAATTCACTTTAATTTATTCTAAATTTTCTTATTCTTTAACAATGTCTTAAAGAATTAAGTAAAGTGAGTTTATTCATGTGATTACATTGCTTTAGATCTTTCCCAACATGTTAAATTGTATGTCATGTGACTCATGCATCCATGATTTCATGTTTTAAATTTTCAAAAATTAAATTGTTTACTTTATGTCAAATGTGCATGTGTTGACTAAAGTAGAATATGAATGGCTATTATCACTACTAAATCCAAAATATTTTCAAAACCAATAAATAAAACATCAAATCTGAAAGTGTATTATTCATATCTTAATTATAAGCTTGCATGTGATGAATTATAAAGTCATGTATAGTGTAGCCTTTCCTTCCTTTCTTATGTTAGTATAGTTTTGAATATGAGTTAATAAGATGTAGGGTTCATTTGAAAAGAACCCAACACTTACTTAATTCCAAACCCTATTCATATTTATGCTCTCATTTAAGGAGGATTGTTTACACTTGCATGAATAAATTGCATGAACAAAAATTAAACTCTTAAATAACTTTTGCATATTCCTTTCCCATTTCATTTCTTTTATATGCATGTTAGTACTTAAAGAAAGTGGTGTATTAGTCTGGACAACCTCAAGGTTGAGAGGCTTTAAGTAGCCCTAAGTAGGTCTTGTACCTTACACCTCTGGTTAACAACGGCGTTGCACTCACTTATGTCTTTCTTACTTTCATGCATGCGTGTGAGATTTTGGATTAGGAAAACCTTCTCTACTTAAGAAAAATCATACATGTTTAACTTCTAAACTTTTTTAAATGGATTACTTAACATGCATCATAAAGTATGTTAACTATTCTCCTTTGCATGTATAGATATGTTTAGGGTCCATCCATATGCATGTTATATATATGTTGGGAAAGAATTGAAGTAATGTGTGTTATTTGAATTTTGATTCATTTTTTTAATCTTAAAATGCCTTTCTTTTTGGATAGGTTTGTTTAGAGTTGGTCTAAACTTAGGATTAATTAAAATATAACCAAAACATTCACCTAAATCAAACTAAAACATGAACCTATGTTAGAAATAATTTAAGGATTAGGGAAGGAAAGAGAAGTTCTCTTCTCTTTCCCTCTCTTTATAACTTAGTATTTAATTATAGGTTCCACTTAAACCAAACAAAACATGAGATAAAAATAACCCAAAATCACTAAACAACTTAAATAAAACCCTCCTCTAAGTTGAACATGTCTTTCACACTTAGAAAATTTGAACCTAAAGTCCTAAACTAAGTATGCCACACAAACCTTCAAAGCACACACATTAGCCTAAGTCACCACTTCAAGCTTTAGGTTAGGTCGGTCCATGGTTTGATGTTATGTGTTATTTTGTGATGAATATTTTAGACTAGATGGTAGGGTGTATGCTCGTAGAGTGAATGGTAGGATGTGCTTAGTCTAACTATTTTTCTCTATAGGGGATTATGCTAAAGGGGCACTATCATAAATAAAAATATAAATGCTTCTTGCTTGTAGGTGCTTATACCCCTTTGCATAATCCATAGGCTAGGTGGACTTAGTCACCCATGTGTGGGGTGAAAAGTCCAATATAAATGCTTTGGATTTGTGTGGTGTTATTTAACTAACCCTTATTTTGCAGATATTAATTAGATTTCCATTTTCCATTTCATGTAAAAATTTGTATAAATAGGATGTTGGAATGATTTGTTATGGGAGATTAGGATGAACATTCATCATAAGAGCCCATCTTATGCACCATGTTAAGCCTTGGAGCATCCACCATCCAACCTTCCAAAAGGAGAAAGAAAGAAAGAAGAAAGAAGAATAAAGCCTGAAGACCCCCATAATAATGAATTCCTTTGCTTAATTATAATTTAATTCATTTATAATCCAGATTGTATAATGGTAGAGCTCGGCAACCTAATTTGGTATTTATGGGTTTTTGTGGTGGTCCCCAACCATAAATGGCCATTTATTCTTTTTGTGATTAGCTTTATGAATTGTTAGGTGATTTGTTTAGCTTTTGCATTAAGTGGCATGATTTTCCTAGTTTCTTCCTTGCTTTATGCCTGGCCTGGATGAGGATTAGGCTCTTTAGGGAAAAATAAATATTTTACCCAATCTAAAAACTCAAATTAAAAATAAGAAACTCATTACCTCACTTAAAACCTAAGATTAAAATCAAGATAAAAGAATTAGTAACCCCTTAGCTAGATGAGTCTTTGTGGTTACTTTATAACATCATGAACAAATGCATATTGTCTCACTCTTAGTTGGAGGGCTTCCATCTTTGCCAGAGAACTTTGGTTTGACCTTTGAGGGCCGTGGTTGAACTCACCTCCAAAAATTTTAGCTGATTTTGGGCAACAATCTACCTTCTCATGCATTAGTCATAAATGTCCTAATAGCCTAAGTCAAAAATAATTGTACAAAAATGAAATAAAATAAAATTGAAATGCATTAAATTTAGATCATTTGAAGCATGTCCCTTTACATGATCTAGTCTCTTTATGGAGTAAGTTTAAGGATTTGGTCTCTTTCTAAATAAAAATAGCCTAGCTATCTTGCATAAGCATAAAGACTTGCCTACATGTATTTAAAATCGTAGGAGAAGTTAATTGGCAACCACCCCCAGGACATTGTAAGTCCAAGCTGTTGGGTGGTTTGTCCTCTCTTATGAAGGCAAATCAAATACCCATTTTTTACCTTAGATTTAGGTTGTTCTTCTGGCCCTCACCGAAGCTCCCTAAATTTAGGTTATGAGGTTACTTCTCCCCTTTGCAGGCTATAAGCATAATTTTTCACCTCTTAGGCATTTCCTTAATCTCGTGTTAATGAATTTTAAGTCCTAAACTTCTAATAAAAAATACAACTCAAACAAACTAAATCAATTTCTAAAATATAAAGCTCAATTATAGGATAGTTTGAGATACACATTAGGTTTCCTAGCATCGTGAGCATCTCTTACTTATTTTCATTTCAGCTTCGATAATAACTCCCTCTTTTGATTAATCCTATTTGATCTTCAAAAATAAACCAATCGATTGATAGCTCTTCCTATTGAAATCTTCAGAGACAATGATCATTTACCTTAATCGAGAGTTTTCCTAAAGGATCTCCTTTTGGGATGTAACTATGGGGCTTGCCCTGGGAACAATGAACCTGATTTAAAATAAATCATGCTTTACTTTTCCATGTAAAGTAGAGAAAGAATCTCTGTACATATGCATACCCATCATCCTAAGGAGTCCTTATTGAGGTGATTGGTTCCATTAAAGGGTAGTGACTTCTATCTTTCGAGATAGCACACTGTTTCCTTGAAGATGTATCTGATCACCTGAATAAGTACATCTGTGGATCTGCATGGCATCTTACTAAGATGAATTTCCACACATTTATATAATGTTTCCTCTTTTTTCACCAATAGATTTGAATACATATATATATATATATATATATATATATATATATATATATATATATATATATATATATATATATATATATATATATATATATATATATTATTGTGTGTGGTAATTTTTCTCCACATATTTTTTGGCAACTCCGCTTGGGATGGTTCTTCTCTCCATCTTTGGTAAATCTTAGTTGTCTTTGAGTATCGATAGTGGGTCTGTACTTTGGTATGCACCCAAGACTATCCTTCTTTCCATTGGCACTTAACTCATTTCATTCTTGAGTTGAGTTTGCCAACATCTTTAGGTTTTAGGACTGCATTCCTTGTTGGTCTTAAAACCCCCGTTGGGTTCCCCAATGGGTAAAATGAAAATATCCAAATAAAAAAGAGAACTTTTTAAAGACTTCTTCCTTAACATTTTTATGGAAAGGAAAGGTTCATCCTAAAATAATAAAAGCAAAATCAAACTTTCATAAAGAACTTTGCTTTTCCAAAAGCACCTTTTTTCAAAAATGCACTTAATAAAATATTTTTCACAAAATTTCATCACCTTCATTTAACAATTCCCATAATTATTACATGAAGGGATTTTCAAAAATAAAATTAATAATATTTTCCAAAAGCACAAATGAGCATCTTCCTTCAATTCATTTTAATGAAGATCTCATTTTCAAAATAAAATAAACAATTATCTTCCTAAAAATCACAATCATAAAGTTTTAAAAAGCACATATGAACATCTTCATTTAATTTGTAAAATGAAGATTTTATTCCCAATTAAATAATAATAATATCATTAGGAAATCTCACTTGAACATATCTCACCTATGTTTAAGTTGTAATTCCTCTCTTTAAAAGAGCAACAAACACTCATAAAATAAAAAGTTCATATTTCAAAAAACAATATTGATCTCCATTCTACATACCTAAATTTGTTGAATAGAAGTCCCCCTTTCAAAAATTAAAATCAATAGTAAAATTCAAAAAAAAATTCAAACAATATTTGGAACTTCATTTCAAATTTGTTAAATGATGTTTCCAAATCCAAAATCAAAAAGAAACAATCATGTTTCAAAAAATTCCAAAAACACATTTTGGAACTTCATTTAACATACCCAAATTTGTTAAATGAGGTTTCCAAATCCAAAATCAAAAATCAACAATCATATTTCAAATTTTTCTAAAACATATTTTTGGAACTTCATTTAACATACTCAAATTTGTTAAGTGAAGCTTACAAATCCAAAATCAAAATTTTCTAAGCACATTTTGGAACCTCTTTTAACATACTCAAATTTGTTAAATGAAGTTTCCAAATCCAAAATCAAAAATCAACAATCATATTTCAAAAATTTCTAAAACACATTTTTGGAACTTCATTTAACATACTTAAATTTGTTAAGTGAAGTTTTCAAATCCAAAATCAAAATTTTCTAAGCATATTTTGGAACCTCATTTAACATTACCCAAATTTGTTAAATAAAGTTTCCAAACCCAAAATCAAAAATCAACAATCATATTTCAAAAATTTCTAAAACACATTTTTGGAACTTCATTTAGCATACTCAAATTTGTTAAGCAAAGTTTCTAAATCCAAAATCAAAATTTTCTAAGCACATTGTGTAACCTCACTTAACATACCCAAATGTGTTAAGTAAAGTTTCCAAATCTAAAATCAAAATATTTTAAAACACACTTTGGAACTTCACTTAGCATATCCAAATTTGTTAAGTAAAGTTTCCAAATCTAAAATTCAAAATTTTTCAACACACATTTTGGAACTTTATTTAACATACTCAAATTTGTTAAGCGAAGTTTCCAAATCAAAAATAAAAATTTTCTAAGCACATTTTGGAACCTCGCTTAACATACCCAAATTTTTTAAGTGAAGTTCCCAAATCCAAAAATCAAAATCAACAATCATATTTCAAAAATTTTCAGAACACATTTTTGGAACTTCATTTAACATACCCAAATTTGTTAAGTGAAGTCTCCAAATCCCAAAATTCAAACAATTTCTAAACACATTTTGGAACTTCACCTAGCATACTCAAATTTGCTAAGTGAAGTTTCCAATGTCGAAACAAAAATAATCAAACACCTTTGGAACTTCTTTTCTTAGCATACCAAATTTACTAAGGAGAAGTTTCCACTTTTCAAAACCAAAATAAATTAAAATTTTAAACACACCATTTGGAATTCCATTTAGCACACTCAAATTTGCTAGGTGAAATTTCCATTTCACAAAACCAAGTGGGATTTCATCTTGAGCATACCAAATTTGCTAAAGTTAAATCTTCACTTTCAATCATTTCAAAAACAAAACAAAACACTTAGGATTCTCTTAGCATACCTGAATTTGCTAAAGGATCCTATCCTTTTTCAAAAATCAAAATTTTCCAAATAAAATGAAACACTTAGAATTTTCTTAGCATAACTAAATTTGCTAAGAATCCTATTTTTAAAATTCAAAGAACACTTGATTTCTCCACTTAGCACACCCAAATTTGTTAAGTGGGAATTCCAAATTTTCAAAAATCTAAACATCAAAATAAAAAATGAAACACTTAGGATTTTCCTAGCATACCTAAATTTTCTAAGAATCCTATTTTCAAAAATCAAAACACACTTGGCTTCTCCACTTAGCATACCTAAATTTGCTAAGTAAGAATTCCAAATTTTCCAAAAAAAAATCAAAACAAAATAAAAAATTTCAAAAAGAAACAATCACTTTTACTTCACTTAGCATACCTAAATTTGCTAAGTAAGTGAAAATTCCAAAACATTCAAATAACACAAAATCATTTGATCCTTACTTTAACATATCCAAATTTGTTAAAGGGAAGGGTCCCCAAAATCAAAATTCAAATGAACCTATGGAAGCATCCAAAAATTTTGAATCCATATTTCAACATACTCAAATTTGTTGTAGTTAGATTCATATTCAAATTCCTCTTTCAATCAATCTTTCTAAATTCAATTGAACCCCACTTAACACTTCCAAGTGGTTGGATGTGGGTTCAAATTTTCAAAATTCAAAAATTCAAAATCTATGAAGAAAAACAAGTTCATTTCTCATTCTTCTTATAAGTACGTTTTAGTTTGATTTCAATGGTGTGGGATCACGTGTCTTTACCTTCCCTCATGGCATGGACCTTGCCTTAGACTAGGCTGACTTTCCTCATTTGGATTATACCAATTTGATCCATTTTGTTCGTGGGTTTGTGGGAGCATGGATCATTTATGAGGGCATTCCCCTTGCCACTGTCAACAGGAAGAAGGTGGCCAGGCAGAAGCCAATCATCGGGGTAAACTTACCCTCTGATTTAGAGAACTCCTTATTGAAGAGGAAAGTTGTGGCAGCACCACAGACTTTAGTGGTTTCGATCTTGGCAGTTCTAGTTCAGTTCGGTGGTTCATCCTCGAGTTGCATGTTGCTTCTCATGCACCCTCCAAGAGTAAGGCACCCCTAGTTTCAGGGTTTGCCTCCTCGACATTTGAGTATGGGTCTAACTCACACTCTTGACTCACTGTTGAGAAACAGTTCTACACTAAGATAGCCAAAGAGCTTGAGGCAGCAGTCAGGCTAGCTATGGAGGAGTCTCCCATTGTCACATCACCACTAGTTATCGAAAACCTATTTCATCCTCTCTCAGAATCAAATAGAGAGGATGGCAAGAGGATTCGCTCTTCACCTCCTCCAGCAGTGCACTTCCAGCCAGCAGTTTCTAAGAGTAGAAGGTCGGGTATCTTTGGCCCGTCATGTGGTAGCGAGCATCAGGGGTCTTTCAGTTATGACTTATTATTCCTCATGACATGGGAGGCGGATTTACCAGGAGAGGACTTGTGAGGCCCATACATCACATATCACTAGCAGAGAGTGACGGAGGTTTAGTCATCGATGGCGCTTCTTGTTGCTCTACTCGCATCATCATAATATTCTCCTTACGGGACCAAATCATAAGAACTCATTGGATTCTCCACCCCACCACTCTACCCCGTGACCACCAACTCCAGTGCAGGTTTTAGCATCACCCATTCCATCAAAGGCCATGAAGGTCGCATCTGGAGAGAAAAGTACCCCATTGGTGATCCGGCTATGGCCGAGGGATCCTACTCCTCCTACACCACCCATTATAGTAGGGTCGAGCTCTCTTGCTGGACCTTCTGCCCTAGTGGTAGTGTGAAGGGAGTGGCAACCCTAAAGTATCATTGTCATTCCTTCACCAACTCTACCCGTGCAACTGAATGTGGAGATGGTGATAGTGGTTACAGACATTCCAGGTGACAGTTCAGTGAAAGAAGTGGTAGAGGATCATTCCAGGATTGTTACCCCTATTACGGCTAGCATCAGTCAAGATTGTCATTCTTCTAGTGAGTACAGTCTGCACAGGACTGACTCTCCAGCTACAGGTGAGGTCCAGTGCCTCTCAGTACACGATAGTGACCACACCGATCAACCTAAATCATTTGTCCCCATTCAGACAGATTGATCCTTAAATGAGATAATAGCACATTATCTTATGGAGAAGAAGGTGATCTTAGGGTACGCTTGGTCTGATAAAGAAAAAGTCAGCTTTGACCCTTAAGAAGAGGACTTGTTAGAAGATTCAGCTAAAGTCTGCATGGTAGACACTAAAGGATCTCTTCTTAGGGAGCAGTAGGCCACGGAAGGTGATGAGGTTGATCAAGAAGACACCGTAGAATCAACCCAACACCTTTGACTTTAATTAAGGCAGAAAGAGGAGCAGATTGATAGGATGGCACAATAATTGCAGGACTTGTTAGCAGCAGTTTCAGTGCTTTAGAAGCAAGCCCCTCCAATTCATCCTAGTACAGTCGATGTCAATCAGCCTGAACTAGTGCATGTCTTAGACCCAGTTAAGACTCTACCCCCTGTTGAGCAAGGTAGCACTAGTCTATTTAGGAAGGTAGTGGAAAGTGCCTCCATACATGAAAAAGATCTGAGATCCATGGTTGAGCAACAGGTGAAGGAAGCTTTGGCTCAAGCCCAGGGAGGATCATCGGTTCCAAAGGGTAGACCCTACCGATGGGTGATGCCATCCCGTATCTCAAGGGTTTTGCCTCCTTCCTTCAAGAGCTTCGATGGTAGTGGGAATCCAAGGTAGCATATAGCTCACTTCAGGGCTAGTTGCTGCAACGCAGGTGGTAGCGATGCTTTACTCTTTAGAGTCTTTGTCAGTAGCCTAGCGGGTATTGCCTCTGATTGGTATGTTAAATTGTCCAATGATTCAGTTAGGACATTTGCCGAGTTGGAGCAACTCTTCATCAAGAGGTTTGTTGGAACTCAACAAAGGATTATTGCAGGTGATCTTGTTGTAACACAACAGCACTCTGGTGAGTCACTTGTTGATTATATTCTTCGATGGTGTAACTTGAGTATGAAATGCAAACTACAGTTGTCTGAACAGCATGCCATTGAGATTCTCTTGAAGAATATCTATGGCCCGGTCGCCTTCATGCTTAAGGGTTTTACCATCAAAATATTCGAGAAACTAATCAACAAGGTGGCTATTCTACAAGGAGAGGCCAAACAGTTGCCTTTTCCAGATCAGTCACCCAAGTAGAAATCCCAGAAGGTCTATAAAAAGAAACCTAGAGCAATGACAGCAGTTGACAAAGGAAAATAGCCAACTAGAGATCAGTCTGAGAAACCATGACCTCAGCAGACTCCACATCCTTTGCCACCACCAGGACAACCATACCGCCTCCAATGACCTCCATGGCGACCACCACCTCCACCCTACCACCACCACCGGCCAGTGCATGGTATATCCACCTACTCTTTTAGATAAGTTAAACAAATCTTATTCTTTTAAGAGGGAGGTAATCAGAAAATCTTTAAGAATCTCTTAAAGAAACTGATTTTCTACACAGAGCCTAGAGATTGGAGGAAGTTGGCAAAAGTCATGACCCAAACTTTTGCCCTTACCACCATATGCTAGGCCACATTTTGGAGGATTCCTTCACATTCAAGGACTGGATTGAACATAGCTTCAAGATCGGTGTTGTGGTAATCTCAAAAGAATACCTTGTGAAATAACCTTCTAGTTCCATCAGGGAAATCCTTGGGGATACTAGTGATCCTACTAAAACCAAAGAAGGTTGGGACATCTCCTTATCTAAAACCTTTTAAAAGATTGTTCAGAAGATCATGAAACTTTTCTTACAGGTGTCTGAGTCAGCTTAAACCTCCAACACCAAGGAAGGTTTGCAAGTTGCCAATGTTAACTCTAAGAAAGGGAGCTCGGTGGCGACATATGTGTCGACCCGGGATAGCCTTTGCACCGACCACCATGTCCAATCTCCATTAACCTTGCATCGGTGACTTCTTACACTTCAGCTAGTTCTATTTCTTTTACTAGTAGAACTCTTGTATCGGCAAATAAGGACATCAAATCCCTTACTCTGCTTACTCTACTTGACTTCTACTTTGTACCTCCAAATACTTCCAAGAAATTGAAGAATAAAGCTGATTTAAATTACATCTGTGTCGCTTCTGATGGGTTGTCTTCTTCTACTCCTAGCGATAACTCTTCATGTCTAATCAACTATAACAATTTTGATCAACTTCTTTTTTTTTATTTAGAGTTGGACTTTCCAACTCTGAATACTATGGGTTCTCCTCTTGAGATAGACTTAGAATCATCTGATTCCAACGGTCACATAGGAGAAGTTGTGGGTGAGCCTAAAGTGTGGGTAGAACTTGCCACCACATTTCCTCCAGAGATTACTGAAGTCAACCTCCATAGTGGCAAGGTTCTATCTCCTAAGGCAACACCTCAAGATAGAGGGAAACTAGTCATTGGCTCAGAAGATTGAGAAGTCCTTCCACAGGATGCTCCACCCTTGGATATGCTTGTGGAAGATCAACCGAAGGTGGACTACAATATCCTTTCTCATCTAAGAAAGTTATCATCTAAGCTAAGAATATATGATGCCCTTGTCTTATCCAAAGAGATGAGGGAATCACTAATCAAGGCCCTCCTTAATCTTGAAATATGTTTAGCTCAACTGACCACCATAGGTGAGGAAGCACACTATGTCAAAGAAGCCCAAGGGATCACCTTCACAAATGAAGACCTTCTACTAGGGGATTTGGAGCACAACCGTCCCATATACATCACAATCGACATGGATAAGTTTAGACTCACTGGGATTCTCATGGATTCAGGTGCATCAGTGAACATTAAGAGTCTAAAGCCCCTTGCCTATTTGAAGATTGATATCTCTACTCTCTGAGGAGATAGGATGATGTTGAGAGGATTCAATGATCAAGGTGAGCGGGCTTTATGTTCCATAGTGTTGCCATTGGAAATTTGTGATTGGAAGACTGAAGCCAAGTTCCACATCATTAATTCAAATACTTTGTTCACTACTTTGCTTGGTAGGCCTTGGATACATTAAAACAAGATTGTTCCATCCTCTCTTCATCAGTGTATCAAGTTCAGAAAAGATGGAATTGAATACCGTATCAATGGAGATGAAAAGCTATTTTCAGTTAGAGAGGTTGAGATTTATGAGGATGTGATCTATTATCTTCCTCGAAATATCCTTCCTCGTGAACTTGGACAAAATTCAAATGCAAAATCAAAAGAAAATGAAAAAAAAAAAAAAAAAGCCAAAAGAAAAAGAAAAATAAAAGAAAAATAAAAATCCAAGTACACAAGAAAGGAAAAATGAAGAAGAAATGGATCAGCATATCACATTCCACCCACAGTTCATTCCATCATATGGACATGTGGGTAGGATGGCTCACCTCCATCAGGTAGAGGTAGAGGTAGAAACAGAGGCAGTTCTAGAGGTGGGAGACCCCCTAGTTGGCCTCCAACCAATAGAGTTCGTGTTCCAGTTCATAGGAGTACCTTTATTATTCATATAGACTTGGAATCTAGCTCGGAGGATGAGTCTAATGTGATTAGTATACCAGCCAACCCCTCTTAGCGGGTTCCATTAGAGGTGACTTTTGATCTGAATAGCGATGAAGATAAGGCCTCCAAGCAAAGAAAAGTATTCGAATCTAGTTTATGTGAAACTATTAGGCAGCAGTTGGGAACCTTAGCTCTTACCTCACTTACATCTTAGAAAGTTAAAGGTTTGATAGTTAAGGAAGTTCCTAAGTCTTCCAGTGACATAATGCAGAAGAGGTTCTTTTCGGGTTCATCATCCTCGAGTCTAGAGCTTGATGTAAGACTTGAGGAAGATACTTTTAAAGAATTAATGGAATTATGGCTTGATTTTTACTCTCCTTATGTTCATAATCTCATGAAGAAAGGTTTGGTTCCTCACACATGGTCCAAGCACGGGTCGGAGTACTTTGAAAAGCTATGGAACAATTCAGGCCAAGAAGCATAAACAAGAGCTGGGCTAGGATTTAGTACAGTGGGTCTGATCGATGATAATGATTATTGTCTAGTTGTTACCAATCATTTAGAGTCTGATAGGTTCTTCTCACACATCCCCAACTCTTATGAGAATGTGTGTTCAGAAACCTCACATGATCTAGATGATCTCCAAGTCAAAGAGGCATCACCAGAATTTGAAGAAGAAATCCATTCAATAATTGATAAACTTAATGAAATCAACCTTGGGACAGAAGAAAATCCTCGCCCGACATATATCAATTCATTGTTGACTGAAGAAGAAACCAATGACTTAGTTAGGCTATTGGATGAGTTTAAAGACTATTTTGCATGGAGTTATGAAGAAATGCCTGGATTATCTCCTAACATTGCAATCCACATGCTAGCAATAGATCCTAATGTTACCCCTATTAAGTAAGCTCCTAGATGCATACGATTAGAAATTGAATAACGTCATTTAAGTTAAAAGCGATGATCGATTTCATCAGGAAGAAAAATATCTACCTACGGTTAGCTAGTGCCATCCCGGTTAAGAAGAATAATGGCCAAATTCACATTTGCATCGATTTTAGAGACTTAAACAAGGCATGCCCTAAGGATGAGCTTTCTCTTCCTATACCATAATTAATGGTGGACATTGCCTCATCTCATGCTGTGTTTTCTATCATGGATGAGTCATCTGGCTATAACCAAATTAAAATATCACCTGAAGTTGAAAGAAACATTGCTTTCCGAACCCCAATCAAAATCTTATGTTATAGGGTCATGCCCTTCGGCCTTAAAAATGCTAGTGCCACATACCAACGGGCCATGACTCAGATCTTTAATGAACTCATCCATCATCAGGTTGAGTGCTATATTGATGATCTAGTAGTCAAAAGCAAAGAAAAGGAAGACTACCTCTTTTACTTGAGAGTAGTTTTCAAATGGTTAAAATAATAAAACCTTAAAATGAATCCCCTGGATTGTGCATTCGGAGTCACTTCAGAGAAATTTCTTGAGTTTGTTGTTCGACACCAGGGAATAGAAATGGATCCTGATAAGATCAAAGCTATCTTAGAAATGTCACCTTCTAAGAATTTAACTCAACTCAGATCCTTTCAAGGATGGGCGGCATATCTAACACTTTATCTCAAACCTATCGAGGAGATGCAAGCCATTCTGTTATCAAAAGGATGCTAAGTTCAAGTGGGATGACAAGTGCGACATTTGATCAAAGAATATTTGGTAAGCGCGGTTCTAGCGACCCCATCTGGCGGAGCCATTGATCCTTTATACTGTTGTATTGGATGACTCTCTCTCGGTGCTCTGTTGACCTAAACCAACAATGAGGGGAATAAAAGTGCACTCTACAACCTCAACCGTCATCTGATACCTACTGAAGTTAAGTATCCACCTATTTAGAAACATTGCCTAGCTTTGATCTTTGCATCTCAGAAGCTAAGGCACTGTATGCTTTCTTATAAGGTGAACCTGATCTCCTGAGTCAATCCACTATAGTATCTCATGGACCACAGATGTTTGGCTTGGTTCATGATACTCTCACAATTCGATATCATTTTCATACCCCCTCCATGCGGTTAAAGGACAGGCACTAGCGGATTTCTTAGCAGCACATCCACTTCCTGATGATTCTTCGCTTAGTGAAGATCTCCTTGATGAACAAATCATAAACTTAGGGGAGGCCAGTAACCATTGATGGGAGATGTATTTTGATGGTGCTGCTTCTTTTCTTAAAGGTGAAGCACCACGATCTATTCTCCTAGGAAAGGCAGAGGTAAGAATAGTTCTTCTAACTCCAAATCACGATATAATGAGATTCTCAAACTATCTTTCCAACCCTGCACCAACAATAAAGCCGAGTATGAGGCTTTGATTGCCGATTTGGAGTTAGCTATCACTATCAACATTAAGAGTATCAACATCTTTGGAGATTCTCAGTTGGTCATCAACCAGATTACTGGATCCTACAAGGTCTTCAAACCCAAGCTTCGTCATTACTATGAGTATACCATGATGTTGTTGGCCCAAATTCTCGAAGTCACCATCTACAAGGTTCCCCGAGTAGAGAATGTAGTAGCAGATGCCTTGGCCAAACTTACCAAAGAGTTGGCATGTCCGAAAGATGAGTCCATTTCAATAAGGGTCCAAAATAGACAAGTCCTATCCATTATTGATTCTGAACTCATCAAGAGACTTTCTCTTGAAGGGGAGGTTGTCATTGCCAAAATGGACAAGGAGCGGGATTAGAGGCAACCATTCATGGATTACCTAACTAATGGCAAACTACCTCAAGAAAAGTCACAAGCCCATCAGGTGAAACAGAGAGCTCTCTCCTATGCTCTTGCTGATGGCACCCTATACCGACAGTCCTTTGACCAGTTGTGATTACATTGTTTAGACAAACATGAAGCCCATGGCATTGTAACTGAGGTACACTCAAGTCTTTGCAGAGCACATCAATTTGGTCAGAAGATGAAGTCAAAGATCAAAAGACTTGGATACTACTGGCCTTTTATGATTACAGATTGCATGGACGTAGCTAGAAGATGCCATCAGTGTCAAGTACACAGTGTGGTCCTCCACCATCCACCCAACATTCTACACCCTACTTTGGCTTCATAGCCATTTGACTGTTGGGGTACCAACATTGTAGGTCTGATCGATCCCCGTTCTTCTAAGGGGCATCGATTCATCTTAGGCACTCTTAGAATATTTTTCAAATTGTGACCATCCCACTCAGAGAGGTCACAGCTCAGCATGTGCTTCAATTTTTTAGGAACTATATCGTATATAGGTTCAGGGTGCCTCGACAAATTATATCTAATAATGGTACTACATTCAAAAGCACAAAGGTAAATAACTTTGATAAAAGATACGGTATAGATTGGAGATGCTCCACCATCTACTATCCTAGAGTTAATGGCTTAGCAAAAGCATTCAACAAAACTCTCATCCAAATACTGAAGAAAACTCTCGATGATAATAAAAGATAGTGGAATGAGCAGTTGGTTGAAGCCTTGTGGGCCTACCGCACCACACACCGAACTCCAACTTAGTCTACCCCATTTTCTTTAGTGTATGGGTCTGAGGTTGTTCTTCCCTTACAAGTTCAACTCCCGTCACTTTGGATAGCATTGGGTAGCAAGATCACTACAGTGCAGAATGCCAAGTTACAGTTAAAAGAGCTCGAAGGTTTAGAGGAGAAGCACCTACTAGCATCCTAAAATCTCGAGTTATACAAGGCCAAAATAATTCAAGCTCATAACAAGTTGGTTTGCCCTAGGTCTTTCTAAGTAGGAGAACTTGTGTTGTGTTAGTCCTAAGGAGACCAATTATTGCCCGTCGAAAGATGGGAGGCAAGTTTGAACCCACTTGGGAAGGCCCCTATGTCATAGAGAAGGCCTACCAAAGAGGATCTTATCAGCTTATTGATTGTAATGGGGAACACCCGATGCTTCTAATTAATGGGCTCTACCTAAAAAAATAGTACCCGTAAAATGAAACTTGTTTGAAAATAATTCATCAATAGAAAGAACAAAAATCTGATTCCATTCATCAAATCTTCTCTTCTTTTGAAGTGTTGTTTGTTTGTCTTGCGAATCCACCGTGACATGTTTGTCTTGTGAATCCACGTGTGTAAGAGTCCCCCAGTGGCTTCCTATCCCTCTTTCACAACACAAACATAATCTCCCATTATTTTTAGAATAGGTGTTAGAAAACTTGAGAGGCATCCTATTTTGATTAGCATTGAGTTAGGTGTAAGAGTCCCTCAGCGACATCCTTTCTTAGTGTGAATCCTTTTTTTCCACCTGTGGCATCATTTCATCATTCCCCAGCGTGTTTTAAGTTAGGTGTAAGAGTCCCCCAGAGGCGTCCTATTCCTTTTAGCACATACACAAACATAAACACAAATTTTTTGTCTTAAGCTACTTTAATGTGGGAGAAAGCCCCCTATGGCGCTCACTTATTTAGCTGCTCAGGTCTACATGCCACCTTGCTAGTATGTCATCCCAGTTGTCATTTGTTGGAGGATGTGAGTCCCCACACTTTCTTCCTAACTTGACCATTGCAAACTAATGAGAGCCTTGTCAGTATGGTAGACTTTGCTACCCAGCCAGTAAGCTACCTCATGATTGACTTTGCTTAAGAAGATGTGAGTCACCGAGCTTTCTTCTTAAACTAGCAATCATGCACTAACTAGGTTGAGTGTATTTGAGGTTTAGGATAAGTCCCCCAGAGGCTCCTTTCCTCTTGACTACTTTAGAGTTGACATAAGTCCCCCAATGGCATTCACTCAGTAGTCGCCCTAGGTCAGATAGCACCTGCTAAGCTGAAGGCAGTCTATCCCAACAATTAGTCTAGCTTTTAGAAGACCCCGAGTTTTCTTCCTAGGTTGATTATTGCAAATTGATGGGCACCTTAGGTTGGTTGATGTTCTCTATGCTGACAGTGACTCACCCAGTAAGTACACCACTCTTGGTGGATATGAGTCCCTGAGCTTTCTCCTTGAGTTGGACACTGAATTCCTATTGAATATATGAGTAGCCATGTCATTCTCTCCAGGGTGTTTGGATTAAGCCTTTGTTGGACCCTTCCCCTATGGGCACTCTATTTGGATCAAGTCCTTTGTGACCCCATTTAGATACTACCTGGGTTACTTTTGGATTGGACAGTCCCCCTTTCCCAGTAGCCACCCCTGTAGTTGGAAAATCTGTTCAGCGAATGCGCAGATTCTCCCTTGGTTCAGAAAATCTGAGATATATCTAGGCTGATATAATCTCCTTCTCAATTTTATCCCCTGTAAACTAACAGGGTCCACATTAAAACAAGATAACAAATAAAATTAATTCGCTTTTAGATTAGGTTTCAAGCCCCCAAAGGGCCCCTTCTCCCAAGCAGACATTCTATCTTTAAGGCAGTGTCTGCAGAACTCCCTATAGGAATTGCCTGACTACCTGAGTTGAGATAAATCCCTGGGTTGATACTCACTCCGTAGTCACCCTTAGGTCGGGTTCAATCTATTTTTTCATGAGCAACTTAACCTGGCAATCATCCTACTTTAAAAGATATAAGACTATGACATATTCTTTTTAGCACGATCATTGCAAACTAACGGGCAGCCGTAGGTCGGGTTCGATTTATTGCCCATCCACGCGTGTTTAGATGGATGTCTAAGATTATTTCCCACATTTTAGAAATCATTTTACCTTTTAAAACCATGGGTTTATCCTCTTCCATCTGATCCTCGATCGGACGGCTAAGGGTAAAGACGAGTGCGCCGCCACCACCTCTATCGATGTGACAACTTAAGTAAGGGGCTCACAGCGCGACGCATGTAAAGCGTGCTGACCGCCTCTGCCACCCGTCACATCATGGGTGCAGGATTAAATAGGGATTAGTTATTTAACTAACTAATTCCTAATTAATCCTGATGGCTTCTAAAAATCATAACTCCTCAAAGAAAAATCATAAAAATAAAAAGAAACATGACTTAGATAGATAATTCCATCTAGAACATTTTTAAAATATTTTTAATGTATTTTGATTTCCCTTTTTCTCTGAATTTAGATTTCTTTGGGAATGTTAATTAGCTAATTATTCCCTAATTAAGCCACCAATTAATCTCAAGCTTCTAGGATTCATTTTAGGGGAAGACCTCTGCCTCCCCTAATTTTCTTGAGATTTATTGAGGCTTTGATTAGGGAAATAGCTAGCTCATTCCCAAATTACCCCTTTCAAGTAATTAAGGGCACTTAAGATGTAATTAGTGGGTTTCCCCCATGTTTAAGTTATATTAAGGTTAGGTCTAGTGAATAGGGGCTTTAGGAAATATTTTTGGGGCATTTCCCCTAAGCTATTCCCTAAACCCCCTCTTTCTTTCCTTAATCCCTTTCTTAATTAAGGGTTAATCCATTAATGACCTTTCTAAATAATTTTCAAAATTTTCAAAAATCTCAAGAACATAATTAATCTACCTTGGGTAGATACTTAGGTTTTCAATATCCTAAGTCTAATTAAGGAAATTAAACCCCCCTTTCATAAGTATGAAAGGTGTGTTTTAAAAGTACTTAAGCTAAAACCCTATTGACCTCATTTTTAGAATGAGCTCTCAACACCTCCATCTTAGGCTTAGGATCCCTCTTAGACTTTAAGATTTCCTTAGTCTTAAGGCACATCTAGTGATTAGGTGGACACTCCCCTAGCCCTAGAAGAATTAGAAAGGTTAGCCATAGGAATAGGTCAGGCCTTAGGGGTGTTAGGAAAATTTCCTACCCTTTAGCTTAAACCATTCCTCACTTTCCATCTTTCAAGTCAAACTCCAAATCAGTTCTATTTAATATTTCTCAAACATAATTCAATTCCATAAGTCAATTCCATGATTGAATTGCATGATTGAAACCCATAATCAAAAATCATCAAAAATTCCTAAGTTCAAATTTTTTAAGTCCTTAACTCTTTCTTAAGGACTTAGCCAAAATTATGATCAAAACCCATTAAAATCTTTGAGATTTTCTCATGATCCATTTATATTCTCATTTATATTCATATTTATAAATGAGATATAAATTCAAACCGATCAAATCAAATTTAAAATTTCAAATCAATCCATGAAATTATTTTTAAATCCCTTTAATTTTCCATTAAAGGACTTAACCAAAATCAATCTTAAACCTTGATCAAACCCACTCAAATCCATGAGACTTTCTCAAAATATATATGTATTCTCATTTATGTTCTCATATATAAATGAAATATAAATATAAATCAATCAAATCCAACTCAAAAATTAAATTTCAAATTAAAAATTCAATTAAATCCACTAAATTCCCTTTAATGGATTTAACCCAAGTCATGATTAAACTCTTCCAAATTCTTGAAATTTTATCATGATCAATTTATACTCTCATTTATATTCACATATAGAAATGAAATATAAATTCAAACAATCAAAACCAACTCCAAAAATTAAATTCAAATCAACTCAAAAAAATCAAATCTAAGCCTTTCAAGCCAAAATTTTGAACTTAGACAAAATCAATTCAAATCAAGCCAAATCCTTGATTTTCTCTCATGATTAAATCAATCCCACAATCATGAGCTCATATATAAATCCAAACCATAATTCTTCAATGAAAACCCAAATCAAAAATCAAACCCAAAACTCCTTCATATTCTTCCTTTGAATATGAAATTTTCAAAGGGATCAAAATCCATTTGACTTCAAACCTCTTGTAAATGGATTTATATTTCAATCATAAGTCCATATACAAGATCAATCAACTTCAAATCAAGCTTTGACCAAGCCATTTGACCCACTTAGGCTCACTTGACCCAAAGTGACCTAAAGTACCCTTATGAGCCAACTTTTGATCCTAACCAAATTGGATTGAATCAAACTCATATTTGCCCCTCATCATGATCAACAATCATCATGGGATGATCAATCAATCAAATTGGGTCAAACCAAGTCAAACCTAAGGGTTGACCAAGTCAACACTTAACCTAAAATGAAACCTTATATAGCCAAAATCCACTATAGGCCAAATTGATTGAAACAATTGATCTAAGTCCATCCATGACCCATGTTTGAAATTAACCAAGTCATCCTTTGAGCCTAACCTAAGCCATTTGGCCCACTTGACCCAAGTAGACCTAAAAGGCCAAAATGTGTCAAAACTTGATCTAAGCCAAATTGATTGAAACCAATGGGTCAAGTCCATCCCAAATCACTTGTAAAATTTTACCAAAGCCTCAATTGGCCAACTAGACCTATCCTAGCCCAATTGACCTTAGACCCAACAAGACCTAAAGGGGTCATGTTGAGCCAAAATTGAACTTAACCCAAATTGATTGGAAATAAAGGAACCAATCCACTTCATATGACTAATAAAACCTAAACCTACCCTGGACCTAACCCAAATAGGTCAAATGGGTCAAATGGGTTCACTTGACCCATTTGACCTAAAGGGAGTCATATGAGCCAAAACCAAATCTAAACCTAATTGAATCAAACCAAAGGCACCAAAACATTTCAAATGGGCATATGAACTTGGCCCAACCCTTATTTTGACACAATTTGACCAACTGGTCAACTTGACCCAAGTTGACCCATTTTGACCTAAATGGGTCAACATGAGCCAAACCCTACCAAATGGATTCCAAATCCATTGAAACTTGGCCCAGCCTATTTTTTAACATACCAAACATACCCAAATTGAAAAAATAGCAAAATGACCACTATACCCATAGGCCATAGAACAAATTTTGGCCTAGCTCATGGGTATTTTGGTCATGCACTCATCACAAACACTTGAGGCTCTCCTAAAATATCAAGGGGACCTAATGATGAGTGGTACACCCAACCCAATGGGGTTGGGTCAACCCATTTGGCTCATGGACCAAACTCGACCTACCTTGGCAAATTGAAATTTTGAATTTCTTCTTAAGCTCAATCCAAGCACATGGGGAGTTGGCATTCCACTCCTCTGGCCTAACCGGCCATGTGCACACCTCTAACCACTCAAACAACCCATTCCATGGTGAAGATTGGATCAAAATGGCATAAATAGCTTAGTCGCCTGATTGCCATAGGGGGAGATATACTCCCCCTAATCCACTGAAATTTGAATGGATTCACACTCGATTGGAACCTAGGAAGCTTGAGAAAACATTAGAGAGTCTTCCCACGGTCCCTAAAGAGGTTTTGAATCTTGCTTTTTTTGATTTTGCATAGTGCAAAACAGGGGAGCTCGATCCAACAGTGAATTTCCTCCACACTTAATCTCCTTCCAATTCCTCTTACACACTTGATCTAGGAGCTAAGTCGAGTTTGCCCAAGCCTTATCTGAAGTTCTAGAGTCAAGGAAGAGTTCAATTCCATCAAAGCTACAAAGGGAGTGAAGGGAGGTTGTTCCATAGAGCTCCACACTCAACCTCAAGTGCTAAGAACTTCAGCAAAGCTTCATCTCAACAAGACGAAGCTCATCCAAGGGAATCGAGCGTCGATGATCACCTCTGGTGAGGTTAGTAATTTTTTTATCTTAATTCTCATAGGTGTTGGACCTTTGTGAAGTGAACTTTAATCTCATAGGATCTTAGCCATTGGATTTGTTGGTTATTGCTTGATGAAGATGTGGCCTATGTTTTAGCTTAATCTGAGCTCGAATCAAAGCTTAGAAGATGGATGGATCTCATTCCTCCTAAGCCTTGGCAGGGATGAATCTCTAGCCATCCATCCGCACTATTTGGATGGATGGCCAAGATTATTCCCACATCTTTAAATCTCTTATCCATTTTATATACCGTAGGGAGATCCTCAGCTGTCCAATTTTTGATCGGACGACTAAGGATTAAAGCACGTGCGACATCACCATTCCCCTGATGTGACAACTTAAAGAGGGCTCACGGTCAAAACTATATGTGATTAAAGGATTATTCTTAATAATAATTCTAAAAATAACTCTAGAAAAATCATAAAATAAAAAAAATGCCTTGGATAGATAATTTCATCTAGAATATTTAAAAAATATTTTTGCATTTTGATTTCTCTAATTTGGGTTTCTTTAATTAGCTATTCTTTTCTGTAGGGGATTGTGCTAAAGGGATGCTATCATAAATAAAAATATAAATGCTTCTTGCTTGCAGGTGCTTATACCCCTTTGCATAATCCATAGGCTAGGTGGACTTAGTCACCCATGTGTGGGGTGATAAGTCTAATATAAATACTTGGGATTTGTGTGGTGTGATTTAACTAACCCTTATTTTGCAGGTATTAGTTACATTTCCATTTTTCTTTCCATGTAAAAATTTGTATAAATAGGATTTTGGAATGATTTGTTATGGGAGATTAGGATGAACATTCATCATAAGAGCCCATCTTATGCACCATGTGAAGCCTTGGAGCATCCACCATCCAACCTTCCAAAAGGAGAAAGAAAAAAAGAAGAAAGAAGAATAAAGCTTGAAGACCCCCATAATAATGAATTCCTTTGCTTAATTATAATTTAATTCATTTATAATCCAGATTATATAATGGTAGAGCTCGGCTACCTAATTTAATATTTACGAGTTTTCATGGTGGTCCCCGACCACAAACGGCCATTTATTCTTTTTGCAATTAGCTTTATGAATTATTTGGTGATTTGTTTAGCTTTTGCATTAAGTGGCATGATTTTCCTAGTTTCTTCCTTGCTTTATGTATGGTCTGGATGAGAATTAGGCTCTTTAGGAAAAAATAAATCTTTTACCCAATCTAAAAACTCAAATTAAAAATAAGAAACTCATAACCTCACTTAAAGCCTAAGATTTTAGCAGGATGAGTCTTTGTGGTTACTTTATAACATCATGCACAAATGCATATTGTCTCACTCTTGGTTGGAGGGCTTCCATCTTTGCCAGTGAACTTTGGCTTGACCTTTAATGGTCATGGTTGAAACTCACCTCCTAAAATTCTAGTTGATTTTGGCCAACAATCTACCTTCTCATGCATTAGTCATAAATGTCCTAATAGCCTAAGTCAAAAATAACTATCCAAAAATGAAATAAAATGAAATTGAAATGCATTAGATTTAGGTCATTTGAAACATGTCCCTTTACATGATCTAGTCTCTTTATGGAGTGAGTTTAAGGATTTAGTCTCTTTCTAAATAAAAATAGCCTAGCTATCTTGCATAAGCATAAAGACTTGCCTACATATATTTAAAATTGTAGGAGGAGTTAATTGGAGGCCACCCCTAGGCCATTGTAAGTCCAAGATGTTGGGTGGTTAGTCCTCTCTTGTGGAGGCAAATCAAATACCCATTTTTACTTTAGATTTAGGTTGTGCTTCCGGCCCTCATCGAAGCTCCCTAGATTTAGGTTCGGAGGTTACTTCTCCCCTTTGTGGGCCATAAGCATAATTCCTCACCTCTTAGGCATTTCTTTAATCTCATGTTAAGGAATCTTAAGTCCTAAAATTATAATAAAAAATACAACTCAAGTAAACTAAATTAATTTCTAAAATATAAAGCCCAATTATAGGATAGTTTGAGATACTCATTAGGTTTCCTATCATCGTGAGAATCTCCTACTTATTTCCATTTCAGCTTCCATAATAACTCCCTCTTTTGATCAATCTCATTTGATCTTCAATAATAAATCAATTGATTGATTGTATTTCCTATTGAAATCTTCAGAGACATTAATCATTTATCTTAATCGAGAGTTTTTCTAAAGGATCCTGTCCTTTTGGATGTAATTACTTTGAGGGCTTGCCCCTGTAGGGAACTTAACGAATCCAATTTAAAATAAATCTTGCTTTACTTTTTCATGTAAAGTAGGGGAAGAATCTCTAGTACATATGCAGACTCATCATCCTTAGGAGTTCTTATTGAGGTGATTGGTTTCATTAAAGGGTAGTGACTTCTGTCTTTCGAGATAGTACATTATTTCCTTGATGATGTATCTGATCACCTAAATAAGTACATCTACGGATCTACGTGGTGTCTTACCAAGATGAATTTCCACACATTTATATAATGTTGCCTCTCCTTTCACCAACAGATTTGAAGGCGACTCTAAATATATATATATATATATATATATATATATATATATATATATATATATATATATATATATATATATATATATATATATATATATATATATATATATGTGTGTATTTTTCTCCACAAACCCCTTAGCTTAATTAACTATTAATTGTGAGTCAAATTATGTTATGCCTTTTTATTATTATGTGCATTGGAAATTTAAATACCTTGTGGGTTTTATGTCATCTCATTGGCTCATAATTACCTAAGTTAATTTTTCTAAGGTGGTGTAGGTAAGGCTTAATTAAATCACTTAATGCATACCCTAACCTAATCAACACTTAAAAATGGATCTAATGAACTAAAAATTAAACAAAAATCTAAAACATATGTGGGAATGGATTAAGGATAGCAAACTCATCTCACCTTTTCAAAATAAAATCAAACTTCAAACTAAATAAAAATCATCTTAAAATTCACTTTAATTTATTCTAAGTTTTCTTATTCTTTAAGAATGTCTTTAGGAATTAACTAAAGTGAGTTTGTTCATGTGATTACATTGCTTTAAATCTTTCCCAACATGTTAAACTATATTCCATCTGACTTATGCATCCATGATTTCATGTTTTAAATTTTCAAAAATGAAATTATTTACTTTATGTCAAATGTGCATGTGTTGACTAAAGTAGAATATGAATGGCTATTATCACTAATAAATCCAAAATATTTTTAAAACCTATAAATAAAACATCAAATCTGAAAGTGTGCTATTCATATCTTAATTATAAGCTTGTATGTGATTAATTATTAAGTCATATTAGTGTAGCCTTTCCTTCCTTTCTTATGTTAGTATAGTTTTGAATATGGGTTGGTGAGAAGTAGGGTTCATTTGAAAAGAACCCAACACTTACTTGATTCCAAACACTATTCATGTTTATGCTATCACTTAAGGAGGATTGTTTACACTTGCATGAATAAATTGCATAAACAAAAATGAAACTCTTAAATAAATTTTGCATATTCCTTTTCCATTTCATTTATTTTATATGCATGTTAGTATTTAAGGAAAGTGGTATATTAATCTGGATAACCCCAAGGTTGCGTGGCTTTAAGTAGCCCTAAGTAGGTCTTGTACCTTACACCTCTGGTTTATAATGGTGTTATACTCACTTATGCCTTTCTTACATTCATGCATGTATGTGAAATTTTGGATTAGGAAAACCTTTTCTACTTAAGAAACATCATACATGTTTAACTTCTAAATTTTATTAAATGGATTACTTAGCATGTATCATAAAAGTGTGTTAACAATTCTCATTTGCATGTATAGATATGCTTAGGGTCCATCCATATGCATGTTATATATATATATGTTGGGAAAGAATTGAAGTAATGTGTGTTATATGAATTTTGATTCATTTTTCTTAATCTTAAAATGTCTTTCTTTTTGGATAGGTTTGTTTTGAGTTGGTCTAAACTTAGGATTAATTAAAAGATAATCAAAACAATCACCTAAATCAAACTAAAGCATGAACCTATGTTAGAACTTACTTAAGGATTAGGGAGGAAAGAGAAGTTCTCTTCTCTTTCCTTATCTTTATAACTTAGTAATTAATTATAAGTTCAACTTAAACCAAACAAAACATGAAATAAAAATAACCCAAAATCACTAAATAGCTTAAATAAAACCTTTCTCTAAGTTGAACATGTCTTTCACACTTAAAAAATTTGAACCTAAAGTCCTAAATTAAGTATGCCACACAAACCTTCAAAGCACACACATTAGCCTAAGTCACCACTTCTAGCTTTAGGTTAGGTCGATGCATGGTTTAATGTTATATTTTATTTTGTGATGAATGTTTTAGACTGGATGGTAGGGTGTATGCTCATAGAATAAATGGTAGGATGTGCTTAGTCTAACTATTATGTTATGCAGGTGATTGTGCTAAAGGGGTGCTATCATAAATAAAAATATAAATGCATCTTGCTTACAGGTGCTTATACCCCTTTGCATAATCCATAGGCCGGGTGGACTTAGTCACCCATGTGTGGGGGGATAAGTCCAATATACATGCTTGGGATTTGTGTGGTGTGATTTAACTAACCCTTATTTTGCAGGTATTAGTTAGATTTCTCTTTTCCTTTTCATGTAAAATTTTATATAAATAATATTTTGGAATGATTTGTCATGGTGGATTAGGATGAACATTGGTCATAAGAGCCCATCTTATGCACCATGTGAAGCCTTGGAGCATCCACCATCCAACCTTCCAAAAGGAGAAAGAAAGAAAGAAGAAAGAAGAAAGAAGAAAGAAGAATAAAGCCTGAAGACCCCCATAATAATGAATTCCTTTACTTAATTTTAATTTAATTCATTTATAATCCAGGTTGTATAATGGTAGAGCTCGACTACCTAATTAGATATTTACGGGTTTGTGCCGTGGTTCCCGAACACTAATGGCCATTTATTCTTTTTACGATTAGCTTTATGAATTGTTTGGTGATTTGTTTAGCTTTTGCATTAAGTGGAATGCTTTTCTTAGTTTCTTCCTTGCTTTATGTATGGTATGGATGAGGATTAGGCTCCTTAGGGAAAAATAAATCTTTTACCCAACCTAAAAACTCAAATTAAAAATAAGAAACTCATAACCTCACTAAAAGCCTAGGATTAAAATCAAGATAAAAGAGTTAGTAACCCTTTAGCTGGTGAGTCTTTGTGGTTACTTTATAACATCATGCACAAATACATATTATCTCACTCTTGATTGGAGGGCTTCCATCTTTGCCAGAGAACTTCGGCTTGACCTTTGAGGGCCAGGTGGAAACTCACCTCCTAAAATTCTAGTTAATTTTGGCCAACAATCTACTTTCTCATGCATTAGTCATAAATTTCCTAATAGCCTAAGTCAAAAATAATTGTCCAAAAATGAAATAAAAATGAAATAAAAATGAAATTAAAATGCATTAAATTTAGGTCATTTGAAGCATGTCCCTTTACATGATCTAGTCTCTTTAGGGAGTGAATTTAAGGACTTAGTCTCTTTCTAAATAAAAATAGCATATCTATCTTGCATTGCATAAAGACTTGCCAACATGTATTTAAAATTGTATGAGGAGTTAGTTGGCGGCCACCCCCATGCGGTTCTAAGTCCAAGATATCGGGTGGTTTGTCCTCTCTTGTGGAGACAAACCAATTATCCATTTTTCACCTTAGATTTAGGTTGTGCTTCCGGCCCTCACCGAAGCAGCCTAGATTTAGGCTCTCAGGTTACTTCTCCCATTTGTAGGCCATAAGCATAATTCCTTACCTCCTAGGTATTTTCTTAATTTTGTGTAAAGGAATCTTAAGTCCTAAATTTATAATCAAAAAATATTACTCAAACAAACTAAATCAATTTCTAAAACGTAAAGCTCAATTATAGGATAGTTTGAGATACTCGCTAGGTTTCATAGCATCGTGAGCATCTCCTACTTATTTTCATTTTGGCTTCGATAATAACTCCTCCTTTTGATTAATCTCATTTGATCTTCAAACATAAATCAATTGATTTATAGTCCTTCCTATTGAAATCTTCAGAGATAACGATCATTTACCTTAATCGAGAGTTTTCCTGAAGGATCTTATCCTTTAGAATGTAATTAACTATGGGGGCTTGCCTCTATAAAGAACTTAACAGTCTGATTTAAAATAAATTCTACTTTACTTTTCCATGTAAAGTAGAGGAAGAATCTCTGGTATATATGCAAACCCATCATCCTTAGGAGTCCTTATTGAGGTGATTGGTTCCATTAAAAAGTAGTGACTTCTGTCTTTCTAGATAGTACACTATTTTCTTGATGATATATCTAATCACCTAAATAAGTATATCTATGGATCTGCGTGGCATCATACCAAGATAAATTTCTCTATAGGTCTCTTCTTTCTCTTCTCCATAACTTTGAAAGGTGACTCCTACTATAGAAATTTTTCTCCACAGTCGTCTGATCACGGATTGGATGGTCCGGACCTGGTTAGTGCGGTCTGATGAGCCAAAATATGGGATCGACATGCAATCTGAGCCCTCCGATCCCATGCAAGATTGGACGGCTATTGTACGTCGCAGCCAGCAGAATGGCAAACCAAGGGAAAAATGTAAAATCTAAATGAAATTTCATTAGAATGGGCTCTTTTTTGCAGTGATTCACACTGAAAAACTTCTATTTCATATTAGAATTGTATAACATAAAGAATGGGAGGGATTTCTAAGAAAAATTCCTAATCACATGAAAATCATCACAAAATAAGAAATTCTAAGGTCGGCTATGGGTTTTCTTGAAAGTTACCTCACCGGAGATGATTTCTGGTAGCGGTGATGATCTGAAAATGCTCTTGAGTGAGGGAAGAAGCCTTGGAATGATCCTAGACCTTTTCCTTCACTTTAGAACAATGTATCTATCGGTGGTTGCCACTTCTTCACCGAAATCCACTTGATTTTGCTTGCTTTTGCTCAAAAATCTAGTGGGAATGATTATTGGTTGGTTTGGGAGCTCTAAGGGATGGAAATGAGAGGAATAGGATGAGTTTTGCTTCCTCTATTTTTTTGGTTTCAAATGTGGATGAAAATCACCTCATTTTGTGATTTTTGGCTCCAAAATGGGTGTCGTTGGCTTAGGGTGGTTGGGAATGGAAGGGAATCATCTTAGGTGGCTCATTTTGGTTGGCTAAGGCATGGGAAGTGGCTGTCATGAAGGACAAATGGGTGTCCTAGCAAGGGAAGGTGGAAGTCCTTCATACCAAGTGTTCCAATGGGAGAGGTGAGGTGAATTCACCTCCTTATGAGTTATGGTTTCCCCAACCACCTCTTAGGTCAGACGATCAGTGTCCTTAGTACCTAGGTGGACCAATGGATGAGTGTCAAGTGGCCAAGGAAGAGAAATGACCATTTGGGCAAGTGTCTTTTCTCATGGGATGCCCTTGACCCAAGCGTAAAGTGGCCATTTGGTATTAGATTTGATTTGAATAGATTTGAAATGAGTCAAAAGTGAGTTGGACCAAATTTCATGTTATTTGGAGTTCATTTGGGTCAATTTGACCCATTTGAGCCAAATTGGGTCAAATTAGGTTAGATTGACCAATTGGTCAAATTGGGTCGATCCAAGGGTTAGGTCAAGTTCAAAATAATCATTTGGAGTGCATTGGATCAATTTGTCTCAATCAATTTGGTTTAATTTGGATTTAATTTGTATTTTGGCTAATTTTATCATTTAGGTCAATTTGGGCTAAGTTCACCAATTTGATTCAATTGACCAAATTAGCTTGAATCATGGCTTGGTTTGGGTTTGGTTCATCATTTGGAATATATTGCAGGCTTTGGTTAAGTTCAATTTGGATTTGATTGGGTTTTAGGTTGATTTGACCCTTAAGGTCAATTTGGGCTAAGTTCGGTTAGGTTGACCAATTGGTCAATTTGGGCTCAAATAAGGCTTTGGTAAAGTTCAATAATCAATTTGGAATGAACTTGAGCCATTGGTTGCAATCAATTTGGTTTAGGTTATAATTTGGCTAGTTTGGGTTCATATGGGTTAAATGGTTGACTTGGTCAATGGGCTAGGTTGACTTGGTTTGACCCAATTCATGACAATTTATTAATCTACAATGATCAACAATCATGATATGAAGTTTATATTGGCTTAATTCACTTTGATTTGAATTGAATTGGATTTTGGTTCATGTAGGTTAAATTGGCCACTTTGGGTCAAGTGAGCCAATTGAGTTTAGTTAGCTTGATTTTGAGTTGAGTTTGATTTACTGAAAAGATGCATTTGCATTGATAATAAAAAAACTGATTACAATGTAGAAAAAACTGCTAAAGAAAGCAAAAAAACTACTAGATATTTCCTATCCTCCTCCAAAAGAGCAAAAAAAGCAGAGGAATAGTGTGATTATCTAGACTATGCCATACAAAATCAAAGCTAGTAGCTATATCACAAAGTCGCAAGAGTGTTGTTAGATCTATTTGTGTATACAAAAATAACGGTGGAAGTTCTTGAGGTGTGAGCATCCAGTCGGTTACATATTTCATTGTTAAGAGAAAGTTTGAGGTGATCCACCACACCTTTATTATCTCCTTCAATGATAATGCCCTTGTATTCAGTCATCCACGGTTCAATAATTTTGCTAGTGTAGAGCATAGCCTCCAGTTCAATAGATGTGCTGTCCCAATGCTGAAAATAATGACCCATGGCTTTGAGGAAGTTGCCATTTGCATCCCTTAGCACCATCGCACCCCATTGGGAAGGAGTGAGCCATCCACGTTAGCCTTGATCCGGCCGGAGGGGAGGACACCACAAATTTAGTTTGATCAATAAGGTGGTGATGTCCCATTGCTTGGATAGGATAAGAGGAAGAATGTGTGATAGAGCTTAGAATCGGCGAGTCTTGAGGTACCATGGCTACGGCCAGTGAGTCTTGGCGGTCGACTTATCCACACGGTACACAATTGCACAATACATTCTAGCCCAACATAAGTTATCACTGCGTACCTTAGTGAGAGCTTGGAGTAAATCTTGCAAATTGCTGAAAATTGGGATTGAAACATGTTGCCAAAATGGATAATGTTGTTCGGTGGACATTGGCGCATGGTCTCATCTCATCACCCCAAGGGCAAGGGTGGTGTGAGTTAAACCCCTCGAAGCCGGTGTTGTTTGGCAAGGAGTCGTTGATGAGCCACCGAGCTTTTCACGGGTGGGAGTTTCAAATTCTGCATGGTGTAGCCAATCGAAATTTCAGCAAAGCGATTTTGTATAAAATGGATGTGAGAGTTGTCCCCATAGGTGCCTTGATGAGCTCAGGATGTCATGTTGATGTTCCTCTTCAATAGAAATGTTGGAGATGAGTTCAAGCTCCAGTCCAAAAAAGGATGTGCAGATTTTCAGTTTTCCAAGTTCTATTTTCAGCAATCAGCTCTTCCACCTTCCATTCCTCCATGCACTCCATGTTGAGAAATGTCGCCATTTGGACGGTAGGTGGGATATCCAAATGGAGTTTAGAAAGTCCACCTCTTTGCCATTGCAAATTCTCCATTTTAAATTCGGTTCAAGGTGGAAGCACCATTACGAATAATTTTCCAGCAATTGGAGTCTCCGCTTGGGTTCCCTATGCCATGGGTCCAACCCATACTTCTCGATCAAGCACTTGTGGAGCAGCTTGGTGGGTTTAGAGAGGAATTCCCAAGCCATTCTAGCCCTTAAGGGTCCATTCCATTTCACCATGTGTAGTCCAAGGCCTCCTTTGTTGGTTGGCATGCAGATTTTGTTCCAAGCAACATAGTGTATGCAATGATGGTTGTTGTTTCCTTGCCAAAGGAAGTTCCTAGCAAGCTTTTCAATCCCTCTGTAATTCCCTTGGAATTACGGTGTGTTGTTTACATAGAGATGCAAAGGATGTCCTTATGAGTGTAAGTCGGCCCCATTGAAAGGTGTCTAACTCCCCAAGAGCTGATTTTGTCTCTAGCCTTTTGGAGGAGTTGATGAAAATCTGCGTTTTAACTTCCTCATGGCAAGCTTGATGCCCAAGTAATCAAGCTCCTCCACTCTCTTCAAGCCGTGAGCCGGTGATTCTTGGCCTTCCATCTATGTGTGGCTTTCTTTGAAAACTATGACGGTTTTGGTTGCATTGATCTGCCTGCCCGTCATGCGTAATTTTCGAATATGGAGGACACCTTTTGCGTGAGCCATGGAAGCTTTGGTGGCGAGAAAATGTCATCATAGAGAAGGTGTGATATCGTGTTCCCAGGTTGGCAATAGGCACACCAAATTCAGCACCATGTTGCTTGATGGCTAAAGAGAGCGTTAGCAAAGGATAAAAGATAGGAGATAAGGCACCCTTGAGGAGCCACCCTCCACGGTTCTTTGCCCATTTAACAAGAGGGAGAAGGAAGGCGAGGAAATGCCGGAGGAGCCAATTCAAACTTCATAGGTAATCCAAATCTCTGTAGGATGATGGCTAAGGTTTCCCAACTCATTTTGTCGTGCTTGTTCCATGTCAATTTTAATTGCCATAAAACCTTCCTTTGAGGTGGAGTGTTGGAATTTATTCATGATTTCTTGGGCATGGCGGTGGTGGGAGATAGATCTAGAAGGCACAAATGCACCCTGCTCTTCAAAGATGAGATTTGGTAGAATGTTTTTCAGCCGGTGTACAAGGATCTTTGCTATGACTTTGTAAGCAGTTCTACAAAGGCTTATGGGTCTATATTTTACAGGACAATCAGCATTGGAGGACTTAGGTATAAGAACAACCAAGGTTTCCTTCCATTGAGGAATCATGCCACTACAAAAAAACTCCTTGATAGCCACAACATCTTGGCCAATAATCCTCCAAAAGTGTTTGTAAAAGGATGTTGTGATGCCATCAATACCAGGTGCACGATTGGCTCCCATCGATTTGACCGCCTCCCATATTTCAACCTCATTAGTATCCTCATCCGGGATCACTGAGGTGAGATGGTGTGATTTCAAACAAAGGAAGGCCAATTGTTGGTGGTAATAGGATGTGCCTCCACTTACTGAAAGAAGTTCATAAAAGTTGATGGTAAAAGGGTCCTCCTAACCATCATCAAGTTTGAGGTGTTAATTCTATTGGACCTCTTTCTATTGCCAGTGTGAAAGTAATGTGTGTTGGCATCCCCTCTTGACCCACCTAGCTTTAGCTCTTTGCACCAACAAGATAAAGCGGGCAAGGGTAGAGTTCATTTGCTTTGCTTTGTGGGAGGTCTCTTTCTTCTTTGCTGGTCATCCCTTGAGGAGAGCAATCACCTCAGAATTTCTTCTTGGAGGGTGTCCCTTTGCTTACTCAAATCTTTGAGCTTGTTTTTTACTCAGAGAATAAGTTCCTTAGTGTATGCATTTTCATTTTGTCCAAGTTTTCAGCCCTGGACCCTTCATAGTTACTTTGCCAACTTTTCCACACTAATTTCCAAGCCATAGGATAAGAAAGCCAGGTGTCTTCAAATTTCAGCCACGTTATGATTTTTCCTCTCCTTAGAACTGATTTGGAGAAGAATGGGGCAATGATCGATGCAATCCTTGGAAGGTGTTTAGTTTGTGCAAGGGGGAGGAGGTTGGAAGCAATGGAGTTGATAAGGAAGCGATCAAGGCGCACCCATATCATTTGTTTTATCTTTGTTGTTGGTCCATGTGAATCTAGGTAAAGTCGACTCATGTAAGTCCCCATTGGTGAGGAACTCCATCATCTCATTGGCCGCGAAGCTTTTAAAGCGCTTTCCCCTTTTTTGTCTTTAGCCTCATAGATGCGGTTAAAATCTCCTTCGACAATGGTGGTATTCAACAAAGGAGTTAAGGTGTCCCAAAGTCTCCCGAGTGTGATAGTCTTTGTTAGCATAACAAATGGTCGCCTCCATATAGCTTTATGTGATGTAAACAATGCATTGTTCATTTTGCACAATAGAAAGTGATTAAGTCACTTCTCCAAAGAGCAAGGATACCTCCAGATATTCCTACTTCTGGTGTAGAAAATCCCAGTTGCCACGCAATATTATCCTTCCTTGTGACATCCTCCACTTTGGTTTCTATAAGGCCTATGTTACGTATTGCTTCTTGGGAATGAGTGGCCCGATGGCCTTTTTTTTGGACCCCAGGCAATTCCACATAATGATGGAGGTCATGGGTGGGCGTTCGGAGGGAACCTCCCCTTGTCGATGTGGAATTCACTCTTTTTTCGTTTCCTTGGGATGACTTTGATTGGTCCAAGGCGACCGGTTCCGTTGAAAGTGTGCTTTAGACACACGGCTTTGCCACTCTTAGGTTTCTTTGTGTTTGAATAGAGTAGTGGCATCTTCCCCTCCTCTAGTTGAAAAGCGGTTTGCATTTGCATTTGGGATGTGGATGCATCCTCTTTTCCTGGACATGGTGAGTTTGTTTAGCATTTCTGCATTCCTGTCCTGTGGAGTCATTGGAGACGGTATTATCTCTTCCTCCCTTGTGCGATTTACGCTTTGATCTGTGCAGTTTTGCTTTGGGAGTGCCTCCTTTGGGTGAGTTTCAGCTTTAGGAGGCCTATTTTTCTTCCTTGTGACTAGTGACCATGGCCGTAAGACTTATCCAAGTCATTCTCCTGTATAGTGTCCATAACAGGTTCCTTTCCTTTGACTAGTGGTGCTGAAAAGTTGCAGAAATTTGCGGTGGGTTTGGCGACTGCTGTTTTCACGATGTTGGTCTGCTGCTTGGAGGGAGGGGTCTTTGTTCTTTGCGGTGGGTATGTTAGTGGCTTTGTAAGGTTCTTGAACTTGTTCTAGAAAAGGAGGATCAACTAGCACTTGATCCAATGAGGGAAAGACATGTTGAGTTCTTTGAATTATTTTACGCATAGGTGCGGTTACGTTCTTGTACTTGGAATTAGTCCGGTTTTGCAATGGGTTTGTGGAACAAGAGGGAGAGCTGAAAGGATTGATAGGAGCATGCATTTTAGCCTTTTACGGGCAAGCTTGCCTTATGGCCAACTATTCCACATTTAAAGCATAATTGTGAAATTCCTTCATACTCCACCTTTTGGAAGAAGCGGTTGTAGCCATGGATCCATATTCCGGGGAGTCGTTTTGATAGATCGATCTTGACACAAATCCTAGCATATGTGCTTTGCCCCATTTGCTAGTTTGGATATCCATCCATAATGGTTCACCACGAATGAAGCTATCCGGCGAGGTTGTTGTCATCCCAATAAATGAGTGGTAGTCAGTCGCATCCACGAGGTGTGGTCAAGCACATTAGTGAATCGGGAGAGAAAGTGGGGTCCATTTATCCATAGCGATGGCGTTGCGATAAACCACGGTCCATTGCTAAGAAGCTGCGTCACGGGCTTCAATAGATTGGAAAATACATAAAAAGCAATCTGGGCCAACAAGGACCAACTCAAAATTCCCCCATTGACTCCATTTGCGTCTCAGATCAATGTTGAGGTAGTAGAAGGGGAGCTTCTTGCCTAGTTTTCCAACAAGCTTCGACCCTTTTGATATTGTTTTGCATGGAGTGGTTATCAAGGGTGACACCCACTCCTTCTTTGTCTTGGACTTCTTCAAATTTATATTTTGCAAGTGGGACCACTGTTGGTCGCTTCCAAGCATTGTTGTGTACTGCCACGACCCCTTTTGTCTTGTGGTAGAAGCGACCTTGTTTTGGTAAGCTATTTTGCCATGTGCTTTGACGAAAATCTGCTTGGTTGTTGGCTTTGGGAAAACCGATCCTTTGAACTGGAAATATAGGGCTGTGCTGACTTCACCTGAGGGAGGACAGTGGATGGAGAAACCCCCTCATGCATAGGGACATCAGAGTTGCTTGCTGTTTGGCCAAATTCCCTTGGAGCTTTCTCTGCGGCATTTCGACAAACAGGTTGTGTGCGTGTTCCTGGATTCAAGAAATCAGAGGTATGGGGGTCGGTTTCGGCCCCCTCCAGAATTTCTGGCCGGCGGGCAAGGAGTACCTGCTGAGAATTGACATCCACGCAGTTTGTATCTACCAGGGTGTCGGCCATCTCAAATCCGCAAGAGATGCCTTGCCCTCTAAAGCCGATCGACTCACCAGGACTCTTAGGGGAGATCACATTGTGCATACACCAATTGCGGCTATCTTGTCGATAGAACACAGGGTTGGCGAATTCCCTATTAAATTGCGGTCGATCCATGGTGCACTTCAATTCGGCCATCCTCTCGTATTTGAGTGGGTCTTGTCGCATTTCCTCGTACTCGCCGCGGCGGCAGCAGTTAGTTCTTTGTGTGAGTTAATTCGCTCCAATTGGGTGGCCAAGGCCGCCTCCCGGTTGTCGCAATGTTCTCTAGCCGCACCTCCATGATCGACCACAAAGCGGTCAGCGCCTCACAGTAGAATGCCTTGCCTCATGATTGTCGCAGCGCATTGCCAATGATACCTCCGTTGCGTTGGCGTAGAATCCATATCCATAACGGCATCGCTATAGCTAGCAGCTCGATTTGGAACCACCGAGCAACCAGTTACTGTTTCATTGGAATCCCGATCCACTGCCATAGTCACTGTTCCATTGCTTCCTGCACTTCCTGCTGTGTTTGCGGCTCCTTCAGCTCATTGTGGATCCAAGAGGCATTCCACCTCTATCATGGCCGTGAATCGCCTCTCGACTTCTCCCCTGGCCGGTGCCTCTGCGGTGTCAAGCTCCATCGGCCCTCTTCCCGTTGGTTGATGGAGCCTAGGTCTTCCACCCATGAGTGACCTTCCCTCCTTCGTCCATAGCTTCCATCCTCCACCAAGGAGCCAATGTTTGCATACCTTCCCTTGGAGCTTCACATCGGTGCCCTTCTGGTAGACCACCTCCACCTCCTTCATGGTGGTAGGCCTCACCTCCAAGGCACCGCCACCACCACCATGCCGACTGCCCTCTTTGTTACCACCACCCCCACTCCTCCTTGAGTGAGGGGGCGACTCGTGGTCACCCCCCTGCATACCCAGAGCTTCTCTCACTAGAAAAGAAGAGAGAGAAAAAAAAAGAAGAGAAATGCTAGTTGAGTTTGATTTAGTTGAGTTTATATATGGATTTTAGATTGATACATAAATTCAATTTCAATTGGTTTGGATTCAAATGTGTTCTGGTTCATTTGAATATTTTAAGTCAAACAGGCTAGGTTGGGTTTGACTTGAGTTGATTTTGATTTGGCTTGATGATTGTAGATTTCATTTATATTTGGATAGATGATTGAAGGAATGGTTGATTCAAGAGAAAATCTATTGGTTTTGATTTAATTTGTATAGGATTTGGCCAATTTCAAGGAATTGGCTTAAGGGTTTCTTCCCGTGTAGACATGATTTGACGAAAGGATCGATATAAATTGGATTTTGGTTTAATTTTGAATTGAGTTTTAGAAATTTTAATTTGTATTTCATTTATATTTGAGAATATAAATGAAGATATAAATGATTCATGAGAAAATAACTTAAGTTTGGAGTGATTTGGAAATAAATTTGACTAAGCTCATGGAGGAAGGTCAAAGGAGCTTAGAAGAAACTTTGGTTGAGTTTGGATTTAGTTTTGATCATTGGGATTGAATCATTTGAAGTTGGATTTGAATTGAAATTTGATAGTTTGATTGAAATATTGAATTGATATTTGAGAAAATCAAATGAATTAGGATTAATTTGAATTTGGTTAAGGCTAAGTCCATAAGATGAAATCAAAGGGCTTAGAAAGGGTTTTAAATTTGAGTTTGATCATAAGATTGATTATGAGTCTTAGAAATTTGGTTTTGGTTTGGTGTGAATTTGAGGTTTGGTTTGAGAAGGAAAGTATGGATTGGGTTTAGGCCATAAGGCAGGCAAGTCTTCCTAAGTCCCTAGGGCACAACCTATTCCAGTAGCTAACTCTTCTAAGTCTCTAGGCTTAGGTTAAGTGTTCACTTAATCACTAGAAGTGTCTTAAGACTAAGAAGCTCTTAATGTCTATAAGAGTCCTAGATCTATGATGAAAAAGTTGAGAACTCACTCCAAAAGTGAGGCCAACACACATCAAACATATTTGGGCCTTACTTAGCATACCTAAATTTGCTAAGGATCCTATTTTCAAATCAAATTCAACAAATTAAACACATGACACACATCATTGCAAACAAACAAAATTTTATTTTCAAAAATATTTTCAAACATACACTTGAGTCTCATTTAGCATACCTAAATTTTCTAAGTGAAGACTCCAAAAATCAAATCAAAATTTTCAAACAAAGGATAAATAAAATAAATACATCTCTAAAGCCTCTCGAAAATGGAATGAATCTCATTCAACATACTTAAATTTATTAAATAAAGGTTCTAAATCAAAATCAACATTCAATGGCAAATACTCTCCTCAAATCTATTTAATTCAATTAACCTCACTTAGCATACTTAAATTTGTTAAGTGTGGGTTTAAAATTCTAAGTTAAATCAAAAATAAATTTTTGTAGATAGATATCAAAGCAAGGGTGTGGCTCACTTATTTTTCAACAAATGCAAAGGTACCAGCACAATCAATTCTTTCTTAATATTCAGTCAGTCCAGTTGCCATGCCTCCCAGCAAGTTTGTTTTTTCCTTCCTCTCCGATGTAGATCTGGCCTTGGATCAGGCCAATCTCACCTCGACTGAAACCACCCATTTGATTTACTTTAGTCACAGTTTTGAGGGAGTTCGGATCACTTGAAAGGGGACAGCCCTCACCACTATTAGTAGGGAAGAGGTGGTTGGATAGAAGCCACTTATCCACTTTGACATTCTGTCTAACTCTGAGTTCCCCTCATTAAAGAGGAAGGTTGTCATGGTTACCCCCCCCCCCCCAATCAAGATCATGTCGTGCTTCATGTTCAATCGGTGTTCCCCGAGGAATCACGAGAGAGCAGCTAGGGAGATTGACGTTGCCTCCCACATTGTCAAGAAGGGTTCACCATGGGAGGTCTCCCCTTTCTTGGGTGGTAGTAGATTCCACCCCCTCTCTGATTCAGATGGAGAGGAAGGTGTTAGGAGGATTGCTGCAGCACCTCCACCACCAGGTCAGTACGAGCTACCGGTTAGGGATAGGAGGAAACCCTATACTTATCTCAGGATAGTTCTATGCCAGGTTGGCAGAGCATACGGACGCTCAGAGTCCGATGCACTTTTTGATTTGAGGTCAGTGATTCCCGGCAGTGTCATTGGTCAGATCAACGGGGAGAGGGCCACGAAAGCCAGAGTAGCCACCCAAGCAAGTAGTAGAGAGAGACAAAGGTATGCCCGATAGTGAGCAACATTCACCCTTATTGATTTTCCCGATCAGTGGGCCACCAGGGCCGATTGTACTAATAGTATAATTTTAACCGGCACCACCAGCCACCGGGAGAGAGTTCCAACGGAGAGGCGATCGGTGTCACCCCCATCACACCACTCCAATCCACCGTCACCCATTTCAGTTCCCCCTTCCATAGTTCCCTCCAAGGTTCAGAAATTTGCATCCAGGGAGAGAAGATCCTCATTGGTGATTTAGCTATAGCCTAAGGATCCCACTCCATATGTGCCATTAGTTGAGGTTAGGTCGAGCTCCCCCATTCAACCTTCCACTTCAACTATAGCAAAGAGGGAGTGGCACCCCAAAAGCATCGTGGTCATACCACCTCTGCATCTGCCAGTAGCAGTAGAGGAAGGGGGGAATAACAGCACAGTTCCCATGACAATGGACCCGCCTAGTGAGAGCATCCAGTCAGTAGGTTGTGTTAGATGCATAGAGTCAGACGAACACAGCCTTATAGCTAATAGTCAGCAGGTGTTTGTGCCTGTCCGGCCTGGCAGAGTAGGAGACCATTCTTTAAATGACATTCTAGAGTACTACTTCACTGAAAAAATAGATTTTTGGGAGTGAACTTTCATAACAAGAGGAGGATAGAGTAGACTTTGACCTCAACAAGGAAGATCTATTAGAGGACTTAACAGGAGTCCATATGGTCGATACTCGAGGATCCCTTCTTAAAGATTATGGTGTTTATTTTTAATTTGTGTACATGGGGGGACACCATGCAGGTTTAAAGGTGTACTTATTAAGGTGATCGGATGCAATATTAAGGAATAGTGCGCTATCTCAAAAGATAGAAATCACTACTCTACAATGGATCTAATCACCTTAATAATGACTCTTAAGGCATGACGGGTCTTCGAATATACCAGAGAATTTTCCCCTACTTTACATGAATGAATAAAGCAGGGTTTTTTTAAACTAGGTTCTAAAGTTCCCTATGGGGGAAAGCCCCCATAGTTAATTACATTCTAAGAAAGGTAAGTTTCTTAGGAATACTCTCGATTAAAGTAGGCAATTATTGTCTCCAAAGATTTTAAAGATAGGACTATCAATAAATTGGCTATGTTTGGAAAATCAATCAGGATAGATCAAAAAAAAGAGACTTATTATCGAAGCCAAAGGGAGATGAGTAGGGAATGCTCCTATCTTATGGTTAGGCTTTATATGTTTGAAATTGAAGATGATTATTTATTTGAGTTTGAAATTTTATTAGAAAGCTAGGACTTATAATCCTACAATGCAAAATTGTGGAACTTCTTAAGAGGTGAGGATTTATGCTTGTAGCCCGAAGAGAAAATAACAACCTCAAATCCTAAATCTATGAAGCTTTAGCAAGGCCCAAAGCACATCCCAAATCTAAGATGAAGATGGGCATATGGTTTAACTCCATAAGATAGGGTAAACCATCCGACTACTGGACCTATAACCGCCTGGAGTGGCAATTAGCTAACTCCTCCTACATTTTAAAATCATGTGGTCAATTCATATATTTTGCAAGATGGTTAGGTTTTCATTATTTAGAAAGAAGCTAAAGTCCTTAAGCCCACTCTCTAAGAGACTAGAGCATGAGTGGTATGAATAATGACTTAGTCTAATGCAAATTTTATCAATTTTTATTTAATTTTGGACTCTTCATTTTAGCAAATGCCATATGATTTTTACATGTCTAATAGCATGATGAAATGAGATCATTGGTTAAATCAAAGAGAAAGAGGTGTTTTCCACCACAAAGGAGACCCTCAAAGTTCAAGTCTTCCTCTATCATGCAAGGATGAAAACCCTCCTTAGCAAAAGTGAAATAAGATGACATGCATGATATTAAGCATACAAGATACAGCTAAGAGGTTGCTAAATCTTTTAATTTTCTTGATTCAATACCTAGGCTTTAAATGAGATTATGAGTTGTTTAGAAAATTAGTTATGAGTTGTAGTTGGGGTAGAAAGTTTATTTTTCCCTAAGAGCCTAACCGGATCCAAGCCACACATTAAATCACCATATATGAAGAAACTAGAAAAAATATATGTCATTTCTATTACACAATTGTAAATAAAGCATCAAACAATTTATAAACCCAACGTAAAAAATAATAGGTCGGTGAGGTCAGGTATTGCCGTTCAACCCGAAAAGAGAAATGGGTAGTAGAGCTCTACCCTTATACAACCCAGTATATGAAAGAATAATTACAATTACATAATTGACCAAATGTTATGGGGGTCTTCATTCTTCATATCTTCATATTTCCTTCATTCCTCCTTTGGATTTGCTTGCTTTAAAGGCATCACGGGGGCCTCTCAGGACAAAGCCTTCTAGCCACTGCTCATTTTAATCCCCCATAACTCTAATCCTAAGTCCTAATACATAATTACATCAACAATAAGAGAAGTAAATCTAACTACACCTGCAAGATTAGTATTAGCTAAACACACCATATAACCCAAGCAGTTATATATATAATTTGGACTTAGCACCCTGCACATGGGTAACCAAGTTCACCTGTCTTAACTTAGAATATGCTTAGGGGTTAAATTGCCTGCAAAAGAGAGTATCTATATTTATTTTAAGCACCCCTTAAGCACAACCTCCTGTAGAAGATATAATTAGGTTAATCACGGCCTAACATCCAGTCTACAAAGCATACACCCTAACATCCAATCTACAATAATACATCATAAAACTGAACATACATCAAACCATACATTGCCTTAACATAAAGCTAGAAATAGTGATCTAATCTAATGTGCGTGTATTAAGGCTTGTGTGGTATGCCTTAGCTAGGCTTTTTTTTGTAATTTCCTAAGTATTAAGAGATTTAATTTAGAGGATGGTTTCACTTTAAGTGGCTTAATTGATTTATAAGTTTTACTTAATGTTTTCTTTTGTTTCACTTGATTTACACCTAACAACTAAGTGTTATAAAGAGAGGGTCACTTTCTCTCATCCCTACCTTAAGCCACATCTAAAGCCAATTAATTAATCAATTCTCTTTAGTGAATGGCATATTATATATTTTAAATTAATCCTAAATTTAGGTTCACTTTAAATAATTTCATTTAATAAGAAAGGCATCTTAAGATTAATTGGAATTAATTACTATCACATAACACATATTTGTTCAATTCTTTCTATCATATATAGCATGCATATGATTAAGTCCTAAACATAACTATACATGTAATTTATATCTTAGCACACTTAAATGATGAATGCAAGCAAATGTACTTGGAAATGATGTTTCATTTGGTTGAATTATTTTATCATATTAATTTAAAGCTCTATCTAAATAATTATACAAAAGCATAAGAAAAGAACTCTAAATTATATGACTAATCAATCCAACCACTTGAACAAAATATGAATGCGTGTCTTTTTAATAGAAGAAAAATAGGATTTTTATTCATTAATTAAATATACATTCAAATGTATGAAAGTTTTAAGCAAGTATGTCACCATTATTCTACACCAGAGGAGTGAGGAAGGAACCTCCTTGGGGCTACTTAAAGTCGTGCATCCCCAGAATGTCCAGACTAATATACCCACTATTTTTAAATACATATGGATGTATAAGCAATTATAATAATAGAATACCATGCAAAGGTAGAGTTTGATTTAATTGATTTATTTATGTGAATGAATTAAAGCTCTATCTAAATTCTAATATCAAAATGCATAAGAATCAAATCAAACGGGTATTTCTCTATTATTTTGCACTAGGGGAGTGAGGTAGAAACCTCCTTGGGGCTACTTAAAGCTGCGTGTCCCCAGAATATCCAAACTAATATACCCACTAACATTCTTACTTATTCAAATCAACATATGAATGAAAGAGAGGAACTTTACTTCATACACTAAGCTTATATTCACTTGCACCTCCTATATATGTATAACTAAAGTCATAATATATATTATTATTTATTAATAAGCTTTTGAAAATATATTTGAGATTTAATAGTGATAATAGCCACGTATATTTTTAATTAAGCCAACACATGCAAATTGACATAAAGGAAACCATTTTATTTAATTAATTTTTGGAAGAAATGAATATATGACTACAAGTGGCATACAACATTTTAACATGATTGAAAAGAAATAAGAAAACACAAGCATGTAATTTCATTCAATCCAACTAATTCCTAAGGACAATCACATTAAATAAGCTTATTAAATAAACCAAAGTTTCTTAAAGCCATTTTGATTTTATGTTTGATTTTATTTAAGGGATGTGAAGGAGGTTTGCTAATCTTAATCCCATTCCCCATATGTGTGAATTAATTTAATTTAATGAGAAGCAATTAGATTGATTTTATGAATTGATTAAGTTGAACATGGATTAAATTAATTAATTAATCCTTGCCTATGCTACCTTTGGATAATTGATTAAACTATTATGAGCTAATATGATATGCAAACAAATTGAAAAGTAAATAGTAATGCTTCTATGAAATGAAAGGGGTCTAATGCAATTAGCTCATAATTATTTAATAATTAAGCTTAAGAAACTCACTTAATTATTTTTATGATTTTCTCACACATGTGAGCTAATCATAATTTCATTAGCTCCCTTTTTAGGTTATTGAACACCCGAAGAGCTACCCAAAAGTTACTTAAGGAAAACATATTTAATTAAGTTAATTAAGTTCACCAATTATCTAATTAAGTCCTAATTATCCTTAATCAATAATATATAATGGACTTAGGGAAAGAGACAAAGAAGGAAGCCTAAGTTGCAATCCCTAAATCTTTTAAAATAGTTGATTAAATTATGATATGATTTGGGTTTTGATTAATTTAATTAATTAATTAATCAAATGAGTTTTAATTAATTAATTTCAAAAGAGGGAATGAAGAAGACTTAAAGAAAAGATTGGAAGAGGGGTCCCAATCCATTTCCCTAAATTTCTCCGCTGTTAACAAAGGCTAATGAACTCAATTAAATAATCCATTCACTGTTCATTTGATTAATTATCATTAATTAAGCTAAAAGAGAAATTAAGGCTTAACTAATTAATTACCCTAATTAATCAGCTAATAAATTCCAAGAAAATGGGGGAGGCAAAGGTCATCCCCCTAAACATCAATGAAAAGTTTGAAATTAATCAAATGATTAATTAAAGAGTAATTAGGGTAATTAAATTTTTATTTAAACCTTAATTAAGCATAAATTCCTATTTATAAAGTTAATTAATAATAATTGTATTGGATTCTCCTCTAAAATATCTTTAAAATGAGCCCTTATTTGCATTTTTTTATTTTTCTACAATTAGTTATGAATTTTGGAAGCTTCAACATTAAAAATTAATTAAACAGCCCTAATTAAGCCCTAATCCCATCGGCACCATGTGGCTGCTAACACAGCGCACTTTCCACATGGCGTGATGGGATAGGTTATTTATGTTGTCACATGCACGAGTCGGTGACGGCGGACGTCTGGACCATCAAATCTAAGATCGGACAGCCATGATTAAATTTCATGGTTAAGAAGAAAATATAGGGGATCTAAGCATGATCTAATCATAACTGTCCATTTTTATCATGCTGAATGGATGGCCCGTGATCTATCTCCTCAAGAGCGGTGAGAGATGGAGATGTCCATCATTCTTCACTCGATACGAGCTCATTCGAGCTTGAATGGAAATCAAATCCATCCCACACCTTTGGGGAGGCAAAATAAGGAGATCTAATGGTGGCCCATGACATGGAACTTTCCTTTACAAAGGACCAAACTATTTTTATACAATGATTGGTTTTAATGGCATACCTCACTGGAGCTTGTGACTAGCAGTTCCAACGATTGAGGAAGCTTTGTCTGGTAGAAACAAAGCCCTGTTGAGCTGCATGAGCATTGATTTGAGGTAGTTTGCTTGGACGACCAACACATGAGGTGTAGGTGATCTGTCTTGGTCAAACTTGTGCTAGATTTGGAGCTCAAGAAATGGCTTCAATAGCTTCAATGACAAACGATGATGGTGTGTGCAAGTTTAATTGAAGTTTGATGAAGAAATGGAAGAGTTTGGATCAAAGGCACCCTCCCTATTTTGGTTTGACGTAAAATCAAGAAAGGAGAAAATGGGGGAGCTTGGGAGCTTAGGGAATGGCTATGGGAGACTCTCCTTCACTCTCTCTGGCTCAAACAAAGTTGAATCCTTTAATTCTCATTCGAATTGATGGGGTCTATCCCCTCAATTGCTGAGGTGGATGGAAGGGATTCAATCCTGATTTCTCACTGACCAGCCACTGTCAGGCCATTGGACATGTCTCCATCAGGTCCACATGGCTCGCAAGGAGTGGAGGGAGGCTTGGGAGGTGGCTCAAGGTATGATGTGGGGAGATTTGTTTTCCTTTATCTATAGGGTGCTCGGTTTGGAGTGAGGAGGAAAAGAGTGGGTCCAATGGCTAATCCCCTTAGCTAATCCCCTTGGGCGGGGCCACTTAGCTTATGGGCAAATTTTGGGCTGACCTAGGGTCAATTTGGGTCGGGTTTGGCTAGTCACTATGGTCATATGGGTTGGTTTTGGGTGCTTTGGCTTCATTTGGGCAAATGGGTTCATATGGGTTCATATTGAGTTGGGTTGACCAAAATGGTTAAATTGGGTCAAACCAAGGCTTGGATTAGGTTCAAATGATGATTTGAATAGTTTAATTCAAGTGGTTTCAAACAATTTGGCATAAGTTTGATTTTGGCTCACTTGGATTCAAATAGGTCAAATGGGCTAAGTTGACCAATTTGACCAATTTGACCAAATTGAGTTGGGTTATGTGTTGGTTCATGTTCAATTGGTTAATTAAAAATGATTGTAGATTTTTGTTTGATTTGATTTTGGGTTTAATTTGGATTTTGGCAATTTTGACCCTTTAGGTCAATTTGGGCTAAGTTGGGTCAAGTTGGCCAATTGATCAAATTGGGCTCAATTATGGATTTGGTCATGTTTAATAAATAATTTGTAATAAACTTGAGCCATTGGTTACAATCAATTTGATTTAAATCATGATTTGACCCATTTTGGCTTTTAAGCCAATTTGGGTCAATTTAGGTCAAATGGTCAATTGGACTTGGTTTGACTCAATCAAGGGTTTGATCATATTCAATCATTGATTATGAATTAGTTTGAATCAATGGCTTCAATCAATTTGTTATATGATGTGTTTTGGCTAGTTTAGGTTTCATTTGGGCTAAAGGTTGACTTGGTCAAAGGACCAAGTTGACTTGGTTTGACCCTATTCAAGGTAGTTGATCACCCTACGATGATTTTGACTATGATATGAGGTTTGGATGGGCTTAGTTCAATACAATTTGGGTTGGATTAGAACTAAGTTCAAAAAGGTATTTTAGGTCACTTTGGGTCAAGTGGACCTAAATGGGTCAATTGGTTTGGTTTTGATTTGATTTAAATTTAGTTAAACTCATATATGAGCCTAGGATTGTAATATAAATCCAACTATAATCAATTTGGTGTCTAATGGATTTTGGCTCGTTTGAAGTTTTCAAGTCAAAAAGGCTAAGCTTGGGCTTAACTTGGGTTTACTTGAGTTTGATTTGATAATTGTAGTTTATGTTTATATTTGGATGAGTGATCGAAGGAAAGATTGATTCAAGAGAAAATCCATTAGTTTTCAATTGATTTGGATAGGATTTAGCCAAGTTTAAGAAATTGGCTAAAAAGGCTTAAATTGGATTTTGGTTTAATTTTGGATTTGGTTTTGGCTATTTGGATTTATATTTTAATTATATTTGGGAATATAAATGAAGATATAAATGAGTCATGAGAAAATCACTTGAGTTTGGAGTGATTTAGAAGCAAGTTTGACCAAGCTTAAGGATGTAGGTCAAAAAGGCTTAAGTAGGGAATTGATTTAGTTTGATTTGGTTATTTATGAATATAAATGAAAGGATAACTGATTTATAAAGAAATCAATCAAGTTTGGGATAATTTGGGTTAAGATTTGATTAAGCCTATGGAGGTAGGCCCATAGGGCTCAAGGAGGGATTTTGGCTTGGTTTGATTTAGTTTGATTCGGTTTTGGATATTTGAGTTTGGATTTGGTAAATGATTGAAGGATTGAATTAATCTTTGATAAAATCAATTGAATCGGGGTTGATTTGAATTTGGTTAAGGCCAAGTCCATAGGATGAAATCAAAGGGCTTAGGAAGGGTTTTGAATTTAATCATGGGGTTTTATGGAGAAATCTTGAGCTTGAATTTGATCATGGGATTGATTATAAGTCTTGGAAATTTGGTTTGGTATGAATTTGAGGTTTGGTTTGAGAAGGAAAGCATGGATTGGGTTTAGGCTATATGGTAGGCAAGTTTTCCTAAGTCTTTAAGGCATAACCTATTCCTATGGCTAACCCTTCTAAGTCTCTAGGCTTAGGTTAAGTGTTCACCTAATCACTAGAAGTGTCTTAAGACTAAGGAGCTCTTAGTGTCTATAAGAGTCCTAGATCTATAATGATGAAGTTGAGAACTCACTCCAAAAGTGAGGTCAACAGAGATCATCATAGCCAGGAAGGTATTATGGTTGAAGAGTATGACACAGCTCATTCAACCCAGCATCTCCTCCAAAAGCTCAAGCAGAAGGACGAGCAGGTCAGTAGAATGGAAAGGAGGCTCGAAGACTTATTAGCAGCAATTCTTGCACTACAGAACCAATGCTCGATTTTATAGCCTAGTCCTATGGAGGCCGATAGACCTGAGCTCTTACATGTTTTAGATCCTCCCAAGAGTGCATCTCCTTTGGATCAAGATAGTGGAAGCCTGCATAGGAAGGTCATAGATAGTACATCTGTGTAGGAGAAGGACATCAAACAAATGGTGGAACAACAAGTGAGGGAAGCATTGGCGCATGCTTGGGGTACCTCATCCATTCCAAAGGGTAGACCCTACCTAGTGGAATTTAACACAGTTCAGTATCCCAAAGGGTTTGTGCCACATTCTTTCAAGATTTTTGATGAAAGTGGGAACCATCGGCAGCATATAGCACACTTTAGAGCCGATTGTTGCAACACCGATGGTAGTAATGCACTTCTCTTTTGCTTATTCATTAGCATTCTTTCAGAGATTGCATTTAATTGGTATGTTGAGCTACCCAACGGTTTGATAAAGATATTTGCTAAGTTGGAGCAACTTTTCATTAAGAGGTTTGTTGGAGCTCAGAAAAGGGCGACTATGGGCGATCTCATTATAGCGCACTAAAAACCTAGTGAGTCCTTCATTGATTATATTCTCATGTGGTGAAATCAGAGTATGAAATGCAAACCACAGTTGTCTAAATAGCATGCCATAGAAATTCTCCTTAAGAATATTCATGTCTCGATTGCTTTCATGCTCAAGGGATTTACTATCAAAACCTTTGAGAAGCTAATTAACAAGGTGACTAATTTACAAGGAGAAGTCAAACATTTACCTTTCCAAGATCAGTCTTCCAAGCCTAAATCATAGAAGGCTTTTGAGAAAAAGTCAGTGGCAGTGGCATTAATTGATAGGGGGAAGTAACCAGTTAGAGTTCAATTTGAAAGACCTAAAGCTCAATAGCCTTCATATCCACCACCTCGGCCATCATACCACCCACCACAGCTGCCACAACGACCACCACCACCTCCTCCTCAGTAGTATACACAGTAGTAGTACTCATATTCACCACCTGGTACCTATTATCCACCTACTCTTCTAGACAAATTAAACAAGCCATATTCATTCAAGAGGGAGGTAGTCAGGAAAATCTTTAAGAACCTCTTAAAGAAGCCTAATTTCTAGCTACAAGAGCCTAAGTGGTCGGAGGAAGTGGGCAAGAGTAATGCTCCTAACTTTTGCCCCTACCAGCCATGTATTAGACCATCACTTTCAAGGCTTGAGTAGCTCAAGTCGAGCTATAGTTATCCTAAATGAATACTTGTTAGAACAACCATCTAGTCCTGTTAGAGAAAACTTTAGGGATACATGTGCTCTTATTAAGATAAAAGAATGTTGGGATATCTCCTTATCTCGAACCTCTAAAAAGATTATTTTTAAGATCAAGAAACTCTCCTTGCAGGTGCTTGAGGAAGCTCAAACCTCCAACATCAAGGAAGGTTTGCAAGTTTCCAAAAATAACTCGGGGAAGGTGGGAGCTCAGCAGCAGCAGTGATCCACACTTGCTCGAGATAGTCATGTAGCGCAACCACCATCCGAGTCCAGCATTCCCTCCACCATTGTAGCTACCACTTCATCCAACTCTTCTTCCAGTGGGAGTGTTGTATCAGCAGATAAGGGCACTAAAACCCTTACCCCGCTTACTTCACTTGATTTCTATAATGTACCTCCACCCAAAAAGAAATCAATGAAGAAAGCAGATTCTACTTACATATTGTCCACTTCTGATACTCTTGGTTTTATTCCTTTTGAAAACTCTCCAAATCTAAATAATAATAATATCTCTAATAACTCTGATCCTTTTTCTTCTAATTCAGAATCAGACTTTCCTTCTCTGAATCAATCGGGTTCACCCATTAAGATTGACTTGGAGTCGACTGACTCCAAGGATCCCATAGGAGAATCTCTAAGTATACTCAACGAGCAGGTAGAACTTTTCACCAACCCGCCAAATAAAGTCAGTGGAGTCAGCCTACACAGTGGCAAAGTTCTACCTCTTAAGGTAGTACCTCAGAACAAGGGTAACCAAGTCATTAGTTACAACTTCCTAGCACACCTTAGAAAGTTGTCTGCTAAGTTAAGCATATATGACTCCCTTGTCTTATCCAAAGAGATGAGAGAATCTATAATCAAGGCTCTTCTTAATCCAGAGATATGCTTAGCTCAGCTGATCACTACTAAAGAGGAGGCACACCACTCGAGGGATATCTTAGGAGTTATATTTAGAGATGAAGACTTGCTTCAAGGGATGATCAAGCACAACCATCCCCTCTACATCGCAGTAGATATCGGTAGATTCATACTGTCAAGGGTGTTGGTTGACCCAAGTGCAGTAGTCAATATTATGAATCTAAGAATCCCTGCCTACTTGAGGATCGACAACTCCAAGCTCCAAAAAGAAAGGATGATGTTGAGAGGATTCAATGAACAAGGTGAGAGGGCCTTAGGCTTCATAGTATTTCCATTAGAGATAGATGATCGGAAGACTGAAGCTAAGTTTCATGTTATAGACTCAGATACACATTTCAATGCTTTTCTTGGGAGACAGTGGATACATGAAATTAACACAGTTCCATCCTCTCTACATCAATGTATGAAGTTTATGAGAAGTGGGATAACCTACTATGTCAAAGGAGATCTCAAGCCATTTTTAGTTCAAGAGGTTGGCATATATGTGGATGTGGCCTACTACTGCCCTCAAAATCAGCAAGTCCATTCTTGCGAACTTGGTCAAAATTCAAAAACCAAAGAAAAAGAAAAAGCGAAAGAAAAAGGAAAATGAAAAAAATAAAAGGGAGCAAGAAATAAACTTGGAGGAGGAAGTGGACCCCGACATTAGATTCCACCTATAATTCATTATTTCATTCAAACATGTGGGTAGGATGACCCAACCTTTACCAGCTAGAGGAAGAGGCTAGTTCAGAGCCAGTCCTAGTAGGGGTGTCAAAAATTGACCCGACACGAACCCGACTCAAAAAATTCAGGTTCGGGCTGATTCGGGTCGGGTTCGGGTTGAAGAAATTGATCCGTTTGATTTTTTGGGTCGGGTTTAGGTTGACCCTCAAACCCAAAATTAACTCGATTTTGACCCGCCAACTCGAATTTGACTCGAAATTGACCCGTGAACTCCAAATTGACCCAATTTTTACACATGACCTGAATTTGACTCGATTTTGACTTAAATAATATATATAAATAGATCATTTGTATCATGTTAGGTCAATCGAGTTGAAGTCGGGTCAGGTTCGGGTTGAAGTTTTTGACCCATTTAATAAACGTCGGTTGTCAACTCGTGTCAATTTTAGGTCGACCAACGACCCATTGACCCGAATTGACATCCCTAAGTCCTAGGGGTGGAAAACCTCCTTATTGGCCACCCAATAGGAGATATATCCTAGCTACCAGGAGTACACATGTTATACATAGACTTAGAATCTAATTTAGAGGATGAGTCTTATATGGTTAGCACACCAGTCAGCTCTTCTCAGCAGCATATCCTTTCAAGGTGACACTTGAGCCGGACAGTTATGAAGATCAAGCTCTAAAGCAAAGTATGAGTGTATCCAAGTCTATATATGAAACATCCAGGCATCAGTTGGGAACCTTAGCTCAAGCCCTACTTTCCTCACAAAAAGTTGAGGGTTTGGTGGTTAAGGAAGCCCCTAAATCATCCACATATGTGGTGAAGACTCGGAGGTTCTTTCTGGGAGCATGATCCTCAAGTCAAGAAGTTGATGTAGAACTTGAGGATGATTCATATAAAGATTTAATAGAATTATCATTTTATTGGTACTCGCCTTGTGTTATAAATTTATCAAAGAAAAGATTGATTCCACATACATGGTCCAAGCACAGGTCGAATTACTTTGAAAGGTTATGGAACAACAAATGCAAGAATTCTCAATCAAGAGTAAGACTAAGGTTTGATACAATGGATCAAGTCAATTATGACGATTACTGCCTAGTCATCACAAATCACTTGGAATATGATAGGTTCTTTTCAAATCATACTAACTCTTATCAGGAGGTGTGCTTAGAAACTTCAGACGACCTTGATGATTTCGAAGTCAAGGATGCATTGCTAGAGTTTGAAGAAGAAACCAAATCAACCATTGATGAACTCAAAGAAATCAACTTAGGGACTGGAGAAGATCCACGCCCAACATACAATAGTTCCTTATTGAACTAAATTGAAACTAATGACTTAGTTAGGCTATTGATTGAGTTTAAGGACTGCTTCACATGGAGTTATGAAGAGATGCCTGGATTGTCTCCTAATGTAGCAGTCCATAAACTAGCAATACAATATGATGCTAACCCTGTGAAGAAAGCTCCTAGACACATGCATTAGATATTGAACAATAGGTTATTTCTGAAGTCAAGAAATTGATCGATGCTGGCTTCATTAGGGAAGAAAAATACCCTACCTGCTTGGCCAGTGTCATCCCAGTTAAGAAGAAGAAGAATGGCCAAATTCACATATGCATCAATTTTAGGGATCTAAATAAGACATGTCCAAAAGATGAATTTCCACTATTGATACCAGAACTGATGGTGTACATTGCCTCATCTCATGCAGTCTTCTCCTTCATGGATGGCTCATCAAGATACAATCAAATAAAGATGGCCCCTGAAGATGAAAAAAAATACTGACTTTCAAACCCCAAAAGGAATATATTGCTATAAGGTCATATCTTTCAGCCTTAAAAATGATGGTGCAACATACCAGCATGCTATGATAAGAATCTTCGAAGAACTCATTCATCATTGGGTCGAGTATTATGTTGATGATCTCATAGTCAAAAGTAAAGAAAAGGAAGACCACGTATTTAGCTTGAGAGTAGTTTTTGAATGGTTAACACAATTTAATCTCAAAATGAACCCCCTGAAGTGAGCATTCGGAGTAGCTTCAGAAAAGTTCCTTGGGTTTGTTGTCAGACACCGGGGAATCGAGATCGATCTGGATAAGATCAAAGCAATATTAGCAATGCCAACCCCTAAAAGTCTAACTCAACTCAAATCATTTCAAGGGCGGTTGGCATATCTAAGATGCTTCATATCCAATCTATCAAGTCGGCCATTTTTTTCACTTGTCAAAAAGGATGCCAAGTTAAAGTGGGATAGCAAGTGTCAGCATGCCTTTGAAGACATCAAGCACTACTTGATGATGCCGTCAGTTCTAGCAGCCCTTATCCCGGGAAAGTCACTCATTATCTACACTGCTGCATTAGATGACTCCCTTGGCACTTTATTGGCCCAAGCCGACAATGAAGGGAAAGAGATGGCTCTCTACTATCTCAGCCATCGTTTAATCTCTATTGAAGCTAATTATCCATTCATTGAGAAACATTGCCTAGCTTTAATCTTTGCATTCAAAAAGTTATTGCATTATATGCTTTCTCATAAAGTCAACTTAATCTCCAGAGTCAATCCACTGCAGTATCTCATGACACACAAGATGATATCTAGATGGTTGGCATGATGGTCTATGATTCTCTCGTAGTTTGACATTACTTTTTTACCCCTCTGTAAAGTGAAAGGACAAGAATTGGCAGACTTCTTAGCAGCACACCCACTTCCTGTTGACTCTCTGCTAAACGATGATATCCCTGATGAACAAATCATGAACTTCAAGGACACTAGTAATCACCAATGGGAATTGTATTTTGATGGTGTCGCTTTCTCTCAAAAAGGAGAAGAACCACAATCTACTCTTCTAGGAAAGGCAGGGGTAGGAATAGTCTTTCTAACTCCAGACCACAATGTGATGAGATTCTCATACCATCTATCCAATCCTTGCACTAACAATGAAGCCGAGTAAGAGGCTTTGATTACGGGTCTAGAATTAGCAGTCACGCTATGCATCCAGAACATCGACATCTTTGGGGATTCTCAGCTGGTCATCAACTAAATCATTGGGTCCTACAAAGTCCTCAAGCCTAAGCTCCATCAGTATCACAAGTACACAATGGAGCTATTAGCCCACATCTCAGAGGTTACCATATACAAGATCCCTCGAGGAGAGAACACAGTAGCGGTTGCACTAGTAAAGCTCTCCAAAGAGTTGGCATGTCTGGAAGATGAGTTCATATCAATAAAGATTCTAAATAGACAAGTCCTATCTCTTATTGATACTGATCTCATCGAAAGACTCTCTCTTGAAGGAGAGGTTATCATTGTCAAATAGGATGATGAGTTGAATTGGAGGTACCATTCATGAATATCTAACTAAATACAAACTACCTTAAGAGAAGTCGCAAGCCCATCAGATGAAGCATAGAGCCCTTTCCTATGCTCTCATCGATGTCACCTTATACCGGTGGTGCTTTGGCCATATGTGGTTACGTTGTTTAGATAAGCATGAAGTTTATAAGATCATGATCGAGGTACACTTAGGATTATGCGGAGCTCACCAGTCCGATCCAAAGATAAAGGCCAAGATCAAGAGATGGAGTACTTTCGGCCTACGATGATTACTGACTGTATGGACGTAGCCAAGCGTTGTCACCAATGTCAGGTGCAAAGAGTGGTCCTACACCAACCACCCAATATTCTACATCCAACATTGGCCTCTTGGCCATTCGAGTGTTGGGGTACTAACATTGTGGGTCTGATTGATCCTCTTTCTTCCAAAGATCATCGACTCATCCTTATTGCTATTGATTACTTTTCCAAGTGGGTAGAGGTGATTCCTCTCAGGGAGGTCAAAGCCCAGCATGTGCTCCAATTTTTCAGGAATCATATCATATATAGGTTCGGGGTGCCCTGATAAATTATATTCGATAATGGTACTACATTCAAGAGCTCCAAGATCAACAACTTCGCTCAAAGACACAACATAGATTAAAAATACTCTAACATCTATTACCCGTGAGCAAATGGTCTATCAGAATCTTTCAATAAAACTCTCATTCAAATACTCAAGAAGACACTCGATGACAATAAGCGATAATGACATGAGCAATTAGTTAAATCCTTATGGGCTTATCACACCACTTATAGAACTCCAACTCAATCTATTCTTTCCTCCTTAGTGTATGGGTCCGAAGTCGTTCTACCATTAGAAGTCCAACTCCCATCACTAAGGATAGCTATGGGTAGCAAGATCATGATAGAAAAAAACATCAAGTTACTGTTAGAAGAGCTCAAAGGTTTGGAGGAGAGATGCTTACGAGCATGATAGAATCTCTAGTTGTACAAAGCCAAAATGATTCAAGCTCATAACAAGTTAGTCTGCCATAGAATTTTTTAAGTAGGAGAGCTTGTTTTAGTTCTAAGGAGACCAATTGTTGCTCATCACAAGATGAGAGATAAGTTTGAACCCACTTGGGAAGGCGCTTTTGCCATAGAAAAGGCCTACCAAGGAGGATCTTATCAACTTATTAACCATAAAGGAGAGTGCCCGATGCTTCTAATCAACGGGCTTTACTTAAAGAAATATTATCCATAAAATCACATTTAAAAATAATCATCATCAATAAAGTTCCTTTTCAAATCACATAATCTCTTCATTTAAAAATATCTTTATTTGTGAATCCACCACGATGCATTTAAGATAGGTGTAAGAGATCCCGAGTGGTATCCTATCCTTCATTAACATAAACACAAACTACACATAATTCTCCACTGTTATTAGAATAGCTATAAGAGAACCCAAGAGGCAACCTCTTTCGACTAACATAATTAAGTTAGGTGTAAGAAAACCTGAGCGGCATCCTTCCTTGATCGAGTCACATTGCCCCTGTGACACCCTTTCATTCATTCTTCGATGTGTTTAGGGTAGGTGTAAGAGAACCCAAGCAGCATCATATCCTTCATCAACACAACACAAACACATATCAAACAAATACACATCTTTTGTCTCGGGCTACTTTGATGTAGGATAATGCCACCTATGGCACTCACTCATTAGCTACTCTAAGTCGGGCTGACGTGCTACCCTACTAGTGTGTCACCCCAGTGGTCCCTTGTTTAGGAAGATGTATGTCTGCTATGCTGTCTTTCCTGATTTGGTTGTTGCACATCGACGAGCACCTTATTAACATGGTAGGCTTTACTACGCGGTCGATAAAGCTACCTTCATGTTGGCTTTGTTCAAAAGGATGTAAGTCTGTTACACCTTCTTCTTGAACTAGCCATTGTGATTGAGGATTAGGGTAAGTCCCCCAGTGGCTCCTTTCCTCCTGACTACAATAAGTTTGGGTCTAGTCTTTCTTTGTGACTCCCTACTTGGTAGCCGCCCTTAGGTTGGGTTTGATCTGTTATGTCGTCAACAGGCCACCCCAACAGTTGATCCCTACTTTGGAAGATGTAAGTCTGATATGCTTTTTTTAAGTATAGTTGTTGCACACGACGGGCAACCCTAGGTCAGAGAGCACCAGTCGAGCCGAAGATAGACTACCCCGATAATCAGTTCTGCTTTAGGGAGATATAAGTATACATGTCTTTTCTCTAGACTGATTGTCACACACTGACGAGCACCTTAGGTTGGTTTGCGTTCGCTATGCTTATAACGATCCACCCGGTGGATACACCACTCTTGGCAATTGTAAGTCTACTACGCTTTCTCCTTGAGTTGGCCACCAAATACCTACAGGCATTCTTTCTTTAGGGATCAGGATAACGCCCCTAGTGGTACCTCCCCTACGGGCACTCTACTTAGCTCATGTCCTTTGCGACCCCATTTAAACACTACACGGGTTACTTTTGGATTGAACAGTCCCCCTTTCCTAATAGCCACCCCTATGGTTGGAGATTTTGTTCAATGGATGTGCAGATTCTTCTTTGGTCCAATAAAACTGAGATAGGTCAAGACTGACATAGCCCCTTCTTAGTGTGGTCCCTCGCACACCAATAAGGTCCACAATAGCAAACAAACAAAATATATTTTTGCTTGTGGATTAGGAATTAACGCCCCCAGTAGCACTTTTCCCAAGCAGACATCCTATCTTTAGGACAGTGTTAGCAAAACTCCCTATAATAATCGCTTAACTACTCTTGAGTTGAGATAAGTCCCCCATGACACTCTCTCAGTAGTCTCCCTTTGGTCAGTTTCAATTTGTTTTGCCACCAACAGGTTACCCCGGCGGTCTTTCTAGCTTTAGAAGATGTAAGTCTTCTACTCATTCTTTCCAACATTATCGTTGCACACTGATGGGCAGCCCTAGGTTGGGTTTGATCGGTTGTACATCAATGGATCACACCAGTGGCTGGTCCCTGCTTAAAAAGATGTAAGTCTGCTACACTTTCTTTCTAATACAGCCATTGTACAAAGAAAAGAACCCCTTAAGTCAGATAGTCTTACCCTCCGGACGATAGATTACCCCTTTGGATCGGTAAATCTGAGATAGGCCAAGGTTGACATAGCCCCTTCTTAGTGTGGTCCATTGCACACTGATGGGATCCATCAAATGAAATTAATCCTGACTACTCTCGAGCTAACATAAGTCCCCAATGGCATTCACTCAATAGTCACCTTAGGTCGAGTTTAATTTGTTCCACCATCAATAGGTCACCTCAACGGTTGTTCATCGCTTTGGAAGATGTAAGCCTGCTATGCTTTCTCCTTAGCACAGCCATTGCACACCAAAAAGCAACCCTTAAGTTGGATAGTCCTACCTTGCGGTGGTAAACTATCTTTTTGGATTTGTAAATCTGAGATAGGCCAAGGCCGATATAGCCCCTTCTCAGTAGGTCCATCACACACCAATAGAGTTTGTAACATAACTCACCAATTAAATTAAATCAAATTGCATTAAATAAAATTAATCATTAGGACTACTCTTGAGTTGAGGTAAGATCCCTAGTGGCACTCACTCAGCAGTCTCCTTAGGTCTGGTTTGATTTATTGCACATCTAACAAATCACCCTAGCAATTATTTTTTACTTTGAAAGATGTAAGTCTGCTATGCTTTCTTCCTAGCACAACTGTTGCACACCGAAAGGCAACTCTTATGTTGGATAGCTCTACCTTATGGCAGATAGGCTACCCCTTTGGACTTGTAAATCTAAGATAGGCCAAGGCCGACATAGCCCCTTCTCAGTGGGTCCATCACACATTGACAGGATCCAAAACAAACTAAATTCAAAACCAACCTTCCTAGTGGAGTTAAATTAAACATATCAAACAAACCAAACTTCTCCTCAACAAGGCACAAATCAGATTAGTCTCCCTAGTGGAGCCTAAATCAAAATCTAAATCTAACAAATTCAACCAAGCTTATCTCCCCAATGGATGTACCCTCAATTCAAAATCATTCTCCCCAATGGAGCCATAAGAAATCCAATTGAACTCTTATCCCCAATGGATAGCCTAAATCTGCTTCCCTAGTGGAAGGTTCACATTCCCACCCCCTAGCAAATTCAAATCCATATCCCTAACAGATATGCCTCCACCTCAATTAAAATAATACAAATTAAAATTAAATTGATTCTTATCCCTAGTAGGTTATAGATTCTGCTCCCCAATGGATCAACAACATGCAAAGGATTGCGAGCGCTAATAGAAACTATCTATCCTTAAACCTGAGGCATAGATAGAATCACGATCCTAGTGCAATGCAACTCAACTTATGCCAAGGGCATAAGAGAGGGAGGAGAAATCCACTGAGGGATTGAATATGTGAACCATCCACTAGGGAAGCAAGTTTAGGTTATCCATAGAGGATAAGGGTTTGAATTTGAATGAAAATATGATTTGGACAGATAAGATCCGCTGGAGATGGGTGCATGAACCTTCTACTAGGGAAGCAGGTTCAAATTATCCACTAGGGATAAACCTTTATTTGGGGATGTATCAACTGGGGATAACAATTTGGCTTGGTTTGATAAATTTAGATTTTATTCTAGGCTCCACTAGGGGGACTAAACTGATTTGCGCCTCGTTGGGGAGAATTTGATTTGATTAGTGGGCATCCACTGGGGGATGAGAATTTGATATGATCTAATGTGGGGCTCCACTGAAGAGAAGATATGATTTGGTTTAAAAGAAGTCGAGAGTATATCTACTGGAGATATAAACTGAGATCTATTGAGGGAATAGGGTGAGTTTGATTTGATGGATTTCTTTGGATTTCTTGGGGAAGTATCCAATAGGAATAAGAGCGAATTTAATATGTAGACCCTATCAGTGTGTGATGGATCTACTGAGAAGGGGCTATATCAGCCTTGGCCTATCTTAAATTTACAAATCCAAAGCGAAAGTCTACCACCCATCGAGTAGACTATCCAACCTGGATGACTAGAGAGTGCCGCGACTTATGAATACCCGTGAATATCATTTTAAATTAATGGACCTTGTCAATGTGCGGTGGATCTACTAAAAATGGGATATATTAGTCTTGGCCTATATCTTAGATTTATATATCCAAAGGGATAGTCTACCGATCGCTGGGTAGAGCTAACCAACCTAAGGGGTGCCCTTCGATGTGTAACGGTTGTGCTAGGAAGAAAGTGTATAGACTTACATCTTCTAAAGCAGGAAGCAACCATTGGGGTGATCGATTGGTAGAACAATAAATCAAACACAACTAAGGCTACCCATCAGTGTGCAACAGTCGTGTTGAAAAGAATACATAATAGACTTACATCTTCAAAAACAAAGATGACCGCCCGGGTGACCCGTTGGTGGCACAACAAGTCGAACCCGACCTAAGGGCGACTTCTGAGAGAGTTCCACTTGGGACTTATTTCAACACAAGAGTAGTCAGGCAATTCCTATAAGGAGTTTTGCTGACACCGCCCTAAAGATAGGATTCCTGCTTGGGAAAAGGTACCACTAGGGGTGTCTTCCTAATCCATAAGTGAATATATATATTTGTTTATATGTTTGTGCAGACCCTGTTGGTGTGCAAAGGACCACATTGAGAAGAAGCTTATATCAATCTAGTCCTATCTCAGACTTATTAGACCAAGGGAGAATTTGTATATCTGCAAGAACAAGTTCTCCAACAACAGGGGTGGCTACTAGAAAAGGGGGACTGTCCAATCTAAGAGTAACCCAGGTAGTATCTAAATGGGATCGCTAAGGACGTGATCCAAATAGAGTGTCCATAGGGGAGGTGCCACTAGGGGCTTTATTCTATACCCTGTAAAAGAAAGCTTATGGGTATATGGTGTCCAACTCCGAGAGAAAGCTTGTAGACTTACATCTGTCATGAGTGGTGTATCCACCGGGTGGGTCGCTATCTGCATAGCGAGAACTAACCAACCTAAGGTGTCCATTAGTGTGTGATGATCAATCTGAGAAGAAGGCTTGTAGACTTTCATCTTCATAGATGAAAATGATCATCAGGATAGTCTATCATCAAGGACAGGACATGCTGTTATCCACCTACTAAGTGGTCAAGTGAGGAGTCTAGACTTGACCTAGACTTGAAGTAGTCAGGAGGAAAGTAGCCACTAGGGGACATATACTAAACCTCAAATATACTCGAACTAGTCAGTGAATGATGACTACCTCGAGAAGAAAGTGTGTAGGCTTACATCCTCTTTAACAAAGTCAACATGAGGTAGCTTACCGGTCGCGCAGTAAGGCTTACCAAACTAACAAGGTGCTCATAGGTTTGCAATGGTCAAGTTAAGAAGAAGACTTGTAGACTTATATCCTCTAAACAAGAAACCACTGGGGTGACACACTAGCAGGGTAGCATGTCAAATCGACCTAGAGCAGCTAATGAATGAGTGCTATAGGGGGCTTTAACTCACATCAAAGTAGCCCAAGACAAAAGATATGTGTTTGTTTCATATGTGGTTGTGTGTAGTTTGTGTTGGTATCATGTTGATGAAGGATAAGACGCCCATTGGGTTCCTTACACCTACCCTAAACACATCGTGACGGATTCACAAGCAAAGATGTTTCTCACATAAAAGAGATGAAATTTGAGATGAAAAAAAATTTATTGATAGTTGTTTTGAAATAAGATTTATGGATATATTTCTTTAGGTAGAGCTCATTGATTGGAAGCATTAGGTGCTCTCCCTTATAATTTATAAGCTGATAAGATCCACCTTGGTAGACCTTCTCTATAGCAAAAGGGTCTTCCTAAGTGGGTTCAAACTTGTCTCCCATCTTTCAATGGGCAATAATTGGTTTACTTAGAACTAAAACAAGCTCTCCTACTTGAAAAGCTTTAGGATGGACCAACTTGTTATGATCTTGAATCATTTTGGCCTTGTAAAAATTGAGGTTATGGCATGCCCGGAGGTGTCTCTCCTCCAAACCTTGAGCTCTTCTAACCATAACTTGGCATTCTACTCCGTTGAGATCTTGCTACCCACAGCTATCCTTAGTGATAGGAGTTGGACTTCTAATGGTTTAACTGGTTCAAACCAATACACTAAGGAGAAAGGGGTAGATTGAGTTAGAGTTTTATATGTAGTGTGGTAAGCCTACAAGGCTTCAACTAACTGTTCATGCCACTATTGCTTATTGTCGTCAAGTGTCTTCATTAATATTCGGATGAGAGTTTTGTTGAAGACTTCTGCTAAACCATTTTCCCTCGGATAGTAGATGGTAGAATATCTCCAATCTATGCTATGTCTCTTGGCAAAGTTGTTGATTTTAGTGCTCTTGAATGCAGTACTATTATCAAATATGATTCATCAAGGCACCTTGAACTTATATACATTATGGTTCTTGAAAAACTGGAGCAAATGCTGAGTTGTGATCTCTCTGAGTGGGATTGCCTCCACCCATTTGGAAAAGTAGTCAGTGATAGCTAGAATAAATCGATGACCCTTGAAAGAAAAAGGATTAATCGTAATCTATGTCAAGATCTCAACACTCAAATGAGGCCAAGAGGCCATAGAATGTTGGGTGGTTGATGTAGAACCACACCATGCACCTGAAATTGGTGGCATCTCCTAACTACATCCATGCAGTCTATGATCATCAAAGGCCAATAGTATCCTAGTCTTTTGATCTTGGCTTTCATCTTCAGATCATATTGATGCGCTCCGCATAAACCTAAGTGTACCTCGATCATGATCTTATAGGATTTATATTTTTCCAAATAATGTAACCACATATGATTGAAGGATCGTCGGTACAAGGTGCCATCCATGAAAGTGCGGGAAAGAGATCTCTGCTTCACTTGATGTGCTAGTGACTTTTCTTAAGGAAGTTTGTCTATATTTAGATAATCCATGAATGGTTTTCTCCAATCTAACTCATCATCCTTTTTGGCAATGGCAACCTCCCCTTCAAGAGAGAGTCTCTCAATGAGTTCAGCAACAATAAGAGATAAGACTTGTCTATTTTGGACCCTTATTGGTATGAACTCATCTTTCAAACATGCCAACTCTTTGGCAAGCTTAGCTAATGCATCTGTTACTGTGTTCTCTCCTCAAGGAATCTTCTAAATAGTAACCTCTGGGATTAGGGCCAACAATTCCATAGTGTACTTATGGTAATGATGGAGTTTAGGATTTAGACCTTTATAAGACCCAGCGATTTGATTGATAATTGATTGAGAATCCCCAAAGATGTTGATATGCTAGATGCATATCATAATGGCTAAGTCCAGACCGGCAATCAAAGTCTCATATTCAGCTTCATTGTTGGTGCATGGATTGGATAGATGATATGAGAATCTCATCACATCATTACCCGAAGTTAGGAGAGCTATTCCTACCCCTGCCTTCCCTGGAAGAGTATATTATGATTCTTCTCCCTTATGAAAGGAAGCCGCACCATCAAAATACATCTCCCAGCGATGAATGTTATGTTCCTTAAGTTCATGATTTGTTCATTAGGGAGGTCATCACTAAGCGGGGAGTCAAGTAAGGAAAAAATTTGCTGCTAGTGCTTATCCTTTCACTACACGGAGGGGTATAAATGTGATGTCAAACTGCAATAAAATCATGGACCATCACCCCAACTGTCCAAATAGCATCGATCATATCATGAGATATTACAGTGGATTGATCCTACAGATCAAGTTCACCTTATGGGAAAGCATGTAGTGTCATAGCTTTTTGGATGCAAAGATTAAAGCTTGGCAGTACTTTTCAATAGGTGGATGATTTGCCCTTGGGAATTTGATGATGATCGATAGTAGAGTGCATTCTTTTCCTCGTCGCTATCCAGCCAACAAAGTGCTAAGGAGTCATCCAATGCAAAGAAAAGGACGAGCAGAGCCCGGATAGTGCTAAAAACTAGTGCATCATCAAGTAGTGTTTGATGTCTTCGAATGCATGTCGACACTTGTCATCCCACTTGAACTTGGTATCCATTTTTATAAGTGCTAAAAATGATTGGCATCATCTTGAAAAGTTGGAAATGAAGCATCTTAGAAAAGCCAATCGCCCTTGGAATGATCTAAGTTGAGTTAGACTTTTAGGGGGTGGCATTTCTAATATCTCCTCTATCTTCTCTAGATTGATTTCTACCACATGATACAACAAACCTGAATTTCCTCAAGCTACCTCAATGCACACGTGGATTCATTTTAAGGTTAAATTATCTTAACAGCTCGAAAACTACTCTCAAGTCAAAGAGGTGGTCTTCCTTTTTATTAATTTTGACCACAAGATCATCGATATAGCATTCAACTTGATGATGACTGAGTTCATCAAAGATCCCAATCATGGCTCGCTGGTACATAACGCCGGTATTTTTAAGGCCGAAAGGCATGACCCTATAGCAAAAGATTCTAATCGGGGCTCGAAATGCAGTATTTCTTTCATCTTCAAGGGCCATCTTTATTTGGTTATATCCAGATGAGTCATCCATGAAAGAGAAGACTACATGAGATGAGGCAATGTCCAACATCAATTCTAGGATTGGTAGTGAAAATTCATCTTTTAGACATGTCTTATTTAGATCTTTAAAATCGAAGCATATACGAATTTGGCCATTATTTTTCTTAACTAGGACGACACTGGCCAACTAGGTAGAATATTTTTCTTTCTTGATGAAGTCAGCATCGATCAATTTCTTCACTTCAGAAATAACTTATTATTTAATGTATAATCGCATGCGTCTAGGAGCTTGCTTGATATGGTTAGCACTAGGCTCTATTTCTAGTTTGTGGACTGCTACATCAGGAGATAAACCGGGCATCTCTTTGTAACTCTATGTGAAGTAGTCCTTAAACTCAGTCAAAAGCCTAACTAAGTTATGGGTTTCAATATTATTCAATAAAGAATTGATGTATGTCAGAAGTGATTGTTTGCAGTCCCTAAGTTGAATTTTTTGAGCACTTCGATGGTTGATATGATCTCCTCTTTGAACTCTACCGAAGCATCTTTAACTTCAAATTCATTTGGATCATCTAAAGTTTTTAAACACACCTCCTCATATAAGTTAGCATGATTTAATAAGAACTTATTAGATTCCAAATGATTAGTGAGGACTAGGCAGTACTCAATTTATCTCCTTTGACGCAGTACTCAATTCCACCTCTCATGAACTTCTTGCACTGATGTAGTGAGGATGGAACTGTATTATTTTCATGTATCCATGACCTCCCAAGTAAAGTATTGAAAGATGTATCCGAGTCTATGATATGAAACTTGGCTTCAGTCTTCTAATCATCTATCTCCAATGGTAACACTATGGAGCCTAAGGCCATCTTGCCTTGTTCATTGAATCCTATCAACATCATCCTCTCTTTTTTGGAGTTTGGAGATGTCGATCCTCAAGTAGGCAAGGGTTCTTAGACTCATAATATTGACTGATGCACCTTGGTCAATTAGAACTCTTGATAACCTGTATCTACCAACATCCACTGTAATGTAAAGAGGGAGGTTGTGCTTGGTTGTCTATAACAATAAGTCTTCATCACTGAATGTAACTCCTAAGATATCCTTTAAGCTGTGTGCCTCCTCTTTAGTGATGGTCAGCTGAGCTAAGCATATTTTTGGATCAAGAAGAGCCTTGACTAGAGATTCCCTCATCTCTTTCGATAAGACGAGGGCATCATAAATACTTAACTTAGCTGGCAACTTTCTAAGATGTACTAGGATGTTGTAATCAACTTTGACTTGGTCCTCCACAAGAATATATATAGGTGGAGCATCCTGTGGAGGGGCTATCTGCTCACTGAAACTAATGACTTATTTACCCTTATCCTGAGGTGCTACCCTAGGAGGTAAAACTTTATCATTACACAGGTTGACTTCAGTGACTTCTTGAAATGATGAACTTGTAAAATGTTCTACCTTCTCATCAGGTATACCTATAGCTTCTCCTATGGGATCCTCGGAGTCAGTTGACTCCAAATCAATCTCAAGAGGTGAACTCGATTGATTCAGAAAAGGAAAGTCCAATTCTAAATCAAAAGATAGGGGATCGAAATGACTAAAGCTATTATTATTTTTTAAACTTGGAGAGTTGTTAAGAGAAATAAAATCTAAAGTATCAGAAGTAGACAAGATGTTAATAAAATTTGCTTTCTTTGATTTCTTTTTGGGTTGAGGTACATGATAGAAATCTAACAAAGTAAGCAGATTAAGAGATTTAATGCCAAAAATCTAATAAAGTAAGTAGATTAAGGGACTTCATGCCCTTGTCTGGTGATACAACATTGCTACTGGTAAAAGAGGAGCTAGCAAAAGAAGAAGATGTAGCTGCAACTATAGATGGAGTCTTTGGACTTCGGACGGTGGTTGCACCAACTATCCGTGCAAGTAGGGTGAGCTGTCGTCTTTGTCTGTCACCTTCTTCAAGTTATCTTTGGCAACTTGCAAACCTTCCTTGATGTTGGAGGTTTGAGTTGCCTCAGGCACCTATAAAGAAAGTTTCTTGATCTTAGAAACCCCTTTTTTAGAGGTTGGGGATAAGGCAATATCTCAACCTTCTTTTGTCTTAAGAGGTTCGCGACTATCCCCAAAAATTATCCTAATAGAACTGGATGGTTGTTCTAATAATTATTCCTTGGGGATAACTACAGCGCCTAACTTGTAACTACACTCAAGTCAGTCCTTCAAAGTAATACATTCCTCTAAGACATGACTAATCATGCGGTGGTAGGGGCAATAGTTAGGATCATTACTCTTGCCCACTTCCTCCGGCCTTTTGGGCTCTAGTAACTAAAAGTTAGATTTTTTTAAGGGATTCTTAAAAATTTTCCTAACTACCTTCCTCTTGAATGAATATGGCTTATTCAATCTATCAGCATGAGTATATGGGTAATAGTTACTTAGTAGTGGATAGGAGTACCGTTGTTGGGTATGATGCTGAGGTGGTGGGAATGGTCATTGTGGCGGCTGATATGACAATCGAGGTGATGGTAGATGAGGTGGAAAAGGAGGCTGTTGAGCTCAGAGTCTCTCATATTGGGCTCAAACTGGCTGCTTCTCTCTATCCACTGACACAACTGTCCCTAACTTCTTCTCGAACACCTTTTGTGGCTTGGGCCAAGATGATTGGTCAAAAAAGGGCAACTGTTTTGCTTCCTATTGCAAGCTAGCCACCTTATTGATTAGTTTCTCAAATATTTAGATGATAAATTCCTTAAGCATGAAGGTGACCAGGCCATGAATATTCTTGAGAAGAATCTCAATGGCATGTTGTTCGGACAGTTGTGGCTCGCATTTCATGCTCAGGTTGTGCCACCTGAGAATATTATCAACAAGAGACTCATTTGGAACTTGCTTTGCTACAAGGAGGTTGCATATAATCACTCTTTGCTGAGCTCTAGCAAAACTCTTGATGAAGAAGTGCTCCAACTCAGTAAAAGCCCTAATCAAACTGTTAGGCAGTTCGGCATACCAATCAAATGTAACCCATGTTAGACAGCTAAAAAAGTCTAAATAAGAGTACATCACTGTCATCGATGTTGCAATAGTCGGCCCTAAAGTGTGCAATATACTGACGCGGGTTCCCACTGCCATCAAAGATCTTGAAGAAAGGCAGAACAAAACCCTTGGGGTATTGAACTACGTCAAATTCCTCCGGGAATGTTCTACCCTTCATAATGGATGAGCTCCCCCTGGCTTGCTCTATTACTTCCCTCACCTGGTGCTCTACCATATGCTTAATATCCTTTTCATGCATGGAGGTGCCATTTGTAACCTTCCTATGTAAGCTACTAGCATCATCCTCTATGGGAGTACACCTAGGACAGTCTAAAGTATGCACCAACTCTGATCTGCCACCTACCATGGGAGAAGGCTGTGAAACTAGGGTTGAGGTATGCACTGCTAAAACCACTGCCATCAACTCCTCTACTTTCTTCTCCATCTTTTCAATGTGATCATCACTCTGCCTGAGTTGGTGGAGGAGGTGCTGAGTCGAGTGAGAAGTGTCACCTTCTTTGAGCACAGCACCTTTCTGGTTAAGCTGATCCCATTGTAAGGACCCCCATATGTCGACCATATAGACCTCAGCTATGTCGTCCAACATGTCATCCTCATCAGGATCGAAGCTAACTTTATCCTCCTCCTAATCTGAATGGCCACTCTCGAGAATTCATCTTTTCTTGGTAAAGTAGTCCACCAATATGTCATATCGATCATCTACACTATGCTTTGGCGACCAGACGAACACTCATTGATGACGTATGCGTAGGGCTATTTATACACCGACTATCTTTATACACTTCATCATGACTTCCTCACTGGGAGGATCAACTATCATGGGGACTATGTCTATATCCCCTCCCCTCTCTCCCTCTGTCTGTGGTGGTGGTGATGTGATGACGATGCTCTTGGGTCTCCACTCCTTCCAAACCACAGCTGAGGTAGAGGTCGAGCAGAGGGGCTCAGTCTCACCTCAACAAGTGGAATGGATCGAGTGGGATCCTTGGGCCATAGCCGGATCACCAGTGAGGATGGTCTTTCCTCATATGTGGGCTTCAAAATCTTGGCGGGGGTGGTGGATGCTATAAGCTGAACTGGTGATGGTGGACGGCGAGGTAAGCAGTGTGACGATCAGGAAAATCCATCGGTGGAGGTAGGCACACCTCGCTCTCTCTCTCTTGGGTAGATATGGAGCCTCCACGGCTCTCTCTCTCTCTCTCTCTCTCTCTCTCTCTCTCTCTCTCTCTCTCTCTCTCTCTCTCCTCTCTATGGATCGACCCCTAACACTCCCTAGGGATCATGGATCAAATAAGGTATCGGATTATGATCATCTATAAGCTCTGTTGACCTAGCATAGAACAGTCATAAGTTCGGCATAGGGCCTCCTACCCTCCCTAGCCAGTGTCTCAAAGTATGGTGGAGGCGATGCAGCGATCCTTCTATAGTCTTCCTATCTATCTAAGACTGAGAGGGGTGAAACTTACTGCCACTCAAAAGTGGAGAGGTCTCACAAGGAGAACCCTCCTCAGCTATGTGGGAAGTAGCATCGAGCTCCCTGGCTGCTCGCTCATGGTCCCGCTTGACCTTCCAATTTTTTTTATGGCATTGGGTATGGGTGAGCAAAGCAGAGTGAGAATTAGAACCTACCTCGAAGGTAGAGGAGACTACCTCAGAGGCCAAGATAGCCTTCCCCTTTGATGTGACCAAATAGGAGGTAGCAGCTCTCACTAGAGCTATGGCAGGGGTAACTGACTGAACTCCTGCTGAAGCAGCTGGTACTAACACTAACACTGAATGGGGTGTGGGAACCACTGCAGCCATCCTCTTCAATGACGGGAACTCAGAATCAGACGGCATGTCAAAGCGGATAAGTGGCATCTATTTCACCACCTCCTCCCTTCCAACTATGGTGAGGGCTATCCCCTCACAAGTAATTTGGACTCCCTCAAAGCCAAGGCCAAAGTAAATTAGATGTGTGGCATTAATCATGGTGAGATTGGCCTGATCCAATGCCAGATCTACACCAGAGAGGAAGAAGAAAACAAACTTGCTAGGAGCATGATCACTGCACTAATTGAAGGATGAGAAGGCTGACTGCACTAAAATCACTATATTTGTTTGAAATGTAACTGATTGAAACCCTTGTGTTAGTATTTATCTAGACTTGATTTGGAATTTGAACCCACACTTAACAAATTTAGGTATGCTAAGTGGGATTCATTGAATTTTTGGAGAGATTTTTGATAATTAGAGGGGAGACCTTGCCATATGATTTTGATTTAGAACTCATATTCAACAAATTTAAGTATGTTGAGCAGGGTTCAAATATTTGGAGAGACTTTGGAGATATATATATGTTGTATGTCTTGTTTGAAAATTTGATTTGGAAAATCTTTACTTAGCAAATTTAGGTATGCTATAAAGGTTTTCAATCATGTGTTTGAAAATTATGTGGAAACATCTTTGCTTGTGATGATTGGTTATGTGTGTGATATATGTTGGTTTGATTTGAAAGTGGAGCTCTTACTTAACCAATTTGGTATGTTAAGTTGAGGCTAAATGTGTTTATAATTTTTAAAAATGAGACTCTTACTTAACAAATTTGGTATGCTAAGTAGGAGTCAAGTGTGTCATGATTTGAAAAAGAGGCTCTTACTTAACAAATTTGGTATGTTAAGTAGGAGACCAAATGTGTTTTTGATTTGCTCTTTACTTTTTGGAAAAAGAGGGAAACTTTTTATTTGACAAATATGGTATGCCAAATAGAGTTATGTGTTGTGATTTTGAAAGAGGAAAATCTATTTAACAAATTTATGTATGCTAAACAGAGTTTAATTTGTTTTTTGTGATTTTTGAAAATGAGACTCTCATCTGACAAATTTGGGTATGTCAAATGGAGTCCAAATGTATTTTGATTTTCAAGATTTTAGAAAAGAGAGATCCTATTTAACAAATAGAATTTAATTTGCTTTGCTTTTCCAAAAGAAAGGTAACTCTCATTTGATAAATTTGGGTATGTCAAATGGGGGTTCCAATATGCCATGATTTCATGTGTGTGGTTTCTTACTTCTGAAAAGAGGGAAACTCCAATTCTAGCATATATGGAATATGCTAATTGGAGTTTCAATTTTATGTTATGATTTTATTTGAAAATAAAATCTTCATTCAATAAATTTGGGTATGTTGAATAGAGATAGCCATTTTCAAAAATGTGCTTTTGAAAAAGGGATTTTTAAAATTTTGATTTGGATTTTGAAAAGAACCTTCATGAAACAATTATAGGAATTGTTAATTGAGGTTTGGTTATATGAATTTTGTGCTTTTCTAAAATGTTGTGCAAAAAACTTTTGTTATGTGAATTTTGAAAAAGTACTTTTTGGAATGTGGCATTTTGCAAAAGTGATTATTTTCTTAAATATAAGATGAACCTTGCCTCACCAAGCTAAAGAAATTTTAATCATCTCCTTTAGTTAATTTTATCTTTACATATAATCCATATTCTTCTAATAAAATACAACAGAATGAAATCCATATAAAATACAAATATATGGACTCAGATAATAAAGTACTATGGAGATAACCAATCCAAAGTAAAAAAAATTTGTGGTGTTTATTTTTGGATTATGTGTGGATGACACCACGCAGATCTGAGGGTGTACTTATTGAGGTGATTGGATATGACATTGAGGTATGATGTACTATCTCAAAAGATAAAGACATCACCCTTTAATGGACCTAATCACCTAATAAGGACTCCAAAGGCATGTGAGTCTTCGAATATACTAGAGATTTTTCCCCTACTTTACATGGATGAATAAAGTAGGGTTTATATTAAACTAGGTTCTAAAGTCCCTGTAGGGGAGAGCCCCCATAGTTAATTACATCCTAAGGATGGTGAGTTTCTTAGGAATACTCTCGATTAAAGTAGGCATTTGTTATCTCCAATGATTTCAAAGATAAGACTATCAATAAATTGGCTATGTTTAAATAATCAAATAGGATGGATCAAAAAGGAGAGATTTATTATCAAAGTTAAAGGAGATGAGTTGGGAGTGCTCATGATAATAGGAAGCCTAGTGAGCATTCCAACATATCCTATGGTTGGGCTTTATATATTTGAGATTGAGGAGAATCATTCATTTGAGTTAAAATTTTATTAGAAAGCTAGAACTTATAATCCCACAAGACAAGATTATGGGAATGCCTAAGAGGTCAGAATTTATGCTTGTAGCCTGAAGGAAACAGCCACATCAGATCTTGAATCTAGGGAGCTTTAATGAGAGCTAAAGTACGACCTAAATCTAAGCAAAAATGGGCATATGATTTACCTCCATAAGAGAGAGTAAACCACACAATTCTTGGACTTATAACCACCTGAAGTCGCAGTCAGCTAACTCCTTCTATGCTTTAAAACCATGTAGGGAAGTCATTTAATTTTATAAGAAATTTAGGTTGTTATTATTTAGAAAGAAATTAAATTCCTTAAATCCACTCCCTAAGAGACTATAGCATGAGTGGTATGAGCAAATGACTTAATATAATGCAAATATTTTCAAATTTTATTTGATTTTGGACTCTTCAATTTAACAAAGGTTATAAGATTTTTATATGTCTAAATGCATGTTGAAATGAGATTATTGGCTAAATCAAAGAGAAATGGGTGTTTTCCACCATAGAGGAGACCCTCAAAGGTCAAGTCTTCCCCTATCGTGCAAAGATGAAAACCCTCTCTTAGCAAGAGTGAAGCAATATGAATACATGATATTAGACATACAACATTTAACTAATGGGTTGCTAAATCTTTTAATTATCTTAATTTAATTCTTAGGCTTTATATGAGGTTATGTGTTATTTAGAAAATTTAGTTATGAGTTGTAGTTGGGGTAGAAAGTTTATTTTTTTCTAAGAGCCTAATCGGATCTATGCCACACATTAAATCGTCATTCATAAAGAAACTAGAAAGAGGCATGCCGAAGCAGTTATATGAATAGTTTTTACTTAGCACCCTACACATAAGTAACCAAGACCACTTGTCCTAATTTAGATTATGCTTAGGAGTTAAGCAACTTGCAAAAGAGAGCATTTATATTTATTTTAAGCACCCCTTAAGCACAATCTCCTGCATCAAATATGATTAGGCTAATCACAACCTACCATCTAATCTATGAAGCATACACCCTAACATCCAGTCTACAACAGTACATCATAAAACCAAACATACATCACTCCATGCACCGCTCTAACATAAAGCTAAAAGTGGTGACTTAATTCTAAAGTGTGTGTATTAAGGCTTGTGTGGTATGCCTTAACTAAGCTTTATTTTGATTTTCTAAGTATGAAAGGAATTTAACTTAAGAGGTTGATTTTACTGTAAGTGGTTTAATTGATTTGGAATTTTACTTAGCAATTTTCTTTTATTCCATTTGGCTTACACCTAGGAACTTAATATTATAAAGAGAAGAAAAGAGAGAATTACTCGCTTTTATCCCTACCTTTAAGTCACATCTAAAGCATATTAATTAATCAATTCTCTTTATTGAATGGCTTATTACATATTTTAAATTAGTCTTAAGTTTAGGTTGACTTTAAATAACCTCATTCAATAAGAAAGGCATCTGAAGATTAATTGGAACTAATTACTATCACATGACACATGTTCATTTATTTCTTTCCATCATATGTAACATGCACATGATTAAATCCTAAGCATACCTACACATACAATATATTTTAGCACACTTAAATGATGGATGTAAGCATGAAATTTTGGAATTTAGATGTTTCATTTGATTGGATTATTGTTATCATATAAATTTAAAGCTCTATCTAAATTCTTATATAAAAATACATAGGAATAAAATTAAATAGGTACGTGTCATTATTAATTAGGAAGTGGGGTAATCAAATGACCTCCTTGGGGCTAGCTAAAGCCTCATATTTTTGGGATGTACAAACTATATACCCATTACATTCAAACATATGTAAACACATGAATATAAGAAAGAAGGCTTTAAACTATGTGATCAATCAATTCAATCATTTGAAAAAGTATGAATGCATGTCTTTCTTAACAGAAAAAAGGGATCTTCATTCATTAGTTAAATGCACATACAAATGTATAAAAGTTTTAAGTGAATATTTTTCCATTGTTAAACCAGGAGAGTGAGGTAAAGACCTCCTTGGGGCTACTTAAAGCCTTGCATCCCCAAAATGTACAGACTATATGTACCCACTACTCTTTAATATACATAAATGTGCAAGCAACTATAAGAATGGAAGAATCATGCAAAAGTTATATTTTTGAAATATTTATGCATATGGAATAAAGCCTTATCTAAATTCTAGTATTGAAGTATGTAAGAATGAGATCAAATGGAGTATGTGTCGTTGTTAAACCTGAGAAGTGAGATAATCAAATGACCTTCTTGGGGCAAACTAAAGCCTTGTATTTTCGGGATGTATAAGCTATATACCCATTAACATTCTTACTTATATAAATCAATACATGAATGAAAGAAAAGAAACTTCACTTCATACACTTAAGGTATAATCACATACATCTCCTATGTATTTATAACTAGTATTCGTAGTATATATAATCATTCGTTTATAAGTTTTAGAAAATAGATTTGGATTTAATAATGATAATAGCCATATATATATATATATATATATATATATATATATATATATATATATATATATATATATATATATATATATATATATATATATATATATATATATATATATATTAATTTAAATCAACACATGCAAGCTTAACATAAAGGAAACCATTTAATTTAATTAATTTTTGAAGAAATGAATGTCTGGACCAAGTGACATACAACATTTAATATGATTAGGAAGAAATAAAAGGACATAAGTATATGATTTCATTCAATCCAATTAACTCTTAAGGACAATCATATTAAATAAACTCATTTAAAATAAACAAAAATTATTTAATGTCATTTTTTAATGTCATGTTTGATTTGATTAAGAGATGTGATAAGGTTTGCTAATCCTAATCTCATTCCTCATGTGTGAGTTAATTTGATTTAATGAAAGTAATTAGATTGATTTTATGGATTTATTAGGTTAAGGTATGAATTAAATTAATTAATTAAACCCTTAACTATATTACCTTAAGGTAATTAATTAAATGATTATAAGCCAATGTAATATGCAAATGAATTGGAAAGTAAATAGCAATGCTCCTCTGAAATGAAAGAGACCTAATGCAATTAGCTCACAATCATCAATTAATTAAGTTTAAGGAACTCACTTAATTACTTTTATAATTTTCTCACACATGTGAGCAAACCATAATTTCATTAACTCTCTTTAAGTTATTAAACACCTAAAGCTCTACCCATGGATCAATTAAAAAAAATTGGATGCAATTCCCCTTTTAATTAAGGTTTAATCAAGCCATTATTCCATTAATCCATTCTCTCACTTAATTACCAAGTTAAATGATTATCCTTGGAAATGAAATGGGCTTAAGGGGAAAAAGTTGGGAAAGAGGTCCCAACCTAATTCCATAAGCCCTCTCATTCAATTGAACATGATTTGGGATGAATTGAAAATTAATCTAACTTAATTAATCCATTAGTTAGTTAATTAATCTTTAATTAGCATTTTGGTTGAAAAAGAGAAGGAAATTTAGGGAAAAGATTAGGAGGGAGGCTCCAACCCAATTCCTTAAGTCTCCTCACTATTCAACAGTGATTAAGAGGTCCAATTTGTAGATTAATTACTGTTCACATGCTTAATTATTATTTAATTAAGTTAAAAGAGTAATTAAGGCTTAAATAATCAATCCCCTCAATTAATCTACTAATAAATTCCAAGAAAAATAGGGGAGGCAGAGGTCATCCCCCTAAACATCTTCAAAAAGTTTGAAATTTGATTGGTTAATTAATTAGGGAGTAATTAAGCTAATTAAATTTTTAATTAAACCCTAATTAAGCCAAAATTACTGTTCAAAATTAATTAAGAATAACTTTAATGGATTCCTCTCTAAAATTCCCTTTAAAATGAGTCATTATTTATACTTTTTGGATTTTTCTATAATTAGTTATGAATTATGAAAGTTTTGGCCTTAAAAATACATTAAATAACCTTAATTAAGTCTAATCCCGTCGACGCCACATGGCGCGCTAACGTGGCATGCTTTCCACGTGGCACCGCAAGATTGGCTATGTAAGTTGTCACATTCGCATGCTAAGTTAGCCAGCAGCGGACACCGTATTGATCTCCACCATCCAATCTCGAATCGAACGGCGTGAATCAATCCTGTGGCATAAAGAGAGAAAAACATATGAATCTAACGCATTTTGATCAGGGCCATCAGTTCCAATCATGTGGAACAGATGGCCCATGATCCTCCTTCCCGCGAGCGATGAACGACGAAAGTCGTCCACCATGGATTGCTCGATTCGAGCTCACCCGAGCTCAGATTCACTCCAAAATCAACCCACACCTTTGCGCGAGGGATCCACAAGGATTCAATGGCTAGGATGGGCTCACAAGCAAATTTCCTTCGAAAAGCTCCAACCATATTTTCCTATTTCTATGATTTTGAGGAATTACCTCGCCGGAGCTAAAGACCGACGGTGGGATACATAGAGGTAGCTTCGTCTAGTAAAGATGAGGCCCTGTTGAGATGCAATCAAGCCAATTACCCTCAGTTCGCTCATTGGATCAAGTTCTATCACTTTGAAGATTGGTGGAGATCAAAGTCCCTCTTTCAGTGGCTTGGGAGCTTAGGAAATGACTTAGATGGCTTCAATAATGTGCGTGGAAGGTGTGTGTAAGAGTAATTTGGTTTTGGTTGAGGATTGAGCAAGCTTGGATCTGGATTAGCCTCCCCTATTTTGATTTTGCACAGGGAGGAGAAATGTCAAATTTAGGAAGCTCGGGATTGCTCTAGTGATTACAAGGAGGCTCGAAATCATGCTTGAAATCTCTCACGATTCGAAGTGATGCATTTCCTGTGCGAATTGAGGGGGTATACCCTTTAGTTTGCTGAGGTGGACGGACGGGATGGCTTCCTATTTTTCGACCAACCAGTCGCCATCAGAGCTGTGGAGTGGTCGCACTCAAGTCCACATGGCTCGTATGGATTGGGAGATGCCATGGCAGGAGGCTCCAAGCTGGATATGGGCTGATCTCCTTTCCTTGATCCCTTGGGTTTTCGATTTGCATGGGAGGTGAGTTAACTCACATCCCTTTGGTCCATGGTAAGTCCTACTACTCTTTAGAGTGGGCCAGGAGGCTTAAAGATCCCTCATTTGGGTGAGTGAGGGTTGTCAAGGTGAAAGGAGGGGGACTTTGCCATTTTTGGCAAAAATCCAACATGGGGGAGAAGATCCATGGAGGATTTACATTGGACTTGGCTCCAAATGAGTTTAGGCTGATTTTGGGTTGATCTAGGATGGGTTTGGGTCAAGTTTGGTCAGCCTCCAATGGGTCATGGGTTAGTTTCATGGGTTTTGGGTTCATTTGGTCAAACGGGTTCATATTGGGTCATGTTGGGTTGGGTTGACCAATTGGTCAACTTGGGTCAAACCAAGATTTAGGTTAGGTTCAAATGATGATTTGAAGATTTTTGTTTAAGTGGTTTCAATCAATTTAGCCTATGTTTGATTTTGGCTCACTTGGATTTATATAGGTAAAATGGACTAAGTTAACCAATTTGACCAAATTGACCTAATTGGGTTGGGTTAGTTGTTGGTTTGAATCAATTTAGATTTAATTTATATTTTTGGTCAATTTAACCCTTTAGGTCAATTTGGGCTAGGATGGGTCAAGTTGACCAATTGGTCAAATTGGGCTTAATTATTAGCTTTGGTCAAGTTCAATAATCAATTTGGAATGAACTTGAGCCATTAGTTGTAATCAATTTGGGTTAGATCATGATTTAACCCATTTTGTCCTTTTAGGTCAATTTGAGTTAACTTGGGTCAAATGACCAATTAGACTTGATTTGGCTCAATTGAGGATCAAGTCATGTTCAATCATTGATCATGAGTTGGTGTGAATCAATGGTTTAAATCAATTTGGTATATGGTGGGTTTTGACTAGTTTAGGATTCATTTGAGCTAAAAGTTGACTTGGTCAAAGGACCAAGTTGACTTGGTTTGACCTAATTCAAGGTGATTGATCATCTTAGGGTGATTGTTGATCATGATATGAGGCTTGGATGGGCTTGGTTCAATCCAATTTATGTTAGATTAGAACTTGGCTCAAAAAGGTCCTTTAGGCCACTTTGGGTCAAGTGGACCTAAATGGATCAATTGGTTTGGTTTTGGCTTGATTCAAGTTTAGTTGAACTTATATATGAGCTTGGGATTGAAATATAAATTCAATTGTAATCAATTTGGAGTCCAATGAATTTTAGCTCATTTGAAGTTTTCAAGCTAAAAGGGCTAGCATGGGCTTGACTTGGGTTGACTTGACTTTGGTTTGATAATTGCAGGTTTCATTGATATTTGGGTAGATGATTAAAGGAATGATTGATTCAAAAGAAAATCCATTGATTTTGCCTTGGTTTAGGTGGATTTTGATTATAGCCAAGAAATTGGCTTAAAAGGCATAAATTAGATTTTGGTTTGATTTCGGATTTGGTTTTGGCTATTTGAATTTATATTTCATTTATATTTGGAAATATAAATGAATATATAAATGATTCATGAAAAAATCACTTGAGTTTGGAGTGATTTGGATACAAATTTAACCAAGCTTATAGATGTAGGTCAAAAGGGCTTAAGGAGGAAACCAATTTAGTTTGATTTATTCTTGGTCATTGAAAGGTGGGTTTCAATTATATTTATGAATACAAATGAAGTAATAATTGATTTATAAATAAACCAATTGATTTTGGGTTGATTTTGGTTAAGATTTGATGAAGCTTATGGAGGTAGGTTCATATGGCTTAAGAAGGGTTTTGGTTTGGTTTGATTTAGTTTGATGTGGTTTTGTCATTTGAGTATGGATTTCATTTATATTTGTGAATCTAAATGAAGGAATAATTGATTTATAAAGAAATCGATCAAGTTTGGGATAGCTTGGGTAGAGATTTGGCTAAGCTCATGAGAATGGGTCATATGACTTAGGAAAAAATTTTGAAATTTGGATTTAATTTTGGGTTTCAATCATTTGGAGTTGAGTTTGGATTTGGATTTGATAAATGAATGAGAGATTGAATTGATATTTAAGAAAATCAATTGAACTGGAATTGATTTGAATTTGGTTAAGTTTAAGTCCATGAGATGAAATCAAAGGGCTTAGAAAGGGCTTTGAATTCAATCATAAGGTTTATGGAGAAATTTTGAGCTTGGATTTGATTATGGGATTGATTATGAGTCTTTGAAATTTGTTTTGGATTTAGTATGAATTTGAGATTTGATTTGATAAGGAAAGCATGGATTGGGTTTAGGCTGTAGGGTAGACAAGTCTCCCTAAGTCCCTAAGGCATAACCTATCCCTATGGCTAACCCTTCTAAATCTCTAGGCTTAGGTTAAGTGTTCACCTAATCACTAGAAGTGAAGAACTTAGTGTCTATAAGAGTCCTAGATTTATGATGAGGAGGTTGAAAACTCACTATAGAAGTGACGTCAACAATAAATCTAATCAAATATACCTAATTTAAGATAACCTTTTATAATAGTCCACACCTTCTCTTTCAAATATGTAAAGACTTGACTGTATAAATCAATCATTAAAGCATACATTGATTAGATGTTATTTAGAGTGGTGTCTTTTGACTTCTATCAAATCATTTTGGTTGTCCATATCTCTAGGATCGAGATGTTACTCGACAATTTGAATCTACAAGGATGGAGTGCATGCCCCTAGGAAAATATAATAATGATCAAGAATGAGAAGGAAAAATGCTAACTCTAGGACCCAAACATTAAGAGTTGAGACTTCAGTGTATGATAAATGCCTTTAAGAGCTTATTTGAGAACTAAAAGGATCACCTCCTTGAGGAGATATGTAGCATGAGTTCAATTTTATCTCAGATTTTGATTTCTCTCAACATAGATTAAGATGTTAGAAATTCAGTGTTAAAAAATATATAAAGAAATAAATTGGAGAATTGCTAGGTCAAAGAAGTTTTATATTACCACTTCACACTCTAGATCTCCAATTGTGATGATATAAAAAGAGAATGATAGGTGGCAAATGTGTGTCTAATACTGGGTGTTGAATAAAATCACAATAATGAATTATTACCCGCTCTTAAGAGTAGATGATTTATTAGATCAAGCATGTTTTAGTCTGCGTGAAGTTGGATTTGATTGAATTATCTCAAATTAAGAAAATAAAATGTGAAATATTATTTGTTTAAAGCTGAATCGGAATTATTTGAGTGGATGATTATAAAATTCAATATCTACAATAAACTAATGATGTTGTTGCATTTTAGGAATAACATTTTGAGGCCATTCGTTGAGGAGTTTATTGATCTACTTGGATGACATACTTATATGCAAACAAAAATGGGAGGAGCATTTGTAAAAATATAAAAAATATTTATCTTCTTGAAATGATATCAAATTATATTTGATCTAAAGAAATGTGGTTTTGAGAAGACACCTACTCTACTTGGACTCTAAAATTAATGGTGAGGGGATTTAACTTCACCTTAATAAAATTAATGTGACCAAAAAGTTGTCTCAATAAAAAAAATATATATGATCAACATGTAAAGTTTTATGGGAATTGCCACTACTTGTGAAAAGTACATGTGCAAGTTCATCTATTGATTATTAATACTCACCACATCTTTGGATGCATTTATAAAGGATGACTACAACTTTGTGTGTCTTTATATTTCTTCTTCTAAAAAATAAGATAAGTGAGCACTGCATACTTGTCATGCAAATGTGGTCATGAGAAAGCAACAATATTAAAGAAGGAGGCAAATGAGGAGTGAAATTAACTTTGAGGAGAGCATAGGGTGCAACAAGGCCAAAAACACCATTACTAGGAGTGTTAATCCTAACAAATTTTAAAGCATACATCATAAATATATCTTAAATTTTAATGATTCATTGTTTAAATGAATTAAGCATGTAAATCTGGCCTCAATACAAATATAAAATAAACAAATTAATTTTCAATCTTTTAATATGTTTGTCACAAACTAAATCCAGAGAGGCATGCACGCATTTTAGCACAATTTAAGCCCAAAATTAAACTTAAAAAGATGCTTGACATATAAAAAAAAAGCATAAAAGCATGAATACAAAGCACATATAAATCCTTCGTATACTTCTCATGTTTATACATTTCATTTAACTACAAGCCATCGACTATTTTTTTTTTTTGGGAATGATCCATCTAACACCCATCTTATAGATAAAGATATCATTGTGACTAATTTCACAGAGATCTAGCATCATATTCACCACCCACATATACCAGATCTCATTACTTTTCCATCATTCTCCATAAGCGCCATCGATAACTTCGTAATCAAAAAATGGACAGAAATCTATTTTGAGGACTGAACGAGCGTGGGCATACCCATTAATGGCATCTTACCTTTTTATACTTTTAGGTGAAATCAGTGACCACACGCGTGAATGAATACGACGCTGCTATGGATTAAAATATTCCTATAAAATGAGTGAGTGTGGTGAATACATTCTAAAAAAAATAATAATGGCATCTTCTGTTTCAAGTAAAATATCATCATTTCAGCCGAAGCATATATATATATATATATATATATATATATATATATATATATATAGCAGGTACGCCATGAACAGATCTTTCTATTCTGATCGCATTAATAGTGACATTTACACTCGCATTAAATGTAATTTAAAGAAAATTTGACAATCTACTGATTTATCATTTATCTCAGAGACTGGGATGGTCTTAAATCTGTTAAGGATGCGTTTGGTACATATAATTATCTTAAAAAATAATATTAGAGTTAACATAAAATAAATTATTATTTAAAAATTATGATAAATATTATAAATTTTTTTAAAATCATAATCTATGTCAGCCACCTCACACTATCATATCAAATTAAAAACACAACTTCTCATCACATTATATCATAAAATGCATTTAATTTATAATTTTCAGAATGATAATCACAATAATGTCCCAAATACACCTTCAGGGTTGTTCTATTGAAATCAAAAATAACATAAAAAAGAAGAATTTAGATTTTTTTTATATTCGATATAATATAAAATAAATTTTCAAAGTAATATAATACATTTAAAATTCACTGATTAGTTATATTTTGATGTATTTAAAATTCACCCAGCCAATATACCACCTTCCATAGCGGACCATCGGCCGCCCATTGCTGCCGCCGCACGCTGCAACTATCGCCCAAAACCTTCAAAATAATATACTTTTTTTTTTACCGAACAAAAAAATAATAAACTCATGAATGTATAAAATTCTCAATCAAACAACCTAAAATAATCTTTTTATATTACATTCTTTTTCCAGGCAATCAAATAACTCTTAAGTTAAAAACAATATTTATTCTTTCCAAAAGAGTAATAATGAAAAAATTGCAGTAAAAAAATTGGCAAACTGAGCTTGCAAACTAATAGTGACTGTTACACAGAAGAATCTGATGATATTTGGAAAGAAAAAAGAGGGAAATTAAAGACAGCAATAGATTCTTAAAATATTTTCATTCAGATTACTTAGCAAAAGATACTACAGAAAGTAATATAAGATCAGATTTTGCTGCTTTCTTAACCACTCTGAGTTCAGAGAATTCAGCAACTGTTTTGCTTTGATTTGCATCATCACATAATCAGATAAGTGCAATCCTCAAGGCAGACATTTCTCTCCAATATTTTCTTTATAAATATGTACTAATCTAACAAATTTCTTTTACATATTTTTTCCAGGCAGAATGGAATTAATTATAGTAGCAAACAAAAGAAGAACAATTTAAAAGGCTGAGCCCAGATCAACATCACATGTTTTGAAGAGTAGAGAGCCACCTTTCAATGTAGTCATCGTCCTCTGCACAAAGAGGGACTGCATTAGTAAGAAAAATGCTATAGTTTCTTATAGTTAGTAGCAATAAAAATCTTAAATAATTCTTTTTCAAGTGTTTGATTTGCTGCGTACTGGTTAAGTTCACTTGAAATTCAACTTCTTATTTTGACATTTCTTTTACAAAAATGCTCCAAAATTAGCCCAATCGATCATATAGACAGGAGTTTGACAAGTTTATATTTATATTTTTTTAACAATCGAAGTCCCCTAAGAAATAATTGGAATACAGAAAGATGATGAAAATAGCAATCAAGCTTTCTGTTAAACACGCACTAAAAGGCCTAGAATGCATGCAGCTCCAGTGTAATGAATTCTTTGAAGGAAAGAAAATCATTTCTTTGTTCATCATCTCAACAATCTTCTTAATCTTTTATTCACACTGTTGAAGAAAGAAGAATAAGGTAATAAAAACAGATTATTAATATTCAAGCTCTTAAAACAAATGATCAAGAGAAAAAAATTCCAAGTTACAAGCATTAATAATTTTACTGCTCTGGATCATACAAACAGAGCTAAAAATCGACATTTTGACGAGGAAGCCTTAAGTTTGAATGCAAACAAAAAATATTATGACAAGTACAAGTAGAGACTACTGACTATAAGCATGAATAAAAACAAAATGACCGACGGTCTCTTAGCTCAGTTGATGGGTGAGCATGCGGAACCGGACCGAAGTTGAATCCTCTCAGACGTATTATACCTGGGATAAGTAAGTGGGACCACACGTAAGCGGTGAATGAGCTAAGCTCATGATAATACAACCATTATCTCCACCCATAAGATAGGTGAGGTGTTGGGTGGATACCATTGAAAAAAAAAAAAAAAAAAGACAAAATGCTGGAACTTCATTCATTGATAACGATAAAATGTTAAACTGTTAAAAGTAACCTGCTTTTCAAACATCATGATGAAATTATATAATTAGTAGTTTGTCCATTGTTATCATGATTGATAAAAAAATCTCTTTTTTAAAAAATTTATTTGTCAGAGACTGAACTTCAGGCGTTCATGTTCGAGAGACAACTAATGTAATAGCGCAAATATACAGTAAAGTGCATTTCAGAAACATATTACAGCCTTTTATACTATGCTGAGATACATGAGTTAAATTGTTTCGGCCACATGATAGTATTGATTTTAATCCCAAATTAGATATGTGAAAAATATGACATATAAATATTGAATTTAATTGATCCTCAATTATAAACCTAACTTTCTGCTTTTACAGGGGAGATTGTTATGGCCTGAAAGAGCATTTAGTTTAATCCCACATCAGATAAAAGAACAATGTGTTGGTAAAGATACTAGAGAATTCTTTGAGATCATTTTTTTATTTTCTATTTTTATTTACATTACTTTGAAATCATAACAAGAAAGGTTTCATTCATGCACATGGTGTTTTCAAAAACTAATAATAAAAAACAACATAATCGTAGTGAGACAATTTAGAAATTTAGCTCCATATATATATATATATATATATATTCGTATTTATCTACTTTGTATTTTTAATATTTTATTATTATAATTAATCATATATGTGGATGTCACAAATATTTCAAGTTTTTTAACGAAAACTAAAACAATATTCCTCATCCTAATTTTGACTTTATTCATTGGTAATTGAGAAACCTTGTGTGGATCCATTTGGAACAAGTTTAATAGGTGTTCCTTGTTGAATCCAAGAACCTATTTTTGGAAACTACAGAACACGTAAAATGTGTTTTAAATTTTTTTTCAAGAGTTCAACCTGTTAACCCGATTTTGATCCTATCAGCTCATTGAGGTTCAAATAAAAAATTTTATAAAATTACACACCTTGCACGTGGTCCTTAGGAGTGACATCAAGGAAATCTTCAATTTGCATTCTATATTTCTAATCGATCATTACTATTCAACCATGCACCAGATCATGTTAATTTAACTTTAAAATAACGTTTTTAGATTAAAAAAAATCATATGGAACCACAAGAACTGATCTTGGAAATTACGACAGAAAAACAGAAACATTAATCACCACTCACCAAAAGAAAAACCAGTTTGTTGATTGGCAGCTCGGTCAGCGCCTAAGGTGCAACTATTGAGATTACCCATCTTCTCACACCGGCCATGGCTATAACAGGGAACAAGAACAGCAAAGCTGCTTTCGTTGTCACTGTTATTGCTCTGGAAGTCAGAAGCATGAGGTTCAATCCACCCAACAGACCAATCCGAATCATCAGACTCAGATCCTGAGAAGCAACCTCCATCAGAGGGCACAATTACCATATCATACTCCCTGTCGATCCTTATCCTCCTTTCTTCCCTGCTTTGCCACTTCCTCTTTACTCTTCTTGAGGATGACCTCATTTTAGGCCCATTCATAGACAAAAACTTCACAGAATCGGGCTCCCTCAACACGGATGGGAGATCAGAAGAGGAATGCAGAGCTGCGTTGCAGCCTTCATGGTTTTTTGTCCCACGCAGCCAACAATAAAGACTGGTAAAGGCTAAGGCCATCCCCAAAAGCCCAGTCTTTGGAGAAGATGAGCGAAAGCTCAACAAGATTCCGTGAGCCTAATTAAAAAAATATAAGGCGCAAATATGACCTACAAAGAATAGATGCAATGAATGGATGGATGGTGAGAGCGACTTTTTTATCAGAGGAAGAAACACCGATTAAAAAAATACCTAAAAATAATTTCTTCAAATCCAAGAAGACCAGGGAAAAAAGCACGCAAAACTCATTTTTTCTACTTCACCTCTTTCCTTCAGTTGTCTTCCCTATAAGAAGAAGAAAAAGATTGGGAACTACTAGCACAAAAAACAGCAGATGACCCAATTTTCAAAATCAACTTATAACGATAATAGGAGGAAGACTAAACCCCGTCACAAAAATGATTTGCGGATCCCAGGTCTCAGAAAACCCTAGCTCTTAGCTACTCCCCCGGTTCAGAAAGAAAAAATCATGCACAGTGCAGTAAATCTAGAAATGATCCATCAGCTATTAGCCTATTTGGCCATCTACATCGCCCACCGGATCACAGGCGGTGGGAAACTTCGAACCCTTTTCTTCCCCAAACACTCCTCAACGACATGCGAGAGTTAAAGAGGGAGACGACGGAGCGAAAGATAAAGGGAATTAAAGACTTACAGTCCACCGATTCTTCGCTTTAAAGCCATTTGATCTGTAGTAAAATTCCATAGGAGCGAAATCGCGAAAATCCTCAGCAGTCTACCAAGTGGACCACGGTCCACGCCAAACCAAGCATCCCAAGTTTTGGTCAGATATCCTGGCTTAAATTTAATTAATTTAATTTTTAAAATGAACATAAAGTAAAATACATATTTAATAAATTAAAATATATGTTATAATCATCTTCTCAAATTCACATACACCATAATAAATAAAACTCTCAACCACTAAATGATTCCATTTATGAAGCAAAAAGTAAAAAATTAAAATTCACCATTAAATAATTTTAATGTTATAACGTTTAATCTGACTATATTTTAAAAATGCATATTTAATAAATTAAAATATATGTTATAGATTTATAATCATCTTAAAATTATTTTTTATATTAAATAAATTTAAACTCAAATTCACATACACAATAATAAATAAAATTCTCAACCACTAAAATGATTGCATTTATGAAACAAAATACAATAAAACAAGCCTTTTTTTTCGCCGAATGGCGGGACCATGAGTCCATGGCTCATAAGTCCATGGTGTTATTTAATTATTATTTTTATGGCATGGAGATGTAAAAGGTTGGCCAACTTCACTTGATTTAATTAACAGTTAAACATGTTTATCATGAGGACATGCATCAATTATTTATTTAATTCTAACACGTTTTTGGGCATAACATATTATTATTTTATGTAGAGAACTATATTTTACAAAAATGTGTTTGAATTACAGAATGCTGAAGTTTTATTCAAAATGATCGCGACAAAAAAAAAAGACTGTTTGATAAATTTTAAAAATAATAATAATGAGGATTTGTAGGAAAGTTCATTGAGTGGAAATTCTGACTCAATTTTCATTGAAATTGATCATTATCATTTGAATTTGTTTTAAAATATTTATAATATAAATGCTACAAAGAATATATTCATCTCAATGTGATAAGGAGATAGATCAAAATTTTCATTTAAAATAAATAAATAAATAAAAAGAAGTTCTCTTATAGTCTATTTGAGATAGTTGTAATTATATGAAAAATCAATAATAGAGCTGCTGTAGAATAACTACTATATGAAAAAAAAACTTTGATGGGTATACAGATTTTTTTTTATTTTACAAAAGTCAAATCACAGCTTTTTATCATCACCGTAGATTGTCACGTCAGATTGAAAAATTTTACTTTTTCACCGTAGATTTCTCAAAAAATTATCGAATCAGACGTCAACGCTATCTGCTCCGCATCACCGTCACCATCGCAAATACTTCTTAAACTTCTTTCGTAATAATTTACTCTACTTTTTAAATATGAATAATTATTACAGTCAAATGGCAGCACAAATGCTATTATTTACATGTGAAAAACCAATAAGTATTATAAATAAATTTAATTTGTGATTTATTTGTAGGAACATCTTTCAACTTTGTGTATGACATTAAACGAAGATAAAATAAATAAGAGAGATTGCACGAATCTCATTAAAATCTTATTCTTTTATAAAAGAAATTTAATTTTATATGACTCATAATACTCATAATTAAATAAATATATTTGTTAGATATTATTTGAAGAAATCTAATTGAAATTTTATTTTGGACAGAATTAATCTTGTGATGCATATATGAGGCATAGTTCTTAGTATTAATGCGAACGTTCAAACAAGAAATATACGCAAATATCTCTGCCTAGTCCAAGTGATTGATCTGCCATAAGCCTTTTCACCAAATAGAACGTTATTGTTCATGGAGTTCTTGCTGTATAAGTTTGAATTCAGTCAACACCTTTCATAATGCCAGTAGTTCTATGTTGCAAGTTCAAAAATAAATAAGATTTGGACCTCAAATCCATCATAAGATCCTTGTTTGAACAAAAATCTATCATTTATTTTGAATGTAGTGTTCTAACATTACAAAATTAAGTTCGATTAAGAGTTTTAACTTTTATTGCACGCTAAGCCTTAAATGCTGTTTAGCCTAAAATGGAGATTGAACGAGGTTCTAGAATTTTCAATATTATACTAATTATGTTTGAACCTTATTCAAATGGGATTCAAATCTTATTGAAATTTTATTTGAATTATGCTCTTATCATATAGATTAAAATCTCAATTAATCACATGAATAAAGAGGTATTACACTGCTTGGATCACATGTAGAATTGGCTAAATTTTCAAATTAGGCATAATTAAAATATTTATTAGCTAATTAGGCACGAAAAAAATTAAAATAAAGCTCGCTCGGATGAGACGCGACACCATGTCAAGACCAGCCCGTGAACCATCGCCTTAATATCATTGGAATCGTAACGAATTCCCCATGACTTTCATGTCAACCAAAAAACTCGGTCTCAGTTGTTTTTTAAAATGCCGCAAAAAAGCGCCGAATTTAAAATTAGACATACGATTTTGCCTGATCGGACTCATCCGTTGAGAATCGAAAGTTTTATATTGTAACAAAAAATTTTCACGACTTTCATGTTGGCCAAAAACTACGATTGTGGCCCGGTACACAGCAGTTTCTATAAATGTTCGCAAAAAACTACGGTATCGACTTGAAATATTAGATCAGGCACATTATTTTGCCCGTATCGGACTCATCCACTGTCGGAATCGAGCAATCTTTATATTGTAACAAAATTTCCCACGACTTTCATGCCAAAAAACTATGATGACTTGACACGAATTTTTTAAATGCTCACAAAATGATGGACTTGAAATATTGGAGATACGATTTTGCTATCTGACTCATCCGGTCGCCGAAAGGAAGCAGTATCGGAATCGTAATAAAATTTCCCACGACATTCATATTAACAAAACAAATTGCGATTGTGGCCCAATACGCTGCAGGTTTTGCAAAATGAACTATTATAAGAATTTGAAATGACTCCCTCCAATTAAATGCTCATAATGAAGTGCAATTAACAAACTCTTAAGAGACATGGCATATCAACAGGCGCTTATCTCCCATTAATCTTATTGTTTTGAGAGAATCATTCAAATTAATTTCATTCACATAAGAAAAATCAATGTGTCGGTAGTATGAATGCAACCAATTTCCTATTAAAATATTTCAAACATGCATAACAAGCCAACTCAAACCAAGCTCACAATACAAACAAACTCTCTCTCTAATCTTATCAATAAAGAAAATATCATCAAAAAAAAATATACACCAAGGTACAACCTCTAGTAAATGTGTACTAAGAACATTCAGAACTAAAGCAAAAAGATATGAACTTAAAGCTGATTTATGATATAATCTAACTTAAACAAGAAAATACTTGATCAAAATGAGTAATTATAATAAAAGAGGTACAAATACAACTAAATGATATCCATTGTCTATAAAATATAATAGTACAGACGACTATTTTCGACGATGCATGTGTAACAGAATCGCATCACTACCGGTAGTATAATGGGCTGGTGGTCGTCATGACCGGTCTCATAGATGAGTTAGAGTATGCATATATGAAACAAAAACATAGTACTTCCACACAACATTTTAATATTTTTCTACATAAACAAAATTAATACTAGCACAAATTCCCTAAATAATAGTGTCAAACTACAAACTAACAACAATTTAATAATGAAACACAGTACAATTCTAACAATATCAATAATACAGTCTAACAATGTAAAAGTAAATACAAAGTAACTAAAATTTACTGCAATCTAACAACATATAATTGATTTCATATAGTGCAATTTAACAAATAAAATAGTTTATTAAACACAGCCTAACAAGTTTAGGCACAACCAGCATCCATTTTAGGGACAACACAAATAACAATCACAAATGTAACAATTAATACTGCAACGGTTTAGACACAACCAACAACAAGCCACGATACACTAACATAGACAGCACAAGTTTTGTAAATGATAAAACCATGAACAAGATTATATTCTACGATTCCGAGTTTATGAACACGTTATTCTACTATGCCTAACATTTTTGCATATACTACAAACCCTGTTACTTCTTGTAGTATTCTTACTCATAGTATTTCTGAATCTATTTGTATGTGGCCAATCAGACTTTCTCTTAATATTTGGTAGATGGTACTCTGGGTAGCTACTAGTGATGATGTGTTCTGGTCACTCATCACGATCAGGGATGATATTGAATTCTCCCTAGTAGGTGTTACTGTAATACTCCAAAGTGTAGTAGGCCGAGACATATTGCATGTGACTCAGATGTCGTTGTCCCAACAAAGAAATTACGTGAGGTCAGGGAATGTGATAAGCTTATGGTTGTCTACATGTACACCTACAAATATGGTTTTGTAACAGCTCAACCTTATAGGTTTTGCTGGCTCTATTAAACACTTGATACTCATTAGTGCTTATTCGTACTGACTCCAGAAATCTCCTTGCCTCGCGTTCATTACTTTGCAAAGTTGCCTTAGCACATGGAGAAAACATGGAGTCATGTTGGTTGGCTAGTGTTGTTGCTGATTCAAGGTGTTTCATGAACAATGATATAATATTATAGTATATTGCAATAATTAGTGCTTGAATTGGCAAGCCACGTGACCACTGAAGTACACCATTAAAGTATTCAGCTGCATTTGTAATCATTGTACTATATCTATAACCACCATCATGGGTTAGAAACCACAGCTGCACATCCCTTGAAACTAGCCAATCGTAGACCTCCTAATTGATGTTATTGATATCAATCATATACCTTTTGAAAATACAAATATTATAAGTATTACTTGCAATATATATTTTCTATCATATGAAGTCAACATCTTCTATTCCAAGTTGTATAACAGCCTTTTTGAAATTCTCCCTCAAATGTCTAAGGAAAAAGTGATGCACAGCCCACGATAATATTTCTCTACAACCACGAATAAGACTTGCGTGCCTATCATATATGAGGCACAGATCACCTCTTGTAGAGACCAGTGGGATTAAGTTTTGGAGTGTTTGTAGAAACCAACCACTTGACTTAATACATTTTGATTTCACTAATGTAAAGACTAGTGGAAATAAACCGTTATTGACATCAATTCCAACTGCGATAAGTAGAGTCCACCCATACTTCTCATCATGATATAAAACTAGACGACAGTATTATCAACCGGTAATTGAAGGTTAGAATGAACATAAGAGTCGTTGGAATCTATTTGATTATGTCGACTGCACTCGGTATATTGATCTTGGCATAGTTGAACATACAACACCCATGAATCTCTCCAATGATCGATAAGATTCCTCCCAACTGCTAAAAAATAACTTCACTACCTTACGACGTACATCCCAGGCCTACATATAAGACACTCTTATATTAAATTTGGAATTGATATGACCTATAATTTCTCTGGGCTTTAAATCTAGTTGATGTCTAACTGCAAGTTGAATGAAATAATTGATAAATTGTGATGTACATTATCTGTATCCAATATTGAGCACTGAATGACTACATGTATGAGGTGATTCAATACTGTCAATTCTCCATGCACTATCCAATCTCTTACTTGAGCTTGTATGTAAGTGTCATATGCAAGGTGTAGTTTGGTGAGCATGTTGGTTGCACAATACAATGAACTTTATTTTATTTGAAGCATATATCATATATTTTAATATTATTTATGACAGATCAACCTTGAATAGTGAACTACAACTGCTTCTTATCATGAAAATACATACAATTTTTTTGTTCAAAAGTTGATTCATCTGATGACTCATCAAATGTAAGTTTCTCATCACATTCTCTAGTTATTTGAGCACTACGCATGTACTCATTATTAGATAATAAGTGTTCTTCAATATGACTTGTTCTAGCTGAGTAATCTCAAATTAGGTCTCTGGCCCTAAAAGATGGTTCTTTGGCCCTTAAAGTAGGCTGCTCTGCATCACTATCATTCTTATAATCATCATCACTATTTATTGCAGTAGGCATAGTTTCATATCCATCAGCTTCAGAAGATAGTGAATTTATTTGATCACCTTCAAGGTCACCCATAAAACCAGAACTTATGCAAAATAAGCAAGTTCTATTAGTGCAAATCCGTATGATTTCACTTGAGTAGTTAGTCGAGGAGCTTGTGTGATCTACTCAGTACTAATTGGAGCTCTCTAATACTCTTCAATATTATCTACCTCTCTTTCTTCGTACGACAGTTCCTCAACTTCAACAGAAATTACAATATGTTGCACGCATGTTGCATTAATTACATATTCACAGACTTCATCATCAATAATATGAGTTGCAATAAATCCAGTACTAATAAGAAAATGGCCTGTAAGACTAACACATAACTTTGTTGGATCTAACTTCAATGATCTCATAATTCACTTATGTAATTTTTTTCTATCGATTTAAGTCAGAATGAAATCGTCACTTACATTGAGTTCACTGCCAAAATATAGAATTATGTAGAGAGTATCTAAACTCATTTTTAACTAACAACAACCCTAAACACCAAGAATCATTTATCTCATATGGTCAAATAAAAATTTTAATTCAGGAGAATGTACACTTTCGCTTTGACATGGAATTGTTTTGCAAATTCAAAAACTTTATTTTGCAAACCCCATATCAATATTTCTTCACAACTAAACTTACATATTCAATAAGAATAATTATAACCTCCAAATAATAAAAAAACCCTAACATTAACCCTAAAATCTCATATGCATTCACAAATTATTTTGCAAACTCAATAAATTTATTTTGCAAATCTCATATAAATATTTATTCACAACTAAACTTACATATTTAATAAGAATGATTATAACATCCAAATATTAAAAAAAAAACCTAACATAAGCCCTAAAGCTCATATGCATTCACAATATTATTTTGTAAACTCAATAAATTTATTTTGCAAATCCCATATCAATATTTCTTCATAACTAAACTTACATATTCAATAAGAATAATTATAACCTCTAAATAATAAAAAAAAATACTAACATAAACTCTAAGTCTCATATACATTAACAAAATACACAAATCTAATGAAACAAAGGTACTATAATCTCAATCTACCTAAAAATAAAATTAAATAAGCTCATCATACAAAATAAAACCATATATAACAAGATATAACACAAATTTTACATTTAGGGTTAAAAATATCTATATTGGGGGACAAAAAATTACTAAATGTCAATGACGGGCAACCTTCTCCTTGGCCTAGCAAAGCATGGCAAAGGAAAGGGGAGCCAAGGTAAGGAAATAACAAATCGCGAGGAGGGCTATTCTCGATGACCGATATTAAACCAAGAAACTGCTGAACAACTGACATGGCTGATTCTTAAAAAAAATCCATGCCTAATTAGCTAATTAAGCTTCTAATTAGGCTTAATTTGAAAATCTGGCCTGTAGAATTAGGGGTGTGATTGTTGAAATTATTACATTGTTTGAAATATTTGATATACTTGGAAGGGCTAAGGAATACCCCCATTAAACTTAGTTTCTAATGGTTTTGGCTTCCAATTCTATATGGCTCTAACTCATCAATTATAGAAAAGGATGGTTACTAATTAAGAGAATTATTGATAATTTATCTTGATAACAGGTAATAATGTCAAATTTAGAATTATTGAGTTTTTTTATTATTAGATGGAATTTTGATAAATGTTCATTTAAGGATAAATTAAAAAAAATTTGATCATCAATAGTATTCTAATTACTAATTATCTAATGATAAATTTAGAAATGCATTCCTGAAAAATATGAAGAGAGATGATGAGTAAAAATTAATGTATTATTTCTTGTTGATGGTGCTTTACCCAATCATGAAAAGCATAGTATGGCTTTCACAACTATGTTTATATCGGTTAAAGATGAAACATTATATTTTGGATACCCATGTGACAAGCTATCGTTGGGGTATATGTTAAAATAGTTGAATGAGAATATGAAGTACTATAAGAGAAATACATTGAAAAAAGTCCACTACCATAGCATTGTCACTAAATATGCCAATGTATTGCATTGTTGGGTTTATGAACCCATCCCAAAATAATTATAGAAGACATGTGCAAAATATCTTGAAGAGAGCATGCTGAAAGAGCATGAATACTTGATATGATCCGAAAAATTCCTTCAGTCGAAGCACGAATCTTGATGCCGAAAGCAAGCTGATCAGAAATTGAAACTGGTAAGATCAAGCACTTAAAATATCATTGGAAACTTTGAGACATCAGTTAAATTTCTAAAAGCTCTCAAATATGGAGTGTTTATAGTCAAATTGAGCATCTCAATGAGCCGGTTCCAACAAGACAAAGATCTTACAATTCTGACTTCATTTGAGCATTCAAATACACAAAATACATCATATGATCAAGGGAATCATCATGAGCCATCCGATGGAGATGAGTGGTTCAGATTTTGCATGTATTTACAGAGACGCCACTCCTCCAATCTATAAATAGTCTTTCATTCCTCATATGAGGGGTGGCCAAGCAAGAGAGAGGAGAGAGCTCTAAAGCTTGAAAAATCCTCCAAGCACAATCGTACCACTGACTTGCCACCGCGCCGCCACCGCCGCTCGCCGCTAATCTTTGCCGCATATTCGTCACCATCATGATGACCTTCATCGCTCCTCGCTATTCATCATCATCTCTACCACCAAGAATCGTTACAACTGAATGACGTTGTTCCTTTCTCATATACAATTCTGTAATCCCATTATCGGGAAGATTTTGTACTCTGAAATAGATACATAGTTGATGATTTTACTGGGCTAGGCCCCGTGGGTTTTCCCTCTTTTCGAGGTTTTTCACGTTAAAATTTTGGAGTTTTCTTGTTCACTCTTTAAATACGTGCGCGGATTTCATAACAAGGCTAAGGCGAACTTTCACTCTACCACAACTGGTTTTCTAGCACGCAACAGTTTGACGCCGTCTGTGGGAAACTGATTCCCATTATTTCATCTTGTATGACGACCAAGTTTTCCAACAAGATCAAAATCACCATCGAGGTGGAGCATTTCAAGCTTTTAAGGAGCGCAAGTGAAGAATGAAGATTCATCAAACTTTGTTCCTTCAAATTTTGTCAAAAACTGGGGGCAACTCTTAATCTCAGAAGATCGCCCATGTTAATATGTTAAGCATCTAATCAATTATCATCCCAAGAAATAAGTCAAAGTTGGAGGATATTTCAACATTGAGAAGAGATATAGCTTTGCAAATTATGATTTTCCAATCATACTCATGGAAAAACAAGGTTAAGGAGCAACTTTGGCTACAACCACAAACGATGTTTTAATTGACCTCTTCTTTACGTTAACATCATCGTAACACTCGACAAACTACCTAGATAGGTCAAAATATCCTTGGTGGACTTCCACGACCTCTTCCATAGTTAACGCCATCGCAACACCCCGACAAACAACCTCGGATAGGTCAAAATCCTCACGGATTCAATTCGACCTCTTCCATGGTTAACGCCATCGGGTAACACTCTGACAAACAACCTCAGATGGGTCAAAATCCTCAGCGGATTCAATTCGACCTCTTCCATACAGGTTAACGTCATCGGGTAACATCCTAACAAACAACCTCAGATAGGTCAAAAATCCTCAGTGGATTCAATTTAACCTCTTCCACATAGGTTAACTTCATCAAGCAAAGACTTTGACAAACAACCTAGGATAGGTCAAAAGGTCCTTGGTGGACTTCCCACGATCTCTTCCAGTGTTAACGGTAACACGACAAACAACCTCAGATGGGTCAAAATCCTCAGCGTATTCAATTGAACCTCTTTCACACAGGTTAATATCATTTGGTAACATTATGATAAACAACCTCGGATGGGTTAAAATTCTCAGCGGATTCAATTCAACCTCTTCCATATAGGTTAACTTCATCGTAACACTCGAAATAACTCCTGATCAAAATTCTCGGATTCAATTCAACCTCTTCTATAGTTAACGCCATCGAAGTCATATCGCGATAAACAACCTAGATAGGTAAAAGATCCTTGTGGACTTCCCATCGCCCACAAAGGTCGCTATCGAGTAACACTCTGACAAACAACCTCAAATGGGTCAAAATTCTCAGTGAATTCAATTGAGCCTCTCCACACAGGTTAATGTCATCGGGTTAACGTCATTGAGTCACACTCTAATAAACAACCTCTGATAGGTCAAAAATCATCACCATCGCCGGAATTTACCATTATCTCGCTGACTACTGACACCAGCCATAATTATCGCTGACCATCATTGCTGGCTGTTGCCGGACCAGTTTGCGATAACCACTATCGCCGGCTACCGCTGCAATTATCGCTGACTATTGTCGCTGACACTGGTTACGGCTGCCGGCTATACTGTTGCCGCTACCGATTAATTATCGCTGAAATCTCGCTGGTACCACTATTATCGTTATCTCGCGCTGATTACTGACGCTGGCCGCCACTGCTGACATTTATCGCCATTGTGCCGCTGTTACCCTCTCAGCTAACCACTGGTTGCCAATCGACAATTATCGCCGGCATCTTCGCAAGCACATTATCTGGCTATCCTTGCTGATTACTAATGCTGCGCTACCGCTGATTATCGTGCGTTATCAGACCACTGCTGGCCGACCATCTGCTGGTTACCACTGCTGCGCTATAATTCTAATTGACACTACCACATCATCGCCATCTTCTCCATTACTTTGTCCACTGACATCTCGCTTATTAACGCCGGCCGCATCATTGCTATCGCGTGCTGGCCGGCTGATTATCCTTCTGGTCACCATTATCGTTGGTCATCTCGCATTACTGGCCGCATTGTCGATGCATGCAGCTGCCGCTGACCACCTCGCGTTGCTAACCACTGTTGCCGGTTACCGCGCTGAACTATCACTGCTAATTCGGCTCACCACCATCGGCTATCCACGCTGAATTATCGCCGGCAATCTCCGGTTACCACCATCATCGGCTATCTCCCGATTATTAACATCGGCCTCACCGCCGTTATCAGCCGCTGACATCATCGCCGATAATCGCCTCAACCCGGCTGGTCCGAAAGCTGACGCTTCTTCGAGGGAAAATCGAGCTCACCAGATGAACTACGGGCCTTGATCTCCAAACCCGGCCGGTCCGACAAGAGTAGCTGACGCCTCTTCGAAAAACTCTCACCAGATGAACTACGGACCTTGATCGCCCAACCCGGCCGGTCCGACAAGGGCGCTGACGCTCTTTCGAGGGAAAATCGAGTTCGCCAGATAAACCACGGCTTTGATCGCCTCCAAACGACCCTCTCTCAAGAATAAGAGAATGTGTTTTCTCTCTTGGCCCTAGGGGATTTTCATATACCCCTATAGAGGCAAAAAGGTCAAAAATCCAAGAAAACGGCTTAAAATCGCTCAAAATCACGAAAAACCGCAGAAAATGGACAAAAACGGACGAAAATACCCTCATCTAGGCATTACGCCACTGATAACACCGCCGGCCATGCCCGACCACAGGTATCGCTGCCTTCATGGCCATGGGCGCGGACGCCATAGCTTTCATTGATGGGTCCAGAATCTCAAATCTCGCACTCAAGATATATCTACACACATCCGCAACCCTGCATCTACTTTTGTAGTCATAATCTTATGCTCCCATGAAGATCTGTTCTCTCAAAATATATGGTTAACGGATCTATAAATTTCATTGAAGAATTTGCGATTTTCAAGTATTCGACATATATATTTTTGGATGATTGAGATAATATCATCCAAAAATAGGGGACAACTGATATGACCAAAAAATTCCTCTAAGTACGAATCTTGATGCCGAAAGCAAGTCGATGTAAATTGAAAGGTCGAGATCAAGCACTTAAAATATCATTAGAAACTTTGGGACATCGTTAAATTTTTAAAAGCTCTCAAATATAGAGTGTTTATAGTCAAATCGAAGGCCTCGACGGTTCCAACAAGCCAAAGATCTTATAATTCGACTTCATTTGAGCATTCAAATACACAAAATACATCATATTATCAAGTGAATCATCATCGTCCGTCAGATGAGTGGTTCGATTTTGCATGTATTTATAGAGACGCCACTCCTCCACCTATAAATATCCCATCATTTCTCATAGGGGAGGCCGCTAGAGAGAGAGAGCTCTAAAGCTTAAAATCCTCCAAGCACAATCGTTACCACCACTGACGGTTGTCAACCACCGCGCCGGCCGCCACGCCGCCGCTGATCTTTGCCGTCGCATCTTCGTTGGTCACCATCATGACGACTTTCATCGCCGTCTGGTCGTCACCATCATCTCGCTACCACTAAGAATCGTTACAACCAACGCGTGACTATATAAGCATATAGCTGTTGTTCCTTTCTCATATACAATTATGTAATCCCATTATCGGGAAGATTTTGTACTCTGAAATAGATACATAGTGGATGATTTTTACTAGGCTAGGCCATGTGGTTTTTCCCACTTTTCGAGATTTTTCACGTTAAAATTCTGGAGTTTTCTTGTTCACTCTTTAAATACTTGTGTGTGTGTTGGATTTCATAACAAGGCTAAGACGTAAACTTTCACTCTACCACAACTGATTTTCTAGCACACAACAATACTAATGAATTTTCATTAGAAAGAAGAGCTATAAATATAAATATAAGGAAGATTTATATGTTTACCACACAATTCTTATGTATTTATATATCTAACACCTAAAATTATATATTTATTTATGTAACACTTTCCTATACTTAAAAAAGTACATTTCACTTTTAAAAAGTGAGTGATTATGATATTTTTGATATGATATTGAGGATTTGAGTGTCATATATATATAAATTGAAGTTTAAGTATTGAATATGTAAATACATAAGAATTGTATGGTATGCATGTAAATCCCCACAAATATAACCAAGAATACTATTGGATTTTTATAAGGTTTGACATACAATTAAAATATGTTCCCAACATATTCAAACATGTTTAACAACCTTCAAAAAAAAGTTAAATTAAATTGGAACAAGGTTTGAATAATAATCAAATAGAATTTAAAGTTCATAAAATTTACTTATTGATTTAATCTTGTTCATACCTATATTTTCAATCTAATGTTTATTTTATATTAAGTTTTTATTACTATGAGCTAAATTCCTTTACTCAAACTCAATGTAAAGCATATAAATTATTGCACTTTCATTTAGATAATTGATTATAACATTCTGCAAACATTAAAGAAATTATCCATGGCTGTTGAAGTTGGGATTAAACTACTTCGTTTGATTCAACATCACTATCTCATATTTCTTATTCTATTATAAGAAGATATCTCAAATAAAAGAATGATGAACTTAGCAATGGAAAATGATGAAACTTTTTGTGAATAGAATTCTAAGAATTGGAGAATCTAAAAGTTCTGATTACATTTGAAACTTCAACATGGCATCTTTAGGATTTTACTTGTATATATTTGTCCTTATTCATTTCTCTATAACTATAAGGAGAAACACATTTAACAACCTTTCAATAACATGTATTTGACATCCCTTACCATTGATCAATGTTGACCTCCTCTTTCACTCTTATATCATCACATATTTTTTGACTTATGCCAATTTCCTTTTTTTTGGGAGTTGATCTTTATGGACGATCTAAATTAGTAAGTTAGTGTGGTGTGCTCGGATTCGACCTAGTTGGGAAGAGGAAAGAGCCTCTGGCATCTGAATAGCAAGTTCAGCACATTTTACCAATTTCCTTTATCACCTATTTATTGTATCCCAATTTTGACTTATGATGATGTCATTTGTCACGTGTTCAAGGTAGATGGATGTTGACATTCATTGTTGACACTTATCATCCTTTGATAAGTTTTTTAACATTCTACATTTCTCGTGGAAGAGACAAAACTAATAGTTCACGCATTATAATTTCGGCCTATCCGACAATAGAATGGTTCATCCTTATAATCTTTAACTTGTACTATATAATTGTTCCAACAAGATTAGGTCTTATGAATATTTTATTTTTCATTTCAAGATTTTGATAAAAAATGTGTCTTTTATGTGCCACAATCATCTTATATATGCATGTATGTGAAACTTTTATGTAATATCAAGAAGATAAGTTCTCAATCTATTATGAAAAATATTCTAGTATTCAATAATCTTAAAATTAAATTGTATTATGTTATATTTTTATCATAAAATTTTATTATAATAATCAATTTAATATTTAAATACAGAAAAAAACATTATGAGTTCTAGATCATTTTTTACAAAGCCAGCTTGAAGGCGCAAACGATGACAAAGAACAAAAAAATAAAGGATAATATGACAACTCTTCAATATTTATAATTTAGTTTAAGGGATAACAAATTGAAGTCCCTTAAAATGATATAATACACTACGGGTTAAATAGAAAATAAGAAATAATCACAATTTTAAATTAAAATTTATGCATTTTTCAAATGTTGGAGTTGTTTGATTTAATGTAAATGAAGTGCATTTAATTGCTTTCATGCGTTTATAATCATGCTTTTCAAATGAATTGAATGGAATAAAGAAAGGTAATGGTGAAAAATAAATGATAGGCAATATTGAAAGGAAGAGTGCATGACAACTATAAAGAGCTGCAATGACAAGCGATGGTGCAACTATGACAACTATAAAGAGTCGCGATGAAGCGTGACGGAACCCCTGACCGAAAATCCTCTCGCGGAGGTGCCTATACCTAAGAAAAGTAAGTAGGGACCCGACACGTGAGTGATGAATGTGGCTAGCTCTCGTGAGATTATTAACGACATCCCCACCCACAAGATGGGTGGGGTGTTGGGTGGATACCCATTGCAAAAAAACTATTACATGAAATAGTGGCGTGTGACAAAGGATAAAGGTAATCGGATTACTTGCCCTCACACCATGGGTTTTTCTCATTAACTAAAAAATTAATGATATAATATAAGACAATACTTGAGTGATTCAATTAAAAAAATCCACCAAGCAAGTAATCCATAATTAGACACCTAATCTACAAAAATATTTACATCTCTTATTTTAATTTCCCAAAGTTTATAGTTTTATTTAACACAATGATGACCATGATGTACTTCTGATTAATATATCTCATAAAGAGATATTGATTTTTCAAGAAGCATTAATTTGCTCACAAAAGCTAATCATGTTATAATGTCATGACTTCTATAAATATATCAACAATTTTAAAATTTATAGAAAAAAAAAAGAAATAATATGATTGTCAAAAAAATTTAAATTGAGTGGCAATCCACTTCAACATATTTATACGCTCATAATAAAAACTATTGAAGTAATATGATTGATAATAATAGTATTCACATTATTCTAAAAACACACATTTTAATAGTAGTCCATGAAAGCATATAATAGTAGTCCATGAAAGCATATAATTTATGAACAAGCAAAAAAAATTATAGAGTTAACAATATCATCAACATAAATCAAAAGAATAGTAATACCATTTGATGTCTTGCAATGAAATATGATGAGCTATATTAGCTATATTTAAAAGGGAAATGAATTAAGTCCTCTAAAATTTATTAAGCCATGCATGGAGCATGTTACAATCCCCATATAGAGTGCTTAGTTTGCATACATTCTAAAAGAGGATGCATAATTGCAATCATGTAAATATCCTCCTTGAGCTATCTATGAATAAAAGGTATTTTAGAATCCATTTAGCATATTGACCATCCATGTGAAGCTATAAATAAAATGACCATTTGTATTATAGCTATCTTCGCGTTAGGAACAAAAAACTTCATGGACAATCTTATGTTCTCATTTCTTGACAACAACAATTAAACACACTTTATAGCGATCTAAAGTATCATCAAAGTGAAAACTTGATTGGGTAAGCTTATTTTTTTGCTAATAGCTTTAACATTTGAATGGCAATAAATAATGTCCCACATATAGTTGTCCTTATGAGCTCAAAATTTGTTCGATTATTGTAAGATTTCAACAATCATCTTTTTTAGCTTCTAAATAACACAAAAAATAGGTTTTGAAGTAATTGAACTTTATACCAATTTAGGGAATGCGAGATTTTGAAGGATCATATAGGAATAATGATAAAATTTTAACTAATAATCTTAGGTGGTGGGTTAACTTACATGAGCTAAGATGGAGGGTTTTATTTAAAGTTGTAAATTTTCTTTTATAGATACCTCAAGTTTGAATCATTCATGACTAAATTTTAATCAATCAAAAATATGAAGAACATATATGCCTAACACATAATTAGCATAAGCAAGGAAGAAATTTTGATAGCCAAATAAGATAGTGTGAGAAGATATGCAAATACTTTTGAAACATGGATCACAACAACATACTCTTTGTGAGAAGCATTATGGTCCATAAATGTACATTTAACAAATTGATAATCCATTGTTATGCTTAATGTTTCGAGTACCCATTTAGGCAAAATGGAATAATCTACCATGAAGTTTAAACACATCCAACAAGTGGAAATTTTCATATTTAACACTATTTTAGTTAAGGTGTATAAAGGCATAATTGCTAAAAATATATATTAAATTTTAAGTTATATACATTCACCCATATAAATGGATCTTAACACTTTATGTTTGCATAACAATTTAGTTATAACTTAAACCATGATGTCCTTAAGTAATGCTTATTGAGCAATTTGTTTAGATAAAATTTTTGAAAAGTCTCATTTCATAAGATATAATTCAAAAACTAAAGAGATCCTTTATGAAATGTTGATTAATAAAGGATGTTGGGATGAGATTAAAAAAATTGTTGACTAGTAAGAGATGGGCAAAAACTATTTTTCGTTTATGTACTAAAAATAATTATATATTCAAAGTTGTTGAGATGAGATCTGCTCCAATATTCTGATCAATATTAGAGCCAAAATCCTACCACTTACGCCACGTGATGAGATGTTCACATTAAGTCGTTGGAACAAATTGGTTGTAAAAATGAAGTTATCGGGTGTTCAAGATGAAGATAAAGACATGAGTATTGAAAATGAATCAAAGCTAAAGAGCTAAAATCCCCATAATTGAAGCCTTCATTTAGATAAGATGGAGGCAAAGATTAAATCAGGACTTTGATGCCAAGTCTAGGGGTGTGCATTCGGTCGGATTGGACGGATCGGTTTTTTAATTTGCTAATCCGTTCGGTTTGAAATTCATAATCCGAAAATCCAATCCGTATAAGATTTAATATAATCCAACCAATCCAATCCAAAAAAAGTTCGGATTTTCGGTTTTTTAAAATCGAAAATAATTAAAATAAAACAAATATTATTTAATTAAAATGATATATTTAATATTTCAATTCGTTTTATCTTTTATGAATATGATATATATTTTTTGAAATAGAAATACTATATTTTTTAAAAAAGGGTTTATTTTTTTGAATTATGATTTGAAAGACTGTCACTTTGTATTTAATAAAAAATAAATATTAAATTTATTACTTAAAACTTAAAAGGCACTAATTAATTTAACTCACATAACACCTGTAATGTAATAAAATATATTTCTTAAAAAAACTGCTTCTTCAAATATCTTTTCTTTCACACTATTTTTAATAAAATAACACAATTTTCAATAAACCAATAAAATTTATATGCTAAAAAAAGAAAATTTTCAATTGCAATATTAGTATATTACAAACATTCATAAACATTCCACATTTAAAAGAATTATAATTACATATCACAATAAACATTCATAAACATAAAACATTCATAAACATTTCTAATTTCTCTAATAGACTAATTCTCTTTCACATTTACAAAAGGAAGCATGATCAAGATTGCCCATTTGCCCGCATTCGATGAAAGAGTTTGTTTGCAAGGAATAGCAGTGATGGAAATCACTAGCATTGGCATTCTCATGAACCTGAAATATCACAAGATATCAATTGAATTCAGATTGTATTCTCCAATATATTCATAAAACAATGCACGCACAGTAAGGATCATATTTGTGATTTATTAGCATCTGAATGTTAACTTATGAGATCACAACAAGTAACCTATAATATTGACCAATCTTTCTTGATATCATACCATTAAAATCGAGATAGAACTTTGGTGAAAAGCACCACATTTGTGAGACATCTTCCAACAAAAAAATCAAAAGCACTAGAGTAAGTCCACAAACAAAAGTCAAAAGTGAATATCTTCTAAAAAAAAAAAAAAAAAAGAAAGAAGCGAAATTAAAACTTTAAAGACATGATACCAAAGCATCGGTTTGGCTCTCTTCAATTTTAGAGATATCGGTAAAAAAACTTATATCCAAAGGAGGAATTATTGAGCAAATAGTAAATTAGTGGTTTGAGAGCTATACTTGGATGGATTTAAGCATGAAACACATCATAATCATGTAAAGGAATGGCAGATTCATTCATACCATTATCATCTACCGTGACCGTGGAAGATTCTTGCATATAAGTTTTAGGGTACCTTGTTGTACTTCTCACAAATGAAATAGTTTTAATCATTTAGACATTTATAAAATTCAAAAGAAAATAAAAGCTCGTGCTCAAAAAATTACTAAGAGAAAGAATATGTGAGCATCCAAACTCAGATTAGGGTTACAATCACATACAATGCTACCTAGTAAATGAAATATAACATCAAAGCCATCATTAAATCGCCAAAACATTCCCAAATCAACAAATCCTCCTTTGGAATGGATTAAAAGCGTTAAAAAATCTCCATTCACTTTCAGATTAAAGAGAGGAAACAGCCAAACAGGAAAGTATAATCTATAGGAATTAGGAAAACTAACACCTAACAAAGAATCCAAAGATGTAAAATAACCATCAAAGGCATCCAACATAACCAACAACAAAGCTTGCTTAAACCCAATAGAGAGAGCCACAACCAGCCGAAACCATCAAAGGTTTGAGTGTAACTAATTTTAAATTGTTCCAGCAACTAAACAAATTTATCAAATGTAACCATGCAAAGTCACAACACCCAAAAGCCAACACCCAACAGCTAACACCCAACAACCAACGGCCCAACAGGGCCAACACCCATCAACTGATCAAAGAGAGGAAACAGCCAAACAGGAAAGCATAATCTATATGAATTAGGAAAACAGCCAACACCTAACAGCCCCAGCATGCAAAATAACCATCAAAGGCTTAAGAGGGCATCCAGCCAGCCAACAACCAACAAAGCTTGCTTAAACCCAATAGAGAGAGCCACAACCAGTCGAAACCATCAAAGGTTTGAGTGTAACTAATTTTAAATTGTTCCAGCAACTAAACCAATTTATCAAAAGCTATAGGAATTAGGAAAACAGCCAACGGCCCAACACCCAACAGCCAACATGTAGAATTAGTTGATGGGGACTGCCTAATGTACCTCTTTAAAAAATAGCAAGAGTGAAGTCCAGAGATGTTACAATAAAGACAAACAAATAAAACCGAAGGCAAAAATAGCCAACAACCACAAAGACAACTTGGACAAAGGACCCAAAATGGGTTCAAAAGATAATCATTTCAACTCCTAAACAATTCCAACTCAACTGCAACTATCCAAGTCTCCAAACTTCCAAAGCCACAAACAAGACAGACACTAAACAAGTAAAAGAATCCATGAGTATCGAGACAAAACACATTGCTTTGAATTTGAGAAGAAGAGAGAACCAGTAGCGCCTTGGCGCTAAACGAAGAGGCGAGATTCAAGAAGGGAGAAGTCGAGAAGAGAGCAGAAAACAGATGAACAGAACGCAAAAATCCACAGTTGATAGCCCTATAACGAATACTCGGCGAGCCTTACGAACAAAGGTCGAAGGCGACGTCAAGAGAATTAGAGAAGTAGCTGAGATAAGACCACGGCCGACCATCGCGGAAGGGGAATGCGGAATGCCTAATAATAGGGATTGGAGATTGCCATTTGCCGATTGAATTGAATGGGGATTGCCCTTTCGCAGGTTAGACTATTGGGATGACGAGCCGACCAGCACGAGCCACGAAAGTGACGAGCGACTATCCGAAGTTCCGCAGTTCGCCGCTCGGATCCGATTTTTGGTTTTAATATTACAAAATTTTAAATCCAATCCATAATCCAAAACCGAAATTAGCTAAAATTAAATCCATAATCCAAAATAAAAAATAAAAACCGATCCAATTAAAAAAAATTCGGTTCGGTTTAAATGGATTTTCGGTTTAATCCGAATTATGCACACCCCTAGCCAAGTCAATTAAACAACTTGCCTTCACATAAAACGTTCTGCTCATTATATACAAAATAATGAGATTAATACAAGGTCATACTTGAAAGATTATAACAATCAAATATGTCTAGTAAAGAATCATTATTTATATTAAAAAATATATAAATATTTACCTATCTTCTATTTCAATTATATATTTTTAACCTTAATTAGCAAAATAATAGTCATTCGACTAATATATTATGATGATAAGTGGTGGAGGGTGTCGATGGTGGTGGCTTTGGCCGAAGAGGGAAACAAGAGCTCATTGGTTATAAGTTATCATAGCATTTGAAATTTATCAATTAGAGTTAATTTCAAATTTATCAAAAATTGCTATCATGAGATACTCTAAATTCCTCCTAACAAGTCTTTGTATTCAATTCACTTCATGCTATACCCAAAAAAATAAAAAAAAATAAAAAAAATCAAAACATATTTAAGAATTTTATACTTACAACCAAATAAGTCTTTAAAATATTCACACATACACACACACACACACACATATATATATATATATATATATATATATATATATATATATATATATATATATATATATATATATATATATATATAAGAATTTTATATTTATATATAAATTCTTCTTAATTATTTATTTTAAATTAATATAATATGAGCTAATATGTTAAATTTATAGTAAACTCCTCAGAAAACATATTTAACCACAATTAAATTTCTATTAAACTCATCGCAAAACAAAATCAGTCACCGTAAAGCAAATCGAAGCATCTACGCAAATATTGTCATGTCCTCCGTGCGCAAGTGCCTCAGTTAAACCCTAACCCGAAGTCCTCTCCTTTGTTTCGATACCTCTCTCTCTCCATGGCAGGAGAGCACATCATCACCATATCCGATCTCCTCTCACTTTCTTTACCCCTCACTGGCGCCACTTCACTCTGCCTCTCCTCCAGCTCTCCTCCCCTAAAGAGACACAAAACCCAGCCTTCCCAAGTTATCGAGACTGAGAGTCTCACCAATCTTCTAATCGCCAACAAGCATTCAAACCCCGAACTCTTCTTCACTCCCTTCAAATGCCCCGTCATCCTCGTGGGCACCGTGGATCTCCCCGTTGATCCTTCTGACCACTTCCTTTCATTCTGTGACGGCTCCTCTAGCATATCCTGTGACATCCTTGATTTCGACCTCAGGGTCATCGGATGCAAAGTATACGTCCTCGCTTGGAATTTCCTTCCTTTCAAGAACCGGGGTGGTGGGCTCCTGGAAGTAATTCGGTGGAGCACTTTTTCTCCATGCGCGATTTCCAAAGACATGTTTGTTCTTTCTCTTCGGAAAGGCGCGGAGTTGTCCAGTAGAAAAGGCATTGTGGGTGTTCTGAGATCAGTCAGCCCTGTATTCACTGTTCCTTGCCGAAACACTGCGTCTGGTCTGGATTCTATTGGTTTCCTTGCAGAGGTATTCACATGCAAGTGTAGTCTGTGCTCCAAGTCATTTTCTGTGGATCGTTTTGGTTATTCTCTATGGAAGCAGGGTAGCCATTGGTTTGCGGCCTCTGAGTTTGTTTACTTTCTGAATCCTTCTTCTGGGTGGCGTCTTGCTCTTGCTAAACTTGTTGGGAAGGTTATTATTGTCTCAGGATTGAAGAAAAAAATGATCTTTGTTGGCAAGAATACGTCGTATGCCATGTACGTTCCTCCTTTGGAAACATCGGTTTCTTTAGGTCGGGTACCTTCGGGGGCTCTTCAGCTTGGAGAGGACTCTAGGACAAGAATGAACGAGGATGGGACAGTTTATAATGGAATTGTTACTGGAGTTTACATGCAAGGGATGGTTGTTGAGTTGGATGATAAGGTTTGGCTTTTGGTTACCGATCCCAACCTTGCACCGCTAGCTGCTTTAAGGGTTGGTGCTATTGTAAGTTGGAACTATTGTACTATTTATGATTTTGGAATGTCGTTGATAAGATGGGCACGTCACTTAGTGCACTTAATATTAGGTTAACTAGGTGACACTTGGGGAACTTGTTCTCTTTGATTCTAGGAATGCTATAGCTCTTTTGTTCCAGTATTCCATCTCTTTATTTATTACTCATCTCATCCAATATGGTATAAACAAGCAATACATTGTTTCATTCTTTTGTCAAACAAACAAATAACATAGTTCACCTGTTTGATGTCATTTATTTTTCTTGTTATCTGCCTATCTTGTGGATTTCTTTTGGTCCTTGATTTGGTTCATCCTGTGATGTCATTTTTTATTTGGGTATTTGTAGATTTCTATTAGAAACTTTCAGTTGGTTCGTCCTGTATTGTCTTGGATTAAAATCAATCTGCTTGTTAGTTGTTGCAGAACTAACATAGATGTCAAGGCTTTTTCACTTTCTGATACTAGGTAAAAATTGCTTTTTGACATATCTCAAGTTCATATATATGTTGCATGTAAATGCTGACATTTGAGTTTGGTGTGTTTACATGAAACAGTTGTCACTTTCGGTCTCAGAGTCAGAGCTTTCTGGGGAAGTTTATAGAGACTCTCATACCTACAGCTAGATTTTGGTAGATCTGTTTATTTTTTCATGTTTATGCTTCCTACTGTTATTATAAAATTTGATGTATTTTGATTCACACATTTCTTGTTGAATGGCAGGCTGCTACTCTTGATCTCCTGTTTCAGGAGAAAGTTTGCCAAGCTCTTATCTAACAAGGAAATTCTTGGCTCGAGAAATGTAATTTGTCTTTTGCATTGTGGTGGCCAAGAATTTTGTAGTTTTTTATATGACCTTGCAATTTACTTAGATGCTTTTTGTCATAAAAACAAACTTGATTTGCTATAATACTCCTGTTTCAGCTTGGCTGACTATCTACATTTTTAAGTTGCCTCCAGAAGGAAGGACTGGCTCAGGTCTATGCACGTGCATCTTTGCATTCACATTTCTTTCAACCAAATGTGAGTAACAGTATTTTTTGCCATCTCTATCATTGTATCTATAAACCATAATTATCTACTTTCATTCAAAAAGCTGATTCCTTAATTCACATCCAATGCATGTTATGTAACATGAGTTATTTGATTGTACATCTGTATCTCCTATGAGTTAATGCCATTGGGATGGTTTGTTTTGTGGGAGCTGTTTTTTTTACGTTATAGGTCATATATGTTTTGTTTTGAACGTCAGTCTGATTGATATCATTTTTTTTTATTGTTTTCTGGAACTTGAATGAGTGTACTTTGTGGTAATGTTGCTGTTCTGTGTCAGCATGGGATTTTTATGGAATTTTGTCAGCATGGGAAGTCTGCTGTCAAGTATGATAAAAACGAACCGCCCCTTAAGCTGGTGAGATGGCATTTATTTTTTAAATTTGGTTTTTCCATCTGGCTTGAACTTGTTTACTTAAATGGCTTTTTGAGCTTTGATTGCACAGAACGCTGATCACTTCAAGTAAATTTTGTGCCAGGTAGCACCAATATCTAACTTTATCATCAAATGTGAAATGATGTGGGCATCAGTTGTAAAGGAAATTCAGTGTCATGATGGAAAACTTACAATAGGAGACAATGTGCCCTGCGAAGGATTACCTTCCTCTCCTATGATTAGAAGAATTATATCAAGTGATATTCTTGACTGCATTTTGATGGGCAGTATCAAGGTTAGCAGAAATATGCACGTTCCCAATTGGGCATGCTCTGAAAGATATATATATATATATATATATATATATATATATATATATATATATATATATATTTCGTGGTTTCAGAATCGATTTGTTGACTTCATTGATTTCCATTACAATGACCAAAAATGCAAATCTTACTTTTTTTATCACAGTTGACACTTGATCTCTTCTATTACTTGAATATTAATTTATTTTGTTTGATGGCTTAATCAGTGTATAATCAAGCTAAGTCAATAGCCGCGAAGGTGTAGAAATGTATTGACATTTTAGATGGATTCTGGAAATATATCATCAGGTCAGACTTCATGAAATTAGTGTACCAGTTTAAATGATGGCTAAGGTGCATGAATGCATTTGGCATTATGTAGTTGTTTTGGACTCCTTAAAGTTCACAGTTGTTGAGTGAGGAAGCTCAGTTATCTTTTTTGTAGGTAGATTGAACTGTGGATAACGCATCCTTCAATAATATTTTCTTTGTGGTTGCTTGTTGTTCTCTTTGTTTATGGGTGGGTGAAATAAATAACATAGATACTTTTTTCCCTGGGTGGTATGGGGATGGGTGCATCACATAGGGATAAACCTTTGTTTTTGTGAATATTATATTTAAAAAATAAATTTTACAGGCAATGATCTAATTGTTTCAGGGACTGAGTTTCTTTACTTTGTGAATGGTTATCATTATTTCATTTGTTTTGGGTGTGGTGGACAACACTTTGCTATTTAACCATAATTATTCTGATCCTTTTTTTTTCTTCTTATTTTTACATCTAACTTAAGAACTAGCATTGCAGTGATCTAAATATTTCAGAATATCAACTTTTTTTTATGTTCAGAGCACTTCTTCAGGGAAGCTGCAGCTGGTTGATTGCACTGGAAGTGTAGATGTTGTCATACCAGATATTGTTTCCAGTTTCCATTGTCAGGGCATTCATGAGGTGATAGACTACTCACTTACTCCATGACCATCAAATTGATTGCACCTCTATTCACGTTGATATATTTTATTTTATCATTGCTTCAATACAACCTAGCTTCTGTTTATTCTTGAAATTATAATAATTGATATTTATTAGTTAGAGTTTCGAGATTTCTACTATTGTTTGTTGATTTGGTTTATTTCTATATAATTTATTTTTGTTTTTAGTCACAGTTTTTTTAGTCTAAATTGGAAAGAAATTTTTTTTATCTCCATTTGGCGTCCAGTATTAATAAATAGTTCATACTTGATTCATCATTTTGTTTAGAAAAAGGATTTGTTATAGTTGATTAATTAATACAATTTATACATAGCTTTTTTGAGTGTGTCAACAAACGTGAAAGAACAATCATTTTGGTTATATTCTATTTGACTAAAGGTGTGTTTGAAGTGGATGTAATTCTTTGAAAAAATTGTTATGGCAAATGTAAATTTTTTAAGTTATTGTGGGTGTTATTTTTTTTTCTTTTGAATTTGATAACAATTTTTCTTATGGCCATTACACTTTAGTAGATTTGCTTGTAAGAAGCTTATTCCCATCAAAAGTTTTTGAAAGCAGCAAGAAAATTATAGCCAAATAAAAAAAAGATTGCAGTCTGAAAAGCAAAAACCAAAAAGTTGCCCCAAATGTGCTCTAAGAAACTCCTACCAAGCATCTATATGTTTTGAGCTAGTAATCACATTATAGCATCATGTGCATCCTTTATTATTAGATGATGCAGCCTTATTAGGTCATGTACTTGTATACGTACATTCTCCTCTTGAAAAGAAAACATTTTTCTTGTACTAATACTATTACTGGCTTGAAACCACCCTTGTGCCGACTAAAAAGGAGGTTGTTTTTAGCTTTGGCTAGTCCCGTACACACATCCAAGATGGTTAGAGACTATATCCCAGGGGAGATTTCCTTGACAGAGCACTTCTATGCTCAATCCTCAAATCTGGTGCGATGTACAAAATGTTAGTAAAAATTCCATAGTGCTAAGTTTGATAGAACAGCACTTTGACTGGTTGAGACCTATTTAGAGCTGAAGACTAGGATATTTAGTTATTCAATTAACTTTGTCAGAGAAGTTTGAGGGCCACGCTACATCTATTTTGATAATTGTGCGTTTTAGGTTAATGATTGATTTGGCCCTAGCCTGATGAAAGCTGGATATTTTCAATACTTACATTGAGACTTCATAATCTTGACGATGAAGTTCAGACATTTTGATCTTGCCAATGAAGATCATGCACATGACCTGTGCTCATGGAGATCACACATCGTCATTCATTCTGTTGTTGTTTGAAGTTGGACCTTTCTATCTAGGTTTATTTCATATATGAGGTTCTGCATCTTTGTTGATGGAGTTTGGTTATCAGAGGAGGGGTGTTTTGTTGTATTGGTATGTGAGTAGAAGGTAGCTTCTGTTTCAGGTACGTGGTTTGGCTTTTTTACCTTTACTTAAACTGCTAGGAAGAAACATAGCTCATCTTAGAGCTGTTGTTATCCAAAGAACAGTTGCAAAAAATATAGGGAAGTTGTTGAAATTTTACTATTTTTTTTATGCATAATAAGAAAGTGCTGAAGAAAGATGTGGTTATTGTTTTTTTATGTATTAGTATTTATGGTTAATCTATGTTCCAAGGACCTTATATTGTCCTTTCCTGTCATCTCTACTCTGGTCCGCTCCCTTTCTCTCCTATCCAAGATACATATTCATTGAAGAGATCTTCTAATTTACAGTTGACTTGCAACAGTTTCAAAGTCCCATTATTATTGGGCTGCTTTTATAGATGGACCTGTCAATCTGTTGTTTCTTTTTTCCTTTTTTTTCAAATGTGTATTCCTGGTTTAAATTTAGGGGGATTTACATGCATAGCACTTTAAACACATGTATTTACATATCTTACATCTAAAATTTTATATATACAAATATAGCACCAAAAAATCTTGATAAACACAAAATTAACACCCTCCGTTACCTTATCCACTAAGAACTCTGCACACACCGCTGAAATGCTCGATTACTCTCCGCATAGAACTGCACAGGCATGCCAAGCCAGTGCTTGATTACTTCATTATGTAAACATTTCTTCCTTGGATCCAGCATCCGGAAGTAGGGTTTACCCTCTCCCTGTAATGGCCTTAATGGCTTGCTGCTCGGAGGAGGTATGTCCTCCTTGCTTGAAACTCAGCTTCCCTTTTTTATCCCTCCACAGCTCCAGCCTTCATCCACATCTCCCTTCACGGCCTTCTTCCAGCCCCATTCTAACTCCCAATCTCCATAAGCCCACCTTTATGCCAAGTTCCAGAACTCCATGCACTGCACCCACACCCACCTGGTGTTGCTGCATCTTCCCCAACGCTCTCTCAGAAATGACAGGGATCGGATGCTGATTTTAGTTTATTATGAATTTTAGGTGCTATATTTGTAAATACAAAAATTTAGGTGTGAGATATGTAAATATATGTGTTTGAAGTGCTATGCATGCAAATCTCCCTAGAGCTTAATGTGATAGTCATCTGTTCAATGCAGAGCCATTATTTTTTTTTTTTCATCCTCCTAACTTATTACTATAAAATTTCTATTATGTATCAATCATATCATTCCCTAAATGATGAACTGTTTTATTATTCAAGAAGAGATGAAGAATTGAATTGATGTAACTGCTAGGTTGATGCTAGAGAATATATGTTTAAATTTTATATTACTTTTTCAGCGCCCTTTTTGGAGAAATTTCATTGTTAATTTCTTAGATATCTTGTCAACTGTACTTGAAATGCATGTATTTATTGTTTTGTCGGTGGTAATGCCAGTTGTTTTAGTTTCTTTCATGATTGTTATTCTAGTAATACTTCCAAACACCACTAAACTCTGCCAAATATGCTTGTAGAGTGGCCATCTTATTCACATGGATGTTTTTGAAATAAGATATTCTTTAGGTTCATTATTCTACATTGATCATTTTTTTTTATCTAGTTATTTTCATTCAAAGTGATGCCGAAATATATGAAGAGTGATCTATTATATTCTATTTGTCTACTTGATTATCATAATGAATGAAGTTCATTTTTTTTCAGGTAAAAGAGTTTAAGGTTGTCCTAGAAGGCCCAGTCATGCAGGTAGCATCTTCTGAACTGCATTCTGCTGAACAACTTTCATGCAGGAGTTTTTTTGACGAGCTACCGGTGAAGAAAAAAATCAATCAACTAGTAGTTTATGTTCATTTTTATCTCGAGGACTCAACTTGTCTTAATGCACCTATCAATCTTCCTTTATGCACGGTCAATAATAACAACACTAATGCTAGTGGAATTGCGCACCTGCTTCTCGTGACCCATAAATTTCCTGCTGCAAAGACTGTATGTTACATTGTACTCCTTATGACCAATGTTTTTCTTGTTTCACCATGGCAAGTTGTATTTCTTATTTCTTTTCAAATGCTGTTACAGTATGAGGTTGAGACCGATACATTACACAGCTCTAGTTTGTTTGCTGAGGCTTTGCTTTTGCCTTATGATGCTATTTTCCGAGATGAAGATGCCCACAATCACCCATCTGCCCATCCTCTCCAGAAGCTAGGGGGAGAGCCCGCTTATGTAAGTCAAATTAATATGCCAGAGTTGAGATACTGCAGAAAACCAAAGTTCGTTGAATCAAGCGGGGATTCACTTAATTCGAAGTTTGGTTTCAAGTCAGCCGAAGGGATAACTTTTTTTCCTTGTTTGCTTACTTTCGCTAGAAGCAGTCTTCAAAAGCCCCAATATCCTGGATATTTATGCCATGAAAGAAGCTCGGTGCTGGAAAATAAGTCCGTTGGTCTCCATCCAGTTTTGTTAGAATTCTTATCTGATAGCTTCATCGAGTATCAGGTACATTAGTTTCTTCGCACTACCAGAATGGATATAGATTTTAAATCTTTTGTATTTTTCCAAACTATGAACTAGCTTATTCTGTTATAAAGATAATAAACTTGTTGTTTCCCCCAAATCTCAGTCACTGCGAGTTGGTGGGTATTACATTATGAGGTGTTCCAAAGAATGCCCTTTCTGTCTTCAAAAAGACGAGAAAAAACGGACTTCTGCCAAAGTCTTATTGAGTTCTAAAACTACTCTTTGGAAAGTTTCTTTTTCATTTGGCATGGTTCAGCATCAAGAGGAACTAAGATATCAGACTTCCAGAGACAACTTAATTAGAGATGATCAGGCATACTTGGGAAATGTCTGTCAGAATGATCTGGTGTTCCAGCAATTGTGCACTCAACTGGATAATATTTCAGATGTCCATTTGACAATCTCTCGGGACTCATTGGAGTCTTTGAGCCAAATAAATCTCTTTGAAGAGGAATTATTCGACCACTTCTCGATGCTGCAGGAAGTGCTAACTGTGACATCATTTATTCAGATTACAAAGTCTGGCATATCTAGTGCTTTGGGGCGTGCTGGTTCACATCATGGAAGCTTGTTCAATAGAAGTCTCATCTCAATTCGAGGAAATGTAGAGAACATGCATTTTTTTAGTTTCAAGTTTGGGTCTTTAATCAAAGAAACTGCTGTCTGTAGTCATAGGAGGAGGGATGACTGTATCTGTTTACACGTATATGATGATCAAAACATGGTAATTGATCTGTAGTTATCTTCTACTCCTGATCTTTTTCCTTTATCAAGTGATTCACAATTTTTTAGTTCAGATTTATATACAAGGTAAACTGCATCATTATGCTTATCCTGTTGGTCTGGGACCTGGAGTAAATGCAACATTTCACCGGGTACTTTTGAAATGGTATGCATATTGAGTTTTTTTCTGTTACGTGTACGCTGTAATTTATTAGATACATAATATTCATGTGCTTAACATGTCTTACTATGCTTATAGAATGTGATTTTTGAAAAAATGTCATGGGCTTTTTTTGTAAGATGATTGACAACCTTACGTTATTACTTTGAACTGAAGGAATAAGCTTTGTCCTGTTGTGCAATGGGAGCCTTGGTTTGGCATACAGCTTTTCTTATTAGAAGCCATTGGGGTTCCTCATCCATGGAGCTGCTCAATGAGCTGATACTGCAGGGTGTTAATTGTTTGAAGATTTAAAGTTTTTCTTTTTTTGGCATGATTTTAGGAGCAAGATTTTGGTAACTCAGAAATGGTTTTAGGCAAAGACATTATAATTATTATTGAATGATTGAAATCTTAGCTCATTCATATGGTCCTAAAGGGTTAGAGTTCTCGGTCCTTATTCCAATACTAATAGTACTAAGGTATCGGGACCTTAGCCCTTAGCATTTGTCTGAGCTTACTTGGGTTTAGAAGTGGACATGATATTCCATAATAAATGGGCTTCAAGAAAATGAGTTGATTATGGAAAAATATATATTTTTTTTACTTGAAAAAATTAATTTTTTGTTGGATAGGTATCTAGTTGGTTTGGTTTGGAACAAGTAATGTCCTTTAGGTTTCAACAAATTTGACATAGGTAGCCTGATTCTGCTGGGTTGATTTGATTTATTTAAGAGTACAGTCAGCCTGATTTGGGACCCGATCAAAACCAAAGAAATTTCATGCAGTTTGATTGATATTAGTTTGCTTTATCATGTTTGAAGTTTGTTTTATCACAATGAAATTGGGCTGTGCCATCTGCCCTATTTATTTTTAATTAGTTTTACTTGGGAGTTAATTGCATTTACTTGCTTATTTGACCTACCAGTTTTTATTTATTTCGCCTTGAACCAGTTTAAATGGTTTGTTTATCTTTTTCATTTGATTCATTCGAGACCTACTGTTTCAACTTTTGGGCAGCCAAATTGATTTCATGTATTCCGGTCAAGTAGTTCAATTTTGTTTAACCACATTCAATTTTGGGTAAATTTATAAAACAACTTGATTTTAATTCAATAACTTGTCATGGTTAGGGACACAATTTTTTGGGAAATTGTAATAAAATGGAGTTGATTTTTAACCATTTTTATGTAGTAAGGCTCTATTTGTTTGTGATTTGCTACTTTTTGAAAAAAATGTTATAGAAAGCTGTTGCCACTCAATAATTTTTTTTAATGCTCTGGGATAGTTGCTTCTGAAAGACTTTTGACATATTTACTTTTCATGCAACAGGTAAAAATAGATACCTAATAACATCTTAAAAAATTTATATCTGCCTTTCTTGCTTAAATCGATACTATTAGGTATGGCCTACTAGATTTATTTGTGCTTATAAAAATCAGTGTGGGAATATATATATATATATATATATATATATAAATTTGTATTTGACTATTTTTTAGAATGAAAAACTAGAGTTTTTTTTTATTAATTATGGGTTTCTCATTTGAGCTGAGTATGTGCTGTGCTAAATTTGTTTACTTAGGCTCACTGTGGATTAACTACATTGTGCATGATCTCTTGTACTCTTACGGTTGTTTAAAATGTTTTGTTTTGGATTCAAGTTGAATGGTTTTGGAAAATTATATATATATATATATTCTGCAATAAACTCGGACCTAAAAATGTTAATTGAACTTTAAAATATGAGATTTTCGTTATTGATCCATTGAAGAAGACTTATATCATCATTCATTGACTTCTCTATTATATATGAAAATCAAGATGTGGAGTCTGCGGTATTGATGGGTGAGTTGTCTGCGATGAGGGGTAGGACCGTAGGATGATTGGCTATTAAAAAGAATTTATATAGCTGAACCCGATGTGAAGAGTGTAAATGGCTTTAGGGGGTGAGTTTGGACGTAATTGGTCTTCCAAATAAATACATTTTTTTTAATTAATAAAGCCTAGATGCACAAACCCCTTTATAATCTAGAAGGGTTAAGCTGCATGCAGGCAAAAGTTCCTAATTTCAAGTCATGAAAATAACTTCTCTACAAAATACAAGGGTAAATTACTTGTATCAACCATTCTAGGCCCTATATTTATGGGAATTCCATGCATTAATTATATGCTTTATAAAGCTTTAATGTAGCTTAGGGTTGTAAATCTAGGGTTATTGTGGTTGTAGAAGAAAAGGAAGAGGATTGAGGAAATTAGAGTGATAATTGGATAAGGAGAATGAGCAAGGAATATCAAGAGGGCATGAGCAACCACAAAGGAAAATTTTTTCCATAATGTTTAGTTCAATGGATAGTAAAAACCTAGTGTCTTTTTTACAAAAAAGATTCTTGTAATCAATTATATAAATGTATCTATTCAAGATAAGCCCTAAAAATTTTTAAATTTATAAAAATTGAAGAAATACATTAAAAGTTTAAATAAATTCAAAATGATAATCAAATAGGCTATCAACAATGCACATGTCCCAATCAGATGATTGTCATCAGGTCTGTAGGCAAAAGAAGCTCCATTTGTACCCACATTAGCTTGGGCAAGAATCTTTGGTGTTACCTGAATCGTGCCAAGTCTTCTGGCACAATTTAGAATGGGTTTATGAATTGCTTTTTGTCATTATTCAGCCTTGTTATGAGGGTCATGACTTTGGGATTTTTAATTATGCTCTTATAAGTTGTTGGAAAGACATGTTAATGTGTGGCTTATTATCAAAATATTATGGATTAATTTTTATTTGAGAGACTATAGGAAATAGCAAACTTTTAAGATTTTGTGCAGGCAAGCAACATCATTCATGATGTCCATCCTCCCTATGATGCTCCTCCCTATGATGCTGTCCTGTGTGTGACTCTGCCCATGATGTTTATGATCCTCACCTCGCTTGTGATGCTATATTATTGTTTGCTTTTACACACATTGTTGCGATGACAAGAACCCTTGCAAACCATCTTAATCACTCTTGCAAACTCCCATACTTGCAACCACAAAGATACCCATTGCATTTTTGCAAATCTTCTTATGAACCACTTGCTATCACTTCTGCTAACCTATGCTCTTGCGACCTGTGATACCACTTCTCATTGTGATGACACCAGCGATGCTCCCTTGACATTTACAAAGTATGACTCCTAAATATTTTTTATTTTATGACATTTACATGGTTTTCATTTTGATTTATTTGTTTTCCTTGATTGATTAAAATCTTAATTTCTTTTATCTTTTCAATTTTAAATTTCTATGAAATCTAGCATTTTAGTTGTTAGAAATTGTTGCTATAAGTGAAATGAAAAATATAAATTTTTGTTTCAACCTAGATCTTAAGGAGTTTTTGTTATTTTTTACATGTTTAAAAGGACATTTTCAAAAACTTAAAATAAAAATTATTTTATTTTGTTTTATTTTTATTTAGGGCTGAAACAAAGCGGCTATAGTATTTGAGATTATAAATCCCGATACTTTTAAGCTTACACTTAGGGTCTATTTGGGATAGCTGCAGTTGTCTAAAAAAGCATTGGTGGAGGTGCTGCAGAAGAAGCCGTTGTTTGAAAAAGTTGTAGTGGGCATACAATTTTTTTTATTTTACAAAGTCAAGCCACGACTTTCTAGCCGTCATCACAGGTAGTTAGATCAGGTTGGAAAATGTAGCTTTCTTACTGTAGATTTCTTAAAATGCAGTTAAAATACAACTCAAACGTTGTACTCAAGGTGCGGTGTGACACCGTATTATAGCGCCACCACCGCCCCAAACGACTCCTTAATCTTGGTGCACATGTATTATTACTATTAAGAAAATTGCTAGCAAAGATGAAATTAAGCTACTTTTGTGCCTACGTTTTGATTTATATGCTTTTTGGCACAAGGGGTAATATTTAAGGCAATTATTGGTTCTTTGCCTTGTTTTCATTTGTTGAAATCCATGTAGTTTTTCTAGATTTTCTAGGCCTGCCATTTTATCTTGTGATTGCCAAAGGTATTCCTCAATCACAAGATAGTCGCCTGAAATATGGTATCTTTTTTGGAAACATCTATAGTTCTATTTGTAATTCTTTAGGTTTAGAGTACTTGGGGATATGTAGCATTTCACTTGGCGTTGTTATAGAAGAGTTCAACCTATTATTAGGCTGTTTTCTTTATTACTAGATATCTAGTGAACTTGTTCATTTCGATTGCATTTATTAATAATCTTTAATGAGGAATTTTACTATGACTATAATATGACATGAGTTCTATTTCTTGTTTATAAACAGCAATTTGCTTGCCGATGAGATTCTCTATATAGTTGTTGTGAACCAATTGTAAATCTGGACTCATTAAGAAATTTTCAGTTCAATCATTAGAGCTGAATTACAACGTAATATCCATGGGGAAGATTGCTAGCTGTAGATCTTAGCAAATTTATCTATATTTGGTTTTGTTAAAATTGTTTCTTGTAGCATAATTGATAGGCCTTGTGCTATGGCACCCGTCTATATTCTCCCAATTGTTTCATTTTAATCTATTTTATGAAATACTTATTTTTGATCTTATAATTCTTCGGCTTATATTATTAATGACATAGTTTCTGTTTTTTTTCCTTTTAGTTAAAGAAAAGATTTTAGAACTCTCTTCTAATACATTTACATCATTCCAGCTCTTCAGATGGATTCCCCAAATTGATTATCACATCTGTATCACTTGTTGTTATTAATTCTGTGAAAGAAATTGGTTTTCCAGACAGAGAAAGACTGGCCATGTTACCTCAATTTGATAGGAATAGTGAGGACAATTTAAACTCTCTTTCATTAAGTTTGATCTCAAATTTCACACAATTAATGGACATCAAGCTTACTCGGCTTCTCTGCAGGGTAATGCTATATATTTTTTCACATTATTACGATGATTTATCTTATGTTAATCTTCTTGTATGTTTGGGTTTACACAATTTTCTTGTTGTGTGACAAGGTTGTGGCAATCCATTTTGTGGTGTTGGAAAAACTTGACCTTGATTGTAGAGGAACAGGATCAAGGATGGAGATAAAGATGCCATCAATCAAGATCCCGTTAGCTGGATTTTTGTTGGGTAAGCTATTGTATTTAAGATAAATTTCTTTGCAAGGTTGGTATTGTCTCCCACCATTTAAAGAGTGTAATATGAATTCAATTTTGTTTATAGTACTCTTTCTTTAGATAATTCTTGTCATTGATGTGTGATCTCTCTTGCATCTGCTAATGTTTGAAAATAGAATCAACACCACTTGCAAATAAATAGGGCACTATTTCTACAAGCAATGACTGAATAAAATATAACATATTTAACATACATTTTAGAAGCCTTCATGTTTGTGCAAGATGGATGTTGGATGCATGTCTAAATCCCCTTAGGACAAATATGTTTTTTTCCCCATAATTAGAGTTAGATTACTAAGATAAGCCCTTAACGCAATTAGGGCATGTTAATACGGGCAGGATAAAATATGGTTGGCTTATTGTTAGTTTAAATGTTCAAGCATTTTAAAAGTTCAATTTTTAACTCAACTTGTTGTTCGTTTTAACTCCCAACATATATTCTTTTTCTACATCCGCATAATGTCAATATTTCTCTCTTATCTTTGCACTGAAGCTCATACCCTAGATATTTTGTAACTCTATTTTATCTTGGCCTCCTATTCATGACGAAGATATCCAGTATATTTACTTCTTGTTTGTGAATCCATTACTTCTCCACATAATTAACACTCCTCTCTTACGAAATCATCGAAGATTTCTTCAAAAGAGTCTTTATGATTTCACTTTGCAATTTTTTTTCTCTTCCTTTGCTTTAGGTTATCTTTATTATAAGAATATTAATAGTATATATTTTGATTCTATATTTAATATTTATAATTTATAAAAAATATATCTTGACCATAACAGATTGTTTTCTACATTTCATTATTATAGTGTTATCATATTCGTATTATATTGTGTTTGTATTTTGTGTTAGTGTTTGGGCTTCTTAAAGTACAAGTTTATTTTCTGAAGTAGTGACATTGAGATATAAGAAAAGTTAAATCATAGGAATTTAAGAGAGGAGAGAAAAAGGGTAAAAGAATAAGATTTACATCCACATGGAGTTGTTGATGTTGAATTTTCATTGCACCTAAACTTCTGAATTCTTATAGTAGGTAATTAGGAAGAAAAAATGTGGTTTGGTAAGTTTTATTAAAATCTTTGTAGTATGACATTTTTATAAAAAAAAAAAAATAGAAGCTTTCTATTGAAACTCCCTTATTGGAAAAAACCTATAAAATTTGATTTTGCAATTTCATAAAAATAAGTTTGTGTTAAATGATTGCTACAACTTATTTGATTTTGCAAAGATTCAAAAGTTATAATAATTTTTGGAAGCCTTGTTGCTTTTGAAGAATGTAATAAAAGTTCTTGAGCAAAAAAAAAAAAAAATCAAAATGAAAACAAGTGAAGAAGATTATTATGAAGGATGATTCTCTTTGACACAATGTTAATTATGCTCTTAATATCATAGAACCTTTGGTGAAGGTATTACGAATGTTTGATGGTGAGGAGATTTTAGTTATGAGATTTATTTATGATGTATAAAAAATGATCTTAGTATACTTGAATTAAATGAGAATTTGACACATAATAGGACACAATGGAGATGAAAGATTCATGTAGCCGACCCCACCTAGTGGGATTAAGGCTTGTTGTTGTTGTTGTATTTATTTATGAACCTAGAGATAAGAGGAATGAGAATAGCAAGAGGTTTAGATGGATAATAATTTACATATAAAGAAAAATGAAAAATGGGATCATCATGGACATCAATATTTGTATGTTGTTGTATATTATTTCAAACCTCAATTCTATTATAATAAGAACTTCAACGTATGTAAGGAGGTAAACACTGGTTTATATGCATGCATGTATGGATAGAGTCATAGGTTTGTTTTTAAGATTGACTATTTTAAAGGTAATGATCAATTTAAATATTTTAATTTGAAGAAAAAAATATTTGAATTTGGAGAAGCCCAAGCATGTTACAAGACATGCTTTTCAATATTTAAAAAGGCAAAAATGAAAATTGAGGCATTTTGTCATAGCAAGTTGAGATGTAAGCCTCAAAGCAGGAAATAAAAAATTTATAAAATTATAAATAATTTAGAAATGTGGCAAACTATCGACATATTCACCTATTTTATTATATGAAGGCACAGATTATAAATTATAATATCAAATATTATTATAGAACAAAAAATTGAAATGAGATTGAACATAATCTCACTTAAAATTTAAATGCACCATGAACATCAAGATCTATAGCAACTTTACCATTATTTTTATCATTTTTAAAAAATGTAATAACTTAGTCATCTGCAAATTACGTCTCATCTTCTTGAGAATCTTTTTAAATTTCTACAACTTTATTCTTACTCTATACAAAAGTTAACAATAATTCATTATATTTTTAAATAAAACAATGAAGTAATAACACAACTACTCAAATCATTATATTTTGGATTTTTTTAAACTCCAACTTCACTTTGCTTCTTTCTTTTATTGATTGTGAAGTAAATTCCACTTCAAATTTAGTAGCTATTTCAATATTAGCATTGTTATCTTTATTCTCATCATCATTGAATGTCATTTCTTCATTTTTAGCTTCAAGTTTGTCGTTATATTTGAGGGTTATCCATTTATCATTAGATGAAATGTGAACAATCAATGGATCTATTCTCTCATCATTATTTCTTTACCTCTATAGCTTCAGATGTCTATCTTTTAATTTTTTATTGAATATAAAATAAACTAATTTATTCATTCGTCAATCGATTTCATATTTTTGTGCACTTAATTGAATGTGCTCCAATTATGCTCACATGAAGAGGCTGAGCAAGATTGAGAACCTTCACTACAAATGTTCTAAGCTTAGGAATATCATCTCAGAATTATGCCCATCAGCATCGTTCTAAAAAAATATGAAAAATGAAGAAGTTTGAAAGTTTAACATAAACATTTAAATTGAAATTTATAAAAAATGTAAATTTATCAAGAGAGTCTATTTTGTAGCATACCCGAGTTGATGTAAATCCAAATATTTTCTTATTCAAATGAAAATTTTGAAGTTGTTCATTAGCTTTAAAATAGTTAGCTTTAGGGACAAGTTCATCCATGCATGCATATAAATTAGTCTTTATCTCCTTATCCACATAAAAATCCTTATCATAATAAAATTGAGGGTTCTAATAATATGCAATAGCATATAAATGTGGATGTAGCTGATGATCTCATTTTTCATTTATAATTTTTTATATTTTTTTATATGCAGCTCATTGTCCCCGCTAAATCTCTTCCTATGTCTTTCTGTCTTATTCATAATTTCATAAATAAATCCCATACCTAGAGTCTTCTCACCATTAATTATTTGCAATACCTTTACTGAACATCCTATAATCTTTAAAGCATAATTAACACTATGCCAAAATGAATCATCTACATAATAATCTTTACTTGCTTTCCTTCCATTTTTTTTGATAAAATTTTTTTACTTCATTCTTCTAAAATAATCATGGCCTGCAATGATTATCGTAACTTTTTAAGGTGGCACTTAGGGCAGTAGTGTGGTGCATTAAGGCACCGCATTACAGGTGTCGTTAGAGAATTTGTGGTTTGGCTGCGTTTTGAAGAATCTGTGGTGGTAAAATTATCTTTTTCAATTTAACCTAGTAGAGTGCGGTGATTGCCAAAAAATTTTGGTATGATTTTTTTAAGCTAACAAATTATAATACCCATCGTAACTTTTTCTGTAGCAGCTCCAATATTGCGTTTTCATACAATTGTAGTTGCCCTAAACATACCATAAATCTTTGTAGAATCAAATAAGTTGTAGTAAATCTGCTGGCGAATAATTTTTTATTTGTGAATTTTTTCATTGAACTTAATACCTAAGAATGATTGAAAATAAATCCCCCGTTCATGATTTTTTGCATTGAATAAAGTAGATTTATACTGTGACAATTGTCCTAGCTTCTTAATCATTAATCTAAGTAGTAAGTAGCACATGGAGTCCAATAAAGATGCTTCATTTTCTCCATTAACATTCTCCCTGCAACCTTATATGCACTTGTGTTCTCCTACCTCTTCAACAACCTCATCAAACATTTTAAATAATAGCTGTGCATCTTTTTCAAATGTTGATGTATGAATAGATTTCAAAAATACTATCCCATAAGAGTTGTTGATAAGAAAGTTTATAATACTCCTTTGTCTAATATTGGACCATTCATATAAACATTATTGCAATTCTCATCTCAGCTTATATCTTCGTCACTTTGTCAATCATCATTGTTGTCTTCTCATCTAACATTCATGTGTGTAGCTCATACATGTTAGGATGTTGTAATTCTCGATTATAATTTTCAATTGAGCGAAGCATGTTGATCTATGAAGGATTCCTAATCACTTTAAATTGAATTTCATCTCATAAAATTATCTTGTTATATCCAAATATAATTTATTTCTTTGTTCTTTAGTAAAGTTAGAGGGGGAATTGTTTGAAAGTTGACATTTTTAGATTCATTCATATTAACAATAAATCTATTCATTAGCCTCCGAGTTCCTCTATCAAAAGAAAGAAAATGACTTCTACTACTGAAACTATCGTGCTGGGACCGAAGTAAGAGCTATTTTCAATAGTCTCTTCCATATTCCTTTGAGCTATTTCTTTTGAGGTGGCATACTTAAGTATTCAATACATTTTTTTTTTCTTATGGCACTTTTTCACATGCTTCACATTTACATGTGTGCAAGCCAAGTGATCTTTCAGCCTCTTAACACCCTCAATGAATTGCTTGCTATAAAATTTAAATTTCAAGTAAACATATTATGTTTTTGCCCCTTCTCCTAGCACTTTAACTTGAGTGTCATATTTTCAAGTTGGGTTTTTTCTTCTTGCATCATTATGCTCACTTCTCATTCTCACTATAAATTTTTAAGCCCAAAAATATTTAAGAAAATTGAAAATAAAACATGAATTTTAAACTTTTAAAATCATGGAGAAGAGGAAGATGGAAGAAGATGGAAGAAGATAGAGATGCATGTTGGGTTATGGCTGATGGCAAACAGGGAAGAAGCATTATTGCTTGTTGGTTTTAGTTCGTGTTGTTTGGAAGGAGTCGGAGTTGCTCAGAGACATACTTGGCTCAATCTCCGTGGGGTGGCGTCCCTGCTCAATGGTTGCCACTTGATAATGTGTTTGGGAGTGTCATAGCTACTTGTTGATGCCTTGTTGTTGCTCGGTGATGAAAAACATAGGAGTGTAGGATTGGACTTGTGAATGGGAGAGATGGATCGCTCGAATGCCCTAGTGTGCACGAAATGATGAGGGAAGTGATAAAATATTTTGATAATTTATAAAATATATTTATGTTATCATAAATTATATTATAATTATTTATTATAAAACTAAAATCTTGGTGGCACCTCAAAGTGCTTCATGATGTACTTAAAAAAGGCGCAATCCTCATTAGATCGAGTGTGGTTTAAGCCATGACATTTTCTTCAAGTTCCTCGATTCGAGAAGTGCCTTAAGGCACATACGCCTCATGGCATACCCTTAAAAAAGGTGTAAGTCTCATTGGACCGAGTGAGGCTTAAACTTTGAGATGTTCTTCAGGCGCCTTGATTCGAGGAGCGCCTTGAGGCGCATAACTTGAATGTTTTTTTAAACTAGGCGCTATTCTGATAAATTTGCATTTACCTTTAAATTTAAATTTGAAAATTAATGTTTAAACTTTCTACTGTTATATTAATCATTTCATTTTCATTATATTCTAAAACATTGTTGGGTACAATTTGGAGGTGATGTTCTTAAGTTTAAAGTATTTGTAGTAAAGTTTGTTGGTCTTATTTGTTCAGTCTCTTCATGTGAGTGTAATCGGAGCACTTTCAACCAAGTGCATATGAAGAGAAAAAATTGATTGATTACAGCATGAATGAATAAATTATGTTCAGTAAAAAATTGAAAGATAAATATCTCAAGTTGCAGAGTCAAATAAATATGATGACGAAATGAATCTATTGATTGTTGATGATTTTTTATTTGGTTATGAATGAATTGACTTTTAAAAATTGTGATGAATTTTAAGCTTATGATGAAGGTATGATCTTTAATGGTGATAAAAATAAAAATATCAATGTTAACATTGAAATAGTTATAGAATTTGAAGCAGTTTCTATTTCAGAATCAATTAAAAGAAGTAAAGTGGGGTTAGAGTTTCAAAAGAAATTCAAAAAGTTAAATACAATGAACAATCAATTAGTTGTGCTATTAATTCTTTGTTTTTTTTAAAGTATAATGAATTCATCAGTAATTGTTGTAAGGGGGTTAGGAAGAACGCTGTAGTTATTAAAGAAGATTTTAAAGAAGATGAAATAGAATCTGAGGATGATAGAGTTATTATATATTATTATTTATCTAAAAATGATGAAATTGATGATGAGGCTATTATAGATGTTGATCCTCATAGAGCATTTAAATTTTAAGTAAGGGCATATCTTCAACACCATTTCATATTTACGTTTTGTATTAATATTTGGGATTATGATTTGTGATTTATGTTTTTATGATAATGAACTAGGTGAATATATTGATCATTTGTCATATTTTTGAATTATCTATAATTTTATGAATTTTTTATTTTTTGTTTCAAGGTTTACACATTGATCCATCTTGAGCCTTACACCTCACTTTGTTATGATAAAACTCCTCAATTCTTGATTTTACTTTTGTAAACATTAATCCTCATATATAGGGTGAAAATTTGAGCCATGATCAGCCTATGCTTCTCGTGGAAGAGTTCTTCAATTGTTGAATCCAACATGTTTTGGATTTTTGTTTAGAATCTCTTTGATACAACGAAAAAAAATGTATAGTATAAAAATCATTTTTTTACATTTCATGTTGTATTTGTTGATATTTAAACACATTTATATAAAAACTGTAAATAGACTAATATATGAAGTAATTTAATTGCATTTGATTCTCTTCGTTCTTTCTTATATAAATAAATGTTGAGAGTAATATGAGCTACATCTATGGAATGAATTGATGGTGTTAGACTAAATAACAGTATGCATGATTCATAGGCATCAACAGATTTTCGGCATCACACATGAAAATTGATCCTGAGCGGAATAGTCTGTGGATTGACTGGGAGCAGGGATTGAGGACTACATTTTTGCTGAAGGCATGAATTAAGGCTATTAATCATTGCTGGGTTTTCAACTAAGGAGGCACGGTGAAAGGCCTGCAACAGCTGAAATGAAGATATATTGAATTCAAACAAATCGTGGTTTTCATTCCAAATTAGCTTAGCATAGAAATGAATAGTACTTCTAGATTTTACCTACACGAATCAAGTATGGAATCTTTTGATCATCACACTGTCCTGGTGCATCCAACATTGAATTACATAATCAAAAAATGATATGAAGATTTTTGGATATTATTGAGGGGTTTTGAACTTAGGTCCTACAGAATTGTAGTATTAATTTCATCTGAATTAACTTTTATAGCCAATCACATGAAGGTTAGTTGTCTATTTGTTTTTTATTCATTTAAAATTTTGTTCTTGTAGATGATGGGTCATCTTTATGTTGTTGTTGGGCTGATGCCAAAAGAGCAGAAGTGTTGCTTAGATTTGATGAAATTTCATACCATCCATTCCAATGTTGTGTCAGTTCTGCGAAGAAAAGTTTTACATATCATGAAACAATTGGTTATCGGTTGGACAAAATGCTAAGAAAGCATCAAAAGGTTATTGTGAAAAACTATAGAACAGTACCAGATACTTCATATTTGGATTTTATGTTTCATGTTGATTCCAGTGAAATCTTCAGCAGTGCAGAGGAGAGCCTTCTCCGATTTGTCATCAGCAATGCTTGTCAGGGGTCAACTGTTGTAAGTATTTTTCTGTCATTCCTCATTTATGCACACTTGTATGTTATAGCTAACTCTCTTCATGCACATATGATCAATAAATCTCATTGTTGCATACCTTGTATCCTGGATTCCATTGTGATTTATGTATCTATGAGTATCAGTTTGGCTGGGCTGATCCATGGGCCTGCAATGCTGTGTCCTATTAAAGCTCTGACTAGACTTTGGCAAACATGCATGCCTCGAGCTTTACTCTTTGTAGTTAAGAGCATCTACATTGTTTATCCTCCAAGCCCAAAAAATTTTGCCTTAGCCCACACGCAAGCTTATGTTGTCTGTTTGTTATGTTTCCTTATCTACCTAGAAATGTATCTGATCGTTTTCCCTTCTTTTAATCATGACATTGCCTTACATAGTCTGGTAAGATGTTTCATTTAATGCATTCACAGTCTGGTTTCAATGCTTGATATTTGATAATCAACTGATGATACCATTTTCACCTCTCTATATTTGCATGGGTTTTCTCCTGCAGAGAATCCTGAGCATGGCAATTAGCATGTCTAGTAGGAATACATTCAAATCTTTTCTGAAGCTCGTTCTCTTCTTTTTGCAGAATATTTGTGGTCATTTGATGGATTCAAAAGCTTTAGGATTTTTGGATGGAGAATGTGAGTTGCAGGATATAGTACGGACATTACCTAATATATGGGCTACGGAAATTCAGCACATAAATTTCCTTAAACAAGCTAAAAATTTACTCGATGAGCTTTCAACTGGATAATATTGATATTCTTACACTTTTCAACTTCAAACATTACCGGTGTATTTGTGCCTCAAGCTGGATTTTCCTGATGCGCTCTTCTTTTCCTGAAGAAGGGCTGGGGACCTATTCTTATGAGTACTGGGGATTCCAGATTAGTGAACTTGTTTCTAAGGAGTCCATGAGCTGACGCCAGTTGACAGCAAATCATTCATTGTTGTTTATAGGCATCAAAGATTATGGATCTTCTCTGTGAGTTTCCTTATCATTATTGTCTTTATACTTGATACGCACACCATATTCTAGGACGCTGATTAAATTGTTATTTAATTTGTCTATGGAGATACTTTTATAGCGCACCTCAGAAGAATGAATGACCATCTGACAAATTTTTGATGTTTTCAATAAGGGAATCCTATACTGCTGTGAATAATTGCATGTTTCTTTCATACATATGGATCATGTTTCACAAGGTCTGTAGTTTTCATGTACACGTACAATTATCTAGATTTCTTTAATTACTGATGGATTTCCGTTACATACTGATTACAAAATGACTGAAAATACATAAATGAAGTCTTTGGAAAAAGCATATTGTGTTAGGGGCATAATAATGTATGCAACAGATATGATGAAATGTGATGCACGAGTATTTGCCATCATAGGAATGTGGACACAGCCGGTCAGTAGGAGTGAAGGTTAAGATGAACTTTTTTATATTGATTTTTTCAGAAGAAGATAATCTTACTTGGGAGAAAATCTAGAGAGATAAATTGAGAAGAATACGTGAATAGATGCCTCGATGGGAGGGAATCAACAGTACAGAGAAATTATCTTATGACGTGGCTAAAGAAGGAGGAATTAATGCCTAGAGGATGCTAAATAAAAGTTACATATTTATTTCATCATTAGCTATCTCGATTACAACCTTTTACTGCTAGTAGTAGTAGCTATAAATTGTTGGACAATATATCCTTTGTAACAATGATAGTGACAAGCACACCCACATGCAAAAACAACTTTTTTAACCCTCGATACATTACAAAATGACAAATATGAAAAAATTAAATAAATATTGACTAACATGCTAAGAACTCAAGCTTATGCATTTAAGTAGACATCTCACAGTATGAATTCCTTTAGAGTATGAATTTATCTATCTCAAAGAGTTCAAAAAGGTGTTGGGGGATGAACTTATGGTTCTTAACTATACTGTTGAGCTACAAAATCTATACTGAAGAAGAGAGATGAATTATCATGTTTAAAAAAACACAGGAAGACTTACATCATCAACAAAATATTGATTTAAGATCATCATTAATCCTCAGTAACTATCTTAAGACTGACAAACATAGTAAATGATAAATAAGAACAACTGCAAAAATGACACATTAAATAATATTTACTAAATTAATAAACTTAATGATTCATGACTAACAATTATAAATATGTATCACACTACATTAATATGTCGTTTTTACATCTGATCAGTGAAGCATATCCATTACTTCAAGAACACAATGCTCTAATGATTTTTGTTTTTTTTTCATTACTTTTTAAATAAAGTTGGTTGGCAAGTTATTTTTAAAAAATTCAAGTCCAGGATGGGGGTGTCAAACACAAAAATTGCTGCCATAAAAAAGTTAATGATAATTTTTTTTAAACAACTCCGTTTATAAAATCCCATGCCTCTCTTGAAATGGATGTAAATTTTTTGCCATCTAAGGTGAGTAATGACGGTAATATTATGTTGTATGCGGTCCTAATGAGATGTTGAAGGAAGTGGTTCGTAATTTGGATAAGGAGATTGTTAGTGATGCTGGTGGTTTCTCACTTTTGTTTAACTGAAGGAGCACTCCTTAAATTCTTACTACAACAACTATAATTCTGGCCCCTACACGCGAGTCGTTCAACATAATTTTACTCGTCTATAATACTACATTCAATAAAATCATCATGAAAATCTTTGCCACTTGGTTTTCTAAAATATAGTACCTAGATTGATTTCACCACATTAAAGTGATTGTTCAGTGGAGGAATATCTATGGCAAACTCATGGTTTTAGTTGGACATAATACCGAGGCATATTATATGCTGTCTGATAGATACATCCTTATATATTTCATTAATGCTAATTAGCATTGTAGATAGGTTACAATAAGGTACATTTGTGACCTTGTTCTTGTTTCCCTTCCTTTTATTAGTAGTTTCTAGATAAATCTCGTATAATAAATTTCTTTTATTTTGATTTCTTGAATATAAAGCGTTGCTGAAGGCAAGTGAGGTAACTTTTAAGTATAATTTTTTCTGCTCTATGCTTTTTTTTTGTTTATTATTATCTGCGTTCCAATATTCTGCTTTGTAGTCCATATTGGAGAGTAGCAAAAACACTGCAGTAATGTATGTGATTTCTCTCATTTGAGGATAGGGTGACAGTGGGAGATGGCCGTGAGGCTAGTAGCTGAACTGCAACAGCTTGGAGAGATGGGGACGATGCAATTGAACAATTTCAACTGGAGAATTGTGTTAATAAGCCATGGTGGCGGTGAGACTTAAAAGGCTATGGAACTAGATTGACAGGAAACTAGTCAGCTGATCACGGGGGAGATTGAGATGGCCTTGGAGATGGCAGCTAGAAGCAAAATCTAGCTACAACAACACAAACAATGAGGAAGAGGAATTCTAGTACCAGAAAGTTTTGCAGCTCTGGTTTCATGTTAATCAGGGTAAGCAATCAGTGAAAGAGATTATAAAGCTCTATATTTATCATAGGCAGTGTCCATATTTCACATTTATTTAAGATTGAGCTGATAAACAATTAATGCATCACCACTCCTGCATTTCAACGTTGTCACATTGTTCATGGTGGTGCTTCTTTTGATTTAGGAGTAAAAAAAAGGGGAAAAAAAAATTTGTGCAGCTTGAATGTTTTCAGTATCTATTATTTTCTTTATTTGCGATGCAACCCCCCCGAACAAAAAAAAAAAAAATGGTTTTCGTTCTCCATTTTGCTGTGCTTGGGCTATGGCCTGTTGGTTTTCTTTCATTTTATTTTGATTTGCATTGCTCCTTGTTTTGGATGCTTAGCCTGTTCCTTTTCAACTAATTTTAAGGCAAAATTTGCTGTCTATATGATATGGGATACAATAATAGTTGCTTATGGCAATCGATGAAGTGCATACATTGCTTGAATAAATGAATTAATTTAGATTATTTTTTCTCGTGTTAAATCTCTAAAATTTTAATATTATAATCTAAGAGTATACTAAGAGAGCTTGTTGAACATTTTTTTATAGTGTTTTTGTCTATTATTTTCCATCTTGTGATGAATTTTTCAGTTATTTATTCTTCCTCGAGTAGGATTTTTAATATTTCTTCTTCAGGAGTTTTCCACAACAAAGAGGGCAGATCTTCAACTTTTCCTCCGCATTGTATTATAATCAGTTTTATTGATAATTGTCATGATTTGTTATTTTATTCTTTGTTTTCTTTTACTTAATTGTTATTGATTTATGCGTCTTGTCATTTAAATTAATTTGATATTATTTATTATTTAATGTTGCCATTTAGAGTAAGACTAATTCTAAATAATGTTTAGGGTCATTAATCTTTTAAAATATTGTGTTAATGCTAGGGCGTCCCTTAGAAGTGACATGATATATAAAAATCTGATGAAAAGTGTGTAAAAGCTTACACGCCTGCAAGTGTTAAATAAGCTAGTACTCACATTATGGACGGATGCGGGCAAAGAAATAGTTCATGAAATTAGAATTATGTTAGGAATTTGGAATATAGATATTTTTACAGGTAAATTAATGGAATTAATAGATATTATGATTCATAGGAAGATAAATATTTTATGCGTTCAAGAAATTAAATGGGTTGGAGAGAGAAAAAGTTTTATTGATATTCAAGTAGAAGTCAAATTATAAATGTGATTATAGATAAAAGTTTGAAGTATAATATTATAAATATTAATAGATGTGGTGATAGAATTATAATTTTAAAGAAATATTTATTAGAGGAGATTTAAATGGACATGTTAGTAGAGTAGTAGAAGATTTTAAAAGTATTTATGGTGGTTATGAATTTTAAGTGATTAATAAAGAATGTAGGATTATATTAGATTTTGTTTTAGTTTATGATTTTGTAATTGTTAATATTTTATTTAAAAAAAAATATAGCATATTATTATTTATAAAAATAGATCTGGTAAAATTTAGATTAATTATTTTTTGATAAGAAAAATAAATTATTTAAATTATAAAAATTGTAAGATTGTTCTAAGTGAAAAATATCGATTATTAGTTTAGATTTTAAGATGAAAAATAAAATAAATTATTATTTTAGGATTAAATTGGGGTATTTAGAGAATATTAATAAAAATATTTTTAAGGGTAAGTTATAAGAGTTCAGAATTTGAGATGTTCATAAGAAAGTTAATATTATATGAGAGAAAATAATAAATGAAATTAAGCAAGTTGTAAAAAATGTGTTTAGAGAATTAAAAAGAAAATTTTTTCTTAATAAAAATAGTTGGTGAAGTCAGAATGTGCAAGAAAAGATAAAATAATAAAAAGTGTTATAAAATTTGATTTAGATATAAAAAATTAGAGAATTGAGAAAAATATAAAGTAACATATAAAGATTTTAAAAAAATAATATATGATATAAAAAATTTAATTTTTAATGATTATATAATAGATTAGATATTAAAGAAGGTGAAAGATATATGTATAAATTAATTAATTAAAGAGATAGGAGAAGTAAATATTTAATTTAAGTGAGATGTATTAAGAATAAAAATTATAAAGTATTTTTTTAAAAAAGGATATTGAAAATAAATGGATGATGTATTTTGATAAAATTTTTAATAAAGGATTTAAAAATATGATTGATTTTTACAATCTTAATATCTTAAATAAAAATAAAAAAATTTATTTTTATGTCATATTAGTAAATTTGAAATTAGAGAAATTTTAAAGAAAATGAAATGTGAAAAAATAGTACAATTTGATGATATTCTAATATAAGTGTGTAAATATTTTTAGTAGATCAAGGAATTTTTTAGCTTACAAATTTTTTTATGTTATTTTAAAGATTAAAAAAATGTTAGATGAGTGGAGAAAAAGTTTATTGGTTTTTATATTTAAGAATAAAGGTGATGTTATAAGAGTGCAAATTATAGAAGAATTAAGTTAATGTGTCATACATTAAAATTATGGAAGAGTAATTGAGTATAGGTTATGATGTGATACAAAAAATTATCACAATCAGTTTGGTGTTATGCCATGTAAATCTATTATGGATATTATACATTTGTTAAGAGATTTGATGGAGAAGTATAGCCAAAGCAAGGAGGGTCTATATATGATATTTATTGATTTAGAGAGAGAGTTTATGATAAAATTTTAAGAGATATTTTTTGGAGAGTTCTAGAAAAAAAAAAAGAGAGTTAATATTTGTTATATTCAAGTCATTAAGGATATGTATATTAAAGCTATTACTTGTGTCCAAACACAAGGAGAATTGAAAAATATTTTTCTATTTCAGTTGGATTATATCAAGGATCAATTTTAAGCTCTTATTTTTTTGCTTTAGTTATGGGTGTTCTTATTAAGCATTACAGGAAGATGTATTTTAGTGTATGCTTTTTGCTTATGACATTCTTGTTGATAAGACTAGAAAGTGAGTCCAAGAGAAACTTGAATTATGGAGGTCAACCTTAGAGTCTAAAGGTTTTCGTTTAAGTAGATCTAAAATTGAATATATGGAGTGTAATTTTAGTTATAGAAGTTGTAATAATAGTATTGTGATATTAGGTGAACAAGTCATCAAAAAGTGTGAGCAATTCAGTATTTAAGCTCTATTATTCAAAATGATGGTGAAATAGATGGATATGTTATTAGTAGAATTCAAGTTGGATGGTTGAAGTGGAGGAATACATTTGACCTATTGTGTGATAGAAAAGTATCGCTTAAATTTAAGAAAAAATTTTATAAGATGGTGGTAAGACATGTAATGATTTATTGTTAAAATATTAGCCAATAAAAGAGAAGCATGCGATTAAATTAAGTGTTGCAGAGATGAGGAGAGACGAGGATGCTTAGGTGGATTAATGGTTTTACTCTTAGAGATAAAATGTGAAATGAGTATGTTTGAAAAAAAGTTAAGAGTAGCTCTAGTGGTAGATAAGATTAGAGAATCACCTTAAATGAATGATTTTAGTATATTTAAATTAAATAAAAATTTGACACATAACAGATACAATGGAGATAAGATTTATGTAGCCAACCTCACTTAGTAGTATAAAGGTTTATTGTTATAGATGTTTAGGGCCATTAATTGAGAGAGAATTGTTTGACCTTTTTTATTGTTAGGATGGATTAAAGGGTGTGCTAATTCATTTTAATATTTCTAATATGATTTATAGCACCTAGTAGAATTTGCATAAATGTTTTTTTTTACTAGTAATCCTTTTTTCTTATCTAAGAAAATCTACTTTTTTTTTCTCTCAATCAATTGAGCAAAAAGATTTCCTCGTTAGATTTTTTAACTAAACACAAAAAAACTTCATTATAATTTCATTTAATTTCCATGTCTTCTCATTTGGTCTTTTAAGTCAAATAAATAGCCAGCTCTTGGAAATTTTGGCCTCTCGTTGACTTCTTAAAAAAAAAAAAAAATTTTCTCTATATTTTGAGGATATAATATACTAATTTCAGGTATCAACAGGTCAGTACTTTTGAGGATTCAACAAATACATGGAGGACTCTATTAGCCGCTTTTCCCTCTTGCTTCCTCGTTTCCCAATTTAATCTACCATTCTAAGAGCACTGAATTATAAATAGGGATGGAAGATTCTCGATCATATTACTTATCAACGGGTGTTCTTTAAGAGCATGTTAGGAAAAGATATAATGGTATGCAAATCCTAGAATTGCCCACAAACTACAGTTTCTTACAATAGATATTTTAATTTTTCTACTTCAAAAAATCAGATTATAATTTTCCGACTGTACCATCAAATTAAATTATTAAAATGCAAATTTTCCACTTGATTTTCAAAATATAAATTTTCAAATGCCATTGCACCAAACGCAGTCAAAGTGTTATCACATGCTGTCTAAAATGGATTCCTAGTAGGCATTGTTTGGGTCTCCTCAAAGTGTAAGCTCAAGACCAAATTTTGAAAACAAAATAATAATAATATAAAATACAAAAAAAGAAAATACCTATTTAAAAGCTGGAGAGAGAGAGAGAGAGAGAGAGCTATCCTTAAACAAGTAGTGAAAATTAGCATGATGAGAACGAAGGACATAATCATCGAGAAGCATTGTTGTATAATAATTCTTACACTCATCTCTTCACACATTCTGAAGCCATTATTTAATCTTCGTTCTTTCTGAACCAGTTCATCTGTTCCCCATAGTAGTAAGCGCTGCCCACCATTAAAGCAACAGTTGCTCCTTGAACCAGAACACGAGCCCTCATCAGCTTTTGGCCTAGCTGAGAATTCCCCCCTTTGAAGCTTATTAAGCCTGCTGTAAGAACTCCTGCTGTGATAAGTGCGCCTGGATGACAAAATATTCATCATAAACAAATGAACAGACAGTCAACTTGATTAACTCCCTGTCTCAGCAGATATTCATCCATTAGAGTAAGAATAAAAAAAGACAAAACTAAGGGGTGTTTGTGATCTTTTTTATTTTATTTATCTTTAAAATCCCCACACAAAATGCATGAATATAAATGATTTTAACTCATGCAGCTGAAATATACATATGAGCTCTTGCAATCCTTTGCTTCACTTGGTTCTTATTTTCTTCCTTGCATGATTTTTTCCACCACCTCAAAAAATATACATAAGGCACTCTTCTTAATGTGTTCAATTCTTTACATGACTTTATTTCTGCTTACAGAGCCACTAATTTTCCAACAGTTAATATCTGCCATTGAGAACTGCAGTACAACGAAGAATGATTTCCACATGTTTAACCACTTTAATATGTGGTACATAATATATTTCAGAAGCCCTTTAACCAAAGTGAAACCTTCAGGTCAACGAAATGTAGCTAAAAAAGTAGAGAGGCGATCCTGCTTTTACGTGACTGCTCAATACTGCAATGAGAAGAGATTGATTAAAACATTGCTCTTCTTTTAAAATTCTTTACGACAATCACAAGTCAACTCGTCCAAACAGTTCTACATGAATGACTACTTACTACCTATTATTCCCAACCCTATTAACTACTGTTATGTGTCATCCTACCACAGATTATACATATACATAGTTGTCTGTAACGGTTGTGTTGTTTGATCGCTTTCTGCAAAATCACGACACTTTTTTAAAGTAATTATGTATAAATACATATGATAAATGATCTTTCATCGCAAACATTTATAGCTGTTTCACATTTCAAATTTTAGTTTTTCCAATAACTTGGTGATTGGTAGGGCTGTCAAAAAAGCTCGTTATTCACGAACAATTCTTATTCGGCTCGTTAAGTAGCTCATGTTTAGTTCATCCACAAACTCGATTTATAATACATAAAATAATTTCACAATCATAAGCATGACTTAATGATTAGAGTTTTGTCATGCAAAAAATTGGATTAGGTTCAAATCCTCCCTTATTCATAAATTTTCAAATTATTGATTCTTCAAACTATTTCGAACTTATGCGAATCATTTCGAACAATTCGAGCCGAACACGAATATTGAAATTTCGAGTCATTTTGAATATGAGTAGAACACGAACAAAATAATTTCCGAATGAGCCGAACACGAACAAAGGTTCAGCTCGCTCAAACTCGACTCATTTACACCCCTAGTGATGGGATGATCAACAGGTTGGCTAAAATGTCATTCATTCCTCTTATATATATATATATATATATATATATATATATATATATATATATATATATATATATATATATATATATGACTATATTAATCGGACTCTTGATTAAAAATAAATAAATATCAAGAGTTTCCTGCCAGAAAGATAGTCAAATTTAATTGGATATAGTTTCCTTAGGCTCGAAGTCTTCACGAAGGATATGTTCGCGCCTTATTGTGGTTTTAAATAAACCAATTTCCTCGACAAAAAGGATTCGTTCTTTCATTCTTATAATGGGATCTCAGACTGATTTCACCAAAGCTTTAGAACATAAAATTACAAGCATGTTAATTAAGTGATAAAAAATGTGAGGTAATATGTTGAAGTGCTATATAGTTTTTTGTTTGATTTGCAAGGCAGAGGTTTTGTGCCGTCATAAACTAAGCTGAAAATGGCTTTCAAAAAAATTCTAAATATAGTTTATTGTTGTTCTCTAAAGAGATTGTCCCAATCAATAATTATGCCCGAACTCTAAACACACTTGATAATTGCTAGCATTTAATCAATGTAAAATCAAAATTGATCAATGTTAATTCTAGTAGAGGAATTTGGTTTCAGTACATCTAGGTAAAAGCAAAAAGCAAGCTGGGGGAGTTTAGAAGTCAAACCGAGAGCTCATAAGGCTTGTCTGAAAATCCTGCACAGCAGTAGGATAGCATACATAAACACAAAGCACAAAACATTCTCTAACATTACTATGTATTGGTGAGGAATGAACCAGAAGTAATGTTCAAAATAAGCAGGCTTCAAATATTACTTTTTCTCTCAAGTTTCCAATTACATTCTATTTAAAATGCTTCTAATCTCTGGGTTTGAAGCTTAGCTTTTTTATAATTGTGAAGCATACACTTCATGTATCACATTAAAATTCCTTTTTCTTTTGTTATTTGTACTTCTCTGAACATGTGCTTACTTGTACAGGCATAGATCATCAATTTGTGTAGCTTATCCTGTTATAAGAAACTTAAATTTAAATAAATTTTCATTTAATTTGACAATATTGTGAATCTTATGCCATCTTTGAAACAATAATTAAATTTTTATTTCTTGTACTTCAGTTTGATTTTTGGCATGTATAGAGACTGAGGAATTTTATAGTTTCATCCAATGATTTGGTTTATTCAATTCATATCACCCTCAATTTGTGATCTTTGACATTGTAAACAAATATTTGATATTAAGATTATTCTACGTAATCAACAGAATTGATCAAACCATGTCTTTCTACTAATATCTAAAAACCATCTCTTTAAATAAGTGGTTAACTTACTTTCATTATTTTATATTGTAGTGTATAAATTTTAATCTTCTAAACTTGATAAAATTTTATAAGACTAAACAAATAAGAGTTCCAGAATGGTTTTTTATTATTATTTTTGAGTAATATATTTAAAATTAGTTTAACTTCTCCTACGAGGAGGTTGGCTTCCATTTGCTATGACTTACGGCCTTCAAATTGATGTCCAAAACCATTTATCCTCCCTACCATTGCTAAAAACTAGTGGAACGCATGATTTATTATTGTAGCATTATTTTAATTATAATCAATGCATCAAAAATTTATATGGACTCAATTGCACGAGAAGATAAACGAGATTTTCAATTGATTCTACTATTCCGATTATTTTAGGTCGCTTCCACTACTGTTACACAGCGCCTAACATGCCCAAAAAACTACAAGATTCTTAGGTAACTCAAACATTCTAGAAAGAAATCTTAAAAACACATATCACTAAAGGTAGCATCTGTGATGCAAGGTAGATTGGCGATATTTTTGGTCGATGGAGGGAAGCAGACTGAAGGAATGCATATTGAGAAAATCTCCTAAAAAAACTGCAAGAAAGACCAAACCACACTCAAGTTCTGCTTAGCAAACCAATACACACGCACAATATCTCCTAAAGTAGAAAATCCTAAAGATTGCGTAATCATGCGTTCCATTTTTCCCCGATTAAGCAAGCATTCGTCCCTAAATCTCTACAAATTCCAAAACCCTTGATCCTATGTATATCATCAAAGAAACGAACTGAAATCAAAAGCGGTTAGATGCCGAGGAAGTAAAATGAAGAAATACCAACGGGGACTAGAGGGTTCTTGATGCGCTTATTGTTGTCTGGAAGCTCCCCAAGCTTCGGCTCGGCCGCTCCCATCACTGTCATCCACTCCCACCGACGAGCATGCCTCCTCGCTATATAAAGATGTCTGCGCGCATGCAGAGCCTGGAAGGCTCTGGATTGGGCACGAAAAAAGCTATAAAAAATAGTTATTTAAATTAATGATTTTTAAAATTTTCAAGAAAATCAAAACAAAAAATAATATTATTTTATTTTAATTATTATTCTTTCATTTTTATTTATTTTTTCAAAAAATTACAACATATTGCTCAATTCTTATATATCTCTATTCTTTAAACTATTTAATCTCTCTCTCTCTCTCTCTCTCTCTCTCTACCCTATTAAAATCATTAACAATTTTATTAAGTAAAATTACTTTTTTAAATTTTTATCATGAATTTAAATATTTAAATAATAATTTAAAATTTTAAAATAGGAGTACGTAATTTTATAAATATATAAAAATTGAGTAACATCATAATATGTTTATTATGATCTTTTTATTCATATTTTTATTAATCTTTGTATAATTCTTAATAAATTAAAATCTCAATAATAGTGAATTCTGATATATATATATATATATATATATATATATATATATATATATATATATATTTAAACAGGGGAAATAAATAACAAATATATAGCCAGGATATAATCTATATTGTAAAGAGCACTTACCAGGACACGCATGGACAGTATTTGAAGACTGCTTAAATAAATTTAAATTAAATATAAAATCATCAAAATTCAATTTTAAAATTACTATCATTGAAGACAGGCTACTCCAATCTCCTATAACACCATAATTTTTATTATAGTGTTTCTTTGTAATTGATTCATCAAAATTAATCTTCATCCACTGAAAGAGAGCTCCCAAGAAATAAATACAATGAGAAGGAAAGATCTCAATAAGGCCTCTAAGAACTAGTTATTAAACAATCATAATATAAAGCGCATAACATTCAAATATCAGATGAGGCATAACAAAAGCTACTAACGTTTAAATTTTAAAGCATATTAATTAATTTATTTTTTTACCTAACCATTCTTTTATGAAACAATTAATCCCAAAGGAATTATGATATATTTTCTCTTTGCAATTCAGAGGAAATAAGACAAGTGACATTCCACTGTTTCAGAAAATCATAATATCCATTAATTCGAACAAACTAATAATCATTAGAAGATTACACCACAAATGAAATGATTACAGGTTGCAGATAGAGAAAGAAATTGATCAGAAACATGATTTCTATGTAGCTGTTACACAAATCTGAAGATTTAATCAGAAAACTATATAACTGTAGGTGAGAAGAGCTTTTCACTTGAGACACAGAAGCTTCCTCGCGCAAAATATGTTCCTGCAGTTTCAAAACAAAGTTTTTTTTTTTAAAAAAAAATCCTTTTAAGCTGCTGATGCAGGAAAATACAGGGAAAACTAAGCTTAATCATTTAAAAATATCAAAAAAATAACAAAATCCTAGAGATAAATACAAGCTAAAAGTTTGTATCGGTGAAAGACCATTAAATGGATATCGTCTCTTTATAGTTCGGAATCTTTGGAAAACCAAAGATAATGTTAATGTTTTGGGCCATGACTAACGGTTTCTTATTCTTTAATCTTCTGTACTATGATGATTTGGGCTTTGTCTGGAATGGCAGCCTTTTGTTTGTCTCTGGGAAACCCTTCATTTTGCTTAAATGAATAACAACAATAATAATAACAAGTTTTTATCTCACTCCATGGGTTCAGCCACGTGAATCATTTTTCTCCAATGTGTTCGCTTAAGTATCATATACTAATAAATTAAAGTCATTTTTTATACTTCCTAATCAAGTCTTTTTAGGTCAACCTCTACTTTTCTTAAGATAGGCCGAATCTAATACATCTCACTCCTAACTAGTCATCGGAGAGCCGCCGTTTTATGTGATCAAACATCTAAAGCAACTCTATTTAATCTTATTTGCAACTAGAGCTATTCCAACCTTATCATGTATGTATTCAATTCTCATTTTGTCTCTAAGTGTAAATATGCGTAAATGAATCCTTTGGCATAAATGAATGAAGGATTTTATTCATGCCAAAGAGAACATTTAAAATTATCAAGCTTACCTCAAAGTTGTCGGGCACTTAATGATATCTCTTCAATTGCTAGCATTGTTGGGAAAGCTATGGCTATTGATTACCTTACTGCATCTAAATCTAGAATCATATTCGTAATAGTCTGTGTTGAGATTATGCCTTCCAAATATCAAACTCCCTCTCTCTACCCATACAGTCTATCCTCTCACTGAAGCTTAATTCTCTCCTCTCTCTCTATCCAAGGGCCTTAGAAAATTGGAAACTAATCTAGAGCAAAAGAAAATCGAGAAAAATTAACTAAGCAAGTGAAACTAAAAGGAAGCCATCGTCTTCAAAATTAAATTCAAGTAAAAAGGCAATTGTAGGAATCAACACAAGAAAGAGGTGAAGATTGAGGAGCTTCAATAAATAAGACTAGAGTTTAAGACCAAATTGATTCCTCAACTATTTATGAAGGACCAATTTGGTCTCTTAACTATTTGATCAAGAACCAAGTTGGTCCTTCCGTTTAGAATTTAATGAAAAATTGTAGAGAAATAATAAATATTGAAAGGCATTTTCGAAATAATAAAAAATAAAAAGAAGTAGATAACTAATAAACCCTACCCTCTTCTGATTTTCATTCACACACCGCACTACTGAAGGACCAACTTGGTCCCTGATCGAATAATCAAGGGACCAAATTGGTTCTCCTGTTTAGTCTGGTACAAAATTGGTCTTTCATAAATAGTTGAGGGACCAATTTGATCTTTAAACCCAATAAGATTATTATTGAAGCTCTATGATTTCTAAGGTTCATTATCTTTTAGTTATTTTTTTTAGTAATTTCATTACATCTCCTTTGTGCACATCTTCCTTTCCAAATTCAGACCAATTACCACACTTTATCACATTGGTCTAACCAACGCTAGAGGGAAACCCTAATTTGATTATTCTATTGTAGAGGCCAACCATAAATCCTACACCACAATATAATACTACTCTCCTAAGTGTCTCAAGGCTAAGGAAATAGAATTGGTCCCTGAAGGATACAAGTTGTCAACAACCACAATTGAAGAGGGGAGAGGGGAGGCACTAATACTAGTCCTCTCAATCCACAATCATATTGCTATCAAAGCATAGATTCTTTAAATGTAAGTTGTGAGATTTAAAGTAATAAAATAAGAGCAGCCATTCAAGAGCCCATCGAGGCCATTGAACTCATCACTACACCAGGAGAAGCCCCATGGTTCATTTGGGAGGTTTTCTATGTAGACTTAAAACAAAGGAGCCTAATAATAAACCTTATAAAGCATATGACTCTAAAGAATTCTTGAACCTCCAAAACAAAAAAAATGTTACCCCTTCTATTTGTGATCACCATGGCAACAGGACATTGTTCTCAAAAAAATACGATGGTCTCTAAAGGATGTATCCCAAGAATGAGACAAAGAAGGAAATTGGTAAACTGGAAATCGATATAATCATCATCTCAAAAATAACTTCCGTTCAAAGTGAATGGAAGATTGGAAATTGTCATATGATGACATAATTAATATAGTAAGGTAGATAACTAGTAACATCTTTTTCAATGTATTTTTTCATTTATAATAGCAACGCACAATAGATCTCTCTTGCTCTGCTAAAAAAATGCTATCAAATGCACCAATATGATGGAATGTTGAAAACAAAATCCATGACCTATAAAAAACGATATGATAAAGATTAAAAGGATTACTAATGTCTCAATTCTGCCCATTGGCCATGAAGATGATAAGTAGATCTAATGGTAGCAAATGAGATGAAAGCACGTATAGTATATATACAAGACAATACCACAGAGTCATACAAGCAGGCCATTTCCTTAGGAATCTTCCTAGAGGAAATTCAATTTAGATTAAAAAACATAGAAAGTGAATCATAGATCCTTAACTAGTTTAGTTTCCTCAGGGCAAATGACAACTTCTCTCTGATTACAGTCCGGCCTCACATTCATAGCAAGCCATTCTTGGGTTTTTCGGCTAAAAGCCAATAGTTTTTACTTGATTTTTGCCAATAGATTTAGTTAGCAAAACAGTGCCATAATTCTGTAATTTATTGGAGCTGCTTGGAAGCGACGGCTGTGGGAAATTCAGCCTTTGAGAGATGCGGTAACAACAGATTGCCATCCTGACTTCCAGTTTGGCTTTAAGTATTCTTCAATGGCAACAGGGAAAGAAATTTCAGTGGAAAAACAGGGAACGGCAGCATACAACATGCGACAGCTGAAGCCTGCATAAAGAGTTGGAATAGCGGAGGGAGGAATGCTTTCCAATGGCACCAAAATACAGTAGCAGGAAACCAAGAGCTGGGTGGCTAGAGAAAGAATTTTAGATTTCAGATCTTTCTTCTTAATTTCATTGAAGGATTTCAAGCTTATTTATAGGAAATTACGAGGAAAACAATTCTATCCATACCCAAACAAACTAAAAAAAATAAATCCTATGATCCTATCCATTATAACAAACCTAGATAAGTTCAAACTATGTGATGATTCCTGCAGAAAAATTATCAAAAATATCAAAACACCCCAAAGTTTTAAATCTATCATTTTCTTATTGTAATCTATAATTTAATCTAATAGTGTAACCTCTAAGAGATTGATCTCCTTTCTATAAGTCTAATTGTGATCTAATCATGCCTATTGACTTTTGGAGACATCCTCTTCAACTTAATGATCTGATCTTACAAGCACCACCATTAGCACATTTTTGGAGGAATCAGATCATTAAAAATTCAACAAGATCTTTTCAAACCTTACACAACCTAAAACTCAAATGACAAGGATAACTTCATCTTATGGCCTTCTCTTGTGAGGTGGACAGTCAGATTGACCATCCCCTCAATGATCTAATCCCAACTAGATTGCAGGAAAAGTTCAAATGAAAATTACCAATAAGTATCTCGGGATTAAGCTAAAAAATAATCACAATCTAGAAGGATTAGGCTTACTACAATGACAAAAGTAGGATTCCCATTCATAATTGTAAGTCAAATGATGAGAAACCTGAAGAGGAGAAGAGAAGCAGAGAAAATTATCATACTGCTCACACCTCATGCTGAAGGGTAATGTGGACTAGAATTATTGGCTCTGAACACCTTAATTAAGGATTTGATAGAACTACAATTTAAGGTTGATAATTATGTCAGAAACACAAAGGTCCACACAATCATTGCTCAACATTTAATCAACAAGGAATTGAAATCAATATGGTGATACAGACTCAAAAATTAAAAAAAATTTATTCGATGATCGCTCAACATTTAATCAACAAGGAAATGAAATCGATTTGCTTGCACACACGCACGTACACACACTTAGAAACACAAAATTCACTAGATGATCGCTCAACATTTAAATAATAGGGAATTGGAATTGATTTGCACTCATGCACACACGGCATTGAAATCAATTTACATGCACATGCATACATCAACTAACTCGCTTGAACCCAACTCAATGACACCACTACAACTAATCATGAAGAATGATAAAAGTATTGACACTGATGGCACATGACAATGACAGAGAAAGTGGGCTTCTTCATCTCAACATTATGGTAAAAGTTTCAATTATCAAAGCAATTATTTATTTTGGATGAACCAAAAAGTAAAAACTTAATATATGTGACTGAGAGAATTATGGTTAGACCATTCAACACCACAAGTTCTCATGCTCTGAAAAGATTAAAAATGATGCAAAATTTAGAGTTACAAAATAATGTATTATGAAATTGTTATTATTGAGCAGTTTATAAAATATATAACTTGTAATGTTGTGCCTCTTAATATTTGTCGCATAATCCTAGAAAATCCCTATTAATGGGATGGAGAGGTTATACATTAAAAGAAGCAAAGCATGTGATTATAAAAGAAGGTAAGATAGATGCCTAGACAAGCCATCATAAGGAGCTAAAAAAAGCACACTAAAATCAAAAGAAGTAAGCACTTGTCAAACAAGATAAGGTAAGAAGGGCCCTTGCAAAGTGAAGTCAGCATTGGCACACATTGGATGCAAGATAGGCTTCATATCTCCAACCATTTTAAGATAAAAGTATGTTAGAAAAGAGAGACATGTCCATAAGAATTTAAACTGCTCAATAATAACAAGCTTGTGAACATAATTACACAAGAAGCCACAAAAAGGAAAAAAAATCCAACACCTACGTAGGGTCATCAAAGGCCATAAGCAAAGATGGCAACAAGGGGATTATAACCAAACTCAAAAACAAATTAAACTTTCCAACAAGCGTGGTCAACCAAGTGACATGGTAGAGAGAAAATATTATAAATCCTCCTTTAAAAGGGCCAGCGAAGGTGGTGATAGGAAAGCTTAATTGCTTTTCAAATGAGAGTCTTCATTCAAAAGGTAGTTAGTTGAATCAAAAATTCAAGAGAATAGAATTTATCATATGCTCTTATTTGAATTAAGACTAGTTTTCTTTCTTATAAACACATAGCTTGTACTAGGGTTTCAATTCATTCAATTCAAGTTTTAATCCAAGATGGAAATTATTATTCATTATATTCTCTCTGCATTTCCTCATAACATGCCAATGCTTTCTCACCCCAAAAATCCAACTGCTACCCCCCTCCTGTAGTCCGTCTCATTTACCCTCCCCATCTAAAAGTCAAATCTCCCCTATCTTTAACATCTAACTAAAAACGTTAAAAGCTGGGGATTCAATTGACGGCAAACAAGAATTAAGGAAAACATTAAAACCAAAAGAAAGAGGAAATCAAAGTCTTCAGTTAAAAGAAGAAGGCAAAGAAAAGAAGTAATCTTAAGAAAGATAAGAGGATCAACGAGCTTCAACAAAGAAGAATATGGAAGAGAAGAGTATCAACGGGCTTCGACAAAAGAAATATACTCGTGGTTTATAACTTCTAGTCAATTTACTATATTCATTTCATGGAATCTCCTTGGTGTACATCACCCTCTTGAATTCATATCAATTCCCTCACTTTATCACATTGATCTAACTCATACAAAGAAAGAAAGCTTAATTTGATTTTCATATTATCAAGGTCCACCATCAATCCTACACAAAAATAACCTTAATCCTAATCTACTATGTTTCAAGAATAATGGTTATAGAACATAAAGGATGAAGAGGAGGTACATGAGCAATCACCCTCTCAATCTCATATTAAATATAAAAAAAATGTAAGAATAGGTTATCCGACTAACAATACCCTTATATTGGTAGCATCAATTATCATAGTTTTGTAATTGAATGATTTCAATGGAATTTGGTCTACCATTTGATGTAGGATCATTATGGTTGAATAAATTTGTGTGATTGAATTCTTCTCCAAATCAATATTTGCCAAGTGCCCAAATAGTTGTTTCAATTATGTAATCATGACACAATTTCTTGCCTCATTAATTTGAAATACTCTTGTTAATTATTAAGATCCTACTCTCAATATGGGTGTCTAAGAGTTATAAAAAAGAATAATGAATAATAAAATAAAAATAAAATATTAAGATCTTTCATTATATCTATTTTCTTCTTATATATTTCATTTCTTTTATTTCTCTTTCTCCATAATCAAATCCTCTCCCATCAGTATTCAATCATCTACTCTGATTATCATTATCACTCTTTATGTCTATTTGGCATTAAAGAAAAACCTCAATTCCATTCGCTCCATTATGACTTCATTCGTGATCTTGCTAACTCCATTTCCACATTTGCTATCGTGCATCACATGTATGCACTCCTAAGATTCATGCAGCCTTTAGTGTTGTTGATTGAAACCATTCGTACATCCACCTCAACCACTACTACTCTTGCTCTATGCCTTGTAGTTGTTCATGCTAGGCTTTCTTTCACACTTGCATATTTTTTTTATATCCATCAGGGAATTCCTTGCCCCAGCTACGTCCTCCAATCAAGGTTTGTGCCTCTGCAAATATTCAAGGCCCACTCACCCACTTCCACAACGCAAAACCATCACAATCACACCCCATCTCTCATTAGCAACAATAATTAGCTTCATAACAACATCATATAAGCTCTCTTGTCTACTACAAAGAAATCACCTGATCACCTTCTTATGCAACACATTTCGAGTAACTTCAAATAAAATTCATAACTCATTGCTCCAAACATCTTTATGTCCCTTACACTACTATAATATCTTTTTGAGATCACGTGTACTAGATATGTATGATATGCTTCCTATCATGACCATTCTTTTGAACATTTATTAAGAGATTTCATAAATCTCATTCTTCTTATCATGATAATAATAATCCTTATTTTTCAAAATATTAGGTAGGCAAATTATATGGTTTATATCATGATGATTATGCATATTATCATCTTTGATATCATGATCAAGATAGATTATATCAACATAATCTTACATGCTACTATCAACAATTTCATGATTTTGATCAATCATATCATGATTGCCATGTTCACCCTCATCTCTAATAAGATACAAATCCAAATTCAAACTACTTTAATTGGTCTTCTCCTAAATCTAATCAAATTCCCAATAAACTTAAGATTAATAAAAAAATATTCAATAATAAATTAGATTTTTTGCATTGAGAAAATAAAAATGCTAAAGTTAATTTTTTATCTAATTACTCCAATCTCAGCTCTATTAATCCCACTATTTCCAACTCCTTATGTGTCCAAGCCCAAGTGTGATGATGAGATTAATTTTAAGCTTTCTTTGATGCTCATGGATGGATTCAAGATAGAAATTGTTTACCAGGGATACATGTTACACCTAAGTTTGAAGAGCCTTCATCACTATTGTCGATCCATAACCTTTATAAATGGAGATTCATGTTGTTACTCAATTACTATTAATGTACCCGCCATTAGTTGAATTTATCTTTTATTCTTCACTATCATATCGTCTAATTAGTTCTCATACATGGTGGCATAACATATAGAGATATCTAGATTCTCCAACATTTTAGAATATCATATAGGATGTTACTATGTTCCCAATATTACTGTTAACTTTTTCAATCATACATAGCTATTCTATCCTAAATTATTGATTTGATTTTGGAAGTGTGTTAATGTTCTGAGCCAAAGCCCCCAGATTTTTTCTCAAGTAATCAATTTCTTATTGGTGCTATTATTCATAATATGATACTCCAATTCCACCACCACCACCATAGCCGCCCCTTACCAACTCTATAAAAAGGAGTTTCTTTCAATCAAGGTAAAATGATGCAAGATCATCATAGGTGAACAATTATCAGATTGTTCTCCAAATCAAACTTTGCCCCAGGTTTATTTAGTTTTTTTATATATGTTTTAATTATGTCATAAGGACAAATTATTTCTTACCTTACTGGATTTGAAGTAATTTTAGTAAGCAGTAAGTATTGATGACACTACTCTATATTACCTTAGGGTTATAAACTATTATACGAAGAACATTGAAGAATAGAATGAATATAAAATACTAAAGTTTTCCCTAAAAAAAATCTCCTCACCACTTCTTCCATCTTCTCTCGTTCCTCCTCTCTCCCAACACAGTTCTCACGTTAGTTCCTGTTCATCTCAGCTCCAACTATCATTGTAGCCCCTTGCATCAGTGCAACTATGGCATTGTCCTAAAATTTTTATTGAAAGTGTCAAAAGACTATAGTTTTTGGTTTGTCATATCTATGGTCCCGTATAAAAAAGAAAGAAAGAAAAATTAATAGTGTTCATTCATGTTGTTAATGGCGTGTTCAGAAAAGAAAAGGAGTTGAAGCATTAAATCAAGAAGCACCCAACATTATTCTATATCCCTTAAAAAGATAATTATTTGATTAATGAGCAAATAAGTAGAGCAATCAAGCATGAATTCAAGCCAGAATGGCCAATAGTAACCATCTAAACAGAGCAAACAACTTCGTAATATGAAAATAATACAAAATGGTTCTAGAGAGGTTAAAGAGAAAATTGCAAGAGAAGAACTGCAAAACATGCTTTTGGATAAAACAGAGAAAAATGCAAACAGGATTGAAGCTATTAAGACCTATCATGATAAAAGTTCATGCAGTATATACGAGATAAGCACAAAAAGCAAAACAAAAGTAGTTTGTAACGAAACATAAATATCCACCAACATTATTGAGCATCCACGTTGGTGCTTTTTCTTCTTCTCCTTCAATCTTGGTGGAGGCTGAATAACAACCTTGATTGCAGCATCAAAAACTGCCTTAACATTCTGCAGATTAAGCATGTAGTTCAAAATTAAAGGAGAGATAAAATTTTACTAGATTTTCATCAGATCTGAAGGGAAAAAGCACAGGGAAGAAAATCAACTTCTGAAGAAACCATCACTCAATTCATTCCTTTAGATCAATAATGGTTAAATTAAAAAAAAAAATCCATTTCACTGAAAAGAGAGAAATAAATGACCATCATAACTAGCCTGCTGAGTTTTTGAGCTGCATTCTATGAAATATGCTGCACCAATCTGCTTACGCAAATCTTCTCCCTGACATCAAATTGAGCCAAGAAAGGTGCAAAGAGATTCAGCCATTGTAATAAGTAGCATGTTAAATTGCAGAAGCTGTACAGGATAGGTACAGAAGATGGACCTGTGCCGATGTAACCGGAACTACGCCTGGGTGGTCTGCCAAATAGCGCTTATCTTCACGAAGATCTGAAAGACCATATCAACCATTGAAAAAGGCATCTAACCACATACGAATGATACAATTATGCCAATTTAGCTTTATTTGTTGAATATAACTAAAAATAATAATAATTAAGCAATCATTGAATCGTAAGATTAAGACATAATGCGTTCTGTTTATGACAAAGAAAAGGTAGATGTGAGACTGTAAAAAGAATTATTATGTCATAAACAGCTACACTATCAAGGCAATAGGATTACTGGAAACTTAACTGAAGATGTGCATTTTTGCATTAAAAAAATTAAAAGCAGATTACAAAAAAGGTCCAAAAAAGAGAAACTAAGAAACTAAAGCTACTTTCTATCATCCTTCAATATGACAAAATACAATGGAGGAATTGTTATCTCTATCCCTATCATGTAAAAAAAAAGGTCAAAACCTATAACTATAACTGCACAAAAGTCTGCTAGCATGTTGTTGTCCCTGTGTGTGTAGGAGGGTGTCACCTGATGGAAGTTGTTTAAGAAGCTGATATCTGGACCGCCCACTGGCCTACTCTTACTGGAAACTTAACTGAAGGACAACTTTTTGGTGATATCATATATTGAAGGACAACAATATATTTAGCAGACTATCTACCGTGCATGCTCAATAATGATGTTAATGGGACAAGCATATATTTTAGATATTCTTTAAACTGAATTTGGAAAAAGAAATTACATAACTAATAATCTATTGAATATAGAGGCCTAGATGCCCTATGATGGGAAAGAAAAAGTATTGGAAATAGGTTTTACTAAAACAAACATGTATGCAGACATTCAACATCGAGCCATAAAACTATTTACTTTATGATTCAAGAACACGAATTATTTTATACATACACGTGCATGTGCATGCACCAATTTAGAAATGAAGAATTATGCAACCTGCAAAATAAGAGATCAAAACTTGTGTTTGAAAGTCCAACTTAGCAGAGTGCTCATTTAGCAAGCAAGGTGACCAACATTCTTTTCAGTAAGAAAGAAGCCAATACTCTACATTTTTTCCTTTAATGCTTAAAAGGAAGATGATAACCAGCACATTGATTGCACCGATGGATCTAATCGGACACAAAAGGTTAATGGCGTCATGCATATCATCCCCACCATAATCATATGAGATATATTCGTCATTCTTTATACTTCTTTTTTCTAAAAAAAATAATAAAGGTACTTACTGTTGCACCACTGCCTTGGATCCGGGAACATCTGCTAAATAAATATGTTAAAGGACATATACAAGCACAAGCTTCTAAGCGTAATATAATTCTATCTTAAACATTGACGTTAAGTAATATTGTCATAAGTGTCTGTTTCAGAATCAGAAGTAGCCAATGTCAACCAAACTATAGGGCAAAAACAACAACTAGGGAACAAATATGGTAGACAACAAATCTAAATAATGAAGAATCGTAGCCCAACTCACGTATGGCAAATCATCTGCATATAAGCAGAATGTACTTGCCAGTACAAGTTATCGGCCATTATATGTAGCAAATAGCATGAACGTATGATACTCAACAAGAAAGTCTGATTGGAGCTTCTTTTGTTTTGCCCATCCAAGTCTGTAAGATGATACTTTAGTATGGTGTTGACAGGATTTGAATCCAAGATCATGGCAACAACTTCCAAACCCTTACCAACCGGACTAATTGGCACCCACTGATTGGAGCCAATTTACAACATCTATATGACCTGTGCACATACAACGCAACAAGGGACAAACATGTTGATAAAAGGGCCCCTTAGATCAAACTTCAAAACATTAGTTGACAAGAAACAAATGATAAATATTTATTCTCTATCATGAGGAGGGGTATGGAAAACATGGGGATCTTTTTTATGTTGACCACCACTACTCTCCAGTTTTATTTTAATTACTACTTGCCTAATTTTAGGCCTCCCTTTTTATATTTATTGCTATATAAATCCAGCTTTAATCAATTAAATAAAATTAGTGAGAAACATCAGAGAATTATTACTTTCTACTCTATTTTCACATCCAACCCTCCAAAATTTTTTTGACTTTTCCAAAATAGCTCAATTGAAACATACAAATAAGGGCCAGATTAGCCATTTTATTCAATCTATTTGTTCCAGTCCTTGGAAGTAACATTTTCCTAAGCACGCCCAGTCCTGAGCCAAGGTTTACCGGCCAAGTTCGCATGATCCCCTCCCTCTAGCCGAATTAGACCAAGATTTTATCCATCAATTACTACCTTCAATCTCAAATGTTTCTCCCACATGCTCCAACTTTTAGGTAAGATGTTAAACTCTTATTTTAACTACTTAGGTGTTGATGCATTCAATTGCTATTACATTTTATTGATGACTTTCTATGCTAGTAAAGTGTGTCACATCCTCTATATCATCTACAAAGCCACAATCTACATTATCTCAAAATGCACATATAACATAGTTTATATGCATTATTCAATATGGTGTTTCCCTGTATCTAGGATGAAGAAATGATTTTTCAAAAGAAAAAGCTATGAAGAGAGCATTGGCAGAACAAGTTCATCTTCACCCCTTCTATAGTAGTGTAGGCTACATTGTACAATAGAAATGGAAAAAGAAATTCCAAATAAAATGACAATCCGTATAAACCGCATTTTGAAATTATTTTCCATCAACGATAATCCCATTCCCGAAAGGGATAAGTTTTCACTAAAATCTACTATTGGAGATGATAGTAAAAAGCTAGAAAACTAGAATGGACCCAGAAAGGCATTGCTGCAAGTAACATTATTCAAACGTATTCAAAACTTCTTTCACATGTTAAAGTGCAAATGAGTCATGCTTGGAAAACTATCACGATTCTACATCTCTTTATTTGCCATCTATTTGAAAATGAGCTAAGTTCAAGCTCTTCTGAGTACATTGATCACGCTTAACTCATTTGCCATGGAACAAAACAAAAGACTAACACAAAATCAACATCTAGTTTAGGTGTTTAGGACCTATTAATTGAGTGACGGAGAGATGAGAAATGAGAAGCAAATAACTCAGGAAAAAAATAGGGCATATGATTCCTACAGAAGGAGAGAATGCTAGGATAAGACAACACCTTAATGATGCATTTTCAGCAAGCTGAACCATCCAGTGTATGTAATCTAAGATAATAAAGAACTATGAGTGTGTGTTTGTATGCTTATAACATGTCCATATCTATATTTAAAGTAAATGGAAACTGATAAAGATGTGATCAGTGTTATTAAAAGAATTAGGCATACACAAGGAAATCAAGTCGAGGATATTACGCGCTTATTTGAGCAAAGAGAGATGTAAAAAAGTTCATGTATTTTAACTGTGAGTATTTTTAGAAAGTATTAAATATCATCACAATGAAATCTTTAAAAAAAAAACACATTTCAAGTTGTGGCATTCAAGAACTAAAATAATAAATTTTTGCAATAAATTATCTAAAATAAAGTATTTAAAAGACCCAAAAGTTATATTTCAAACTTAAACAAAGACATAATAACTTAACATGGCAACTTCAATAGCATAAGATTATTATATTCTTCAATACCCACCTATATGATTAGGTGAGCGCCTTACACTAAGGCACCACCTAGGTGTCGGCTGAATAATGATGCCTTCCTAGGGGTGTTTGAGGTGTTGGATCCTCGGCTTAACTCACCTAGACGAGCAACCGACTCACATATAATAACATTGATGTGTATGTATAAATATATAAGTCTCTCCTTCTCTTTGTATGCATGCAAACAAGTTGATAGAAACAATTAGAGATGTCTACTTGCATTGAATGAGACCATGTCTCCGCCTCTCTTCCCCCTCTCTAAGATAAGCATCTATGCATCTAGACATGACTAAGTTGGCGATAGATAGTTCTTAGCTTGGTTTGTAAACAAACTTATACAACTTTTTCAAGCTTGCTCATTTCCTTAGAGATTGAGCCAAACTCACTCCCACTTTACAATTAAATCATTTAAATAAAAAAAGAGTCCCCCAAAACACTAATAAGTTATTCAATACTTTGTTTTCATCATTTTTAAGAATTATTCATACTTATTTCTTCTCTTTTTCTAATTTTTTAGTTTGGTTTATTAATGGAATTATTAGGTCCACGTGCATGTTTTTCCCAAAATGTTTCATTTTTTTATTTTTGAATATCATCATGCCGAAATTATGATGTTTTTGCACTCAATGAATTTTCAAGATCAAATTATCATACAACTACTATTGCTCAATCATAGTCACTAAATTAATGATTACTTGATCATAATCGCCTAACTATGATTGATTGCTAGCATTGTCTGATCATAGTCACTTAACTGCCATTGTCCCTTTTTAGGGTAACACTATGAATTTAGTGAATGAGTCAAACTCAATCTAATTACAAAACCAAGCATAAGCTTACCACAAATATGAAGCCTAATAGAAAACCTTATTCATAATGACATTAGAGATAAGAATCAAGACAAGCAAGGCTTGATGCCAATCCCATCGGCAATAGTTAAGAAGACATAATTAGCTGCTGAAATTACCCAATTTAGTGGGATGTTCCTTTTATCACATAAAATCAGTTCAAGAGAACTCATTTTGACTATATAACACTAACACAAGCAAAGCTGACAGGAGATATTGTTTCATCACAGGTAAAATACAGGATGCTTATTTGCTTACCCAATTTTGTGCCAACTAGTACAATAGGAACACCAGGAGAATAGTGTTGTAGCTCAGGAATCCACTAAAATTTAACCAAAACAAATCAAAACACAAGCGCATAAAACAAATATTGCACATCAATTACCAAACAGATCATATACAAAATCATCATCTCAAGTGCACCTTTTTCAGCACATTTTCATAGCTGGCGCGACTGACCAATGAGAAAGCCAACACGAAGACATCAGCCCCTCGATAGCTCAAAGGTCTCAGTCTATTATAGTCTTCTTGCCCTGTTCGTCATAAATCTCAAAAAATCAGAATATTCCTTCGCAAATGCAAGAAAAACCACAATTTCAAAAAAATAGAGTTCAGCAAAAAATCGCTAGTCACTACAGCTTTACCAGCAGTGTCCCATAGCCCTAAATTCACAGTAATTCCTTCAACAACTACATTTGCACTGAAATTATCAAACACAGTGGGTATATAGTCCTAGAACCATTAACCCAGAATTCTAATCAGTGAAAGAATCAGGAAATTCCTTTATAGAATCAGACTGAAATCCCAAAAATAAAACAAAGAAGCGATCTCAAAGGGAAGAAGAGCCAAACCGTCGGGAATTTGTTGCTAGTGTAGCAGATCAGCATGCAAGTCTTTCCGACGGCGCCGTCCCCAACTGTTACGCATTTGATGAACCTCGACGCACTTGACGACATACCTTTCAGTCGACAAAGGGGAAAGAAGTGCAGGTGAAAAAAAAAACTTCGAAGAGGGTTGAGAAAGCTTTCAGTAAATATACAAAGCACAACGCTGAATCACATGATTCCTGCTTGCTCCTTCTCTCTCTCTCTCCCTCCCTCTATCTCTCTCCTCTCACTAGAGGAATAGTACGAAGAAACGAAATATCAGATCTCGCCCTTTCACCGCGGGGCCGCCTTCGTTTATGGAGAAGTATAGATAAAGGTAGGATTTTTTTGGACCTCGGAATGGCGAAAACGGTGAGATGAATGTGCGTTTGTTAAAGAGGAAGATGCTTTGTCCGGGAGCAGGACGAGAAGAAATGATGCCTGCACTTGAGCTGTGGTTCGGCTGCATAAATAGCTTCTTAACTTGATGTGTTAACTGAGTTTAATTTAATTTAATTTTTTTTAATGATTATCCACCCAACATCTCATCTATTTTATCAGTGAAGATATCATTATGATTAATTCCATAGAAATATATTAAGTAATATATTCATCATTATCGAACCGACTTACTTTCTCCACCCAAGATAAAGCCTCCGCCCTCTGAATTTGAATGGAGTCATCATCACTCACCAAATGAGCTAAAAGACGATGGATAATTAAATCAATTTTGACTATCAGGCGTTAATATCTAAACATATTTTACTTGATGTGTTGACTTAAAGTTAAATCAATTTAAATCAAGTTGAAAAGATTTAATTCCTAAACGTATTTGATTGTAAAACCAATTTTTTTTCAAAAATAAAAATAAAACTTAAAGCTTCTATCTATAATATTATATGATTTTTTATTGATATATCTTCTCAATTTTTTTTTATTTCTACATATAAAATTAATTTTTTTATAATTATTGATATATCATTTTATTTTTAAAGACTTAGTAATAATGTTCACTTAAAAATATTCTGTTAATCTAATAAAAATATTTCAAATAATGTTTGCTAAAACAATAAATTTATGTAAAACACATAAGAATTTTTTATATCTAAAGATAAATTAAATATAATGAATAAAATTGGATTAATTTCTTAAAAATTTCTTAAAATTAAACATTAAGAATATTTATCCCATTTTATTTATTCACCAAAAATAAACATTTTTGCAAAGCAAAATCTATAAAATAACTTTAGATTTTATCATTATTTTATGATAAAAGTAAATTCACTAATATATTTTATCCAAACTTGTTATAATAAAAAAAAATATGAATATAGTAATTATCGTTGAAATTAATGGTGACTCAACTACTAATTCATAAATAGTTAAAAAGTTATTAGAAGTCATAGAAGTACTTCATTCATAATAATTAAATTAAATGTTTAAGAGCTCGAGATCTACGAGTAGGGCTGTAAACTAAACCGCTCGCTCAAGCTAAGACTTAGATTAGAGCTTTATGTTCTCATTTAATTAATGAACGAGCACTTTTGTAAATACCGATTGTTAAATGAACAAGCAAACAAGTTATTGTTGTTCGATTATGTTCGTGAAGATCATTTAAAGACAAAAAGCTTCGCAGGAGCGATAATGGCTTGATTAAGGCTCGATTAAGGCTTGTTGATGAATGATACTTTATAAGGCTCGATTAAGGCTCGATAATGGCTCGATTAAGGCTTGTTCATAAACGATACTGCATAAGGCTCGATTAAGGCTCGATAATGGCTCGATTAAGGCTCGTTTATTTCATTAAACGAGTTACTAATAGGCTCGATAAGCTGAACCGAGCTCGCGAAAACTAGCCGAGCTCGAACACGTTTTTTTCAAACGAGCTCGAGCTCAAACACCATACTAATCGCTCGAGCTCAATGTTTGAAAAGCGAACTCGAGCAGAGCTTGGCTCAGGTTCGCGGTGTTTGCGCCTTTCTGGTGGTTAGGGCCTCGCTCATGCGATCAGCGGTGCGCGCCCCTCATGGGCTCACAAGTCCAAAAGAAAATTTTAATTAAATTAAATGTTTAAGATCATATTATTAAAAAATAATTTTATGATATATGAATAAATTAAATTTTTTATTAATATATTAATAAATAAATATATTAACTACTGAGAGGCTAATCAATGATTTGTTGAATAGGTAAAACAACTTGAAAAGTTAACCCACGCTTAGCTGGTGAGGCGTGGTTGGTACTCAACCCCGCGTTTGATTCCTTCCAGCGCGCGATCCTTAGTGGGGAAAGACAGCGCACTGTGTGGGGTTGCCGCTTGGGATTAGTCGTCACATACCATAATGTGGGTGGGATCAGGGGTGGACACCTCGTCACCAAAAAAAAAAAAAAAAAAAAAAAACTTGAAAAGTTAGCTAAAAATATAGGTGGAGGTTAGTACTTCGTAACCTGATTATTTTAAGGTTCATAAATTTTTTACTTAAAACATATAGGGGATCTGCATCTATATACTATTTAAAATATGTTAGGCTTTAGACTGTAGACCTAACTAATCATTTAAGGTGGTTAGGAGAAAAAACATTGATGATAAAAGTGTTGACGAGACATGCACGCTTAAAAGTGAATTTATCTTTTTTTTTTATTAATTCATTGGCATAATTATTAGTTAAAATAGTATAATTTTTTAATTTATTTTATTACAAAAATAATTTGAATATTTTATTCTAAATGTTTTTAATATTCATAGATATTATAGAAGCTTCCTACTTCTAAAATTTGGGTGAACTATTTAACATCCTCTTGCTTAAATCGTAACTTTAACATCAAGCATTAGTCTTGCGTTTAGCGATAGTTGTCGGCAGGCTGGCGGCAAGCGGTGATGGTGGTCGACCGCGGTGATGGGCGCGGCGATATTGACGACAACGAACGGCCATAACACTTTATTTGTCGTATTTGAAATTTCCTCAAATCAGACGAATTTCAAATACACCAAAAATGACATTTATAATATATTCTAACTACAATACATTACCTTAGAAATTTTACTCTGCATCATAACACACAAAAAACTAAAACCCCTATATTTACTTTACTTTATACCCAAATTTCAATCAACCAAACAGCCCCTTATACTAACCTCAAAGTATACTTTGCATGGGATTCATCAATGGTTAAGAAGCTATATACATTGGCAGCCTACTAACCAAATTAGCAACTTTACTAAGTGATGAATTTATTCAAAAATTATTTATACATTTTTATGTATTTTCTAATTTTGCATATATTCTTTTATGGTGATAAATTTATACATGGTTTTATACCATTGGCATCCATTTTGTGATTTTGTGTTTTTGTTTGCCTTATTGGCCCTATTCATAAGATCTTGATATTATTTATAAATAAATTTAAATCCAACAGATATGATAAAACTTAGTACATGATAACTCTTTAAATCACAAAATAAATTTCCCAAAAATTATAATGAATATAATTATTTATTTTTGAATATGTAATTAAATTAAAATCTAATCATAGTGAAAATATAAAAAAAAAATTAAAACTTAAACAACTAAAATTGGATCCAAATCGAAATTAAATATATAAAACGAAACTTGAACACAATTTGATGACCTAATCCTATCAATGTTTTGTTGCATGGATAAACAAACTTGAAGTGTTAGCATAATTTTAGGCAGAGATCATTATATCGGTACCTAATCATATTATTTTAAGCTACATTAATATATATATATATATATATATATATATATATATATATATATATATACCCACTCAATTTAAAAGTTTAAAAAAATGACCGTTAGGACTTATAATAAATCAATTATTGATTAAATTCTTGCAGAGACTAATCACAGTCGAATTTTTTTGTAAAATTTAAATCTGGCATCTTAAATGCTATCCACGTGGCAGAAGTCCCCATGAACATATATATATATATGTAGAGAGAGAGAGAGAGAGAGAGAGAGAGAGATAAATTTGCTTGAAAGAAAACAAAAATAGTAAATTATAAAACATCCCTTTTAGGGTTTTAGGATGTAGCATCCCAACTAAGGGTGAGATCTCTATATTATGAGACTCCTTAGACTTTTAGATAGCCTAATTTATTCGACGTTGAATTGTCTTTATATTTATGATATTTTAAAACACGTTAATTCCTCGAGAATATGATCTAGAAACATGGAATGAGTTACTCTCATTCCTTTAGTTATTTTAGAATCTCTAATCCCATAGAGCTATGATATAAGATTCTGAAGTGGGTGCCCTAACTCCATTAATTCCATATATTAGGTTAAAAATCTCATAGAGATAGGATCTAGGACTTATGCATGGGTTGCCCCCATTTTCTATTCTGTACAACTGATTTTCTAGCACACAACAAATATATTTTTAATTATTAAGTGCTTATTATAAAGTGCCCTCAAGAGCATTACATGCCTCCTTTGCATAATGCTATGCTAAGCTAGTAAAAGTTTAAAGATTAATTATATATATTAAGTTACAAATCTTCTAAAACACTTCAAATATAAAATCTATCAAACATAAATTCTAAAATCTTAAGATGGCATCATTCAATTTAGGATAGAGTGTGCTTATTTTTTTAAAGTTTATTATAACCATTAATGTATTATTAAATCATTCAAATCATTAATGATTTAAATTAAAATCAACTCTAATTAATGACATTAAATATTCTCGTTTATCATTTATAACTTAAACATTAAACACTCATTTGGATGACTATTCTACTAAATTAGCACACATTAAACATGCAGGTAGTCACGATTTGGATTCCCATTGCTCAGGTAAAAGAAAGGGCTTTTAGTCTTCAAAAAACTCCATTAACATAAATGTATCCATATATAAGAGTCTAACAGTAACGGTAACTAATTACTACTTTACAAAGCACAGTATACAACAATACATAAGTAAACAACTTCAACGTACAATTAGGAAAGCCATTATCCTTGGCACAGAAATATTATCCCCTTCATGAAATTCTGGAGCAAACTCCAGAAACAGCTCTTCCTGAACCAGAAAACCTTAGAAGGAGAAGACTACGCCGATCATGCTAGGGAGATTTCTATGAAGGTGGTGGCTGATCCAGGGAGTCAAACATGTCGGCTGGAAAGTCGCCGAAGAAGCTTTCCGGCGTCCCTGGCTGCTCTATCTTGATGTCATTGGCACCGACATCCACGTCGAAGAATGTGGGTGCCATGTGGAGCTGCATGGCATGGGAGTTTTCTGCACAGCCGAAATGACCAGGGAAGTTCATGTCACCGAACTCCGGGATGAAATCCTGGCCTTCTGGAAGCAGAGGGAGCTCAAGCAAGGAGTGATCGAATGGCGGTTGAGGTGGGGTGCTGCTCTGCAGACATATCTCGCTGTTGGCAATGGCGGGCTCGATGAGAAGAGCAGTTGCATCTAGGTTGAGCATATGCAGAGTTTTAGCGGAATCTGGGTCTTCAATATAGGGTACGTGACTGCACTGACCATTTGAATATTGTTCTGTAAATGGAATGAGGTCTGGGCAGGGAAGAGTATAAGGAAGGAGGGCACATGAAGTCACAATTGGCTGCAAGAAGGGAATCATGGCTTGATGATCGTCATCGTCAAAAGGTTTAATGCTCATCTGTAAAATGGATTTCACATCGAATTACCTCAAAATTAGGCACTTCAGCGGTCATTGGTGCCTTCCCTTGCCTCCTTTGTGATCTAACCGGAAGTGCAGTTTGCAGAAGCCTAGCCAATCTCTTCTGCCGAGTACTCCAAAAATTCTTGACGTCGTTATCTGTTCTACCAGGAAGGCAAGTTGCAATTCGCGCCCATTTGTTTCCAAACCTCGCCTGCAGATCAATCACTATGCGCTCTTCTTCCGCAGAGAATTTGCATCCACTTCTCCCACAGTACCGTTACAACAACATCAACAAATCAGAACAAACCACCAATTGAAGGAAGAATTGACAATGAATAGAATAAAAATCTGAACTTTGAATGAGATTACGTTTTCAAGTCGGGTTTGAGTTTGTTGACCCAGCGGAGACGGCATGATTTGCCGGTTCGTGGGAGAAGACCTTTGGATCGAATGGAGCTCCAGTCACGAGGGCCGTGCTTTTTGACGAAGTCCATGAGGACCTCGTCTTCTTCCGCCATCCATGGTCCTTTCCTTATGGCCGCCGCGGTCTCAGGAAGTTCTTTACGGCCGCTGCCGCCGCCGCTGTGCATTGGCGCAGTGCTCTGTTTCTCTTTCTATCTTGTTATCGGGAAGAAAGAAGAAGAGAAGCACGACACCATTAGAGTCCTGGAATTTAGGTCAGAGGCGGGAGAGAGTGTGTGCGTTTTTCAACTAGGTTTTGAAAAACAGAGTTATCCGGTCATTTCGCCTCCACCATCCCACGTAAAAACAACCGCCGCGGGGGACACAAGCGGGAGACACTTCTTTCATGGAAGAATTCTAGTCTAATTTAACAAAAAAACTTTTCAAGTTGAAGTCCGTTATTAAGCATTGACACAAAAAAAAATTGCCTTTGGGTGCTATAAATTAAATAATTTATTTAAAAAATACTACATATTTTTCATTCACATCAGACCGATTCTAATTTACTTTTTCAATTCTGTAACTTCTTATTAAAACTTTTAGAATATTTAAAAAAAAAATTCCCTTGTGATTTTGGTAAATGCATAAATTGCTCATTTGTATTTCTATTGACTTTATTGTAATATTAGTTTTAAAAAATTATAGACCTCATACGAAAATAATGGTTTCGAGAACAATTTGATGATGGTATTAAAATGTTGCTACTAAGGTCAACATTAAGTGGCCAATCATTTGAGATCACTTCTATTTTTTATTTATTTTATAATTTAAAATAAAATATGTTTGATAATTATAATTATTTTTTAAAATATTTAAAATATTTAAAAATTATTTTATAGTTTAAAAATAATGTAATTTATTTTTGAAAGAAAAAAAAACTACAAACATGCAAAAAAAAAATCATGTTTAATGTAATTTTTGTCTTTCTTTACTGAGCAATGTCATGTGCCAACTGCAAAAATATTTAGATTTTGTGGCATTGATCCAAAACTTCAAGGAAAAGTTGGACTTAATGTTCAGTGGGGTCGTTGCAAGATGTATCATGCATGAACTCTTGACAAAGAAGTTCAAGCAGATTTGAGTAATCATGGAAGCTCTAATCAAAGTGAGAGGTCAAATGATTCTGACAACAGTTCCTGCCACATCACAAATGAGCATACAGGATCCAGACAGATCATGCGCCAACATTCTTTAGAACCAATATGTGGCAGAAAAAAGCAAGCAGACAATACTTTTTAGAGATCAAATTTCTCAACTTGTAGCAACATGTTCAAATGTATCTTCTAGATCGAATATACCACATGCACTATCATTAATTTGTGATGTCATCAAAATACTTGAAGAGATAACTAAAGTTTATGAAAAAATCTCACTTTACTTATGAATGAATTGTTCATTATATATATACATTTCTTTTATGAAAATCGTGAAAGTTAAATCTTAGTAACACAATCTTATGTATTAGGTTTAACATTATTAGCTTAAATAGTTAAGTGGCTTATGAATATCCGTATCTATTTTGTTGGACTTTTCTTTGTTATTTATGGGTAATTTTATATGATTTTTTAGCTTATAAATAGTTATGGGACATGTTAAAATTTTAATTATCAATAATCAGGGGCGGAACAAGCTATTTATTCTAGGGTGAGCAATTTTTTAAATAATTAAAAATTTTAATAATTTTTTAAAAAAATGCATATAAAGTTGACAATAATAAAAAAATATAAATAATTAGTATAATAATATCAAAAAATTATATGAAAATAAATGAGTGGATAAGATTATTAAATTTAAAAACTTTTATTTTAATTAATTAAGCAGTTGTTTGAGAGTAATAAGTTAAATTGATTTTTTTGGGGAGAGGTTTATTGTATAAAAGGTAAATTAAGAGGAGCTAAAATATAAAAAAATATATTTTTAAAAGAAAAAAGAAATTTGAGGGTGGGCATTTGCCCACCCTCACGTGAAGGTGGATCCGCCTGTCAATAATTATATGTTGTTTGATTAAATTTTTTTTGTAATGGTACAACTCTAGATGATAGCAAATAAGAGTTAGCGCAAAAAAATTATGTTTATTGTTATGTACCTAAAATGAATATTATGAATCATATATTTGTAAAAGTACTTCTATGATAACAACATATATTAGAGATAAATGGAATGAGACAAAACTTGTAGAAATTACAAGGAGATTTATAATATGTTTTAGAATGTTACAAGTACTTTTTATCATTCTTGTAAGATTTACAAAGTTATCATAGGCTTCATGGCTCTTCAAGAATAGCAATCAGGGAAGTGTAAGCTATCACACTATATAAATTATCATATAATGAGTCAGTAAAAATAACATGTGAGTGCTTCCAACATTCATATGAAACAATTAGTAAATACTTTAGCATTGATTTAAATGATCTGACTAATTTGGCAGCTATTATTGTGAAGCCGTTAAACCCAACTTTTTAGACTATACTAACTTAGATATCTCATGATTATTAGTATACGTTGTACATCAAGATTTCTAAGAAGGTGATTTATATTGAAAGATGTGATTCACTCACATAGAATTTAATGACAGTATGTGCTTCAACTAGTGCTTTACTTTTCAAATTGTCTGATGAAAAGGAAGTGCGCATAATAACTGTATGTTTAAATTTATAACGCGCTCCCAACAACATAATTTTACTATGCTACCTCCAAGTAAACGATAATTCCACTTATAGCAATTCTCTCTCTACAATCTATTTACATAAATAATTTGTGTAATTCAACAATAAAGTATTATCATGTGGATGTTGAGTACCTAATGTAACAAGGATTTTTAAATCAATTCCATTAAATATCGCATCCCATATTTTGAAAGAAGTAGTCAGGTGATTTGTGATAGAAAAAAATATTTATTTAACAAATGATGCTCTTCATCAAGCAGTATTATTAAAAGAGTTTTTGGAGTTTAGAAAAAGTGTGTTATTTTAAGAGATATGCCCACATATTCGTTGTTATGATATAATTATGTCTATTATATTGTTAAAACTTTCAATATTTGTTAAATTTATGCCATCTATAATTCTTTATTAAGTTTACAACTCATTATGTGATAAAAATTTAGATATTTGGTGAACTATAATTTATTTTCTTGCTTGAATGTTAATATTTGGACTTTAAAATAAAAGAAATGATATAATCTAACTTTAGCCTTCATGTTCAAGACATTGCTCACAAAAAAATATGTTAATTTGTAAATATTTAAATAAAATAATTATTAATATTTGAATACTCTCTAAACAATTGTATATAAGGATATTCCATTTTTTTTTCAAATAGAGATACTACTTTAACAACAATAGCTTTTCTTAACATCAACTACACAACTACTTTTAAAACAATTACAATTGCCATAAACGCACCCTTAGATGTATTTCTTTTGTTGTGTTACCTTATGATAAGTTAAAGACTCTATTTAGCATCAATTTCATTTTATATATTTTATTATAATTTCAGATTCTTTTTTAAATATTCTATCATTTTTTTTTCTAAAATAAAATATATTTCATAATGATAATTATTTTTTAAATATTCAAAACATTCAAAATTTATTTGAATACCTTTAAAAAATAAAAAAATACTAAAAAAATAATACTTAGACAACTTGAGATCACTTCTAATGTTTCTTTTTATTTTATTTTATTTACATCTTAATTTAAAATAAAATATATTTGATCATAAAATTTACTTTTAAAACAAAAGAAGATTAATGAAGATCCTACATGAATGAGATGGCATCACTAAGTCAATAATATCAAACAATGAATCATGTCCATAATGATATGTTCACACAATAAATGTTCATAATACATTAATTGACTACTTCAATCAAGAATATTCTTAAAAAAAATTTATTTTTTAAAATATAATTAACTATGAGAGTTTACCTCCCTATAAAACTTAAAAATCCAGTATAAAATACTCTATTTTACTCTCTGTAAATAAGAGCATCTAAAAATCATTTAGAATAATTTTAAAAATAATATATTTTATTTTCAAAAATAAAAATAAAAACACCTTAAAATACAATAAATAAGCATATATTCAAAAATAATATAAATTATAAAAAAAACATAAAATAAAATCGATCCCAAACAAACCCCAAATTATTTTTAAACAATTTTTGTGGCTATATAAATATTAAAAAGAAGCAAATCTACAACCAACAGAAAAAAAAATGAAAATATAATGAAATGGCTACTGCCAATTCAATCAGACACTGACATTCATATATATACATGCATACATACATACATACATATATATATAGTGTGTAAGAAAATCTTATTATGATAAATTAAAACTTCTGCTAAGAAAGAAATTATCATTTCATTTCATCTAAAATTAAAAAAATAAGCTTATATACCAAAAAGTTACGAAAGTAAAATAAAAACATCCCATACTGCACTAAATTAGCCTTTCGGAGTGAATGAAACCCACCCAAAGATCCTTACGTCAACTGGACCAAAAATACTGCATTTCAACAAAAATATTGGCAGTTGTTCATTACCTTACAGGCTTGCAACATGAACCAAACATCAGAACTAATCAATGAACTCATCCATTTCAGTGAGATACTCTAGAAATCTATTAGGATCATGAAAGCCATCATAATTTAGAGCCTCTACCACAACCTTCTCTGTAGGATCAAAATTATAAAAATTCAAAAATGATCAGCACTCAAAGAGGTCAGCTCCATCTTCAACATCATCAGTTCTGATGCCACCATTCTGAGCCATTAGTATTCGGAAGATTCTCTTAGAGCAGGCCTCACCCAACCTCCTATCTTCCCTTCCCAGCAATCCTTCGACCATTAAATCCTTGAGTAAGAATTCTTTCTCATGCACCTGACAGAAAAAGAACAACGTTTCAAGCATAATTGATGTGTTTCTAGTCCTGCCTTCAGTGTTTTTATTTCATGTCAAAACTTACAGATTTGCTTGCATCCAAGTATGCATTCAGTAGGGATCTCATGGTTGGATATTTCTTCCAGATGGCAATAGCGTGTCTCGGCTGGACCTTAGGTATGGCTACCAGCGCTTTCAGCCTGCAGATATTGCGATTTCAGAAAAAATAGATTTTGATGGCACAAATAGTTATTATTGGGTTATATAATTTTTTTTTATTAACTTTCTTAGAACAAAAATTGCCACTATAGTAGATTTTATTCGAATAAAATCATTTTTTTCCTCAAACTAAAGTGATTAATCTAAATTTATAATTCATTGCATTCACTCATAATTTTGTATGATTCATAAATTTGATTTCCTTAACGTTACTATAATTCTAGCCAACTCTTTTCTTTTTAAATATTGTTACTAAAAGTTTCCTCTAATCATTTGGATTATCTCATGTAAAAAAACTCATTGATTAAATCACTACAACACCATCTATAATTAAAGTGAGAACTACATAAGAAAAACCCGTCTCAAAAGCTCACTCCTTCCACATATTCATATCCAGGAAGCATCTCTTTGAAATAATCTAATATATAAATGAAGATTTCAAAAGTCTGATCTTCACTATAATTAGAAAAGACTAGATATTACAAATTATGAATTATTGGCATGGTCTCTTATAAATACAATGAAAAGTTTTGATGAAATAATGAATGGATAATGATGATGGTTAAGAGATAACTATTAGTTGAACAATAGTGTTACTAGAAGGTGACGACAATTAAGAGATGATCATCAGGAGCCTGTTGACATCAACAATTGAAAAAAAAAATTCAAATGACAATAGATGTCAATGTTAGAAGACAACCAAATAATAATAATGGTTGGTGGTGATCATCAACATCAATAGTTAATAGGGTTTTAAAAATTTTAGAATCTCCATACTCTCTAATTTCAAGATAAAATCCCCAAGTGTACCAAGGATTATTTCTACTTTTTTAGAATGACATTTTGATTGTTTTAGCTAAAATCTCCAAACAATTCATCACACAGCTTGTGTTAATTCTCTTAATAATAGACAAATTTTTAGGTATTTAAGTACCTTAATGATAATGGAATTGAGCATTTTTAGACTAGTTGATTTTTTCTCATCAAGATGCACATTTTGACTATAAGCACGCAATATTTGAAGATCAATCAATCTATCAACAGTGTCATGAAGTTTTTAACTATGCTTCTAGCACTTTCTTTCGGCCCATTTGAACTTAGATCAAGCACTCTTGGTATTATTGAAATCATCTTAACAATAGTTCATTTGACCATATTTGTTGAAAACCAAGTTTGAATAGTCCCAATTTTAATTATAAAAATTTCTAATTCAAATATTATCTATATTTGTGCTAAGTTAAAAGAATTTTCTCACAACGTATAAAATATAGTTAGAGACCCTAATTGAATCTAACACGGCTATAAATACAAAGTAAAATGGTAGAAGTTGAAAAAAAGGTTTTAGCTGTGTTGTGGAACATAACTAATGAAACATCCCGGTGAAATATTATAAAAAAAAAAAATTAAAACACCGCAAAATTATGTAGAGATTCTCCTACGTAGATAATGCCTTTGAAATTGGATAACTACTAGAATCGATGCCCTGTAGTAGGACTCAAAAAATAATTTACTGAAAGTGTAAAACCCATCCTCTTAGTTCGCTGAACTGTCGCCTGCGTCCTGTAGTCAATTAGGTACAAAGGTGCATAAGAGTGAATACATTTTTTCTTACGATGCTTCCAAGAAAAAAAACAAAAGGTTTATAACTATTCAACAATGCTAATCATCAAGCATTTTTCATATTTCAAAGATGCTGCCAAACACACATAAATCCACTAATTCATATGCATATATATTACTAGGAAAAAAACGAACCTGTTGCACAGCATATTGCACATAAAATTCAAAGCAATTATAATACAGAAAATGTCAAGAAAATTAATCAATCGAAAGTTGGAACTAACCAGACATTATTTTTAATTAGCTTCCTATCAATGAAATCCTTGGAAACGATAGACCCATTAGCATTCACAGAAAGCCATGTCAACTTCTTCCTGTAAAGAAAGAAACCTCAATTAAGTAACTAGAATGGTTGAGATATGCAGAAATCCAAGCTCCAAAATTCAGCTGGTTGTAACAAATCCAAATCATCATAAAAGCAGCTAAGGCATCTTAAAAAACACATAATGAGGTGCTTTATTCAAGCTAGAGTGGAACCTGCAATAAAAGATCTGTCTCTAAACTTCAATCATCCAAGAATGAATTGTTGGCATGACATGAGAGAGGTAGGTGACCAGAGAGGAGGGAAAAATGATTATTTATTATCATGTATAATGAACCCAACACATCTCTCCCAATTCAAGAATTTCGCACCATGATTGACCCACAACTTCGAATGTAATATAATTGTAATAATTAGCTGAATCACTGTTGAAACTGAAGAGGATAGTGATGCCACATATACATTTTAAAAACAAAGGAATGGAAGGAATGACTCAATGATGAATGTTATACAACCAACAAAAATCCGACCAGATTGTTTAACAATAAAAGAAAAAGCAGGAAACAATGCATCTACATGAGTATCGCCTTCTACAGGTTTCTCAGGAGCCATCTTGAAAAAGAGAAATAGTTTAAATTTAGTGTAGATTTCATTAAGAGTCTTGTCCTGCTATTTATACAGTACAATTCTAGATTACTTTAAGCAACTTCTATATATAAAAACTATTAATGAAATTAAAATTAAGAAAGATAATATACAACTCGCACATATTTATTTCTTGAAAATATGAGAGAGGTTTCCACTTCTTGAAGAGATTCATGGATTGCCAACTTGTCCACAATAATGGACTGCCAACTTCGCAACCTACCAATTGCCAAGCTTGCCTCTATAACTGCCAACAGATCCTTAGTTGCTGATAGTCAATCCACATTAAGATTCTCTCCATTAATCTGGAGTTAAATAAGATCTTGAAGAGTCAACATTTGAAGTTAGCCAGTCCCAAAAGTTTCAGGCAAATTGCGACCATCGATTTTCCCTTCATTTGAAAAACTATTCTTAAGACAAAAACATGTGCGCAGAGTGATGCAATGCAATTCTAACTCAATCTTTAAATCATGAGAATGTGTTTTCAATATCATTTAATATGCACTATAACACTTCTTAGTTGTCTACACATTAATATTAGGGGTTAAAATGCCACATGTTATTTATTATTCAAAGATAAATGCTTCAACTTCAATAAGGTATGTTTTTATAAAAATGATGAAAGTCTTATAATTCAGATGATTGATGAAGGAATAAAAAAAGGCTAATCTATCACCATTCCATTTAAGAATTCATTATCCCCTTCTCCTAAAATCCCATAACACTTACTTTCTCGCTACCTTGTGAGTTGGAGCATGCATCACAAACACTTAGAAGAAGTACGGAAAGAAGCAAAGATAAATCTTAACAGTTCAGTAGAGAGTAGTGATAATGATAATGATGATGGCGCTCCATTAGCCATCCAATGGAAATATCAAAAACCCATATGCGGTTCCATAAGGCTATGCATAGTTACTACAGATGCAGGGCTTTTGTGCTCCGCAAATGCCAAACCTTAAGATGAATCATGTACCAGCAATCAAATATAACTATAAGAGATCAAGATGAGCAGGACTTGGGAGTCCACGATAAAGAGCACATCTACTTATGAGTTGAACATTGGAAAGTCATGTATATTAAAAAGATGGAAAGGGGACAATTTTTGAATGCAACTGTTCATCTAGTTTCATTCCACCATGCAAGCAAACATAGAAGAATCGCAACCATGCTTAGTTTCAAGGAACAACCAAAATACATAATGGTTCAAAAAACCCAAATTAAAATCTTATTTGAAATAACTTCGCTTACACTGTTGATGTAACGCTCTTAAAAACAATGCCATCCTAAACCAAACTAATGCCACGAACATTCCAACATTCACAAAATTTCAAATCTTTCAATAAAAAACTATTATGTAGACATTTATAAGTCACAACTGATTTCCTTCCATTGCACACAATGCCATTAAATAAATTAACATCATTTTAACAAGCATATGCAATGCTTGGTAATTGAAAGGTTCATTGGTAAATAGTATAAACCAAGCATATTGGACAGTATTTTTTTATAAAGAAAACAAAAGATGACATGCACTTATTTATACTAATGAAACAGAAGTGATAAACAACAATAGCTTTAAGCAGGAAAACACAGATAGCTCGCTGCAAATAGTAGTCAGATGAACTTGCAGAGGCTCACCTAAATTGGCAACTAGCAAGACTTGATGTTAAACCAACTATGTGATCAGCAATCTCAGCTTCATCTATACATTGTCTCGAGTGCACTTTGGTGAAATGAGTCGACAACTTTGCCAAAGCCTGTATGAGACAACATTTAATAAGTTCCAAGTATATAAAATATTTGGGAGACATTTTTCTGGCAGTTATAATATAAAACAAAAATTTCTCTGAACAACCTCCTCAACTGGTGGGCGTTTCCAACCATTGACATTTGCTGAATTCTTGTAGTGACTTTGTTCGCTGCAAATTTGAGAGAAAGATGATTCAAATGAATATAGCAATAACAACAATAAACCTTTATCCCATCATGAGGGGTCGGCTACATGAATCCTTCTTCTTTATTGGGTCTTATTAAGTGTCAAATTCTCATTTAATTCTAATAAAATAAAGTCAATTTTTATACAAGTCCTTTAAGGTCTACCTCTACCTTTTCTAACATAGATTGAATCTAATACATCTAATCTCCTAACTGGGTTATCGGACGGCCGATGTTTTATGTGATCAAACCACCTAACGAGACTCCTTCTAATCTTATCTACCACTAGAGCTACTCCAACATTTTCACATATATATTCATTTCATAGTTTATCTCTAAATGTAAAGCCACCCATCCACCTGAGCACATCTTTGCAACACTTAAATTTATACTTCTCTTTTATTAGCCAACATTCTGTGCCATAAAATATTGTAGGTTTCACCACCATCTTGTAAGATTTTTTTTTTAAGTCTAAGCGGCACTTTTTTAAATGAATATAGCAATAAGAGAAAAAAAAAACTATTGTAAAGATTTTTAACGAGATCATTTATTAACTTTGAAAGATTTTATGAGATCTTTTATTGATTATCAAAGATCATGCAATATCGAGTGAGATCTTATAACAAATTTATATCCCCAAATTCATTTCATGTAACTGCTACAAATAGAGCCTTGAAAGAAAGAGTTTCACATCCCACAATCAAAAGAAAATGCAGATAAAAGAAAGAGAGGGAGGAGAGAAGCTGCTAATCAAGAGAATAAAATGAGCAGTTTTTCTTTGAGCACTTGTAAGAGGATGATCCTCCGCTTTTTCAAATAGATGGTTCCAACCAAAAAAGAAACTTTTATCCATAATAGAATGAAACTCTAGCAACATATAAAGGAAGAGTAATAATGTCTTCTTCTCCATATTCAACTCTTGTCTACACAACAGTTGGTTGTGTTCTCTATCAACATTGGCATAGAAAAACTGGTTATCTTTAGATTTATACAAAGTGAAACCCTTGATGAATCTCTCTTAAAAGTTTTAATAAAATAGTTGATCATATATGTAGATGGATCGCACCAAACTACACGAACTCATGTCTTGTATTTATGATCTCTAGTATTATGTCATCATCATTTAGTTATTTAGCTCACTCCCTCGTTCCCTCTCTTTTTCTCATACCGTCGCTTAAACACTGGAAATTATATCAAAAAGTCCTTCCATTGGCATTTCAGTAAGAAAAATTAATTAATAAAACTTCAATGTCATTAAAATTAAAAAACAGCTGGATTCTATGCAGAATAGCCTTGCTCAGTTTACCATTTAAAACAGGCTGAGGGTTGAAAGGAAGAATACGACAAAACATGTCCATATTTGGCAATAAATTGCCTTTTAGAATGATCTTGTCATTTCTTTGGAAGGCTAAGGGCAATAGTCTAATAATCATTGCAAATAGCAGTAAATATATGGTTTAATTAAATGTAAATCAAAAGAAGATTGAAAATTTTCTCTCAAGTTTATGTATTGAAATGAGAGACTGATTTAAGGAATCATGAAAGATAAGGTTTAATCCTTCAGTTCCACTAAAAACTAGACATGTGACATTTGGAGCTGGTATGGCTTGAAAAATCATTCTATGATAACCGATATAAAAAATTTTCCAATACAAGCATGGATTACAAAGATAATCCAGCAAATCTCATAACAATAACAATCAGCAGTTTATAGTTAGAAGAGCCAAACCTGGAATCTAAAACTACATATATAATTTAAACTAAAATTCCAATTAAGTACTAGAAGAAAGAAATTGTAGCACACTTGCTAACCACATAATCTGTGGCCCTATCGTAAAATAAGCCAAGACACTGAACTCAAGATTCCAATTAAATAATAGAATGAAAAAACAGTTCAGAAATAATAACGAATTGAGGAGGATTCTCTAACTAGAACTCACCATTTATTTATGAAACTCATCAGCTTGTTTGTTAGATAACATATTGTGAATAATGGATACTGGCTCCTAACTGCATGGACATGATCTATGAGGGATTCACTGGCTACGAGATCACAAAATTCTTCAGCCTGGTATAGAAGTAATATGTATGGAACATCTGACATCATGTTTGAAAGCTGCATAAGATCATGAGAAAAAAAAAAACATCCTATAGTAACTGGTAAAAGAATTTGCAGCGTGCAAACTTCAAGAAAAGTACAATAATATGGCCCACAAAGGTTACCAAACACACTAGGTAAAACTCAAGATAAGCTTCTAGCATTACGAAGTAAAAAGCTATAAGTGATACTAAAACTTTTTGATTCAATACTAAGAGAAAGAAAAATTTTGATGTGGATAGGCCAGATTTCGGTATCCCCACAAGAGGATCTATAACTCTTACAGTAATGATTTTCTAGGAATTGGTCAAGGAAGAATAAACCCTCTCACCTTAATGGTTCTTGAAATCAATGGCTGAATTCTGAATCTTAATTCCATTCATTTACTTACCAATGAATACAAATTGACTAACAATCATCTCCGTTAACTTTAGACCATTGGTATGATTTGACGGTGACAATGCAAGCAAAATAAAGTATAATAAAAACAGTAGCGTGGCATAATCCTTGTTAATGTCATCAATATCATCTGTACAGTACAATATTCATAAAATCAATCCAACACCAACAATCAAAAAATTCACTATATTTGATATTCTCTACTCATATTCTTGCTCATCCCTCTCCTCGCCTATCCCAACCCAAAAAAAAAACACAATAAAATTATTCACCAAACCTTTTGTTATTGGTTCTTCATTCCCTGTTGTCATGAATCCTTTATCTAAATGCAAATCATGAGAAACTAAACACAATACAGAGCTTCTTACTAGCTTGATAAAGTAGCACAAATATATATATATATATATATATATATATATATTTCCGCCATATAAACTACTAATTTAATTACTTAAGGGTTTTTTCAGTCAATTGCCAGGATCATCATAATTTTCAAATAGACGATAATATTGTTAAGAATTATTTGAAGTTGGATTAGATTTGAATTCAATCTACGAGAAAGGGATTAAGTGATCTAAAAAAAAAAATTCATTCTTTTATTCAGTTCATCCAAAAGTCCATACAATTAGCCCTGTTTATAAGAAAATGAGCAATAAGTATAGAATGAAATTACCCTTATACAGGAGCATTCTATTGACGATTCCTTGAACATCTTCAAATTAATCTTTGCCACATTACAGATCATCATCTAGTTCACATGTTGATGGCAATTCTTGGATGAAGTTGGACTCTAATACTATTCAATGTAATGCAAGGAAATGGAAAATTTATGATAGTCTTAGGGTGCGTTTGGAGAAGTGGTGTGTTTTCACATCATACTGCATTCTAGCTACGTTTTGATTATGTTTTTAAGAATCTGCGGAGAGAAAGTTGTGTTTTTCAACTTGCTCTAACTGCCTGGAGTGGCATTCAGAAAGCTGAGGTTTGACTTTTATAACATAAAAAAAATTATATATCCACTGCAGCTTTTTCATACAGCTGCTTATCTGGCAGCAACACCATCACTATTTTTTCAAATAGTTGCAACTGCTCCAAACGCACCCTTAATGAAGTTGAGGAAGGAAAGTAACAAAAGAGAATAGAGGGAAACAAAAGAAAGTAAGAAAAAAAAAAGAATCAAGTACAATTTCAAGATAAAAACATGTTGAGCATCATTTTCATTTCAATGACAATAATTTTCCATTACATGGCCCTTGAGCTTTTATTTATAATAGAGAATTATTAAATATAAAACTAAATAGTCAAATTTATCCTAAATTAAAAAAATAATAAATATTACCCAAGCCAAAATAAACAAAGACTAAAACAAACTAAAAGAAATCTAATGATAGTTCAACTAAAATATTAATTATCCTTCAATTGTGGGGATGATTAGCCAACCCGTAGGTTAATTTAGGCTGCACTTCTATCAAATTAAGTATACACCAACAAGCCTTTATCCATTACATGAGGTCAGTTACACGAATTCTTTTTCTCCATTATTTCATATTTTCATTTAAATCTAATAAAACAATGTATTTTTTTTTTTATACTTTCTAACCAAATCATTTTAGGTTCATCTCTACCCTTCTTAATATAGGTCAAATCTGATATATCTACTATCCTAATTAGGTCATCGGATGACCAACATTTTATGTGACCAAACCACCTAAGACGACTCTCTCTAATCTTATATGCCACTGGAGCTACTCCAATCTTTTCAAGTATATATTCTTTTCGAATTGTCTCAAAAAGTAAAGCCACTCATCCACCTGAGCCTCCTCATCTCTACAACACTTAACTTAATTTTATACTTCTCTTCTACTAGCCAACATTTAGTATAATAAAACATTACAAGTCTCACCACCAACTTATAAATTTTTTTCTTAAGTCTAAGCGGTACTTTTCTATCACACAACAGGCCCAAAGTCTTCATCCACATTAACCATCCAACATGAATCCTACTAATAACATCTCCATCTACTTCAGCATCACTTTGAACAATAAACTCGAGATATCTAAAACGTTCACTCTTTTTAATGACTTGACCACCCATTATCACAACCCCACACTAGATCTTCTACTACTAAGATTATATTACGGGGTTGTTTGGTTTAATATATTAGGAGTGTAAAGTAAATCAAATGCAAAGATTTTAACTTTTAAAGTGTTTGGCATGATGCAAAGTAAAAAAAAAAAGTATTTGTGGTGTATTTGAAATACATTGGAAGAGTGATTTATAGTCTATTTGAAATTCGGTCAATTTGGTCGAATTCCAAATACATCAACTGGTGTAAAGTGAAAACAACCGCCGCCTGCTGTCGCAACCACAGACTACCGTCGGCCGCTGCTACCAACTACCACCGTTGTCATTAGCTGCCCGCCAGTAGCGACAACAACCCCTATTGTCGGCCACCAACACCGCCACCCTTAATCCCAAAAAATACTTTACATTACTTTTATTATACCAGACAAGAAAAAATAAACTCATGTATTTGTAGAGTTTCCGATCAAAAAACAACCTAAAGTAATCCAAATACATTACGATCGCTTTACATTATATTCTTTTTATACTAAACTCTTTTTTCAAGCAACCGAACAGCCCCTACATGTATTTTGTTTTAGATCTACTCAAACGAAAGCCTTTAGACTCTAAGGTTGACATCCATAATTCAAGTTTTTCTTGAAATCTCTCGTCTTATCAACAAGAAGAATATCATCAATAAAAAAACTAAACCAAGGTGCATCCTTTTATAAATGTCTAGTAAGAACATCTATAACTAAAGCAAAAAAGATATAGGCTTAAATCCGATCCTTGATGTAATCCAACTGAAATAAAAAAATACTTTGTCAATCCTCCTTGTATTAGAACACAAATAATAGCTCTAGTACACATATCCTTAATAACTTGAATATAATCAAATATTAATTCCTTTCTTTTCTAGAACTCTACTAATTGAGCATAGGTTACTTTGCCTATACTTCCAACAAACTTCTCAACAAATATATAATATCCATAGTAGACCTACCAGAAATGAATCCAAACTGATTTTAAAAAACTTTGCATCACATCATAACATATGCTCAAATACTCTACTCAATAATTTTAATGTATGACACATTAACTTAATTCTCCTATAATTAGTATAATCTGATGCATCACCTTTATTCTTAAAAATAAAAACCAACAAATGCTTTAGTGGGAGAGTTAGTGGTGCTTGCAAGAGAGATTAAGAGGGCGTACTATGGAAGAAGGTAGGCATGAGACAGAGATGTTCGAGTGGGAGATCAATTAGAAGTAAAGGATGACTTGTAACAAATTGAATGGCTTGAAGGTGTTAATATATATTAGATTTAATTAAACAAGATTATATAAAATTATTTTAAAAAGATTAAAGGTTTGATTCTAATTATATTTTAATTAGTGAGCAATATAATTAACAAAATTAAACCTTTGATTTTTAAAATTAATTTTAATTAGTGAGCAATATAATTATTACAAGTCATCATTTGCTCCTAATTGATCTCCCACTCGAACATCTCTATCCCGCGCCTAGCCTACCTTCCACCATAGTACTCCCCCATAATCTCTCTCGTAAGCATTGTTAAACTCTCCCACTAAAGCGTGCTCTTGCTCGTCCCTCCCTTAGTTCATATGTGTTATGACCTGCTCTCTACCTCTACCACAATTCTCACTTCAACATGCCTTTATCATTTCTTCAACCAGCACTTGAGAGAGATTAAAGAAATCTAACAAAGAAGATGAAAAAGAAATATAGAATGATAATGTTGTTTCATTCATACATTTAATACAATATATTTTGCATATACATATTTATTACATGGAAGAGAAAAATCTTCATAGGCCTATCATGCCCTTTGAAAAGTACTTATCTGAGTGTTGTATCATACAAACCCTAGGTAAATGATGTCAATTAACTTGAGGTTTTTAATCAAAAAATTTCAGAAAACTTCAATACAACTTATTAGTTTCCAAATTCTTAAGAAACATTCTCTTATGTCTAACTATGTTTATATTTACCTCCTTAATGTTACTTATGTATATTCCACCTCGTGCAACCAAGATTGCTAATAAGCTGCTACAGAAATATTGCTTATCGAGAAAGTTGGAATGACTTAAGTTCTTTAAGCTTGGCTAACCTTAATCAAAGATCAATATGAGACCAGCCCAATCATCGATAAACACACTCAAAGAATCTAACTGCACAAAATCTACCCCAATGGATCGTTTCTAATGCAGAATATTCTTGATGTATCTCACCTCTAAAATACATACCAAACTGTCCTGCTTTAGGTTAAAATCCTCAGAACAATCGTATAGCTCTTTATTAATAAGTGGATCATCAAAGAAACTAGCAGACATTCCCTTAATATCATGCCATTTGTTGCCTATATGAAAATAACTTCACAAGAGATAACAACAAGACATACAAAATATAGATTTGTGATTCAATGACAAGACGTACAAAAAAAGGATTTGTAACCTCCTTTCCAGTTGTAGATAGATTTATGCTTGAATTACAGAAAATCAAATTTGCAAGAATTTCATTCTTGTTAATAAAAAAAAAACAGAGTGCTACATCATCTCATGAACGGTTATCAAGAATAAACTCGGTAAAGTTTAGCTAAGGAAAGAGTTGACTCGTTCAACAACAACAACAACAACAACAACAACAACAAGCCTTAATCCCACTAGGTGGCTACATGAATCCTTCGCCTCCATTGTCCTATTATGTGTCAAATTCTCATTTAATTCAAGTATACTAAGATCATTTTTTATACATCTTAACCAAGTCTTTTAGGTCTACCTCTACCTTTCTTAACATAAAGAAATCTAATGCATCTACTCTCCTAATCGTCATGACGGCCGACGCTTTATGTGGCCAAACCATCTAAGGCGACTCTCCTAATCTTATCTACCACTGAGCTTCCAACTTTTTCCCAACATACTCATTTTGCATTCTATCTCTAAGAGTAAAGCCACTCATCCACGAGCATCCTCATCTCTCGTAACACTTAACTTAGTCTTATGCTTCTCTTTATTGGCCAACATTCTCACTATAAGTCATCGGTCTTACCACCATCTTATAAAATTTTCCTTAAGTTTAAGTGGAACTTTTCTATCATATAATAGGCCGATGCATTCCTCCACTTCAACCATCCAACTTGAATTCTACTAATAACATCTCCATCTATTTCACCATCATTTTGAACAATAGCCTAAATATAATCGCTCACTCTTATTAATGACTTGATCACCTAAAGTCACAACACTATCACTAAAACTTCTACAACTAAAATTACACTCCATATATTCGGTTTAGATCTACTTAAACGAAAACCTTTTGACTCTAAAGTTGACCTCCATAATTCAAGTTTCATTGGACTCCCTCTCTAGTCTTATCAACAAGAAGAATGTCATCAACAAAAGCATACACCAAGGTACATCTTCTTGTAAATGGCTCGTAAGAACATCCATAACTAAAGTAAAAGATAAGGGCTTAATGTTGATCCTTGGTGTAATCCAACCAAAATAGGAAAATATTTTGTCAATCCTCCTTGTGTTTGGACACAAGTAGCCTCTAGTATACATATCCTTAATGACTTGAATATAACCAATATTAACTCATTTCGTCAGAACTCTCCAAAGAACATCTCTTGAGACTTTATCATAAGCTTTCTAAATCAATAAATATCATATGTAGATCCTTCTTACTTCTATGCTTCTCCATCAAACCTCTTAATAAATGTATAGCATCCATAGTAGATCTACGGCATGAAACCAAACCGATTGTGAGAAACTTCGTATCACATCCTATGCTCAATTACTCTCTCCCATAATTTTAATGTATGGCACATTAACTTAATTCCTCTATAATTTGCACACTCTTGTGCATCACATTTATTCTTAAATAAAGGAACCAACAAACTCTTTCTCCACTCATCTGACATCTTTTAGTCTTTAAAATAACATTAAAAGATTTGTAAGCAAGAAATTCCTTGATCTCCTAAACATTTTCACACATCTATTGGAATATTATCCTGCCCCTGCTTTTCCACATTTCATTTTCTTTAAAGCTTCACTAACAGATTTACTAATCTGACGATAGAAATGAAATTTTTTTTGTTTAGGTATTAAGGTTAAAATCAATCGTCTTTCGGATCCTTCATCAGTTTATCAAAATACTCATCCACCTATTTTCAATATCTTTTCTAAGAAAAGACTTTATTATTTTCATCATTAATACCTCACTGAACCATGTATTTACTTCTCCTATCTCTTGCTAACTTATACATACATCTTTCAGATCTAATCTATCAGATAAATTACTGTTTAAATTTTTTCGTATATCGCTTTCTTAGAATCCCTATAGCCACTTTATATCTTTTCTTCTCAATTTTTACATCTAAACCAAGTTTTATAACAACGCTCTTATTTCTTATCTTTTCGCACACTCCACCACCAACTATTCTTATTAAAAGCTTTTCTTTTGATTCTCCAAGTTCATCTTTAAGAACTGCTTAATTTCACTTGATATTTTTTCCCACATAACGTTATTTCCTTATGAACATCCCAAATTCTAATTTCTTGTAGTTTTACTCTTAAAATATTTTATTTATGTTTTAAGTGCCCCATCTAATCCTAGACAATAATTTTATTTTTCTTTTACAACCTTTCATCTTAAAATCTAAAACTAATAATAGCCGTGATTTCTTAAAATTTCACTTGAAATGACCTTACATTTTACCATCTAAACGATCTATTTTTCTTATCAGAAAATAATCAATCTGTGTTTTACTAGATCCATTTTTATAAGTAATAATATGTTCATCTCTTTTCTCGTTCAAGGAATAAAAATTCTCCCATAAATCAATTCTCAAAAGAATAAGAAGAAAGCAAAGCATGATCAAGCGTTGATACAAAACAATAGGGGAGTAGAAATTATTCTTCTTAATTCCTTCCAAAAGAAGTTCTGCAAACAATTAAAGTGGAAAGATAGAAATTCAAATATGAAATTACAGGGAAACAGTCATCAAAAGATGGTTTTTCTCACAACAATAAGCTCTATTTTTAACAGCAATCTTCATTCCATTAACAGCCGAACAAAAATGATAGTGAAGAAGCTAAGACAAGGACCATCGGAGCCTCATAGACATTGGAATGGTAAAGATAAGAACGAAATTATGTGTGTTGCACTGGAAAGATTATATCTTCTGAAGTTTTAAACCAAGTTAATTGCATCTGGTTTCTCCATGTTCTTAGATCATTTAGATGTTTAGAACAACAATCATGTCATCCAGATTTAAGGACTTACTAAGGACACTGATGACAGTGTCAGTTGTCCAACAAACAGCACCGGCGTGGTTTCAATAATAACAATAGATAATCAAACAGTCAGACACAATGCATATCAGCAACAGTACAGCACATTACAGCATGCTAAATTTTAAAACATTTGACAGCAAGCTCAAAGTGAGTTTCTAGTCACTCTAGTACCTGAGCAATTTGTTCAGGTACAGTAATTTTCCACAGGATTGATTTTTCGATGGGATTTGAGGTTATGCAATAAGAGAGACCTCTTTCAGCAAATCTGGTAAGAAGATGTCCTACATTAAAAATAGAATCAAAAATAAAAAAATAAAAAAAACTGCTCTGTCATAATGCAAATCACAAAATTTAAGTCATGAGAGCTGACATACCTCCTATTGACCCATTTTCAAGAAATTTAATATCAATCTCAGCTATGATAGATTTCGCAGCAAGCTTTCCCTTCTCCCATTTTTGCTTTTCCTTCGCCAGCTTCTTCCATTCAGCAGCTTCAGCTTTCAAAGCTTCCTTCTGCAGCTTTTCTTCCTACATTTCACAAGGAATTTTTCGCAACAAGGCCAAAGAGGTTCCCATCAATTGTGGGTTTAAGAAAGGGGGTAAGGTAGGAAACCTAACCTATGTTTTAGTACAGCGGCTATTTCCACAATTTAAGCCATGTACTCTAGATCAAAACTAGAAATAACCTAACTGTTGCACTTAGATGTTACTTCTGTAACCAAATAATCATACCATTTCAAAATTCATGTTAATACCAACCTGCCTCTTTCGTTTCCTTTCTTTCATTAAATGAGCTTTTTCTTCCTTCAATTGTTTCCTTCTAGCAGCTAACTCGATCTTATCAGCCTCAAGTGCTCGTTGCTTTCCCTTCTGTTTTACAGGACTTGGCGATAGCCTCAAATAACTCTTACCATCATCATCATTATCATGCCTTGCCTGCATAATATATACTAATTCACACCTGCTTTAATTTGATTATTAAAGAATCAAATTACTCAATAGCAAAAGGCTTATTTATAAGCATAAATGAAAAAATAAAAATAAAAATAAAAAATTTTATACCTCGACAAACCAGCTTAAGAGTTACAATCAAATGTATTCTACAATAAATACCTAAATAAAACACTAAACAAATTGTATTCATGTAAGTGAAAGAAGCATTTTCATGCTATAATGCCAAATTAAAGTTAAAACAACGATTTGCAAAAAGGACATGCAAAAAAACATTTCATATCCATATGCTCTAGTCTATGGTAGGGGTTGTCATCTGATTTTAGCAAACATATAATGATTGCATCAACTATTTGTAACAGTTATTGCAAAACTGCTCTTGCTCCTGTAAACCCTGATTTATAACTTTTGCCAGGATAACTACAAAGTTAGTTTTGCTTCCTAATTAAATTTCTGCCTGTTGTTAACTAAAATGGTAATGAGCTTGCCGGTATTTCTTAAATAGTATTTCAAAATATCCTTCAAAGGAAATAACCATGTAGAAGATTCCAAATATTACTCCCATTTTGTCCCATTTTTTTATTTAAAGAAAGAAAACTTGAAAGCATCATCCGAAAGTGAATCAATCACTAGTCAGGTAATATTGAAAGCTACTGTTTTAGCATTCCATTTTCATATAACTGCGATGCATGTCACATAAACTCACGTCGTCACACACAAGAACAAATCTCATATTATGTGTAAGGTACGAGTCAATATGTTGTTGATAGGCGCTTGGACAGCTAATGATGAACATGATGATTGTGACTGAACTAATTTTCACATAAACACATGCAAGTTATAGTGATTGTAGTTTCTCAGTGTATAAAGTAAGGGGTTGTTAACAGTTCGTACCAGGCTTTTAATAACCAAGTACCCTAGTTCAATGGTTATTCCAATTCTATTCAACTCCGCCCTCAAAGAAATCATATACTTCAAGTGAACATCATAGAAATATTTAAATATCCATTCATCAATTTACTGAAACAAGTTGGTTCTTTAAAAAGTATAGTGAATAGAATTATTTGGTAGGATCTCAGGAAACAAGCAAGGAGAGCATGTCAATCTAGTACAACATATGAGAACAACTGCACTCAACTTGGCAAATAGCTCCAGCTCAACTTAGTCAAAGCAGATGAATCAAGCGAGAACATAGTTTACAAACTCATTTGAAAAAATGAAAAGGAGCAAGGGTTCACTTGATTATGTTTGGCTCATGAAAAGCTCAACTTTGATAGCATACATAAATACATGTATAGTTTCAAATTTTTGAGCTTCACAAGCTCAACAAGGCACTCGATCATATTCAAATTGATAATAGCTCAATTTTACATAAATGTGTCCATTGGTTGAGATATCCATTGATCAATGCATTCAACTAGACATACATTACGCAAGTACATTCAATCCACTAAGTGTCAATCAATTAATATGCTCAATGTTTGAGAAAAACTAATATTTTGCTTGATAATTGACTTGCGCTCCACTCTATCTTTTTTAACTACTCTCGTTTGTGAAACGAGCAACCTAATTTCAAATTTTATATTGAATAAAACAGATCATTAATCTCCTTGACCTTATGAACAGCTTATTCATGACTAATAATTTGCTAAAGTTAGATCTTTTTTTCCCTATGAAGCAAGCCAACATCAACAAGGTCAATAAGAAGAACTCCAATCAATATAACAAAAGAATCATACAAGGTTTTATTATTGTTCATTAACAATATTAACAACACCATCTATAATTTTGCTAAAACTAAATCGATTAACGACCAGGCTTGGCTGGGCCCTTCCATTTTCTCACCATGGCCAAGATTTCCATTTTTTTCATGCACGATGGCCAATTTTGTCCATAATTCAATCACTTTCCATAAAAGCCAATAACTCTATACATTCAAAAAAATATAATTTTGGAAATAAAATTTGCACATATTTTCAAAAGATAAAACCAACATGGTTATCATGCTAAAATAAAAAAAGTTGTGGGTTGGTAATGAGATGATAGATAATCATTCAAATTCTGCCAAAATCAATGAAGTAAATTCAAATTAAAATTTTACAAGTACTAAGGTGTTCCCCAAATGCAATATGCTACAACCTAAATGTAGAAATAAAATGGAGAAAAACACCTTAGAATTTTTATTATTTTACTTTGTACAAGTGGGGAAGTATGTATGCATCTCTAAGAGGCATTACAAAATAGGAATAAAGAAAAAAGGTTGAGATCGCAGCTCAATAAACTTGACTTGTGAGCATACCGGCGAACCGAGTTCAAGCCAGCTTGGCTCACCCACCCCTAAACACAATCACCTTAAGAGACAACGTAGATAAAGTATTGTATAAAATTTATTGCATCACAAAACAAAATTTTTCTCAAAAATGGAGATTTGATCAATGAGTCAAATATTATATTCCGACCCAGTGCATCATTTTTCTACGCTGCCTTCATAATAATTCATACAAGACAATCAATTTGGTGAAGCGTGTAAAGAGAGTATAAAGTAAGGAAAAAAAACTATTGAAACAACAAGATTCATTAAAACAAAAAATTTCAGAATGAAAATGTAAAGGGTTATTTGAAGTGTAGTATCAATATGAGGTAAAAAAAAAAGAGGTAACAAATTTAAAATATTGTTTACGACAATGATATGTCCTTATGTGTACATGCAGCTTTAGAAATGGTCAAGATACCTGGGCAACAAAATCCTTTGCCAAGTAATCATCATGTGGAAGTTTGCCACCTGGAATTTTGATGGAAGCAGATATTCCTAAAACCAAAAATAGACCCATTGCTAAACACAGTAAACTCCTAATTAAAGCCAACAAGTGCAATATACAAGCCCTTTAAGATTCATACCAGCATATCCATCACAAGAATCACGATTAGCAATCGTAACTCCTTCCAAGTCACCTTCAGATGTTACATCTTTCATCTGATAGAATAGCCCATCATGTTCATTGGCAGAGATTGTATCCAATATAGGATTTTCCAGACTAGGGGATCTAGAGATGCAAGTTTCCCTTCCAAGCCATTCAACCATATTCCCAGATACCTTCAAAATTCCTTTACTAGAAGAACCACCCTCAGATTCATTATCGGACTCTAGGCATATTAAACCAGATATTCCTAGAGAATGAAAATAAAAAATATAAGCCATGACTATATAAACCACAGTCCTATCACCATAATATCTATTAAAAAAAGTTAATCAAAAGCATAAGCCTAAAAATACATGTGTGAGAAATAGCATCCTTAGCACAACATATAGCTTTTTCTCAATTAAAAAAAAAAAAAGGCACTAAAGAAAAAAAGTACCTCACAAACTGCCAACCAAAGCAAAAGCCACCTTGACCTAGTAATTGGGAGCTTTGGCGCCAACCATGAGGTCAAAGATTCAAAATTAACGCATTCAAGTATATGAGTGAGTTTGCAATAAAAGTTGCTCAATATCCAAAAAAAATGTCAACCCAATGAGCCAAACACAGCAAAATTCTATATTAAAGCCGCATAATAGGTCAACATGATAGGATTAAGGCCACAAAGTTTCAAATAAAATGTATGGCATATCAATTTTAATGAAAAAATTGAGAAGAATACATTAAACATGAGTTCAAGTAGATGTGATTTATGAAGTTCAAACACCAATGGAACAAATTAATAACCACTTCTAATACATGCACAGAATTAACTACTTAGCTACTGGATTTCTAACTAGTTAAAAAAGTTATAATGCAGAAAAATAAATATGTTATCCAACTTAACCAAAATAAATAAATAAATCGATCAAAATAGTAGTTGTTACAAGGCAATATAAGTACAAACACAAACCTAATTTAAAAACAAAAAAAAAAATCAGAGTTTGGTCAACCGTGTACATAGAAGCACACATTACAAGAATTTTCAGAAGCACAAAAAGGAACTATGTAGTGTTAAGTAGCAACGACAAGTTTGACAACATTGTTCCCCTCTCTAAACAAAGAGGAACATTCAAAAAAAATATATATATATCACGGAAGAATTTCTCCAAATAGTTGACATGATCCAAATATTCACATCATGCAATTCTGCTATTTGGTTGGATGCAGAAAAAGGGGAATAATTTAAACGACCTCTCTAAACTCTTTAGACCCGAAACTAATCAGTTTTATCCTAATCATACAAAAATAAATAAAGCATATAACATTAACAGAAGGCCACAAAACCAGCAATTATCTATAAGAATAACAGCGAGCCTAGGGTTAGGATATCTACCAGCGAACTTCTCCCGTGACTTTGCGCGAGCAAGGGAACACTTGACGATAGAGGCATCGGAGCCGAAGGATAAAGGGGTTTCGGAGACGACGGAGGGAGTGCAAACCGGATTACGCTTCTGAGGTGTGGGGTCATCATCAACAACCAGAAAGGTAGGAGCAGATTCTCCTCCCCCGCCGGATGAATTCTCCAGCGACTTCCTCTTGGCCCGATGATGTGGGTGTGAAAGAGCACAGGGGGCGTCGTGTTCGTCATCGGAGAGGATGTCGACGGCAACGAACAGTTGCGACCGGCCCATCTGCAGTAGATCGAGATCATAGACCCATGGGGTCCAAGAAGGGCAACTTTTATGCGATTCTGCGCCTAAGACCCTTGTAAAATGAAAATGGAGGAATATTTACATCCATATAGTATAACTTTTACATATTTATATATCTAATATTTAAATTTTAATATTTAAATATTAATATCATATTAAAAATATCACTATAATTTTTATATTTGAAAGATACAATTATATTCTTTCATTTTAATTTTTGATTCAATTTGATGGATATATGTATATATTTTGAGAACAAAAATTTCTCTTCGATAAAAGAATGGTTTTAAGTGTTGGTGTAATTTTTTTGAAGGCGTATGGAATAGATAAAACCACTCAGATTGTCATTTGGTGAGAACTTTAGATCGGTTAGGTTTTATAGCAATCATATAATTTAATTACCCTCTCAATAAGTGAGAGAACTTGATTAAAATTTAGTCGTTAGATGATGAATCGTAGCATATAGTAGCATGTAGAGTTTCAAATTTTAGATTATAAAATTTATCATTTCTTAGGATGGTTGGGGGGAACGTGCGTCTAGATCTGTATAGTTTAGTCATTAGGGATCCGGTTCTACTAGTTAGAGGAGGTAGTAACTCTAACGAAGGATCTCATCATACACATGGGTTATGTTATCCAAGAAATTCTTGTAGACACAGGGTGGTGTTTGTCAGGAGATAATTTTAGTCAGCTACGAGAGGGTTATTTGCCTATCAAGTATATCCCATGATTCACAACTCAAAGAGCCATTGGGGAGCTATAGTTACGGTGTGATCGTAATATAATGGAGTTGACTAGCCAAACCACGATCGATGACTCACGTAATTGCTTCATCTGTGGAGCCCCTGCCAGCGCGATTAGGAAGGACACATTATCCCTTGATAGATTGATTGAGAATGAGCATAGAATCTTAATTTGACATTTCTTCATAAAGAGTTTTCTTAATTTGTCATCCCCGACAAAACTATTGGAAGGTGGATAGATTGAGTTTTGGTTTAAGTTTTTAATGATAGAATTTTATTTAAACAGCTTTTAGATTGCTACTTAATTTGATTGGAACATTTATTAGTTGACATATGTTTAAGAGCTTTAGATCATGTCAACTCTGTTTAGCTGCTAATAAAGGATTAGATCTACTGTCACCCGACAGAATCAATTTCTCACATATTTTACTGATTTGAAACTCTTATTATAGATTTTTAGATTTTGTTAAACCGGACCCAGTCATAAGACTAAATCGAGGAGCAACCTGCACAGCATCCTCAGATACTTGAATTTAAGCATTCAGCGTAGTGTCGGGACACATGCGGGTGTATATAGATTAGTTATTTATCTAAAGAGACAATCTTAAGTCTACCTTAGCTAACAGAGGGCTATTTTCACTATCAAGTATACCCTATGAATCACAACTCAAAGGGCAGAGTCATTGGGGAGCATCTGCTCTGATGCATGATCGTAATATAATGACTGGCCAAACCACCCGTCAGAGAACTCGGTCATAATCGCTTCATTTGTAGAAACTCTTGGCCGCAGCCTTCGGAGGACACGGGTCACATCCTTACTGACAAGAGATTGACTGAGAATGAATATAAGAGAACACTTGATTTGATATTGGCTCCTTTGTGAGCTAGAGTTTTCTTAATTTATCATCCCCGATAAACTATTGAGGAAGGTGGATAAATTGAGTTTTGCTTTAAGTTTTAATGAATTTCATGTAGCGATTGCTATTTAATTTGATTTGAAAAATTAATTAGTTAGCATATGTTTAAGAGCTTTAGATCAACTCTGTTTAGTAGCTTGAGGATTAGATCTCACACCCGACAAAATCGCTTTTCACATATTTCGATTTGAAACTCTTATTATAGGTTTTAAGTTTTTGTTAACCGCATAAGAATAAATCGGGAGCAACCCATGCGGCATCCGATAGCATTGTATAGGTGTTCACACACGGGTGTATATAGATTAGTTATTTATCTAAAAAGATAATCTTAAGACTACCATAGCTGATAGAGGGTTATTTGCCCTATCAAGTATACCCTATGAATCACAACTCAAAAGGCATAGTCATTGGAGCATACGGGCTACGTCGTGATCGTAATATAATAGAGTCAAACTGGCCAAACCACGATCGAGGACTCGGTCATAGCTTTCATCCGTGGAGCTCTTGGTCAAAACTGCTTTTGAGGACATGGGTCACGTCACTGCGACGTGAGATTGATTGAGAGTGAACATAGCAGAACACTTGATTTGACATTGGCTCCTTTGTGAGCTATAGTTTTCTTAATTTGTCACCCCCGACAAGCAGTTACGGAAAGTGGTTAGATTGAGTTTAACTTTAAGCTTTTAATGATAGAGTTTCATTTAAACATTTTTTTTAGATTAACACTCAATTTAAGTTACTTTGATTTGAAAATAGAATCACATTTTGATAGAAATATCCTCTCCGGTTGAAATTATCATTCAACACAGTCATCATCGGGGTAGTTAATTGATTGATTGAATCAAATATATTCGAGAATTTTAGATCCTATCAACTCTGTTTAGCTCTTAACAGAGGATCAGATCTACTATCACATTACAAAATTAGCTTCCCAGATATTTTACTAAGTTTAAAATCTCATAATTGATTTTTTAGGTTTCGTTAACCTGGACCTAGTCCTAAGACTAAATCGGGAAGCAACCCGCGCAGCCTCAGACACTTGAATTTAAGCATTTAGCACAGTGTCGGGGCACATGCGGGTGTGTTTAAAATTTTAGGTATTTTTGTGTTTAAACTATGATATTGATTTCAGATTTTTTATTTAATTCTATTTTAGCCTGTGCAGCCTTTTAGACATTAAAATTTGCACTTGAAATCTCTATATCCGAGCACATGTAGGAATTTATAGCTTAGTTAATTTCATCTAATTAATGAAATCATTGATTTTGAAAATCATAATTATGATGAAATTCTTTGATTTTTGGTTGATGGAAGCTCCATAATTTTTATAGATTTGGATTTAGTATCGCATTTTGTCTGTTTGTACAAAGGGTTGCAGATCCGGTGGCGAAGAAGAAGTTTTGAAGCTATAAGTTCAAAGGATAACTTAATTTGTCATTTTAAGAAGAAGATTTACTCCTCAAAGTAATTCTCATTTTTTCCTCTTTTGTTTAAATTTGATTTTTCCCCTCTTGTATTCAAATTTGATTTACCTCTCTTTTATTTAAATTTAATTTTTCCCCTCTTTTGTTTAAATTTAATTTTTTCCCTCTTTTTTTTTATTTTTACTTTTGAGTTTGTTGTATGTCATTTTCTCTCCTTTACTTCTTTTTTTTTAAGTCAAGAAATTAGACAAAATTTTGGCAACCTCCCGGCGTCATCCCATGTGAGGTACATCGAGGGGTTTTCCCTACCATCCATACGATGGCGTGGTTGGTATTTTAAAAGCACTGACCTTTAATCTCGTTACGCCCTGATGAGCATAATGAGGTCTTCAATCACCTACATAAAAGCAAATATATATGCATATATTCTTAATTTCGACAGTATTCCGGCGTCATCCACATATAGTGGGCTACATCGGCACTATTTTGGCTTATCCGTCACGCCCTGATGAGCGTGATAATTGGTGTTTTGAAGCACCTCGGTCGACTTTCAATCTCGTTATGCCCTGATGAGCATAACGAGGCTTTCAATCACTCGGTACACCCTAATAAGCATAACGAGGCCTTCAATCACCTGCATAAAATCAAATATACATATGCAAATAGTCCAAATTTCAGCAATATTTCGGCATAGGGGGTGTCACATTTGACAATTTTGGCTTACTCTATTTGCCCTGATGAGTGTAGTGAGCGGTGTCTTGCGACACCACAGTCGGATTTCATATCGTCATGCCCTGATGAGCATAACGAGGTCTTCAAACCTGTGTTTTTTGTTTCCGATGAGAGAGAGAATGCGGCTTCCCCAAAGTGATCCATACATTGTTTTCCTTATCATACTTTCTCACTTCTTGATGTGCATAATGTGCAGCATAAAGTTCATTATTCACTACAGCAACAAGCAGAGGGGCACCACTCGCACCATTCAATCCTAGTGACATATTAGGAGTAACCCTCCATTTGTCATTTTCATATTGGCTAAATTTTCATAATAGACTTATTTAGTAATTAAATTAGCTAATTAGACATCATAAAGAAATTATAAATAGGCCTAGTCGCCCAGTCAGTGGGCGACTGGCTCTGAAATATATTTTTTTAAAAAAAATTAAATTGGTAGTCCCCATTTTTTGGTCATATCAGACTCATTAGGTGTCAGAATTTGACATACTTGGTATCATTGAAAAGATAATAAAAAATTCTACAACTTTCATGATGACAACTTTTGACGAATCTCATCCGATGAGCTGTAATTGAATCTTTTTATGTAATATTAATTTAGTATGGATATGTACCTACATTTGAGTCTGTATCAACTTCAAAATTCATATTTGGCCAAAAAGTTCTTAAGTCAGAGTTGAAATATATGTAATTTCACGTTGAATATTTGTTCCTCATGTTTGCATTAACCAAAACAAACTAAACTAATAACAAACAATATTATAAGTATATAATTAGAAGAAACTAAATGAGTGAACATTAGAAATAAAAATAGCTAAAATTACATGCCATGAACTGTAAAAATAAGATAACACAGCTATCGTTGTCGATGCCTGCGTGGTGGAATCGCATCGCTATCGGGGGTGTAATGGGATGGTGGTCGATGTGGCCGATCACGTAGATGATGCTGATGATGGTCCTCCTCCTCTTCCACCTGCTCACCAGGTTGTTGCGAACATCGCAAAGTCCGGTAACATATGTATCGTAATCACGAGATGGCAATGAACACTCGTAGTATGCTCCAGCATATGTTGGCGAGATGGTGCATGCATGCATGAGACCACCGTATCATGATATGAATACTAGAATTGGGCGTAAATGTATATGTGGCACCACGGCGTAGAGGATGGACTCACATCCATCGACATAACATCTGTCTGCGCTGATGCAGAAGTGCCTGGAATGTCAGTATCCTTGTATCTGCTGTTAGAGATGTGCATGTTCTGCCTCAGCTCTACAATCAATTGCTCATAATCGTTGATGTTTTACTGAAATTCTGTGTCATCACCTCTACCGAAATAGCGCTGAAATATATCCTTAGTGTTCAAGATATGCTCACACTACAAATAATGTAAATTTATATCATGATTTCAATATTACAAGGAAAAGAAAATTATAATTTCACATAAATTAACCATCAAACGGTCTCCAAGCGGGGTGGTCGAGGAACTTTTCGGTTTTGATGTAAAGTGAAGCCCAAGAACGGTATCACCTCATGTATTGGTTGATCGCTGGCTCCCGATCATGCTGCGATGAATCCACCATCACAACCAACTCGCGTCGACACTCCCACTGTGCAATGTAGGAGTGGTGGTACTCGACCCAATCAACATCAGCCTTTCCTCGTCCATCAACCCGAACGAATGATGGATCTATCGGGGCAACATAAATCGTAGGAGGCATCTTGCGACGACCACAATCGGCGGGTACCACTCTACCCTCTTCCAACAAATCAACGGTACTCTGGCTAGCCATATCTCCTCTCCCTGTAAATGTATATCTGCGACATGCATGCGGATCTGATGTCCATATGGCTCCCAGATGACCTGTGAATTTAGCATAAGTTATTCTAACAATTACAATCACATGATGAACAAGCTAATAAAAATGACATAAATTCAGCGTACCTAACTCTGCAAAAGGTCATCCAATTCATCCCTGTATACTCTGATGTTGGATGCTGGTATTTCCCGAACAAAACCTTCATCCCATCGACATCCAACACTAAGCCCATCAATGTCTACAGGATAGGGAACACGTAAGGTAGGTCTACCGATATGAATGTGCTCCCAAGCCCATACCTACAATAGATGAATACATCCTGCTATGTTCGTGCGATTTAGCTTGGTAGCCTCATGTAACTCTCTGTACAGATGTGCAAGCACAACTGAGCCCAATGATAACCCCCTAAATGTATGAATATCCTCCAGTAATGATAGATACTGTAGATGAACCTCAGAGCCGGAAGTGTCCGGGAGAAGAAAAGATCTAATGGCAAACAGTACATACGCCCTGATATGCATAAGAAACTGGAGCTCTGGTAGATCTAAGTACAAATCTCTATAATAAGTCCATCTCAGCCATCGTAATGGTAAGCAAGTGCGTGCATGTGCCTGCCCCATCCAAAATTCTGATGTGATATATAGATGGATCGGAACATGATACACGATATGTGGCTCTGGATGCGCTCCTAACAACTCATCACAGCAGCTTGGCCACGTAGCCCACCGTTTCCCTCCACTTACAATAACACTGCCAATCACTGGTGGGCCATCTATCTGAATGCCTAGGATCATTGCAACATCCTGTAGTGTGATCGTCATCTCACCAATGGCCAAGTGGAATGTGTTCGTCTGCGGGCACCAGCGCTCCACAAATGCTATCAGTAAGGCATGATCTAACTTAATATACTACATCTGTGATACACTATCTAGGCCGATATCTCGCAAGACACCCATGAATCTAGGATAATTAACAGGCCATTCCATAAACATCGCTAGGCTTCTCGCCCAAACCAAACCTGATGAAGTATGCTTGAATGTGTATGCATAACAACTACATAAGTATAAAGGCTCACAAATTGCTTATGAAAAATTTACGAATCAGATGCTCGTCGACCACGAGCATAGCTATGCTAGGTGTACCTGGTAGGCCATAGTCCTCAACTATCTCCTCTGGTCATCGCCTCCTCCGTGGGGTGGAGCTTCATCCTTTGGACATCTTTGCTTATAAGCAACAAGCAACAGTTAAAAAAACATTTTATAGCATTGTATGAAATGGAAAAAAGATAACTAAAACAACCATATGATAACCAAAAACAACTTTGAACACAGCGAAAACCTAACAAAAACATACAATTTTTGAATTTTAACTGCAAAGGTACAAGCTGCAAGCATCCACTATGAAAGATAATTGAAACAGTTTCCATCATTGAATTTGTAATACAGAGAACAGCTAAATAAAACAAACACATACTAGAATCTTATTTGCCCTTGCAATATAAAAATAACAGACACACAAGTACACACACTAGGACAACAGATAGCCAACAAATAAATTGGAACATATCACACACTACGTGCGAGCATTTGAGGGCACGTCGACCTATTATGCCCAATAATCTCACACACACTACACACCCTGGAGCTTCTAGTACTATTCTCATCCATGCTATTTTTGAATCTGCTTGTCCTTGGCCTACCAGACTTTCTCTTGATATTAGGTGGATTATAATTTTCGTATATGCCTTCAATAATGTGTTCTGGCCACTCCTCCCAATCAAGTATGATATGAAAATCTCCCTGGTATGTGCTAATATAATTTTGCAAGTTGTAGTATACTGAGACATATTGCACGTGGTTCAGGTGTCGATGTCTCAAAGCAGTAATCACATGTGCACAAGGTAGATGGTAAGACTGCGGTTGTCTATAGGTACAGATGCATTCATAATTTTTAGATATTTTCACCTTGTAGGTTCTACTATTGATATCAAACACTTGGTACTCAAACAGAGATATCCTAACTGGTTCAGGAAATCTCCTTGTCTCGCATTCATTAGCCAGCAATGTACTTTAATGCATGGGGCGAACAAATTTTCTTGTTGACTTTCTAGAGTTGTAGCTGTATCAAGACGTTTCATGAAAAGAGAAACTATGTTGTAGTATACTGCTATGATCAAAGCTTGAATTGATAAATCACGTGCACGTTTAAGGACTCCATTGAAGCACTCAACGACATTTATCGTCATTGTACCGTACTTGTATCCATCATCATGAGTTTGAGACCACTGATGTACATCCTGAAACCCGACCACGTGCCTCTTAATATTCTTAATGTCTTCCATGTACCTTTTAAAATGTGTATATCTCGTGTTTCCAGCATACATTTTTTGACATATGAAATCAACATCGCTCCGAAGTTTGACTTTTGAAGTTCTCCCTCAAATGGCTCAGATAGAAGCGATGTGCAGCCCAGGGAAAGATCTCTCTACAGCCACGAACAAGACCTGCATGTCTATCTGAGATGAGGAAGAGATCACCCCTTGTAGAAACTAATGGGATCAAGTCCTGTAATGTGTGTAGAAACCAAATCCATGACTCTATGCACCCTGATTCCACAACTGCGAATGCCAGTGGGAACAAGCCGTTGTTTGCATCGATCCCAACCGCACTAAGTAAAGTGCCTCTGTACTTACCCAGGAGGAAAGTCCCATCAAGACATAAAACTGGGCGACAATCGCCAACCTGTATTGGCGGCTTGAATGACCGAAAGTCGTTGGAATACCGATTCTCGTGTAAATTATCTTGACGACATAGATGCACAAACAGCAGCCATAAATTTTTCCAATGATCTGTATGATTCCTCCCAACTGCCAAAAATTATCTTAACCGCTTTTTGATGTGCATCCCATGCCATATATAAGAGAACTTTGACTCAATATGGCCTACAATCTCCATGGGCTTGATCCGGACGTCATTGCGCGGTTGGATGAAATAATTGATGAATTGTGATGTGCATTGCTTGTGTCGGCATTAAGAATAGAATGAGTATGAGGTGTGCCCTGAACCAATCCTCCAAGCACCACCCAACCTCTTAACGGCGGGCATGTAAGTGCCACAAATATGGTCTAGGCATGAATGGCAGTGCACAAGAAATTTTGATTGGTTCGAAGCATATATGTCATACTCAACATTGTTCATAATTGACCAACCCTGGATAGTAAATTGTAACTGCTTCTTGTCACGAAAGCACATACCTTCAACCAATTCATCAGGGATGCAATTTTCCTCTTCAAATGATGAATCATCTGATGGGCCATCAAATGCAATGTCTTCATCCCATTCTCTAATGGTTTGAGCACTACGCATGTAATCATTATTACGTATCAAATGCTTCTCAGTATGATTTGTTCTCATTGAGTAATCTGCAATCAAATCTCTGACCATATGGGATGGTTCTGTTGCCCTTAAATCAGGCAGCTCCGAGTCTCTATCATCACCGTCATCATCATCTCTACTATCTACACTCGGCATAGTTTCATATTCAACATCTTCATCAGTTCGTGGGTTTGGTTCATTAACATCTGGGTCAGCCATATGAGTAGAACTTGTGCCAGTGAAATATTTATTTTCTCTTGTTGTAGACCCATACAATTCAACATGAGTGCTAAACTGAGAAGGTGGTGTGATGTAATCAGTGGCGATTCCAGCTCTCTGCTCGTCAGCATTGTTAACCTCCCTATCTCCACATGGGAGTTCCTCAACTTTGACATATACCACAATAGGTTGTGCATCTTTGCATTCACATACTTCTTCATTGTTAATGTATGTTGCAATAAATCCACTCAATAGGAAAATGACCCACCGTTAGAGAACTTTGATGGATCTAGCTTCAACGACATCATTACTCTTTTCTAATTTCTCAAATTTAATCCGTGTGGATTTATCTTGGGCGATTTCTCCCACCAATATATGTTGGAATGAACTCGTCACTTACTCTAAGTTCACCACCATAATAAAGAACTACAGACTGATGCTCGAACTCATCACTAACTAGTAATAACTTAAACATATCCAATTGCTACCTATTACGCAGAAAGCTTGCATTAATATATGATAAAGAATGAAAGAATCACACATTCCTAGACGACAACTTAATCTTGAAACAATCACTCTATCCTAATATGTGAAATCGACATGGAGCTTGATCTTCAAACGATCACACAATCCTAGAAGAGAACATGATGCCTCTCATAATTATCAGGTTATTTCAACATAATAAATAAAAGCCAAATACTGGAATGTCACAACAATTAATTTGTGTTACGGCACACTTATAAAAGCCAATCGGTCTCTTTTACATCTATAAACAACAACTTCATTTTGCAAAAAAACATCATGCACAAAATATTAACCAAATAAGATCACACATAAAGTAAACTTTTCCCAGAAAAACAAAACCACATATGCGCCTAGTCCAACTAAAGAGCTTGATAACACCTAATTAAACTACACATACATACTTAATCAAGCAAAACATATTGCGCACAAATTAGAATCCCCTAAAAAAATAAAAACAACACACACAAAGTGAGATCCAACTAAAGAGCTTGATAACACCTAATTAAACTATACATACACACTTAACCAAGCAAAACATATTGCATACAAATGACAATCCCAAAAAAAAAATAAAAATACCACATAAAAAGTGAGATCCAACTAAAGAACTTGGTAACACTTAATTAAACTACACATACACACTTAATCAAGCAAAACATATTCCGTACAAATTACAATCCCCTAAAAAAATAAAAACACCACAAACAAAGTGAGATCCAACACAAACTTTCTATGAGAATCATAATAATTAACTTAAACATACAAAATAAACTCATACAATTCAAAATCTAACAAATTTTTTTAGTCTAAGGTTAGAAATACCTAAATCGATAGAAATTTTCAAAAAAAACTCTAGCGAGATCCTTCTTCATCGGTGGCGAGCACTTTCCGGCCGGCGACGACAGATCTGGATCGCGACGGAAAACAGAAACCGATAGCTGCGAGTGAGCGCAGCTCTCAGGTTTTCGTTCGTTTAATTTGGGGGATGAACCAGTCGCCCAGTCAGCTGGGCGACTAGGCCTATTTTAAATTTTTTTTAAGATGCCTAATTAGCTAATTTAATTACTAAATAGGCCTATTATGAAAATTTAGCCTTTCATATTTTCACAAGCATTCATCGTAGAATCCTTACACTTGACTTATTTGCCATTTTCATAGTTTCACAAGCATTCATCGTAGAATCCTTACACTCTCATGATTTCCTCTGAGAATTGTGATTCTATCTCTATAACGGACTTTCAAGGCCACTAGTAGTGTCACAGTCTCCACCGAGTAATAACCACAGTCAACGGAGTCTCTCATGAAGAGATAATTGGTATCCGGGGCTTCACCTCCGATCTTGAAAAGCTCCATCAAATTATAAAACTGGCCGTGGATATCCCCGCATACAGTGTCTGGGCACTTCACCGGCTGCACGTTCCACTCCTCCATGAGGATCACTCTCTCCTTCTTGCAGATAGCCTTCACCTCTGCTTCCGCTAGAAACTTGCATTGCCTCAGCTACTCGAGTCGATAGTGGACAGAGAACGAACGAGAAAGTGAGGCTAACATTCTCGATCGGAGATGTAGCTATAGTAGTTGAAGCGAAGAGCCAACGTGATGGATCCATGGAAAATGTTATGTAACATGCGGAGGCTTTGGATTCTTGTTAAGCTATGAAAAGACGGCCATGGCTTTGTTTATCTGCTCTCTAGATCCACAGAACAGATCCAGTGGATTGTATTCATTAGGCTGTGCTGTCTCTCCAGGATGATATTTCAAGAGTTGATGCATTCTCGTTTCACGCAAAATCATCACAAAAGAACCTAGTGGCGTTGGCACTTGAACGATCCGACATGGGTCATCGGAGCACATACGCACTTCGGCGTCGCTGGTGCAGCCAAACCGTGATCACAACTGACAGAGCTCGATGTCCGAGACCTTCCCAGGTTCCGCGACAATGTCATCTGATGCTTGTTCTCCTGGCCGGCATAAGCATAATTGGATGCCATTGATGTAGATCTCGGAAGAAGAACAAGAAACACAAAGCAGATAAGAAGAGAATAGTGCCAAAAGATGGTTTTGCCGTTTTGGGAGATGCAAGAGAACGAGAGAAAAAAAAAAGATGGGAGAGAAGGATTTTTGTCTCCCCTGCAGTTCCTCAACTTGGAGAAAGGAGGAAGAAGCCGTTTTATTTTTATTTATTTATTTAAACCGATAGAGGGAACAGTTGTTGTTCTTGGGAGGGAACGGTTTGGCCATTTGAACGGAAAAGCGGGAGTGCATGTGAACCGTGCATGGAGGAGGAGATTGAGGAATTAATAGACTTTTTTAATTAATTTTCTAAATATTAATTAATTTTAAAATGAAATTTACGTCAACATAAGTATATGGTCAATATAGATTGATTCAAGATTATTTTGATGTTCTGAATGCAACGGCGCAGTCCGTTTCACAATTGGAGGTCGTTTGGTTCGAGTCGGCGCCAAATTGTGTCAATTTCAGCTTAAAATACGCGTCGCTACTTTCGATCACTCGATTTTCATGCAAACTCATCTGAATCGAGTGTGAATAGTCTCATTTGATAGATTTTGGCATTTCAAAGCCAATGACATGATCAATTTCATGAACGGAGGTTGTTTGATTTATGCTAGTGCCTCCTGACCTCGATATGCGTGCAGACGAGTTGACAACTCGAGCGCTTGATCAGTTGTTCATCAAGTCGTGCAATATTTATATTCTGACTAATTTCGATATTTTGAACATGATGATGAAGTCCGTTCATCGATCGAAGGTCATTTCGACCATTTTCAGAGACGTCTAGCACATTTCAGCCTCGATTTGCACGTTGCCACCGCTGATTATTTAACATTAGCATAGACTCGTCCGAATTGAGTGCGGACAGTCTTATTTGATAGTTTTCAATATTTTGAAGCTAACGACGTGATCAATTTCATGAACCGAGATCATTCGGACATCATCGCAGCTTCTCGACTCTGATATGCATGTCGACACATTGTTAGCTCGAGCGCTTAATCGATTGATCGTTAGATTTTTGCAATATCTATATTCTGATCAATTTCTACATGATGAATGCAATGGGGAAGTCCGTTCGTAGATCGAAGGTCATTTCAATCATTTTCAGTGATGTCCAGCATATTTTGAACCTCGATTTGTGCACTGTCGCTTTCGAAGCCCGTCAAATTTGACTTGTGAGCTTGTCTTGATTTATGACATACATATGTGGAGGTTAACAAATGCCCACCAGTAAATGTGATTCGCGCATGGAGCGAGTCACATTTGTTGAAAGCTGGTTGACCATTTGTCCTGGCCACAGAGCTTGGATTATTTTAGCTTCGCTTGCAATAGCTTACGAAGCTTTGTCAGGATTTGTCATTAATATATTATCTTATTCAGGATATGCTAAATGATGGGCTTGACTGATTTGTCAGAATCGACTTGTCATATAGATAAGAGTTCTTGCACCATCTACTATCTACTTCAATGGCTTTGCTGAAGATCTCTTTCTTTTATGTCATTGCAGATTTGAGTCTCCTCCAACCCTAGCTTCATGTTTGGTTGGGCTTGATGGAGGAATTAGTCTGTTTGTTTTGACGAAGGACTCCACTAAGGAATCGGTTTATCCGTGCTTGATCGGATTTGAAATTCCTTATATCCTAGCTTTGAGCTTGGCAAACTTGATGAAGGGCTGACCTGATTTGTCAACATTGACTTTGTCAGGAAGTGTATGTACGCCATGAACCCATGCTTCTTTGCTTTGGTGATTCGTAGGATATATCTGGATGATGACCTTCCAGCTTATATAGGGTCCATGTTGAGTTATTAGTCTAACGTGTGCTTTAACAGACTGAATAACCACAAAATTCCTTTAGTTCAGCCAACGGCTTTGTATGAACTATGGAATTGCTTCCTCGGTCTTGTGCTTTCTTCTTTGACGGACTTGATGAGGATAAGGTTTGATCTGTGTTTTGAGCTTGATCAGATCATTTAAGAATAGATTGAAATATCACTTTGCAGGTAATATATAGATTGATTTGAGGTAGCCCTGAATTGAGCATTTCCTCAGATTGTCTTGATCTATCGATCAAGTAGAGAGATCTCTTGGATCTTGGTTACTTATAATCACTAAGCTGGATCTGGTTTAAAATTGAACAACTATCATCATTGAACTGACGAGCAGGGGCTCTTTCACTGTGGCCTTTTCTTGTTGCTTGTTGAGTGAGGAGACCGTTAGCAACTCGGCCATATTTTGGCTTGTTGAGTTCGACCTTTAGAACCTACTCGAGTCTTCGACTTAAGTTGTAGTGGGTTTGTGATTTTATCATCAGACTGACGAACCGGGGCTCTTTTACTGCGGCCTTTTCTTACGGCTTGTTGAGTGAGGAGAGCGTCAACAACTCGACCATTTATGGGCTTATTGAGTCCGACCTTTATAACCCATCCATGTCCTAGACTTTAGGATGTAGAGGTTGATGTTTCTCCAACTCAATTGATTGAAGCTTCTGAAATCGGGAGTTCTTTTGACTTGATATCCAGAATTTGGCAAATCTGAGAGATAATTTTTTTGACATTTAGGGCTGTCCTTTCATGTGTAGAAATATATTCTTTTTTATTTTTGCAAGACTCTACAACTTAACAGTGATAATTATAGATATATTAAGGGATTTTGGCGTGACGCTCGATGTCAACCTGAATCAAAGTATATTTGAGGATCTCATCTCATGACACGATGTCAACTCAAATAAACTTAATATAAACTAAAAAATACCTCCTATCTTGCAGGGGGAATTCTAAAGTACATTTAGAAGAATTTTCAAGATAAAAATATATAAATACATCCATATTTGAATTGATGTACTCTAAAGGAGATTTTAACAAATAACATTGATTTCTTCTGTATATAAAAATCCAAAAATGCCCCCTACGTAATAGGGAAATTTTCACGGAAAAGCTTTTCATCTGGGGTATGTTTATTTAGGGATCTCGACATGAAGCACGATGTTAACTTAAATAGATATACTAAAAAAATATCTCATGTCTTGCAGGGGGTTTCTATTATACTTCGAGAATATGACCGTCAAGTATAGTACTTTTTCAAGTATTGACCATTAATTGACGGCATTGGTCTTTCACCCTTTAGGTTGATGAGTTGGTATGCCCCTCCTTGGTATACTTTTTCAATGACAAAAGGGCTTTCCCAGTTAGGCTCAAATTTACCATCAAATTTTTGATTGAGAATAATTGGTCTTCTCAGCACCAGGACCAATTCTCCTTTTTAGAATGTTCGAGGGCGCACCATATGGCCAAAGGCCCTGGACATCTTTGCTCGATAGACTTTCAGATTTTGATGAGCTTGCAATCTAACTTCAGCAAGCACGTCGAGTTCCTCCATTCTCAGATGAGCATTTTGATCTTCAGTTATATTGTACTGGATAGCTACTCGAAGTGAAGGTAACTCAACTTCAAGCAGAAAAATTGCTTCAGTTCCAAATACCAATAAAAATGGAGTGGCTTTAGTCGACGTCTTATAGGTAGTTTGATATACCCATAGAGTCTCTACTAGCTTGATATGTCATTCTCTCTTATTTTTAGTGAGAATCTTCTTGAACAGTTTGACTAATGTCTTGTTGAAGGCCTCCGCCAAACCATCCACTCTTCGATTGTATATTGAAAAGTATCGATAATCAATTTTGTGTCGATCGATGAATCTATAAATCTTTGCACTTTTAAAAGATGTGTCATTATCAAAAATTATTCGACGTGGTACTTCAAATCTATAGACTACATTATGCGTGAAGAAGTTGATCACTCGGTTAGCAATAACTTCTTTAAATGGGATAGCTTCAGCCCACTTAGAGAAATAATCAGTTGTTGCCAGGATGAAGCGATGTTCAGAGGACGATGGTGGATCAATTATTCTAATTACATCCGTACCCTAACTTTTGAATGGTCGAGATGCTATTGTTAGGTGTAATGGATTTGGAGGTTGATGGATGAGATTCTTATGTACTTGTCACTCATGATACTTCTTAGCATGATTAATACAGTCTCTCACCATAGATGACCAATAATAGCCCATCCTCTTGATCTTTACTGCCATCTTGGGACCTGACTGATGTGCACCACAAAATCCTTCATGAACTTTAACCATCACTTTTCTAGCTTCATCTTCTTTAAAGTAGTCAATGAAGGTTTGCCTCCAATCACGTGACTCTTCTACAATAAAGACTTCATACTGCTTTTCTGAGGCAATGTCATTCTTAGCTCTTCTTGGTATAACTTCTTGTTGATTTCGAGAAGTATGAGGAGCAACCTGAGTCACATTCTGCTAGGTCAGATTTGATAACCCCTCTACCTGCGGGGATTGATACCTTATTGGCTCTAAAACTCGTCAAGTAAATATGTCGATCATGACATAATCATCATTCATACTTGTTATTTCTTTAGCTAGTTTTGTTAAGCAGTCGACTTTGCTATTCTCGGATCGAGAGACTCGAGTTAGTGTGATATTTGGTATCTGCTTCATAAGCTCAAGAATTCGCTTGTGGTAGAATGCTAACTCAAGCTTGTTAATTATATAGATGCAAAGTACTTGATTTATAATAAGCTGAGAATCGCAAAAAATATATAAGTTTTGAATGCCTATGAAAATAACTTCTTCAAAACCTATCACTAATGCTTCATATTTAGTTTCATTATTAGTTCTTGGCTCGGTCAATCCATATGATCGCCTCATTATCCCTCATTTTGGTGTTATGAAGATGATGCTGATTCCTGCTCTTGCTCTTGAGAAATTTAAAGATTGAACTTGTTAGATTGATGATGCCCCATCAAAATATATTTTCTAAATTTGTGATTTTTCTCTTTTGCGAATGAGCATAATTTGCTCATCAGGAAAATCGTCATTAAGAGAAGAGTCTGCAAGGATAGGATGTACAGCTAGAAAATCTGTTAAGACTTGTCCCTTCATTACTTTCTATATAACATATATGATATCAAATTGTATGAGCAATACTACCCATCTTGCCAAGCGACCTGTCAACGCTTGTCTTGTCATCAAGTACTTTAGCGGATCGATCCTTGAGATGATTGCAATCTTGTGAGATAACATATAGTGATAAAGCTTTTGGACATCTTTGCTCGGTAGACTTTTAGATTTTGTTGAGCTTGGTGCTTGACCTCATCAAGTCCATCAAATTCTCACATCCGTAGACATATATTTTCATCTTGAGTGAGATTATGTTGAATGACTACTCAGAGTGAAGAAAGTTCAACTTCAAGTGGCAAGACTGCTTCAGCTCCAAATACTTTAGTATGAGGAGTGAATTTTGTGAGAGTACAGTCTAGATGTCACGCTATTATCTATTTGTAAGAGAATTTTACTTTGAGATTTTGGCCTCCAAATTTGCTCACCTATTTATCGGAACCTTTCGACGGTGGATTCTTGGACATGCGGTCTAGGTGTCTCACCTTGATGCTCATCGTCTGGGACTTGGATTGGTTGATATATTATCAGGGTTGTTGGAGGTGGTCTCCTTGAAGGAGCAACTTTGGCCTCCTTGATGACTGAACTTTGATATTTTCTTTTTATCTGTCCTTTCTCCTTTGCAACATTGGAACCTGATGCACTCTTGCATATATAGTTTCAAATTCTCGCTAGAGAAGTTGTGATATAAAGTTGTCAAGTCCAAAAGGACTGTTTGATTTGACTAGTAGAGCTATCCATTTTTACCCATCTTTAGGCTGTCAAACCTATTATGGATTAAAATACTCATTTCTAGTTCTACAGCTGGCTGTACAATTTTCTGCTTGAACAATAACTATTGAGCATGCAGTTCAACATTTCTTTATCATCACTGTCTCCAGGTTAACTTGCTCCCAGATGAAGAAGCTTCTGCGTCGCAACTTCTTCTCGAGGCTTTGGCCTCCATATTTATTTTTCTTTCTACTGGGACCTTTCGGTAACGGATTCCCGAACACGCGGTTCAAGTGTCATGCCCTGATTCTCACCGTGTAAGAATTACTTAGAACAGTCTTGAGCTCTTACTACCACTGATTGTAGCTTTTGTAGTGGAGCATTTTTGGCTTCTTTGATAATTGATATTTGATACCTGTTCTTCATAAGACATTTTTCCTTAATAATCTTCAAAACTCTATGTGCTCAAGTAGATAGAATTTCATGTTATTTCTTCAGAAAGTTTGAAGCTGACTGTTGTTGAGCCCAAAAACATCGCTAAACATCACCACTAGCGTTATTCCTTTTTACCCATCTCAAAATTTTCAAATTTATTGTGGGGTAGAAATACTCGCTCCTGGTTGTAAGGTTGGTTGTATGACTTGTGATTCAGACAACAACTACCGAGCTCGCAATTTAGTGTTTCTTCTCCTTTGTCTTCCACTCAATTTTTTTTCTAGAAGAGGAGACTTCAACACCATGCCTTCCTAGTGCGAAAGGTTCAACTGACAGGATTATCGCATTCACAGGCATGATTGAAATGTTCTGTCCATTGATGGTTCTCTTCATGACTGGTGCCTCAAAATGAATTAATCTTTTAAGTACAAAGGCTCTCTTTTGAAGAACCTCAGTAAGAGTAGTGGACATTCCAATTGTCCTCCTCCTTTGCATAAGTTGGTGCGTAGAATATGCAGTTGTTTAAGGTAGAGGATTATTTACAGGATGTTGGAGAGTTTACACTGCCAAATTGGATGGTAGCTCCAGTATCTCTGGTGTTGATTATAACATTAGCCAGACGAACATTAACTCTGCGACCTGGCTGCATGATGAACGATGTGTTCTGAAGATCCATCGATATACAAAATAAACAGATTAATCATAAGAATATGATTGATTTAAATTTAATTTTATTGATAATTGATTCTATCATGCTCCACTGCTACTATAGCTTAAATTCTACTAGCCAAAGATGGAAAGAGAATCATATCCCCAGCGGAGTTGCCAGAAATCTGTGGGCTCCAAAAATTCGCCATCGACCTCTTCGATGAAAAGAGTGATTTTAAGTGTCGGTGTAATTTTTAGAAGGCAGATGTAATAGTAGATAAGACACAACCCATAAATTTCGTCCTCATTTGGTGAGAACTTTATATTTGATTCCAAGTTTCCTATAGGCGCAATCCCTTATAGTTAATTACCCCTCTCAATAAGTGGGAGAGAACTTCTGATTAAGACTAGTCATTAGATCGCTGAATGCGTAGCGTATAGTAGCAGTATGTAGAGTTTCAATTTTTAGATTATGAAATTTATCATTTTAGCTTAAACAGGATGGTTTGGGGAATGATGATATGCCCGATCTAGATCCCATGGTTCTGTCATCCCAGGTAGTCGCGGTCCCTAGTCTACTTAGTCAGAGGAGGTAGTCGACCCAACCTCACAAAAGGATCCTCATCAGCAACACATGAGTTACATCGTCCAAGAAATTCTTATAGACCTAGGGTGGTGTTTGTCTAAGGAGACAATTTTAAGTCTACTTTAGCTGACAGAGGGTTATTTTTCTTATCAAGTATACCATATGATTCACAACAAAAAGGCAGAGCCATTGGGGAGCATACGGGCTACGGTCATGATCGTAATATAATGGAGTCGGACTGACCAAACCACCCGATCAGAGGACTCTGGTCATAACTGCTTCATCTGTGGAGCCTACTGGTCAAGCCACACAGTTTAGAGGACACGGGCCACGTCCTTACTAATAAGAGATTGATTGAGAATGAACATAGTATAACACTTAATTTGACATTGGCTCCTTTGTGAGCTAGAGTTTTCTTAATTGTCATCCCCGATAAACTATTACGGAAGATGGATAGATTGAGTTTTGCTTTAAGTTTTTAATGACAAAATTTTATTTAAGCAACTTTTAGATTGCTACTTAATTTGATTTGGAAAATTGATTATTTGGCATATGTTTAAGAGCTTTAGATCCTGTCAACTCTGTTTAGCTGCTAACAAAGGATTAGAGCATGTCACCACGTAATCGCCACATATTTCACTGATTTAAAACTCTTATTATAGGTTTTGTTAACCCGGACCCAGTCATAAGACAAAACTGGGGAGCAACCCGCACAACATCCTCAGACACTTGAATTTAATCATTCAGCGTAGTGTCAGGGAACATGCTGATGTATATAGATTAGCTATTTATCTAAGAAGACAATCTTAAGTCTATCTTTAAGAGAGGGCTATTTTTCCTATCAAGTATACCCTATGATTCACAACTTAAAGGGCAAAGCCATTGGGGAGCATACGGGCTATGATCGTGATCGTAATATAATGGAGTCGGATAAACCACCACATCGAGGACTCGTCATCGCTTCATCTGTGGAGCCTATCGCCGCCAAGCCAGCGAGGACAGCCAATGCCCCATCGGCGAGATTGATTGAGAGTGAACATAGCAGAACACTTGATTTGACATTGACTACTTTGTGAGCTATAATTTTCTTAGATTGTCACTCCTGACAAACAGTTGCAGAAGGTGGATAGATTGAGTTTGACTTTAAGCTTTTAATGATAGAGTTTCATTTAAACAATTTTTTAAATTAACACTTAATTTGAGTTACTTTAATTTGAAAATAGAATCACATTTTGATAGAAATATCCCCCCCGGTTGAAATTACCATTCAACATAGCCATCATCGGGATAGTTAATTGATTGATTGAATCAAATATATTTGAGAATTTTAGATCCTTTCAACTCTGTTTAGCTCTTAACAGAGGATCAGATCTACTGTCACATTACAAAATTAGCTTCTCAGATATTCACTAAGTTGAAATTCTCATAATTGATTTTTTAGGTTTTGTTAACCCGCATCAGACTAAACCGAAGCAACTTCGCATTTCTGAATTTAATTTAAGCATTTAGCATAGTGTCGGGGCACATGCGGGTGTGTTTGAAAATTTAGGTAGTTTTGTGTTTGAACTATGATATTGATTTCAGATTTTTATTTAATTCTATTTTAGCCCGCGCAGCCTTTTTAGATATTAAAATTTGCACTTGAAATCTCTATGTCCGAGTACATGCAGTAATTTATAGCTTAGCTAATTTCATCTAATTAATGAAATTATGATTTTGAAAATTATAATTATGATGAAATTCCTTGATTTTTGGTTGAAGGAAGCTCCATAATTTTTGTAGATTTGGATTTAGTATCGCCTTCTGTCTGCTTGTACAAAGGGTTGCAAATCCGGTGACGAAGAAGATGTTTTGAAGCTATAGGTTCAAAGGATAACTTAATTTGTCATTTTAAGAAGAAGATTTACTCCTCAAAGTAATTCTCATTTTTTCCTCTTTTGTTTAAATTTGATTTTTCTCCTCTGGTATTCAAATTTGATTTCCCCATCTTTTATTTAAATTTAATTTTTCCCCTCTTTTATTTAAATTTAATTTTTCCTCTTTTTTTGTTTTACTTTTGAGTTTGTTGTATGTCATTTTCTCTCCTTTATTTCTTTTTTTTAAGTTTAGAAATTATAAAAATTTGACCACCGACCATCCCCATGTAGTGCCGGAGTGTTTTACCCATCACTTGATGATGACTGCTAGTGTTTTGAAGCACCTTAGCTGACCGTCAATCCCGTTATGCCCTAATGAGCATAACGAGGCCTTCAATCACCTGCATAAAAGCAAATATATATACATATATTCTTAATTTCGACAGCATTTCGACAGTATTCCGGCGTCATCCCCGTATAGGGAGCTACATCGGCACTATTTTGGCCTACCCGTCACGCCTTGATGAGTGTGACGATTGGTGGTTTGAAGCTCTTCGGCCGACCTTCAATCCCGTTACACCTTGATGAGCATAACGAGGCATTCAATCACTCGGTACGCCCTGATGAGCATAACGAGGCTTTCAATCCCTGCATAAAATCAAATATATATATATATATATATGCAAATAGTCCAAATTTCAACAGATTTTGGCAGGGGTGCCACTCGGTTACGTATTGCTTGATTATGACACTACCCAGCACTTTGTGAATAGGCGGATTTTATCTCGTCGTCATGATATAGTCTTCAAACCTGTGTTTCTGTTTCCGACGAGAGAGAGAGAGAATCGGCTTCCCAAAGTGATCCATACATTGTTTTCCTTATCATAATTTCTCACTTCTTGATGTGCATAATGTGCAGCATAAAGTTCATTATTCACTACAGCAACAAGCGGAGGGGAACCACTCGCACCATTCAAACCTAGTGACGTATTAGGAATAACCATCCATTTGTCATTTTCATATTTTCACAAGCATTCATCGTAGAATCCTTACACTTGACTTATTTGACGGCTCTCATGATTTCCTCTGAGAATTGTGATTCTATCTCTATAACGGACTTTCAAGGCCACTAGTAGTGTCACGGTCTCCACCGAGAAATAACCACGGTCAACGGAGTTTCCCATGAAGAGATAATTGGTATCCGGGGCTTCACCGCCAGTCTTGAAAAGCTCCATCAAATCATAAAACTGGCCGTGGATATCCCCACATACGGTGACTGGGCACTTCACCGGCTGCACGTTCCAACCCTCCTTGAGGATCACTCTCGCCTTCTCGCAGAGAGCCTTCACCTCTGCTTCCATTAGAAACTTGCATTGCCTCAGCTACTCGAGTCGATAGTGGACAGCGAACGAACGAGAAAGTGAGGCTAACATTCTCGATCGGAGATGTAGCTATAGTAGTTGAAGCGAAGAGCCAACTTGATGGATCCATGGAAAATGTTATGTAACATGCGGAGGCTTTGGATTCTTGTTAAGTTGTGAAGAGACGACCATGGCTTTGTGTATCTGCTCTCTAGATCCAGTGGATTGTATTCATTAGGTTGTGCTGTCTCTCAAGGATGATATTTCAAGAGTTGATGCATTCTCGTTTCACGCAAAATCATCACAAAAGAACGTAGTGGCGTTGGCACTTGAATGATCCGGCATGGGTCGTCGGAGCACATTCGCACTTCGGCGTCGCTGATGCAGCCAAACCGTGATCACAACTGACAGAGCTCGCTGTCCGAGACCTTCCTAGGTTCCGCGACAATGTCATCTGATGCTTGTTCTCCTGGCCGGCATAAGCAGAATCGGATGCCATTGATGTAGATCTCGGAGGAAGAACAAGAAACACGAAGCAGATAAGAAAAGAATAGTGCCAAACGATGGTTTTGCCGTTTTGGGAGACGCAAGAGAACGAGAGAAAAAAAAAGATGGGAGAGAAGGATTTTTGTCTCCCCCGCGGTTCCTCAACTTGCGGTTTTCTGGAGAAAGGAGGAAGAAGTCGTTTTTTTTTTATTTATTTTTTTAAACCGAGAGAGGGAACAGTTGTTGTTTTTGGGAGGGAACGGTTTGGCCATTTGAACGGAAAAGCGGGAGTGCATGTGAATCGTGCATGGAGGAGATTAGGAACTAATAGACTTTTTTTATTAATTTTTCAAATATTAATTAATTTTAAAATGAATTTTATGTCGACATCATTATATGGTCAATATATATATTGATTCAGGATTATTTTGATATTCAACGAACACAAAATGCTTTCGCGATCAGCGAGTCGACGCTAAATAAATTTCAGAATGGCGCTTTCAACCGCTGATTTTCAAGAAAACTCATCCAATCGAGAAATTCTGATAGATTTGGCGTTGAAGCAAATGATGTGATCAATTTCACGAACGTAGATTTACGCTCGCCTCCTAACCTCGATATAAAATGCGCAATAACAACATTTGACGGGTTCATCAAGTCATGCAATATTTATATTCTGATCAATTTCAATTTTTCAACACGACTACGAGTCGATCGGAGGTCATTTCAACCATTTTCGACGCCAAGACATTTCGCCTCGATTTGACCGCACCGATTATTCGACATCATGCACTCCAAATTGAGCGCAGACAGTCTCATTTGATAGTTTTCAATGTTTTAAAGCTAACGACGTGATCAATTTCATGAACCGAGGTCATTCGGATATCGTCATAGCTTCTCGACTCTGATATGCATGTCGATACATTGAGCAATGAAGCGCTAATTATCAATCGGATTTTGCAATATCTATTTTCTAATCAATTTCGACAACGGGAAGTCCGGGACGTATCGCCATTATTTTCGACCGTCCTACATTTTGAACCCGACTGTACCGCCGCTCAAGTCCGAATTTGAATTTCATATTGTCTCGATTTGCATCACATATATGTGGAGGTCAGCAATATTTCAATGAATTAAATTTTGATTAAATACTAATTAAATTTATGAAAATCAAGTAAATGTGAAGATTATATTCATGTATTTTTATATATTTTAATATGTTTATTTTATTTTATTTTTTTAGATAGTTAATTTTAAAATTTTACTTAGATTAAAATTATTTATTTTTGAGATTAACATTAATTTTATTTTAATTTATATTTGGTACTCTTTTTGATGTAGTTTTTTATATTTGTAAATTGAATTTTAGATTTATATCTTATAATCACCACAACTTAGTCTGCTTTTAATTATTTTAAAAAAATTAATAAAATTTAAAAAAAAAAAAACAAGTCTGTTCTCAAATTTTCATCTAAGAAAATTTAAAATAAAATATTTTTATTTGATTTTAAATTATGATCATTATTATTAAGTATCGGTTTGAGTATAAATTAAAATGGATAGTAACTTCCTTTCTTCTATTTCTTAATTAACATCGTTTTCATTTAGATGATTATATTCCTTCAGCGAAATGATGACGTAATAGCATTGGAAGAGAAGATTTTTCAGTTATGCAAGGAATTCGAGAAAACTAACGGCTTGTATGGGATTAATTATATTTATAAATTTATTTAGTATATATTTTTTAATATTTATATTTTTATTAAACTAAATTAGATTATTTTAAAAACATTTAAAACATTTTTTTGAGTATTTTCAAATAAAACAAAATAAAAATAATGAAAAAAAAATAAAAAGATCCTAAATGCGTGTAATTATGTGCGTTATAAATGATGAGATGAGCGATTTTAAGGTTTAAGTGCTTCCACTAGGTCAATATATGGGCTCTTGAGATGGTTTACAATCTGTTTGAGATATAATTTTTTAAAGTTAATTGTAAAGTTGATGGTTTTTTAAAAATACTATGTGTATTATAAATATTTTATAAAAATTTAAATAATAGCTTTGATATGATCCTGAAAATTAATAATTGAGCCGAATCTTGATGTCGGCAATCGATTAATCAACAGAGATCAAACGCTTATTATCGATAAACACTGGGTGTCTTGATTTCACAATAAAAGAAAGAACTTTTCTAACTAATTTTACTTAACAAACTTTCTATTAGTTATCACACTCTAACAGTTCTTATTTTAGAAGTAAATTTTTATCACAGTTTTTTTTTTAAAGTAATTAAAAAGCTTGTAGTGGAAAATAGCTGCGTTATTTTTTGACAACTTTTTGAAAAATAAAGTACCCAAAAAAAACTATCTCAAATATACTCTTAAATGACTTATTTTCCACTTTGCGTGTGAAGGTTTAAATTTTGATGTGATAGGAAGATTTTTATTTATTTATTTATTTTTTAGATTTGCAAGAAACGTTGATTAGTCGTCTAACTAATATCTATTTTAATTTTTACATAAATTATGAGATAATTACTTCCTATTGTAACAATACTCGAATACATTATTTATTTCAAGATAATATCAAATTATCTTATTTTTTAAAATTATAAAGTACAATTTGTAATTAATTATAAAATGCTATTTTTTTCATCGTTGGACCTTTTTAAAATCGATAAAAAGATTATAACTAAATTGAATTGTAATAATTGTCTGAAAAAAAAAACCTACCCTATATTGGCCCTAAATCCACAAAAGTCATTTGCATTCACAAAAAATTGTAATTTTCTAAGTATTATTCCTGACTTAAAGTTGTATGGTTACATATATTAAAATATTTTTAATAGTTGATATTTAACTTCATTATTTAAAATAAATAAGTAAAATTTCTTATAATACTATCATCAATTGATCAATTTATTACTTTTTAAAATTTATGTTTATGAGTTCATTTGGGCAGTTGTGAGGCGTGCTTTGTAAATTACGTCTGATTATATTTTGAAAAATTTATGATGAAATAAATGTACATTGACTGTTAGCTAAGTTCTAAATTTTTTTAAGAAAAATTTTAATACTCTAAAGAACATTTAAAGCATCAATTTTTTGCAAGCTCACTATTTTTTCATACAACCAGTGCCCTAAATACATCTTACATTTAAAACAAGTAGTTTACACAATTAAATATAAATTAAATTGGCAATACATTTAAGATTACATATAATCTTATCGTATTGAGTCGATTCTAAATAATGTTGCAAAGCAAAATTTTAAATTAGATTTAATGCTAATCTTAATTAGTAATTTAAATAAAAAAAAATTTAATAGGTCAGTTGAGCGGATATGGCCGCGTAACATCGGTCCGTCGTCGTCAGTTGAGCAGACTGACGTTCTTTTTATTTTAAAACCGATGACGCTTTTGTATTTTATCGAATCATCTGATTGTCGATCGAGCAAACTTTATATCGTTGGAATTGTAACGAAATTTTCTACAACTTTCATGTTGCTCAAAAATTATGATTGTGACCCGATACTCAGAGTTTTTTGCGCGCAAAAAGCTAGACTAAAAAATTTCAAAGCATTTGTGATTTTGCATGTCAGTCATGATTGAATCGAGCGAACTTAGTATCGTTGGAATCATAACAAAATTTTCTACAACTTTTATGTTGGCTAAAATTTATGATTATGGCCTGAGGGTATTAATTATCTATTAATTCTTAATTTGTAGCTTTGCTTCAACTTATTGGTCAGGCTAATATGTTGTTTTGAATAAGATTTAATTTGATTTTTGAAGATCAGTGACTACCAGCTTAAAATTTATTCATATTTGATTTTTCAAAGTATTGGCTACATGATTTATTCACAATTGATTTTTACGATGGCTCTTGCAATGGATAATTAATTTATTTATTTTTGGCTTCTTCGAGCATGAAGCTTATTACTATTAACAGCTAAAAATAATTTTTGTTTGGACTCTTGTAATTGAGAAGTGAAGAGAGTAAATAGAGTAATAATAATAATAATATTTTCTTTTTCACATATTTCCCGCCCTAATTTTATCTCTGTATAACTACGGGTTACTGAATTATTTGATCTCTGTATAACTACGGCTATAGATAGAGGCTTAAGTCATACAATATAAATTTTAGTCTGTTCTTTTTTATATTGTTAATCTAATTTATAATTATTTAGTTGTTCATCTTATTTATCCTAAGGGGTTGTTTGGAAGGATGAATTTTGGGTGTTGTTGCGTGCTAGAGAATTTTATTCCGGTAGATGCGAGATCTTCATCGTAGCCCAAAAATTATCCAACACACAAGGATATGAACGGGTTATCGTGAAAACCCGTTAAGGGAAAAAAAACCACAGGGCTTGCGGAACTTTCTATGTGTTCAAAGATCTGGTCCTTGCTTCTCGTTAGTTGAGAAGAAGGTGTTTACAAGCGAATATTCCGAGTGTAGAAAAATACAATATCGGTCAACTCCAACCCAAGGAGAAGTTTCCCAAAAGCGGCGAGGCGATCTTAGAGCAACCTCTTGATCTTGGAGAAAGCGGCAAGCTGGTCTTTTCTAGTCCTCCTCGATCTCAGGCGAGCTCGATCTTGAAGTGGTAGCGGTGATGATATGATCGTCGGTCGGGGTGGTTCTCGAGCTCTCGGTCTTCAAATCGATTCGGTCCCTAAGGTGAGAATGAAGCTCTATTTATAGATTTTTTAGTGGTAGGCCTTGTAAAGTGGAAAACCACTCCCCATGACGGCAGATCCCCCGATCGACGGTGTATTTTGATGATGGTGCCTTAATGATAATTGGGTGATCTTGATTCGTTGGATTCGTCTTGATGAGCCGCTCGATCATATAAATATGTCGTTTGGTGACCATTTGGCGGATCGATCCATTTTATGCTCCGACTTGATCGAGTCGATTCGGATCGTATCTTGATGTTCTTATGTTCGTCTCATCGAGGCGGTCGGTTTAAGTTTCTGAAATCGGTGATTAGATCGAAGCATTTCGAAAATGCCTTGAGATTCGTGCTTGATCAGTTAATTTTCGAGGATGTATCGGTTATTTTTGGGGACATTATCTCATCATCCAAAAAATATATGTCAAATACTGAAAATAGCAAATTCTTCAATGAAATTTGAGAGTCCATCTGCGCATTTTGAGAGAACAGATCTTCATAAGACAATATTATAACGTGGCGTCACGAGGCGCAAATGCGGGTATGTGTGGGTGCGATATTTTGAGGTTATGGATCGAACGGGGTTTAGCGGCATGGCGCCAGCGCGTAGCGCCGCCAGCGTCTTCATGGCTACCCACCGAGTCGCCAGCGCGCCATCGTCCAGTCGGAAGCGAGCCGCGGGATCTGGTCAGTCGGCGGGTTCGCAACGCAGGAGCGTCGTCTGCGGCAGCGGCCGATGAGCGAGCGATAAATCATGTGGCGTGGCGAGTCGCGGCTCGAATGAGCGGCCGCGAAGTCGAGGCGAATGTCGACGGGTTGCGTCAGCTGGGTTGAACGCGTCGATTCACCCAGTTCGCGACGGGGCCGGCCAGTTGCGCCGCAATCGGAGGTTCACGACCGTGGACCGGGCCGTGGGCTGGCGGTTTGACCTGGGAGGAGGTCGTGGGCTGCTGGACCAGTTCGACCGCGTCATTTGTCGGCGCCGCGTTTCGGCCGTAGCGCGTGGCGCTTGGTGCTGCTGAGGCTGGCCTTGAGCAGGCGGCCAAGCATGGGCGCGGGTTTTGGCTTTTGAGGTTTAGCGGTTTTACGCTTTTGCCCCTAGAAGGGGTCTATAAAACCCCAGGTAAGAGGGAAAGGCACACTTTTCTCACTCCTCCTCTCCTCTTAGAGTGCATAGCCCTCCCCGGTGGGAGTTTGAGCACTCTTTGGATCCTCCTCCTCATCTCCACCAAGCGAGTGCATAGCCCTCCCCTGGGGGAGTTTGGGCACTCTTCTTGGATCAACCTCTACCTCTTCATCTCTACCCGAGCAGTGCATAACCCTCCCCGGTGGGAGTTTGGGCACTCTCCTTGGAATAATTTTCATCTCGATATGCAGTTGCGGTGTTTGTAGATGGGTGAGAATCTTTTGAAAGAGACACGTCAGACTTGTAGCGGAGGCGGCAGGAACCTTCTAAAATGGGAGGGCAAGATTCGTGAGTGAGTCGATCACGGAGACACATTGATCGTGCTTGAAAAATATTATTTTCAGAATGATTTGGTTCTTAAGTGTCCAAGAAGTCGATGAGCCCATTTCCGGGGTATTTCACCACTTACGAGATGAGTTTGGGGGCGGGATTGCGATTTCCCCATCCCAGATGATGATAGCCATTTTAGACATCGAGGTTTGCATTTCCAGTTTTGAGCAGGCAATGCGATCGTGATGGGACTTATAGTCTTTTAGGCGTAGCATTGACTCGCCGGATGTGCAAGTTTACTGCGATGCACATGGTCGTATCACTGCAGAGTCGCTACTTGACCTCTGGACGAAGGATCCTCCCAAGAGTTGGGCAAGCGATTCTTTTGTGAAGAATGGCGGGGTCTTCTCAAGAAATGGAGAAAAGGAGAGATTTACCCATTCCTATGGGTTGGTGATGAAGATATCCCGCGGACCGAAATTCCATATTGAAGATCTTGATTTGAGATTCGATATATCAATAGATTGTGGGGAGGAATCTTTGTTGAGGTGGGGCTTTCTATTCATCCCAGTGGTCTTATGATTCGTTGAAAGCCCAACAAAGAGGTTTCCCGATCTCCCAAGCGTCCTCTGGCTTCTTCCCAGCTGAAGGACCCGTCTCCAATAGAGAAGAGGAAAAGAGCGAGGAAGATGGTGATATGAATAGAAAAGAGTGGCCTTGAGTAGTCGTCCCCAAGGATCTTCATTCACGGGGCGTGTTGAATCATTCTACGTAGGTCGTCGCCGTAGAAGAACTAATCCTTCTTTGCGTTCATCATCTTTTATTTCCCATTTCCTGTGCGTAATTTTTCTTATTTGAATCAAGAAGCAAGAACTTTACTTCAAAATGAACATTGTCTTTGAATGGGAGTTCGTGAAGGTCAAGTTTCTCCATGGTGAATATAAGAAGCGGTATGTGGAGAAAGTAAAAGAGATGTCCGTGTTGGAGAATCAACTGATGATGAGTGCAGACCGAGTTGGCGACTCAACTTCTCTTTCTTTTCAGTCGGAAGTTGAAGCGGACTGGGATGAATTAGTGGAGTAGACAGAGGTTGGTTTGCCGCAGGATCGAAGATCTTTTTGAAGGTTTTGTCTTGAGGCAAAGAACGAGTTACGCTTCTTTCGAGAAAGAGGCACTTATCTCGGGTAGAAGCGGGAGCCGGATCACAGGCCGTGGAGGACTTCAAGAACTCGACAGCCTTCAAGAGTATCATACAGGATCACGTTCAGGAGGCCAGAGACCACGTGTATGATGTAGAGGTGAAGGCTTTGGAAAGTGTTGATGAAGGCTTCATCCGAGGTTTCTTGAAGGGGACAGCTTGGCGTATCATAGCTGGTGTTGAGGTCCTTTCTCCTAGCTTCCCCACCTTCTAGCGGCGGCGAGGATGACTCGAGATAGTTCTTCATCATCGATGAGACCATCAAGACCTGTAGTTGTGGTTCCTTTATGTTCGTTTGTTGTGTTGTATATTATTTACGGTTGATTGTACTTGTATGTTCTGCGAGAATATTAACAATCCACAAAATTGTTTGTGAATATTTAGGAGTTGTGTCAAAGTGTACTCGATGATAAAGATTCGTAGAAGAGATCATCGAATCCCTTTAGGATAATTCGATCTATTCTAAGATCATTACAGGCGTTACTTGATGACAAACTTGCAGAATATATTTATAGAGGTTCTCTCGAACCTCGATCTAGGTTGTGTATCGGCGTTTTCGATGATGTTAACTTATGGAGAAAGTTGTAGGAAATCTATGAGGATTGCCAACCAAGGTTGTTTATCGAAGTTACTCGGCGATGTTAACAGAAGAAGATCAATTCCACAGGGATCGATCTTACCGAATGAGATACATAATTGCGTGTCTTTGAGTCGTGTTTTAAAATGCAAGCATAAGCAAGAAAAAGTCACAATAAGTATGAGAACTTTAACATAGATAGAAACATAAATCCAAACACCTTGATGCCAAGGTTGGACAATAGATGACAAGCAGTATCGATAAATGTTTAATTCGATAACAATATTACAATACAAACATACGATGATAATGTTTTCGCATTCACTAGAATAAAAAAGGCGATACATCACTAGTAGTACGGAGGTTTGTAGCATTCCAGTGCGTGGGAGAGTCTTCCCATACTATCCTTAAGCTTGAGCGTGCGGGCTTGATTTTAGACACCACCACATCTGCCTTCCCGGGTGAGTTTGTTCTATTGTGGGCCTTTTCTGCGAGTCGAGACTTGAGGGAGGTCCCCAAGATATTGGTCGTGGCTTTACCCTTGGTTGAAACCTCGAGCAATCCTTTCGATAGGAAAGCCAGTCTTGACATGTCACGGGTCTCTCGCGGAGATCCAGATGGAATCGCTTATCGTTCTTTGTCGGCATCAAAGTTATGGGTTCTAGGGCTCGGGACCCGATGTATGGAATGACCTCGGTTCGAAACAGTTATGCGCGTTTCTCGGTAGGGGTCCTTGATGTAGTGCGGTAAGCGAAAGAACATTGGATAGTTCTTGCCCATTGCCCCGTGGTTCATCGTGTCTTTAGCCCTTTTAGTATTGTCTATTGGTGACTTGATTACGCCCATTTGCACTGGATGGGATACGGTTGGATTAACGGATATCGACTCTGGCGAGAAAGATGTGAATGTCTTTCATGAGCTGCGTCCCATTATCGGTGATGATTTTTTCTTGGAATGACAAATAATATTTTTCCGGACAAATTGCTTGGCATTTGTTTGGTGATTTTGGCCCGGTTCGGCTTCCACCCATGAAGTAATCAAGCGGCCAAGATTATGAATTTTGTTGCCAGGTGGCAATGGGAAAGGTCCCATTATATCGATCCCCATTGAGCAAGGGCTCGGATTGTGGTGAGTTCTACAGATGGTGTATGAGTGAGATTGGAAATGTGACACTTGTTACACTTCTTTACAAACTCAATGCGTCCTTCTTCATTGTAGGCGGTAAAACCTTTGCCTCATGATTTTGAGGGCGAGCTTTTCCTCCCAAATGTTCACCACAAATTCTGAATGAACCTCTCGCATTGCATAGTTAGCCTCAGAAGGTGGTAGACACTTTAAGTAGGGCCCAGAAGGACCGCTTGTAGAGTTCATCACCGATTATGGTGAAGTTCGATTGCTCTAGGATGGATAGCATCGGTGGTCTGTTGGCAAGGCCCCGCTTTGAAGAAAGGACATGATCGGTCAATCCATGAAGATTCTTTTGGGTCCTCCGGAGATTGTATCACCCAAGGGCCTTGAATCGGGAAAGTGGATGTCCTCTATGTATTTTCTCTTGAAAAGATCTCCTGTTGTTGTGGCTAACTTGGAGAGGGCATCACTGCGGTTTACGCTCCCTTAGAATATGAGTTATCTAATGGGTCTCGATTACGGCAAGTGACTTTGCCAAAAGATCTAGCAACTGTGGATGGTGCGTCTCCTTCCTTCAACGTGAGGCCACTGTGTGAGTCTGTAGATGGCTAAGTTGACCTCGATCAATGGGAGCCTTAGTCTCTGAGGGCCTCTCGGCGACATTATTGGTGGCGGAACTTTAGTCGAAGCGTACTCTAAAGTTATTTTACTTGGGGAGATAAGCAAAATTCACTCCCGTGGAAGTACAAGCTCCATCAACATATAATGTCCATTGATTTGTCATGGAGTGATGAATGATCTGTGGTGATGGGATGGTACATTCTACAAAGTCGTGAGCACTTGTGACTTTTATATCGGGGCGTGGAAGAAAATGGATGTCAAACTCTCCAAGCTCGACCACTTCATCAACCTTCCGGATACATCGGGCTTTTGCGGAATAGTTCTTAATGGAAGATGAGTGTGAGCGTTGATGGTGTGGGCACGAAATGCGGTGCAATTTTAGATGCGAGAATACTAGAGCCAACTTGTCTTATCTGCTAGTGGATAGTCCTTGATCGAGAAAGGATTTTCTTGACATAGTAAATGGGTCGTTGCAATGAATTCTCTCCTATTGGAGCAGACTTACGCATGAAGAAACAACAAGATAGATGTACTCTCCTTGGATAGGCTTTGATAATAGGGGAAGCTAAAAGCTGCTCAAAAAAGCGGTTTACATTCATCACGTCCACGGAATCCATTTCCTCGTGCACCCTTAAGATTTTGAAGAATGGTAGATACTTATCTCCGAAGCGGGCAAGAATCGATAAAGCAAATCCTTCCGGTCAAGCGTTGGACTTCCTTGATCGTTCTTGGAGGTGACATATCCTTGAGTGCTTTTATCTTCGGGGTTGGCCTCTATCCGGAGTGACCATGAAGCCTAGGAATTTCCGGAGGAAACTCAAAATGCACTTGCTTGGGTTGAGCCGCATCTTGTAGTGTCGAAGAATGTCAAAGCACTATTGCAGATCAAAATATGCTGTGATATTTCCAAGCTCTTCACCAGGATATCATCAACATACACCTCCATATTGTGCCTATAAGATCCTTGAAGATCTTATTCATAAGCGTTGATATGTTGCTCCGATTTTTTAGTCCGAATGGCATGACGATAGCGTATAGTCCCTTCTCTTGGAAGGATGTTGCTTCCTCATCTGTTTTGTTCATCCTTTGATTGTAGCGAATAGGCATCCATGAAGCTCGATTCACGATGTCGCATCAACTAGTTGGTCGATCTGAGGAAGGGGAAGCTATCTTTTGGGCATGCGATTAAGGTCGGTGTAGTCGATGCACATTCTCGAACTGGCCTTATTGACTAACTACGTTAGCCAACCGGTGGGGTAGTAGACTTCTCGAATGAACTTGACTTCCGAAGTTTGGTGATTTCTTGTTCTATGACCGCAATCGTTGAGCGAAGGTTCTTTTCTTACGTATCCGGCTTGTAGGTTGAGTCAACTTTGAGGGAGTGCGTAATGACTTCCGGGTCAATGCCCAGAATATCAGATGCGCTCCAGGCAAAGATATCTTGATTTTTACGCAGAAAATCTACGTATTCTGATTTCTGATCAGTCGACAGCAACGATCCCACCTTCACCTTTCGCGATGGATCAACTTCTGAGATAGGAAGACAAATTACATCTTCAACTGGAGAAGCCCTTTCAGAGGCATCCTCATCTCGTAGATCGAAGTTCTCGATGTTGAGGGTTACTGACGTAAATGGCTGGGCTTGCTTGATATAGCGCTTGTGTTGATTCCCTTACCATGCCGATGCCGGTGTCGGAATTTCATCTTGAGGTGAGCAGATGATGCGCGAATATAGGAGAGGTCTCCCAAATATTGCATTGTCGCGCGGACTCGGACTTGACTACAATAAATTGTAAGTGGGTTGCGTCGAAATTCTCCAAGAGTTACGGAAGGCGATTGTCCCTTCCACTATCTGTCGATTATCAAATCCATACATGGGCGCCGGGTTGAAGCTTCTCTCATACCCATGCGAAAGTGGAGTAAAAGAACATCAACCGAACTCCCATTGTCGATCAATATCCTTTTAATATTGAAGCATGGATCCGACCACCGCTGTGAGGGGATCTTGATGTGGGATGCGCCCCTAGATCTAAATCATCAAAGGTGATAGAATGGTCAACCCGAGACTTCTTGACTCGGCTCTTGAAGGGCGGCAATGAATATTTGGCTGAATAACACCCCCTCTGCAATTGTTTATCTCACCGCTTGGCGGTTCCTAGCTGGTTGCCCCGGCATTTCTTTGGGCGGGGGTTGTATAAATGGCTAGATACACGGCGTATTAGTCTTTCAATCTCCTCCCGGTTGGTGGCACTCTTGATGGTGGTGTGCCCCCGTGAAAGTGGCGACTCTTGATTTCTAATTCCGGGCTTTAAAGGTCGCGGCCACTTGACGCTATCCTCTTCCTGAATAGCCAGTAGGATGTTCGCGCATGACGTGTTGAGAGCCGTATATTTCCTCTCTGATTGAGTCATCTGAGGTCGCTGCTGAGGAGGTTTTTTGGGGGGAGGTTGCTGCCTCTCTTCTTTTTCTGAGATGTTTGAACATCACCTTTGGGAACCTTCTTCTTGCGCTTGGTGGTTCAAGCTGCTTGATGAGCGATAGCTTCGTGAGATTTGTGCCTCTATTATGGACCAGTCGACATAGGAATGGATCTCCGCATTAATGATGAATAAGTATCACGAGTCCTCAGAAGCACGCCTCAAAAGTTGGATCTACTCACGGTATCTGCCGAGGAGAACCTCGGAAGTATTCTTTGAGGGACTCTCCATCGCTCATTCAGAGATGTGATGAATCCACGATGATTCTCTTGTTCGTGAGCATTCTACAAAAAAATCGGAGCTCTCCAAATGATCGGACCCTTAGCGGCGAATAGAACCAAGTCGAGCACTCCTTTGAGAGTCGGGAATACGACACAAGAAGTCATTTAGCAGAAATGTGCATGATCGTTGAAAGTGATCGATATGCTCGTGGATCGGTTGTGCCATCGTAAGGGTCCATCTTTGGGAAGCTTGAATCTCGTCGAATGATTGCGAGATGATCTCGTGGCGGGGACAAGTTTTGGAAGAGCGGGAGAATGGATCATTCGATTGTTCGGAACTCTTCTTCACGCACCGGTCGTCGTAGTTCGCAGTATAAGGTGGCGTGGAGTTTCACCGTCTGGTGAGCCATTATGGGGTGAGTAGAGCGGCGGTATCCGTTCAAATCTGGATGTTGCCAGGGTTCTCTACTTGTTGATCCGCATTCCGTAATCATTCTCGGGAAGAAAATGGATTATCTTGCGAGGGGCGGAACGGCTCTTCCGTGTGTTGGAGCGTTTTGCGGTCCTCGCGAGTCGAAGAATTCGTTAAGAATCCTCCATCCTTTGAGCGATCTTCCAAAGAGGCGGACCCTCATCACGGGATAAGTCATTATGTAGAAGTGTTGGAGACTTGGCGTCCTTGATCACGAGAATGAGAGCGTTGAGCGCAAACCGTTACCAACCATATTGGAGATATAGCAATGGGGAAGCTGATCCCAGGCAAGCTATTGCGTCTTTGAGAATTTTATTCGGTAGATCACGAGATCTTGTAGCCCAAAATTATCAACACACTGGCGGGATATGAACACGGGGTTATCATTGGAAAACCCGTTAAGGGAAAAAATCAGGGCCTTGCCCGATCGTAGAACTTTCACTATGTGTTCAAAGATACTGGTCCCGTTAGTTGGAGAAGAAGGTGTTTCTGATATTAGTGTAGAAAAAATCATATGTCAACTCAAGGAGAAGTTTCCCAAAAGCGGCGAGCGATCTTAGGAGCAACCTCTTGATCTTGAGAAAGGGCGGCTTCTTTCTAGTCTCGGGGCGATCTCCCAGGCGCTCGATCTTGGCACACTGGTGGTGGCGGTGGTGATAGATCGTGTCGAGGTCGTGGTTCTCGAGCTCTCGGTCTTCAAATCAATTCGGTCCCCTCTAAGGTGAGAATGAAGCTCTATTTATAGATTTTGGGAGTGGCGAGCCTTGTAAATTCGTGGAAAACTCCAACCACTCCCATCGACGACGGCGATCCCCGATCGACGGTGTATTTTGATGATCCGGTGCCTTAATGATGTCGAATTGGGTGATCTTGGATTCGTTGGATTCGTCTTGGAGCTCGATATGACTATAAATATGTCGATTTTGGTGACCATTTGGCGGTCGGGGATCCATTTTCATGCTCGATAGCTTGATGAGTCGATTCAGCTTCGGATCGGTATGCTTGATGTTCTTATGTTCGTCTCATCGAGGCGGTCGGTTATTGTAAGTTTCTTGAAATCGGTGATTAGATCGAAGCATTTCTGAAAATACCTTGAGATTCGTGCTTGATCAGATTAATTTTTTGAGGATGTATCAGGTGTAAAGTAAAGTAAATACAGAAAATTTTAAATTTTTTTTTGTGTTTGTCTTAGTGCAAAGTAAAATTCTAAAGTAATGTAATATATTTATAATATATTAGAAGAGTTAATTTTGGTATATTTGTAATTCATTCGATTTGAGTGAATTCCAAATACCGCCAATAAAGTGTTATTATTTGTTTTGCCGATCGATAACTCACTGCTGTCGGCATATTGTACTATACGACTACCACCACCATCTGTCCATGTTAAAAATTATATCGAACTTGACAAAAAAATTGTGTTTGGATTTACTTGTGTAAGATCTAGGTTGAGTTTGACTCAATTTAAAGGACTCAAAAAAACTAGGTTGTATTTGTGTTAGGTAAAGTTAGGCAATTCAAATTATGATAGACAATCATGTCTTGAGGCTTATTCAAGAGATTTTTTGATGCTTCATTTTTTTTTTTGAAAAATACTTTTATATTCACTATAAATAGTATCTATTCAAAAATCATTTTTATATTATGTGTCCTATAAATTTTAATAAATTAATGCACTCTAACTATAAAAAATTTAAATACTATTAAAGTTCAACAATAACTAGATAAAATGCAGCTATTAAATTTTTTAAGTGTTAAAATATTTCAATTATCAATATTAAACTTCAATATAATTTTTATTGCCATTTAATGAGTGTAAGTTAAATGATACACTTAAAAAAAAAGTTAGTGAAACATCAACAATATTGTTATATTTATTAGAAATAAATGCCAAGTTTTTCGTCGTTGCTGTTCATGAAAAATAACCACACCTCATTATTTTATAAGTTAACTATTATAAATGGTAAAAGGTAAGTCTAATTTTTAACATTTTGTGCCACAATCATACGCAAAGTATCTCCATATCATGTATTCAAAGATTTTTCATTGACACTAACACTAAACAACATGAATTGATAAAGTCTTAAGAGAAACACTCCCAAAAAAAATAATACTTAAAACATCATTACAAGTAAAAATGTAACTTTTAAAGTGATGCTTGAGAGACCCTCTTACAAGTGATAGCTTGCTCATATCACTAGTCATTATTGTGATCAATCGAATGTGTCGACTCAAAGTAGTTAATTTTACTTGTTGAGCTTGGCGATGAGCTCAATTGGGGGGTCTATTGCAGGGGTGACAGGCTTTTTGCTTAAGAAATTTTTTTTTTTGGTGTATAGTGCTAGATATACAGATTATGGCTTTAGAAACAGAGAAAATAACACGTCAACGCTAGAACGATAATATTACAACATTAAGATTTGTGAATTTGCACCATAAATATAGAGAATATAGCATTGCAGTAACCAACACTGCAATGCTAGGAGTCGTGCTCTTAATTCACAAGACAAAGAGGCCAACTCTGCAACACTAAAACTTATGCAAAAGAACGGAAGGAATGACAAAGTAGTGCCGAGTTGTAAAGTATCAATGCTATGAAGCGAGGAGTCTATCTTAAAGTAATTTTTTTGTAGTTTCTAAAATCTTTTCACTATATTCTTGTGTAAGTGAGTGAAGAGAATGCCTTAGAGTGACCAAAGTGATGAGATGATTGAGTAAAGTGGGATTTGTACTATTCTCCTTAATGGATTTCTTGACGTAGTGTGGCTCCGAGATTTTTTTCGTTCTCAAGTTTTCCCATATTAAATTTGTTGTCTTTTGTGTTTTCTTATTTTATTCTCTTATGTTCATGGTTTTTCTCTGGATCTTCTAAATCGATTTTTGTGATTAATATCCCCAAACTACCAAGCTTTCTCACAAGACAAATTGATGTTATAACCTATTTTCCCATGTGAAGATCATATCTCAAAAGTTTTTCTTGATTATATGTTTATTGTGCCTTAATAGAGCTTATAAATAATATGTTGCTCTAACATTCAAAGCACATATGTATAAAATTCATGGCTTTCAATCATGAATATATTTGAGTTTGTCAAATTTATGGCTCAAAAGCTCCATAAGTATTTCTCTGGTGTGCAATATATCATAAATCTCTATTTATTCTTTATTCTAAAATAGAAGTTCTTTCTCATTGCATGTTGTTATAACATTTGCTTTTAACTTCTTTTTTTTTCCTTCAAAAAGTTGCTTAATCGCTAAATCAATCAAGGAAGAACTTGAATATAATGCCATTATAAATAGCCTTTTTTAGGGATTGACTCTTGCATATATAGTGCTTTACATATTTTATATTGTTATTATTATCCCTATCCTACATGGAGAATCATAAAACCTCACATCTTTACTAACATTAAATAGGCCATAAATTAAGGTTGTACCCTTCAATAGATAATTTCATTTATTTCTAATTGTGATAAGTCTAAATGACTAAATCATCACCTACTTCTATATGGAGTCTATTAGTATCATCACCTATATCACCGAAAAAAGATGAATTATCGATTTAACTAATTTTATGCCATTTTCATTTGAAAAAAAAAATTTACTTAATTTTTTTTTATAATAATAAACACATATATGGAAGATTGATGTTGGAGGCATATAAGTATCTCATATAAGAAAATGTGGGCTCCGAAAATTCCATGACCTCACATTGAAGAGAGTGATTTTATCTTTTCTTTAAAGCATGAGATAGTAGATAAGACACTACCCAGGATTTGTCTAATTTGTGAGGACTTTTAGATCTGGTTCCAAGTTTCCTAGGCAAAACTATAGTTAATTACCCCTCAATGTTGAGAGAGAACTTTGAATAATGTCGTATAATATAGAGTGTGGAGAAATTTGGGGTTTATAATTTATGAAATTCATCATCATTAACTTAAAGCGGATGGTTGGGGGAATGATGACGTACCCGATCTAGATCTTATGATTTTGTCATTCCGGCTGTCATGGTCCCTAGTCTACTTAGTGGTGGTCGACAACGATTGAAAGATCTTTATCGTGACACATGCCATCCAAGAAATCCTGGACTGTGATTGTTGTTTGCAAAATAGACTTAAGTCTACCTTAGCTGACAAGGGATTTTTTGTCCTATCAAGTGTATCCTATGATTCACAACTCAAAGGTCAGAGCCATTAGAGAGCATACGGGCTATAATCATGATCATAATATAATGGTGTCATTTGGCGGCAACCACCTGATCATAGAACTCTGGTGCTGCATCATATTAACTCCACCACCACTAGTCATTCGAAGCCCTTTGCATGAGATTGATTGAGGTGAACCAGTAAAACTTGAATTGACATTGGCTCATTTGTAAGCTAGAGTTTTCTTAATTTATCACTTTCAACAAACTATTGCGGAAGGTGGATTGAGTTAGATTTTGCTTTAAGTTTTTAAATATTAAATTTCATTTAATGTTTTAACACTTAGTAATTTATCTGATTTTATATTTATATTGATACTTGATTTTGATTAATTTAATTTGAGCTTGAAAGCATATTTTGATGATAAGTATTCCTCCGGTTGAAATCTTTATTCAACACAGCCATTGTTAGAGTATATGTTTTATTTTACTATTCCAGATCTAGTCGACTCTATTAATTTAATAATAGAGGATTAGATATACTATCATATGATAGAATTAGCTTTTTAGATATTTTAATAATTTCAAATTATTATAATAATTAAATTTTTGTAGATTTATTGCACAATCACAAATAGCAACGTATCCTCATACACTAGATTTAAGCATTCATCATAGTGTGGGGGCCCATGCAGGTGTTTAATAATTCAAATAATTTTATTTTTTAAATCATGAGATTAATTTTTTATTTTCACTTAATTCCAACTTAGCCAGTGCAGTATTTTTAGACATTAAAATTTGCACTCTTAATTTTTATGTTTGAGAACATGCAGACATTTATGACTTAGACAATTTCATTTAATCAATGAAATCATTGACTTTGAAAATTATAATTAGAATGAAATTACTTAATTTTTGGATTGAAATAAGCTCCACAATTCATGGAGAATTTTATTTAATATCGTCTCCTGTCTGTTTGAACGAAGAATTATAGATTCAGTTGCATATATAAAGCAGAATTAGATTTATATATTGACTCAAAATATTATATCTTTGCTTGCGTTAAACTTATTTATTGAATCTCTAAACTTTAATGGTAGGTTCATACTTATTAGCGAGCTCTTTAATTGAACTTTTGCTTGCAAGCAAGCTATCAAACTTCTTACGAACTCTTATTCTAAATTAGAATTGACTTTTAGGTTCATCACCAATCACTTGCTATTCTACATTAAATTGAGGTCTTCATTTTATTCAACATCGAATGTAGTTATCTCGGTGTTCAATTGATTATATTTCATGCTTGCTATTTATTCATGAATTTGACACTTTAAATAGTTAAAAAAAATCTTATTCATGTTAATTTGTGAGATATCAGAACCTACTCTTGCTCAGAAGTAAGCTATCAAGCTTCATATAAGTTCTCCATATTCAATTGTGTTCAATTAAAATCATTCTTAATTTACTTATAATTAGTTGTAATAACCCTAATGTCTATCGAAAAGATCATTCATTGGTGAATACATAAGTCATGTTCTTCATCTCCCTTATGTAGGAGCGGTCAAACCTTATTTGACTTTATTTTAAATTTCACATTAAGACCAACACATATAACCAAATTTCAAATTTATCGCAAGTCTTTATCGGCTTAAGCCTCACTTGTATTCTATTTGAAAACTCCCCTTTATTTCAATATATAAAGTAATAGACTCAAAGGATTTTTTGGCTATAAACTAAGTGAATGAATTATTTTTTCTACTTAGCATATTCTCATATGATAATAATATTTATGATTTAGACAATTTCATTTAATTAATAAAATCATTAATTTTGAAAATCATAATTAGAATAAAATTCTTTAATTTTCGGATTGAAAGAAGCTCTACAATTCATGGAGAATTTTATTTAGCATTGTCTTCTATCTGCTTGAACGAAGAATTGCAGATTTGGTGGCGTATGCAGAGCAGAATTAGATTTATATATGTATTCAAAATATTATATCTTTGCTTGCATTAAACTTATTTGTTGAATTTCTAAACTTTAATGATAGGTTCATACTCATTAGGAGCTCTTTAATTGAATGTGTGCTTGCAAGCAAGCTATGAAACTTCTTACGAACTCTTATTCTCAATTAGAATTGACTTTTAGGTTCATCACCAATCACCTACTATTCTACATTAAATTGAGGTATTCATTTTATTCAATATCGAATGTAGTTATCTTGGTGTTCAATTGATTATATTTCATGCTTGCTATTTATTCATGAATTTGACACTTTAAATAGTCAAGAGAAATCTTATTCATGTTAATTTGTGAGATATCAAAACCTACATTTGCTCAGAAGTAAGCTATCAAGCTTCATAAAAGTTCTCCATATTCAATTGTGTTCAATTAAAATTATTTTTAATTCACATTGAATAAGTTGTAATAACTCCAATGTCTATTGGAAAGATCATTCATTGGTGAATACATAAGTCATGTTCTTCATCTCCCTTATGTAGGAGCGATCAAACCCTATTTGACTTTATTTTAAATTCCACATCAAGACCAGCACATATAACCAAATTTCAAATTTATCGCAAGTCTCTTATGCGTTTGGACTTAGCTTCAAGCCTCACTTGTATTCTATTTGAAAACTCCCCTTTATTTCAATATATAAAGCAATAGACTCAAAGCATTTATTTGACTATAAACTAAGTAAATGAATTAATTTCTTTTACTTAGCTTATTCTCATATGATAATAGTACTGGTTATGCCCATTTAATTTGAATTTTATAAATTTTCATAAGACTTTATATCTCATATTTAACTTAATGTTAAATTAAAATCTTTTGGTTCAAATCCTTTTGACATTCATTGTAATCTCTATATTATATATATATATATATATATATATATATATATATATATATATATATATATATATATATATATATATATATATATATATATATATATATATATATATATATATCATATACACATAATATAAATTTTTTTCTTACACATTCAAGCTCACTTTTGTTGCACATTCACCAAAACTTATGATTTTGAACCACAACAATCATAAATGATTTTTCTATTTTCTAAAGAACAAGAGAAATGTGGTGAGCAGCTAGAATTGAGGTGTATACTCAAACAGAGAATAAAGGAAACTCAGATAAATCATCACTTGTTCGTGAGAGAAAATGAGAGTATTGTGCTGCGGGTAGCCAAGCAAATTAATGATTGAATAATAGCTGGTTTGTATAACAAAGAAGCGTGAAGAGGAAATGCTGGCTAGGAAAGGTCGGTTGATGGTGGCAAAAGCACCGAAACTATTATAACCGATTTCAAAGTAAGGGCTTTCTGCCTCTCTTGCCATGTAAAGAGAAAGCAGCAGACTATCTCTGTCCATTCTTTGTGATAAACAGTCATGGATTCCAGGTAACAAAAGGATATAACCATCTCCAATAGGACTCAGATTGATTGGAATGATATTTACTGAATCTGGAGTAAGGATAGTAGATATATCAATGGCTCAGGATGCATAGGCATCCGGTGGGAATGATCTTTGTAGCCGGAGTGCCATACGGAAATACTCTCGGAGGGGGAAGAGAACCATCCCATGCAAAACCATAGCCAAGAGGAATTGGAGTATTTGTGCAAGCTAAGGCCGGCATCTCGTCCCAATAAAATAATTAAAGAAATAAGGAAGAGAAATAGGATGGAGGGAGTGTTGTGGCTCGGTTGGACAGCAGCTGCGCATGGTGAATAATGGAAAACTGAGAGAGAGCGAGGGAAGGGGATGAGGAAAATGTCGGAGAAGGAATCGGAGCTTACGAGACAATAGGGAACCGGTGAGGGTGCCGAAGGCTTGCAGTTTGAAGTTCGAAGGGGGACGGGGGAGAATGCCGAAAAGAGTAGGGATTGCGGTTGAGAGAAAGAAAGAGGGAGAGAGGGATTTCTGATGGAAGAGCTTGCGGTTGTTGCGGTTTTGAAGGGAAATAGGGAGCGGAAAGGGGGGAACGGTTGCTCAGGCGCGTGCGATTTAAGGAGTCGGACGAGCGAACGATGAGGGGGCTTGCATGTAAGAAATTTTTAAAATAAGTATGTTTTAAAATATAATTAATAATTTAAGTATTTTAAAAATAAAATTTAAATATAAGTATAATTAGTTAGTTAATTTACGACATCTATCATTATATGAAAGTCGAGTTAAGATGATTTATATGTAACTTGTAAACTTAGATGAAATAATTTAAAACAATAGTTACGTATAAATTAAGCGTTTAGCAGTAGTAGAACTATACTTATATTTAAATTTTATTTTTAAGATACTTAAATTACTAATTATGCTTTGAATTATACTTATTTTAAAACTTTCTTCGCTTGCATGCTTAAGAGAAGCCGAGGCGGGAATGGTTTTATTTTATTATTTTTTTATTATTTGGTTTTTAGGGAGGAAGGAGAGGGTAAAAAAAAAAATTGATCTTAATGAGTTAATAGTTTGATCGAAAGAATTAAGATTTTTAGCTTTACTCCATCAAAGTGATGAATCATCTTCACCTTCAAACTAAATTGGCTTATCAATCTCTATTATTTTATATATAAAATCTATATCATCTTTAAGAAAAATACCTTTTAGTATAATCAATATTTTACTCTATTTCTTCAGAAATGTTTAACCAATTTGTCTATCTTTTTTTTTTTTCATTATTCTTTGTACAATATAAGTATTTTGATACTTTGTTCCCCCCATTATTCATTGAACTATGGTGTTTAATCATAATTTTGTCTATTATAAGGCATATATAGTCAAAATTCCCTAATCTATATTTTTTTTTTGTCCTGCGAGTGAGATGCAGATTGAATATTCGTGCTTTAATAAACCGATTGAATTGTAATTGACCATATTCAATGAACTCAAATTAACACTCATTGATTCCTTGAAGTGATGAATCGCAATCAAAACATTGTTAGAGTGTTTATGCAAAATCATGTAATCATAATTACCGTTAATGTAGTTAGCACTAATAATTATATTTTATATAAGGGATTTACATACCACCCATCTTATGTATTCGTATTTCGTCTTTAATTTTTACTTAAATAGACTTAAATCTTTATTATTACATCAAAATACCACCCTTGTTATTTTTTCAAGTGAAATCTTTTTTTTTGAGCGTAGTGAAAGTCTTGGTTTTGTAAATATTCGAGTTTGGGTGTGAAATATGTAAATGCAGAAGAAGTATGTATGTAAATTTTCCTTTATATAATTGCTTATTTAGGCTTCTCTTTAAAAAATAATTCAGCGTGCATTTCCCTTTGAATATTAAAATAATAAAATAAAATTCGAAGTCTTCAGACTGGTTTGAAAAAACTGATTTCATTCTCTTTGCTTTGTCGCAAAAATTTAATTACGTGGATTAATTTGAAGAAATAATGGGCGGCGTAAATATCGTAATCTATGTTGAAAATAAATTGATATTCAAGTAAAATAAAATTTTAATTATTTTAAGATAAATATGTTATGTAAAATTAATCAATTTTTATATTATACATATTTCAAAATAAATCAAATAAAAATATACTTTAATCAACATTTGCTCATATGTTTTGACCTGCAAATTGTTTAAAATTAACATTATTGTGAGTCAAGTTTGACTTTAATCGGCATTTCATGCAGAGTCAAATAAATTTAAAATAATAGAACGCAATATTTAAAAAAGTAGCGAGTTTTGCGCTCGGCTCAAATAAATTAGATTATATATATATAATTTTAAGAAATCTTCGGTCAAACCGATCGACGGCACGTCCTTGAGACGACCGCCGGTCCTGGGTTGACGGGTTCGTGGAAATCCCGTTATCTCCTTTTTACCCTTCCCTTTCCTCGAGATAGTAGGACTAGTAAGGGTATTCACGGAATATCATTATATAAAAAACAGGGATTATTTTTAAAATAGGCTTAGTGCTAATGATAATTAGTTATTTAGGCACGAAAAAAATATAATTAGCAACATAGGCATAGTCGTCCGTCAAACGGACGACTGGCGATGGAGACGCCAGTCGTCCGTTGACGGACAATCTTTTTTTTTTTCTGGTTCGTAACGGCGGGGGGAGAACGGCGGGGGAGAGAGAGAGAGAGAGAGAGAGAGAGAGAGAGAGAGAGAGAGAGAGAGAGAGAGAGAGACAGACCTTTTTTTTTTTTTTTTTTTTTTTTATAACGACGGGGAGAGAGAGAGAGAAAGAGAGAGGAAGATTTTATTTTTATTAATTTTTTAAATAATATAATTATTTAAAATATATAATTTAAAATTATTTTTTATAAAATATTTAATAACTAAATATTTATATATTTAGTTATTAATTTTTTTTTATATATATAATTAAATATATAATTTAAAATATTTTAATTATATATATAAATTTATAAATTTATTTAATATTTTTTATTAATTAATATAATTATGTATAATATATAATTTTTATTAATTTTTGTTAATATATAATATAAAAATATTTAAAATATATAAATAAATAAATAAACAAAAGAATAAATTATATAAATATTTTATAAACTATATAAATAAAATAATTATATATATATATATATTTATAAATTTATTTAGTTATTTATATATTTAAATTATATAAATATTTTTAAGTTATATAAATAATTTAAAAATATTTAAAATATATAAATAAATAAATAGTTATATATATATATATATATATATATATATAATTAGTTATTTATTTATTTAAAAATATTTATTTCTTTAAAATATATAATTAGTTAAATAAATAAATAAATAAATAATTGTAAATTATATAAATATTTAGTTATTTATATATTTATAAAATATTTAGTTATTTATTCATTTATATATATATATATATATATATATATATATATATTATATTTATTCATTTCTTTATTTATTTATTTATTTTTTTATATATTTATTTAAGAATCCTGAGAGTTACTCTACACATTTGAGGTTCATTGCAACTGATGGGATGCGGCCTAACAAACAGACATGTTCCTCTCTAATTTGGGAGCACGTGAGTTGTTCCATTACTGATTGCTCTCTGCCTTACTGTATCTAGACCAAAGTAATGATGTGCCTGAGTTATTCAGGCTAATTATAGCTGAGCATATGTGGTTCATGTTATCAACTGGATCCTAAGTGGCTGGTCCATGATACCAACTTCAACGTGCTAATTTCATGTCCGTCTAAAATTATATTAGGCCAAGATTAGCTGTTGACTTCCAAGATTAACACAATCAATTAGCTTAGGAGGCAGCATCTCTTAAGGCTCTAAGGCTGAGAGCTCAAATCTAATAGGGTTGAGGTTAAACTATCCCAAATGGGCGATCAACAACCATGTTGTTCAGCTTGGTGTTGAGCTCGTTGAACTGAGCTTTAGTTGCAGTAAAATAGGATTCTATGACTGGTTTGCTACTGTATTAGAAAAAATTTAATTTTTCCTCAAAAATGAATTATTATGGGATGTGAATCTCTAAATATAGTGATGATTACGTTAATTACTTATAATTATCTGTTCTTTGACGATATTGTTTTTTTTTTGGTCGGATGATATTAAGTTTCAACCCTTTTGTTTCTATCGTGATTTCAACATGGAGAAGAAAATTTTACAATCCTATTGATAACCCAATCAAATTTTTAGCCATTCCTTAATTATTAAATATTCTCTCTCTCTCTCTCTCTCTCTCCATTCTTCACCTTCATTATACTTCCCCAGCGCATCAAGATTCCATTTCAGTGGTCAATAATAAGGTACTGCTAGGTTATACGCTTTGCGTAGCTGTGTTGTTTGCTTGTATGGCTTTCCATGATGGCTTCCATGTTTTACAAGCTTGCTGATTCTGACAGTTTCAGCACAAGGAAGTCAGATACCTCAGTTTTGACTAGCCTTGCTAAGTTTGATTTGTTCTATGATTTTAACTTGTTAAATTTTCTTATAAATGCAATTCATTATTACGTCTGTCTTACCTTGTATTTCCCTTGCCTTGCTTGAGCAGATCGATGCACTTGTTGTTGAAATAAATCATGCAACTTGCTATGATATGATAGAGCAATATTGTGGATGTCTCTTGGAGCATCTCTCGACCATGTGCAAGGAGAGGTATTAATCTTTCATGTTGTCCATTTCTGAATGTCAAATTTCATCAATTATTCCTCTTGTAGAGATTATTCACTCAAAATTCTGCATCCTACTAGATTTTCATTTTAGCTTATGAGCAATAGTAACTTGATAATGTGGTTCTAGTGGTTACAATTTTGTAAGTTTAGTGAGGATTTTAAACAACAGGTGGATCAAATAAAAACTATCAAACATGTCTTTAAGGTCATAAACCACAGCCCACTACATGCTGAAGTTGCTAGAAAACCTATGTCCTTGTTCTACTATCATAGTTACCTATCTTGCAACTATTTGAGGTCTACTAATAACCTCTTCAATATCTACAACTTTTTCCCATTTATTTTTGTTTAAATATGCTATATCTATTCTTCCTTTAATCATGTTATCCACTAATTCTTTGGTTTTCTACACACTCTTCAAAATTTACTTAGCAAATCTTATCTTTATGTTGAACAAGTCAACCTTTGTTCCATGTGACAAGTTTTGGAGCATAGGTTTTGCATGCCAATTACCAGCCTAAATGCTTCAGGAACATTAACTTCTAAGTGTTGCGAAGGGTTCTGACTTTTGAGCAAGGCTCAGCAGGATTGATTTTATACAGGTTATAACACGTGGTTTAGTAGAATATGCTTGCATGGGACTAAGATAAACTTGGTTAGGTCATGACCCCTTTTACTGCCTTTTACCTTGGTTCAGGTTAGCATTTATGTTGCTTGACACAAGTACAACAAGAAAGGCCCTGACAAACAAGAGTTCATCGCCTGGGAAGGCTGCTTCATTGAGGGAAGGCTGCCTCATTGAATTAACTGATTCGGCATTACTGCCTGTCATTCAACAGCCTTCGCACCATATCTAGGCTTGAACGCTTTAACTATCTACATGTACTTGCAATGGAGTTGATTGAATATGCTGTCTGTTAATCATTTCACCTTTTGATATATTGATTGCTTCTATGCTTTTCAACTAACCATACTTTTGTCACAATTTGAAAATACTTATAGTTATTCTTTTGTTATAGGGAGTGCCCCAAAGATGCCATGGAAGCTGTAGCAACTCTGATTTTTGCTGCTGCCAGATTCTCAGACTTGCCTGAATTATCTGAGCTCAGGAGTGTATTTACTAAGCGTTATGGAACTCGGATGGAATCTTGCATTGATAAAGAGGTTTTTAATCTTTAATCTTTAATCCCTTTTCTAAGCATATCCCAACTTTGCTTCCGTGTTTAAATTATCAGGATCTTTCCTTCTATTTTACAGTTTGTTGAGAAGATACAAAAGAAATCATTTTCAAAGGCCACGAAGCTGCAGTTAATGGACGATATAGCCCGGGAGTTTTCTGTGAATTGGAACTCTAATATGTTTGAGAACAAAATCTCAAATCGGTCTGCACATAAGAATCATGTAAGAAATTGTAAACATACAGACATTTATACTGTGTTCTAATTTGTTAACTTGCGGAGAATCATCACCTCGTATCCTTCTCTCTTTAACAGGACAATTTAATTGAACAGAAACATGTAACTAAAGAGAATGAGAAACAGTTTCCCATTAGAGCTCAGCAGAAGCTTGAAATACTTCCAAATGAGCAGATAGATTCTCAAACCACTCCAATCAATGCTAATATCCATGCACATAATACTACTAAACAGACCTTGAAGTTGACTGCTGATGAATTAGAGGTTGCCAAGTCTGACCACCAGTCCACCCTGATAGAAAGGCTGATGTCAAAACCAAATACAATCAGAAAGAAAAATACAGAAATGATGCGCTTCTTGAAGGAAATGCACACGGTAGATCTGAAATGGTTAATGAGGGAATTGGCCTGGCTGCTACTGAGAGACAACCTTCTACAGAAGTTGTGTACAGGGATCTCAAGGCTATCAATATGATACCTCCTCCATACACCAAGTTAACAGAAGGCTCTGATGGAACCATTGTAGATCATGCTGGCTTATCACATGCTGAAGCTTCTGAAAATGTCAAGGGGTTGGATCATAATAGTCAAGACGTAATAGTAGATAAGACACAACCCATAGATTCGCCACTGACCTCTTCGATGAAAAGAGTGGTTTTAAGTGTCGGTGTAATTTTTAGAAGGCAGATGTAATAGTAGATGAGACACAACCCATAGATTTCATCCTCATTTGGTGAGAACTTTATATCTGGTTCCAAGTTTCCTATAGGCGCAATTCCCTATAGTTAATTACCCATCTCAATAAGTGGGAGAGAACTTTTGATTAAGACTAGTCATTAGATCGCTGAATGCGTTAGTAGCAGCATGTAGAGTTTCGATTTTTAGATTATGAAATTTATCATTTTAGCTTAAATAGGATGGTTGGGGGAATGATGACGTGCCCGATCTAGATCCCATGGTTGTCATCTGGTGGTCATGTCCCTAGTCTACTTAGTGAGGAGGTAGTCGACCCAACGACAAAGGATCCTCAGCACATGAGTTACATCGTCAAGAAATTCTTATAGACTGGATGGTGTTTGTCAGGAGATAATTTTAAGTCTACTTTAGGCGGGAGGTTATTTTCCCTATCAAGTATACCATATGATTCACAACAAAAAAGGCCATTGGGAGTATAGCTACGATGTGATGTAATATAATGACGGGGCCAAACCAGATCAAAGGACTCGTCATAAGCGCTTTTATCATGGAGCTCTTGGTCAAAACCTGATTAAGACACGGGCCACGTCCTTATTAATAAGAGATTGATTGAGAATGAACATAGTAGAATACTTGATTTGACATTGGCTCCTTTGTGAGCCAGAGTTTTCTTAATTGTCATCCCCGATAAACTATTGCGGAAGATGGATAGATTGAGTTTTGTTTTAAGTTTTTAATGAAAAATTTTCATTTAAGCAACTTTTAGATTGCTACTTAATTTGATTTAGAAAATTAATTAGTTGGTATATGTTTAAGAGCTTTAGATCCTGTCAACTCTGTTTAGCTGCTAACAGAGGATTAGATCTACTGTCACCCGACAGAATCAGTTTCTCACATATTTCACTGATTTAAAACTCTTATTATAAGTTTTTAGGTTTTGTTAACCCGGACCCAATCATAAGACAAAACTGGGGAGCAACCCGCGCAACATCCTCAGACACTTAAATTTAATCATTCAGTGTAGTGTCGGGGAACATGCTGATGTATATAGATTAGCTATTTATCTAAGAAGACAATCTTAAGTATACCTTTAAGAGAGGGCTATTTTTCCTATCAAGTATACCCTATGATTCACAACTTAAAGGGCAAAGCCATTGGGGAGCATACGGGCTATGATCGTGATCGTAATATAATAAGTCGAGCCAAAACCCGTCGAGGACTCGGTCATAACGCTTCATCGTGGAGCCTAGGCCAAGCCGCGGTTGAGGACACGAGTCACGTCCTTACTGGTGTGAGATTGATTGAGAGTGAACATAGCAGAACACTTGATTTGACATAGACTACTTTGTGAGCTATAGTTTTCTTAGATTGTCACTCCCGACAAACAGTTGCGGAAGGTGGATAGATTGAGTTTGGCTTTAAGCTTTTAATGATAGAGTTTCATTTAAACAATTTTTTAAATTAACACTTAATTTGAGTTACTTTAATTTGAAAATAGAATCACATTTTGATAGAAATATCCCCTCCGATTGAAATTACCATTCAACATAGCCATCATCGGGATAGTTAATTGATTGATTGAATCAAATATATTTGAGAATTTTAGATCCTGTCAACTCTGTTAAGCTCTTAACAGAGGATCATATCTACTGTCACATTACAAAATTAGCTTCTCAGATATTTCACTAAGTTGAAATTCTCATAATTGATTTTTTAGGTTTTGTTAACCCGTATCCAGTCCTAAGACTAAATCGGGAAGCAACTTGTGCAGCATTATCAGACACTTGAATTTAAGCATTTAGCATAGTGTCGGGGCACATGCGGGTGTGTTTGAAAATTTAGGTAGTTTTGTGTTTGAACTATGATATTGATTTCAGATTTTTATTTAATTCTATTTTAGCCGCCTTTTTAGATATTAAAATTTGCTTGAAATCTCTATGTTCGAGTACATGCAGTAATTTATAGCTTAGCTAATTTCATCTAATTAATGAAATCATGATTTTGAAAATCATAATTATGATGAAATTCCTTGATTTTTGGTTGAAGGAAGCTCCATAATTTTTGTAGATTTGGATTTAGCGTATTCTGCCTTGTACAAAGGGTTGGATCCGTTGAAAGATGTTTTGAAGCTATAGGTTCAAAGGATAACTTAATTTGTCATTTTAAGAAGAAGATTTACTCTTCAAAGTAATTCTCATTTTTTCCTCTTTTGTTTAAATTTGATTTTTCTCCTCTTGTATTCAAATTTGATTTCCCTATCTTTTATTTAAATTTAATTTTTCCCCTCTTTTGTTTAAATTTAATTTTTCCCCTTTTTTGTTTTACTTTTGAGTTTGTTGTATGTCATTTTCTCTCCTTTATTTCTTTTTTTTTTTAAGTTTAAAAATTAGACAAAATTTGGCACCACCCGTCATCCCATGTAGCTGGGTGTTTTCTACCCATCACGCTTTGATGGCGGTTAATGTTTTGAAGCAGCACGATCAATCCGTTATACGATGAGCATAACGAGGCCTTCAATCACCTGCATAAAATCAAATATATATACATATATTCTTAATTTGATTTAAAGATTCCGTGCCATTATAAAGCTAGCACTATTTTTGGCTACCGCTTGATGAGCATGTGATTGGTGGTTTGGCACCTCACACCTTCAATCCGTTACCGATGAGCATAACGAGGCGTTGATCAATGCATGCGATAGCGCAGAGCACAATCCGCATAAAATCAAAAAAAATATATATATATGCAAATAGTTCAAATTTCAGCAGTATTTCGGCATAGGGGGTGCCACATCTGACAGTTTTGACTTACTCTATTTGCCCTGATAAGCATAGCGAGAGCGGTATCTTGTGATACCATAGTTGGATTTTATCTCGTCATGCCATGATGAGTATGACAAGGTCTTCAAACCTGTGTTTTTCGTTTCCGATGAGAGAGAGAGAATGCGGCTTCCCCAAAGTGATCCATATATTGTTTTCCTTATCATAATTTCTCACTTCTTGATGTGCATAATGTGCAGCATAAAGTTCATTATTCACTACAGCAACAAGCGGAGGGGCACCACTCGCACCATTCAAACCTAGTGACGTATTAGGAATAACCATCCATTTGCCCTTTTCATATTTTCACAAGCATTCATCGTAGAATCCTTACACTTGACTTATTTGACGGCTCTCATGATTTCCTCTTAGAATTGTGATTCTATCTCTATAACGGACTTTCAAGGCCAGTAGTAGTGTCACGGTCTCCACCGAGTAATAATCACGATCAACGGAGTCTCCCATGAAGAGATAATTGGTATCCGGGGCTTCACCGCCAGTCTTGAAAAGCTCCATCAAATCATAAAACTGGCCGTGGATATCCCCACATACGGTGACTGGGCACTTCACCGGCTGCACGTTCCACCCCTCCTTGAGGATCACTCTCGCCTTCTCGCAGAGAGCCTTCACCTCTGCTTCCATTAGAAACTTGCATTGCCTCAGCTACTCGAGTCGATAGTGGACAGCGAACGAACGAGAAAGTGAGGCTAACATTCTCGATCGGAGATGTAGCTATAGTAGTTGAAGCGAAGAGCCAACTTGATGGATCCATGGAAAATGTTATGTAACATGCGGAGGCTTTGGATTCTTGTTAAGTTGTGAAGAGACGACCATGGCTTTGTTTATCTGCTCTCTAGATCCAGTGGATTGTATTCATTAGGTTGTGCTGTCTCTCAAGGATGATATTTCAAGAGTTGATGCATTCTCGTTTCACGCAAAATCATCACAAAAGAACGTAGTGGCGTTGGCACTTGAATGATCCGGCATGGGTCGTCGGAGCACATACGCACTTCGGCGTCGCTGATGCAGCCAAACCGTGATCACAACTGACAGAGCTCGCTGTCCGAGACCTTCCTAGGTTCCGCGACAATGTCATCTGATGCTTGTTCTCCTGGCCGGCATAAGCAGAATCGGATGCCATTGATGTAGATCTCGGAAGAAGAACAGGAAACACGAAGCAGATAAGAAAAGAATAGTGCCAAACGATGGTTTTGCCGTTTTGGGAGACGCAAGAGAACGAGAGAAAAAAAAAAGATGGGAGAGAAGGATTTTTGTCTCCCCCGTGGTTCCTCAACTTGCGGTTTTCTGGAGAAAGGAGGAAGAAGTCGTTTTTTTTTTTTAATTTATTTTTTTATTAATTTTTCTAATATTAATTAATTTTAAAATGAATTTTACGTCAACATCATTATATGATCAATATATATATTGATTCAAAATTATTTTTTTGATATTGGCGCATGCGCGTCGAGCGGCGTTTGGTTAGTCACGCCATGAGTGTGAACGGTCGTTTGATGATAGATTTTGGCGTTTTGAAGTAAATGATGTGATCAATTTCATGAACGGAGGTAGTTTGATTTCCGGCCTCTAACCTCGATATGAAATCGTTGGCGACTGACGGCTGGTTCTTCATCAAGTCAATATTTTATTGATAAATTTCAATACGTGGCGAAGTCCGTTCGTCGATCGGGTTGTCATTTTACCATTTTGAGAGGCGATATACATTTCTCGATTTTCGCCGCATCGCGATTATTCGACACACGGACTTCGTCCGAATTGGCCAGATAGTCTCATTTGATAGTTTTAGTTTGCGCGTGATCAATTTCATGAGGCAGATTCAGACATCGTTATATCGACTTCTCGATATATTACGTCATTGTTAGGCTTAATCGATTGATTGTTAGATTTTGCGATATCACCTAATCAATTTTCGACAACGGGAAGTCCGTTAGATCGATGGAGGTCGTTCGACCATTTTGGTGACCGTCGTATTTTGAACCCGATTTGTATCTTGTCAAACGGTCGTCATTTGACTTTGCTTTTGATTTATTTATACATGTGGAGGTCAACAATATTTCAATGAATTAAATTTTGATTAAATACTAATTAAATTTATGAAAATCAAGTAAATGTGAAGATTATATTCATGTATTTTTATATATTTTAATATGTTTATTTTATTTTATTTTATTTAGATAGTTAATTTTAAAATTTTACTTAGATTAAAATTATTTATTTTTGAGATTAACATTAATTTTATTTTAATTTATATTTGGTACTCTTTTTGATGTACTTTTTTATATTTGTAAATTGAATTTTAGATTTATATCTTATAATCACCACAACTTAGTCTGCTTTTAATTATTTTTAAAAAATTAATAAAATTTAAAAAAAAAACAAGTCTGTTCTCAAATTTTCATCTAAGAAAATTTAAAATAAAATATTTTTATTTGATTTTAAATTATGATTATTATTATTAAGTATCGGTTTGAGTATAAATTAAAATAGATAGTAACTTCCTTTCTTCTATTTCTTAATTAACATCGTTTTCATTTAGATGATTATATTCCTTCAGCGAAATGATGACGTAATAGCATTGGAAGAGAAGATTTTTCAGTTATGCAAGGAATTCAGAAAACTGTATGGGATTAATTATATTTATAAATTTATTTAGTATATATTTTTTAATATTTATATTTTTATTAAACTAAATTAGATTATTTTAAAAACATTTAAAACATTTTTTTGAGTATTTTAAAATAAAATAAAATAAAAATAATGAAAAAAAAAGAAGAAGATCCTAAATGCGTGTAATTATGTGAGTTATAAATGATGAGATGAGCGATTTTAAGGTTTAAGTGCTTCCACTAGGTCAATATATGGGCTCTTGAGATGGTTTACGATCTGTTTGAGATAGCTGTAATTTTTTAAAATGTTAATTGTAAAGTTGATGTAGAGAAAAAAGTTTTTAAAAGCCTACTATGTGTATTATAAATATTTTATAAAAATTTAAATAATAGCTTTGATATGATCGAAAATTAATAATTCAATCGAATCTTGATGTCGAAAATAATCGATTCGAATCACGTAGCCGAGATCAATCCTTTTATTATCGATTGCTTTAAATATCGATTTTATGGTAAGGCGTAAACTTTTATTCTTGTAGTTTTAGCGTCGACAAATTTTCTATTAGTTATCACACTCTAACAGTTCTTATTTTGGAAGTAAATTTTTATCACAAATTTTTTTTAAAAGTAATTAAAAAGCTAGTAGTGGAAAATAGCTGTGTTATTTTTTGACAACTTTTTGAAAAATAAAGTACCCAAAAAAAAAACTTCTCAAATATACTCTTAAATGACTTATTTTCCACTTTGCGTGTGAAGGTTTAAATTTTGATGTGATAGGAAGTTTTTTATTTATTTATTTATTTTTTAGATTTTCAAGAAACGTTGATTAGTTGTCTAACTAATATCTATTTTAATTTTTACATAAATTATGAGATAATTACTTCCTATTGTAACAATACTCGAATACATTATTTATTTCAAGATAATATCAAATTATCTTATTTTTTTTAATTATAAAGTACAATTTGTAATTAATTATAAAATGCTATTTTTTTCATCGTTGGACCTTTTTAAAATCGATAAAAAGATTATAACTAAATTGAATTGTAATAATTGTCTGAAAAAAAAACCCTACCCTATATTGGCCCTAAATCCACAAAAGTCATTTGCAGTCACAAAAAATTGTAATTTTCTAAGTATTATTCCTGACTTAAAGTTGTACGGTTACATATATTAAAATATTTTTAATAGTTGATATTTAACTTCATTATTTAAAATAAATAAGTAAAATTTCTGATAATACTATCATCAATTGATCAATTTATTATTTTTTTAAAATTTATGTTTATGAGTTCATTTGGGCAGTTGTGAGGCGTGCTTTGTAAATTAAGTCTGATTATATTTTGAAAAATTTATGATGAAATAAATGTACATTGACTGTTAGAAAGCTAAGTTCTAAAATTTTTTTAAGAAAAATTCTAATACTCGGCGCAATATTTAAAGCATCAATTTTTTTGCAGTAACTTCACCACTATTTTTTCATACAACTGTAGGTGCCCTAAATACATCTTACATTTAAAAACAAGTAGTTTACACAATTAAATATAAATTAAATTGGCAATACATTTAAGATTACATATAATCTTATCAGGTATTGAGTCGATTCTAAATAATGTTGCAGAAGTAAAAAGTCAAAATTTTAAATTAAGTTTAATGCTAATCTTAATTAGTAATTTAGGCACAAAAAAAAGAATTTAACAAAATAGGCCTAGTCGTATTGAATGAATATGGCAACGCATCCATCGCCGCGTACCGTCAGTTCAACGACGACCGGTTTTTTTATTTTTATTTTAAAAAAATCGGGGATAGTTTTTGTATTTTATGCGTATCGGAGTTATACTATATCGGAATCGAGTGAACTTTATATCGTTGGAATCATAACAAAATTTTCTACAACTTTCATGTTGGTTGAAATTTATGATTGTGACCCGATACGCAGCTTTAATGCACGAAAAAAGCGTGGCAGAAACTGAAATTTTAGAGCATCGTATTTATTTTGCGCGTGACGGAGTCATGGAATAGAGCGAACTTGGTATCGTTGGAATCATAACAAAATTTTCTATAACTTTCATGTTGGCTAAAATTTATGATTATGACCTGAGGGTATTAATTATCTATTAATTCTTAATTTGTAACTTTACTTCAACTTATTGGTCAGACTAATATGTTGTTTTGAATAAGATTTAATTTGATTTTTGAAGATCAGTGACTACCAGCTTAAAATTTATTCATATTTGATTTTTCAAAGTATTGGCTACATGATTTATTCACAATTGATTTTTACGATGGCTCTTGCAATGGATAAATTTTTTTTTTTTTTTTTGGCTTCTTCGAGCATGAAGCTTATTACTATTGACATCGCCGAAAATTAATCGTCAGCGAAGAATCTCGGCATTTTAGAAATGCTTCGATCTAATCACCGATTTCAGCAAGCTTACTAAACCGACCGTCTCGATGAGAAAACATACATATCAAGCATAGTCTGATCCGAGCTCGAATCGACTCAGCTATCGAGACATGAAAATGGATCATGATCCAAATGGTCACCAAAATCGACATATTTATAGTCGGTCGGCGTCGTGACGAATCCAACGAATCTAAGATCACCCAATTCCGACATCATTAAGGCACGGATCATCAAAATACATAGTCGATCGAGGGGATCGAGTGTCATGGGAGTGGTTGGAGTTTTCCACCAATTTACTGCACCACTCCCAAAACTATAAATAGAGTCTCATTCTCACCTTAGAGGACGGAATCGATTTGAAGACTAGAGCTTTGAGAACACCTCGACCTTGACGCATCTATCATCACCTGCCACCACCAGAAGTGCTCGAAGATGAGCTTCTGGGAGATCGCGAGGACTAGAAAAGACCAGCTCCTTTCTCACGAAGATCAAGAGGTTGCTCCAAAAGATCAGTTCTGCCGCTTTTGGGAAACTTTTCCTGGGTTGGAGTTGACCGATATTGTTTTTTCTACATTTGAATATTGTTTCACCAGAACACCTTCTTCTCCAACTAATGAGAAACAAATATCTTTGAACACATAGTGAAAGTTCTGATTGGGCAAGGCGTGGTTTTCCTTAACGGGTTTTCCACGTATAACCTGTTCATATCCTGCTGTGTTGGATAATTTTTGCTATGCGAAGATCTCGCATCTTGGAATAAAATTCTCAAACGCAACAACTATTAACAGCTAAAATAATTTTTTGTTTGGACTCTTGTAATTGAAGTGAAGAGAGTAAATAGAGTAATAATAATAATAATATTTTCTTTTCACATATTTCCCGCCTAATTTTATCTCTGTATAACTACGGGTTACTGAATTATTTGATCTCTGTATAACTACGGCTACAGATAGAGGCTTAAGTCACACAATATAAATTTTAGTCTGTTCTTTTTTATATTATTTAATCTAATTTATAATTATTTAGTTGTTCATCTTATTTATCCTAAGGGGTTGTTTGGAAGGATGAATTTTGGGTGTAAAGTAAAGTAAATATAAGAAATTTTAATTTTTTTTTTTGTGTTTGCCCTAGTGCGAAGTAAAATTCTAAAGTAATATAATGTTTTTATAATATATTAGAAGAGTTAATTTTGGTATATTTTTAATTCGTTCGATTTGAGTGAATTCCAAATCGATATAAAATGTTATTATTGTTTGCTTGCATTTCGGTAACGTCGCTTGGTCGATAGCTTTATCTCTACCACCATCTCTGTGATCGTCCATGTTAAAAATCAAATCGAACTTGACAAGAAAAAATTGTATTTGGATTTACTTGTGTAAGATCTAGGTTGAGTTTGACTCAATTTAAAGGACTCAAAAAAACTAGGTTGTATTTGTGTTAGGTAAAGTTAGTCAATTCAAATTATGATAGACAATCTTGTCTTGAGGCTTATTCAAGAGATTTTTTGATGCTTCATTTTTTTTTTTGAAAAATACTTTATATTCACTATAAATAGTATCTATTCAAAAATCATTTTTATATTATGTGTCCTATAAATTTTAATAAGTTAGTCATTGGATAAGAATGTGCACTAATACTAACAGTTAAAAACTCTTTTAAATACTAGTTGTTATAAAGTTACATCAATTAAGCACGAGTCCAACAATATTCACTAGATAAGCAGCTATTGCATAGAGTGGCTATAAAATTAAATTTTTTTTCTAAGTGTTAAAATATTTCTCATAATAGTTATCAATATTAAACTTCAATATAATTTTTATTGCCATTTAATGAGTGTAAGTTAAATGATACACTTAAAAAAAAAGTTAGTGAAACATCAATAATATTGTTATATTTATTAGAAATAAATGCCATGTTTTTCGTCGTTGCTGTTCATGAAAAATAACCACACCTCATTATTTTATAAGTTAACTATTATAAATGGTAAAAGGTAAGTCTAATTTTTAACATTTTGTGCCACAATCATACGCAAAGTATCTCCATATCATGTATTCAAAGATTTTTCATTGACACTAACACTAAATAACATGAATTGATAAAGTCTTAAGAGAAACACTCCCAAAAAAAATAATACTTGAAACATCATTATTGTCAAGTTATATATATCAACTATTATCTTTATATCCTTATATTATATATATATATATATATATATATATATATATATATATATATATATATATATATATATATATATATATATATATATATATATATATATATATATATATATATATATATTTATATAAGAAAGTAAAAAATGTAACTTTTAAAGTGATGCTTGAGAGACCCTCTTACAAGTGATAGCTTGCTCATATCACTAGGAGTTTGATTGTGTCGATCAATCGAAAATGTGTTGTCCACTCAAAGCAGTCAATTTTACTTGTTGAGCTTGGCGATGAGCTCATTTGGGGGGTGTATTCCAGGGGTGACAGGCTTGTTGCTTAAGAAATTTTTTTTTGGGTGCATAGTGCTAGATATACAGATTATGGCTTTAGAAACAGAGAAAACAACACCTCGACGCTAGAACGATAATATTGCAACACTAGGATTTGTGAATTTGCACAATAAAGATAGAGAATATAGCATTGCAGTAACCAACACTGCAATGCTAGGAGTCGTGCTCTTAATTCACAAGACAAAGAGGCCAACTCTGCAACACTAAAACTTATGCTAAAGAACCAGAAGGACAGCAACTAGTGCCTAGGTGCCAGAGTTGTAAAGTAGCAATGCTATGAAGCGAGGAGTCCATCTTAAAGTAATTTTTTTGTAGTTTCTAAAATCTTTTCACCATATTCTTGTGTAAGTGAGTGAAGAGAATGCCTTAGAGTGACCGAAAGTGATGAGAGGATTGAGTAAAGTGTGATTTGTATTATTCTCCTTAATGGATTTCTTGACGTAGTGTGACTCCGAGATTTTTTTCGTTCTCAAGTTTTCCCATATTAAATTTATTGTCTTTTGTGTTTTCTTATTTTATTCTCTTATGTTCAAAGTTTTGCTCCAGATCTTCTAAATCGATTTTTGTGATTAATATTCCTAAACTGCCAAGCTTTCTCACAAGACAAATTGATGTTATAACCTATTTTCCCATGTGATATGGTTGTCTTTGGTTTTAGATTAAGATCATATATCAAAAGTTTTTTCTTGATTATATGTTTAATGTGCCTTAATAGAGCTTATAAATAATAAGTTGCTCTAACATCCAAAGCACATATGTATAAAATTCATGGCTTTCAATCATGAATATATTTGAGTTTGTCAAATTTATGGCTCAAAAGCTCCATAAGTATTTCTCTGGTGTGCAATATATCATAAATCTCTATTTATTCTTTATTCTAAAATAGAAGTTCTTTATCATTGCATGTTGTTATAACATTTGCTTTTAACTTCTTTTTTTTTTTTTTTTGCCTTAAAAAAGTTGCTTAATCGCTAAATCAATCAAGGAAGAACTTGAATATAAGGCCATTATAAATAGCCTTTTTTAGGGATTGACTCTTGCATATATAGTGCTTTACATATTTTATATTGTTATTATTATCCCTATCCTACATGGAGAATCATAAAACCTCACATCTTTACTAACATTAAATAGGCCATAAATTAAGGTTGTACCCTTCAATAGATAATTTCATTTATTTCTAAATGACTAAATCATCACCTACTTCTATATGGAGTCTATTAGTATCATCACCTATATCACCGAAAAAAGATGAATTATCGATTTAACTAATTTTATGCCATTTTCATTTGAAAAAAAAATTTACTTAATTTTTTTTATAATAATAAACACATATATGGAAGATTGATGTTGCAGGCATATAAGTATCTCATATAAGAAAATATGGGCTCCGAAAATTCGCCACCGACCTCACACATTGAAGAGAGTATGATTTCATGCCGGAATAATTTTCAAAAAGTAGATGAGATAGTAAATAAGACACTACCCAGAGGTTTCACTCTCATTTTGCAAGGACTTTAGATCTGGTTCTAGGTTTCTTATAGGCGCAAGCACCTATAGTTAATTACTCATCTTAATGTTGAGAGTGAATTTTTGATTAAGGCTAGTCGACGTATAATAACAGCAAGTGGAGTCTTGAAATTTGAGGTTTATAATTTATGAAATTCATCATCATTAACTTAAAGCGGATGGTTGGGGGAATGATGCCGTGCACGATCTAGATCTTATGATTTTGTCATTCCGGCTGTCATGGTCCCTAGTCTACTTAGTCAGCGGAGGTAGTCGACCCAACATGATTGAAAGATCCTTGTCAGCAACACATGGACTACGTCATCCAAGAAATCCTTGTAGACCTGGGATGATGTTTGTCTAAAGAGATAGGCTTAAGTATACCTTAATCGACAGAGGATTTTTTGTCCTATCAAGTGTACCCTATGATTCACAACTCAAAGGACAGAGCTATTAGAGAGCATACGAGCAATAATCGTGATCATAATATAATTGTATTATTTGACGGCAACCACCCGATTAGAGAACTCTGGTCGTAACTGCATCATATGTGGAGCCTACTGACCATACCACGTAGCCAGAGAACTCGAGTCACATCCTTACTATCATGAGATTGATTGAGAGTAAACATAGTAGAACACTTGAATTGACATTGGCTCTTTTGTGAACTAGAGTTTTCTTAATTTATCACTTTCAACAAACTATTGCGGAACGTGGATTGAGTTAGATTTTGCTTTAAGTTTTTAAATATTAAATTTAATTTAATGTTTTAACACTTAGTAATTTATCGGATTTTATATTTATATTGATACTTGATTTTAATTAATTTAATTTGAGCTTGAAAGCCTATTTTGATGGTAAGTATCCTCTCCGGTTGAAATCTCTATTCAACAGAGCCATCATTAGAGTATATGTTTTGTTTTACTATTCGAGATCTAGTTGACTCTATTAATTTAATAATAGAGGATCAGATATACTATCTTATGAAAGAATTAGCTTTTTAGATATTTTAATAAGTTCAAATTATTATAATAATTAAATTTTTAGGTTTTGTTAACCCAGACACGATCCTAAGACCAAACTTGGAAGCAACTTGCATAGTATCCTCAGACACTAGATTTAAGCATTCATCGTAGTGTCGGGGCCCATGCAGATGTTTAATAATTCAAATAATTTTATTTTTTAAATCATGAGATTAATTTTTTATTTTCACTTAATTCCAACTTAGCTAGTGCAGCCTTTTTAGACATTAAAATTTGCATTCTTAATTTTTATGTCCGAGAACATGCAGACATTTATGACTTAGATAATTTCATCTAATTAATGAAATCATTGACTTTAAAAATTATAATTAGAATAAAATTACTTAATTTTTGGATTGAAATAACCTCCATAATTCAAGGAGAATTTTATTTAACCCGCTTTTTTGAAGAATTGTAGATTCTATAGTATAGCGTAATTAGATTTATATATTGACTCAAAATATTTTATCTTTATTTGCGTTAAACTTATTTATTGAATATCTAAACTTTAATGGTAGGTTCATACTTATTAGCGAGCTCTTTAATTGAACTTTTGCTTGCAAGCAAGCTATCGAACTTCTTATGAACTCTTATTCTAAATTATAATGAACTTTTAGGTTCATCACCAATCACTTGCTATTCTACATTAAATTGAGGTCTTCATTTTATTCAATATCGAATATAGTTATCTCGGTGTTCAATTGATTATATTTCATGCTTGCTGTTTATTCATGAATTTGACACTTTAAATAGTTAAAAAAAATCTTATTCATGTTAATTTGTGAGATATCAGAACCTACTCTTGCTCAGAAGTAAGCTATCAAGCTTCATATAAGTTCTCCATATTCAATTGTGTTCAATTAAAATCATTCTTAATTTACTTAGAATTAGTTGTAATAACCCTAATGTCTATCGGAAAGATCATTCATTGGTGAATACATAAGTCATGTTCTTCATCTCCCTTATGTAGGAGTGGTCAAACCTCATTTGACTTTTTTTATAAATTTCACATCAAGACCAACACATATAACCAAATTTCAAATTTATCGCAAGTCTTTTATGCGTTTGGAGTTAGCTTCAAGCCTCACTTGTATTCTATTTGAAAACTCCCCTTTATTTCAATATATAAAGTAATAGACTCAAAGGATTTTTTGGCTATAAACTAAGTGAATGAATTATTTTTTCTACTTAGTATATTCTCATATGATAATAATATTTATGATTTAGACAATTTTAATTTAATTAATAAAATCATTAATTTTAAAAATCATAATTAGAATAATATTCTTTAATTTTCGGATTGAAAGAAGCTCCACAATTCATGGAGAATTTTATTTAACATCGTCTTCTATCTGTTTGAACGAAGAATTGTAGATTTGGTGGCGTATGCAGAGCAGAATTAGATTTATATATGCACTCAAAATATTGTATATTTGCTTGCATTAAACTTATTTGTTGAATTTCTAAACTTTAATGGTAGGTTCATACTCATTAGGAGCTCTTTAATTGAACCTGTGCTTGCAAGCAAGCTATGAAACTTCTTACGAACTCTTATTCTCAATTAGAGTTGACTTTTGGGTTCATCACCAATCACCTACTATTCTACATTAAATTGAGGTATTCATTTTATTCAATATCGAATGTAGTTATCTTGGTGTTCAATTGATTATATTTCATGCTTGCTATTTATTCATGAATTTGACACTTTAAATAGTCAAGAGAAATCTTATTCACATGAATTTGTGAGATATCAAAACCTACATTTGCTCAGAAGTAAGCTATCAAGCTTCATAAAAGTTCTCCATATTCAATTGTGTTCAATTAAAATTATTTTTAATTCACATTGAATAAGTTGTAATAACTCCAATGTCTATTGGAAAGATCATTCATTGGTGAATACATAAGTCATGTTCTTCATCTCCCTTATGTAGGAGCGATCAAACCCTATTTGACTTTATTTTAAATTCCACATCAAGACCAGCACATATAACCAAATTTCAAATTTATCTAAGTCTTATGCTCGTTTAGCTTCAAGCCTCACTTGTATTCTATTTGAAAACTCCCCTTTATTTCAATATATAAAGCAATAGACTCAAAGCATTTATTTGACTATAAACTAAGTAAATGAATTAATTTCTTTACTTAGCTTATTCTCATATGATAATAGTACTCGTTATGCCCATTTAATTTGAATTTTATAAATTTTCATAAGACTTTATATCTCATATTTAACTTAATGTTAAATTAAAATCTTTTGGTTCAAGTCCTTTTGACGTTCATTGTAATCTCTATATTATATATATATATATATATATATCATATACACGTAATATAAATTTTTTTTTCTTACACATTCAAGGCTCACTTTTGTCGCACATTCATCAAAATTTATGATTTTGAACCACAACAATCATAAATGATTTTTCTATTTTCTAAAGAACAAGAGAAATGTGGTGAGCAGCTAGAATTCAGGTGTATACTCAAACTGAGAATAAAGGAAACTCAGATAAATCATCACTTGTTCGTGAGAGAAAATGAGAGTAAGATGTATTGTGCTGCGGGTAGCCGAGCAAATTAATGATTGAATAATAGCTGGTTTGTATAACAAAGAAGCGTGAAGAGGAAATACTGGCTAGGAAAGGTCGGTTGATGGTGGCAAAAGCACCGAAACTATTATAACCGATTTTAAAGTAAGGGCTTTCTGCCTCTTTGCCATGTAAAGAGAAAGCAGCAGACTATCTCTGTCCATTCTTTGTGATAAACAGTCATGGATTCGAGGTAACAAAAGGATATAACCATCTCCAATAGGACTCAGATTGATTGGAATGATATTTACTGAATCTGGAGTAAGGATAGTAGATATATCAATGGCTCAGGATGCATAGGCATCTGGTGGGAATGATCTTTGTAGCCGGAGTGCCATACGGAGATGCTCTCGGAGGGGGAAGAGAACCATTCCATGCAAAACCATAGCCAAGAGGAATTGGAGTATCTGTGCAAGCTAAGGCCGGCATCTCGTCCCAATAAAATAATTAAAGAAATAAGGAAGAGAAATAGGATGGAGGGAGTGTTTTGGCTTAATAATACCCGAGTCCACGTAGGTTTACGCGGACTCCAATCGGACGATACTGGCACACGAGATAATAAATGGCCAAAAATGCCGCAAGACTAAACTATTTTCCGCTTAGCCACTGACCCGACCCAATTTTATCTCGCCTAAATCGCTGGGAACAAAATATCTGCGCTTGGTATTCTTTCGTAATACTGCATGATTTTCGAAGAGAATTTCAGCTCCATTGTCTACCCACCTCCGTCTCGATCGCCAGGCTTAGCGAATTTCAAATTGAGGTATTCGGTTTTTGAGGTATTTCCATATGCATCGAACTTGAAAGATTTTAGGGTTTTCTGTCTTTGTCCATTACAATCCATCGATGTGTTTAGGTTTATTTATGGCCCTTTGATTTTATATGGCTACTTTTTGTACTTTTTGTGGATATATTTGCCCTATTTGAATGATATATGTACTTTATAATGCATTAGGAACATATCGAGGTTGATTAGTTCAATTTTTACTGATATTTTGCATCAGACTCTCTCAGATAACATGAGTATGTAGTATTTCTATGTTTGTACATTTGGCCCAATTTTTTACAGATTTCTTGGTTATTGAGATAATGTTTCGCTTCTCTCGTGGAAGTAGAAGCATTTGCATATGTACTCTGCACTGTACTCTATACTTTCTTGAGATTTTGCATTTGTTTTCACCATTTTTCCTGTTTGGAGGACATACTATGGCTAGAATCCTATGAATAACCGGGGTGTGTGTTTTGGATGTGTTCTGTGGAGAAAATGAATCTGTACCTTCTGTACCCTCTATACCCCTGTACCTTTGTACCTCTGTACCCTCTTGATATTAGAGACGATTTTGGGCTATTTTTGTTGATTGTTCGGCCTGATTATTGAGACAATGTTTACTGCTTTTCTCTGGAAGTAGATTAGAGATTGTTCGGAAGCTAATTTTGATGCTTGTTTACAAATGTACCCCGAATTCTATACTTTCTTGAGATTTTGCATTTTTTTCAATCCATTTTTTCCCGTTTGGAGGGCATACTATGACTAGAATCCGTTATGAATAACTGGGAAGGTGTGTTTTCCCCGTCTGGATGTGTTCTATGGAGAAAATGAATTTGTACCCTCTCACTGCACTTTGCACCTCCTGCACTCCTCGAAGGTGCTTGCAATCCATTATGTTGTTAATATTCGATTACCTTGACTTTATTTTGAAGTTCAAGATGTCCGAAGAAAAAAGGATAACGCCAAGATGCAGGCCGAGTGCCATCAGAATATTATTTGATAATATTCCCGCTTCACTAGAAGTGACAAATATTGAAGCGCCTTCACTGAACCAATTCGGATTGCCGGATGCAGAAGACTTCGGCCATAACCTCTATCCTATCTTCTTTGGGACATCGACAACAAGCCTTTTCTTGGGTGGGGTGCATTTCTTTCACCCTGAAGTAGGCGTGATCTGGGATGCCAAAGAAAGGGGAGAAAGTTTTATGACGAAATCCCATTGTCACTGATAGTTCACCGATTATAAGAATAAGCTCGATAACGGATATTCGTGCGACGCGTGCAACAGGTATACGCTTTCTTCTTTCAAATTTATTTTTGTATATCACAACTACAGTAGAATTTAATTGTTACTAGATAATATTGACAAATTTGTCGAGTACAATTGGGTCATTTAGGTCTTCTTAAGATCACAATTCAATGGCATTACATCAAAGATACACACACGGCGCTGGCTACATGAGTGGCTTTGTCTCTTCTTATGGTATGTTACCCGGGCTTATATTTTACTTGATGTGAGCAAGTTAACTTGTATAAATATTTCTTGTAGATGCAGAGCACATTATTAAGATTAGGCCATTTTACCGCACCAATGTATGTTGCTGGCCTAAAATAAAGTTTGTGACGTGTCTTCGAAAGGAGACCGTAATAGGGGTTATATTGCGAATGCATTTACCTATGTTGTTTCATATCTATCTTTAGCTTAACACAGGTCCGCCTTACACTCGTGGACTTATCAGAAGAGGAGACCTGGCTCCTTGAATCATCCTCTCCTCCCCATGAAACTTCCCAAGCAAGCCCCATCCATAGTCCGCCATATTTTCCTCATTCCCTCAGATATCTCTCCCGATATTCCCCAACCAGTGTGTGTCTAGCTTGCTACTACCCCAATCAAAAGGATCTGCATAGATAGGTTATTGTTTGAGGGAGTTGAGGAAAGTTGTGGCATCCTTCCATGCAGCACTGACAAAGAGGCTGGATGACATTGATGCACGGGTTACTGCTATTGAGGGTACCTTTGCTGCACAGAAGAGTGCTTCCATCCCAGGGTGGAAGCTCTACGAGGAGAGACCAGGGTATCTTCTCATGAGGTCGTCATTGAGCTTCTCCTGAGAGGCCACCACCACTCACCAGTGGAGATCTCTATAGTGGAAGCCCTCCTATGGAGTCTTGTGCCGTGAGAAGCTCCGAGTCTCAAGGGGAGGCTCCCACCGAGCATACACTCTGTCGCCCCTTCATTGGCACCTTGCGTCGGGTGAAGCGCAGATGAGGAAGAGGAAAGTCGTGTTCTCTCCCTTCACGCTCACTACTACACCAAGCTAAGATCTGCTGATTTGCTCTACCCACCCTGAGCGGCGTATTACATTAATTTCATGAATAATGTGATATAATATGATGACCGCTTTCACCCTTCAATTCAGGTCAAGGCGATGATTTTCTCGATGAGCCATCAAAGGCTATCATAGTTGTGGAGGAGCACCAGTCCGAGATACAATTTCTGATTCTCGAGCTTTAGATGACAATGGATATAGCTTTTTAACAATTATTTTTAGCCTAAATAATTATATACCGAGATATAGCTTTTTTAACAATTATTTTTAGCCTAAATAATTATATTACAGCCAGTCGAGGCACAGCAGCTCGTGCACTTCCCATCCAGAGATGGCATGCCTCAGTCGATGCTCCACCTCATAGACCGGTCGTGTGCTCGATTCCAGGACAAGTAAGTCACCCGGCATCTTGCTCCTTTTCACATAGATTCAAATGTCATATCATTCTAACTACTTATTATTTTGCTCGATAAATTATAAAACAACTATTTACGATGTCACGAGGGGGGATATCTGATACTGCGGTGGAAATATTATTATTTTGCGAGGGCAGATTGATGATTTACTGACGGATCAGTATCTGTCAGATGCACACGTCGATGCGTTCGCATATCTGTTAGCTGAGAAGTACTCCCTGTGCCCAGGATTGTATGTCCCATTCCTATACATTTCATGCTTACATTGGGTGAGTTACTCCTCCAAATTTAGTGGTTCTGCAATTCATTCATGATATCCATGTGTGTCTGCTATGACTTATAGATGTTATCTTGCATCCCTACAGAATTATACGCAGTATGGCTTGCTAAAAGAAAGCAAGATGTATATCCAAAGCGTCATCAGACGGCATCCAAATGCTCTTATTCTCGGTTATCCATGTCCAAGACACTTCTTGTCGAAATATCAAGCTTGGCGTGTGGTCATTTTTCATCATTGCCAAAACGGACACATAAAGCCATTCTGCCGGAGATGGTATGCACTCTTCTTGCGGGTTCTCCTGGGGATCTAACTAATACCTTGCTCATCTTTCTGTGCAGATCAAATTCTTGGCTTAGGATATCGGACATTATTTCGGCCAAACCCATAAAATGGCGGTTGAAGCGGTGGCGGGTTGCGTCGGTCAACGTGTCATTGCGGCATGTTCATTTGCAAATACATGGAAGCGGTATCGAAGCCCGTAATTAGGGCTCAACGGGATGGGACAAAAGATGAATAGATTTAGGGCCGACTTTGTTTATGCAATTTTTTGCTTGGCCTCAAAAAACATTTAAATCAAATTTGGATGCTTGAGTTGTTCTCTCTGACACATTACATTTAGGTAGGGATAATTCATTCTTATTTCAGTGGGTTGATTTGGTCTATTAATTTAGTTTTTATGTGATGCTGCTCCTGCAGATATGGGAGGCATGGTTGAATTGTCCCAAATTGGTCTATGTTTCCGTATTTTTTTAGGATCTGTCCAATTTTGTTTAGGGTCTGTCCAGTTTTGTCTGAAGGGGGACTAACCCGATTGGGTGTGCATATTTATTCTGTTATTTTAGTTTTTCTCTACTACTGTCTGTGCAGGTTTGAGAGGCAATGTTGAATTGTCCAAAGTTGGTCTTTCTGTACTCTCTGTACCTCTGTACCTCTGTACCTCTGTACCCTCTGCTCTCTCCTCTGTATCCTCTATACCTCTACCCTCTAGGCCTATACCTTCTATACCTCTATATCTCTCACTTGCTCTGTATCTCTACCTCACTTCTCTGTACCTATACCCTCTGTGTCGCTATACTTTGTCCTCTAAAGCTTATACCTTCTATATACTCGTATCTCTATCTATACCTTCAGTACCTCATACCCTCGTACTCTGTACCCTCTGTAATAAATCTATACCTTCATCTTAAATCGCAGAGCTTTGTGAAATTAAGGATGGGTGGTACTTCGACTTGTTTTGTAAATTTAATAAATTAATTTATAATTGTTAAACTTAAAATCAACTTATTAGGTGATGATAAATTTTATTATTAGCAAGGTCTTAGACTGTTTTATTTATTATTAGGTGATGATAAATTTTATTGAATCGTTGGCAACTGATAATTAGCTTTAAAAAGATAAAAATGAACATAATGTTGACATTATTAAAATAAATAAATTATTAAATTATCAATCTCTAAAATGAGAGAACTTTCTCTCATATGCACTCTTATATGATCATTTTACATTGTCAAAAATAAATCATAGAACAAAATGCCATATATAAGCCTAATGTTAATTTTGAGAATTTGAATAGATATTGACTATTTGTATTAATCAAATTAGTATTTTTTAGTGTAGCATTTTAGTAGTACAAGTCAAATTTTTTTTAAATTTATCGATCATGTTGAATTTTTATATTATAAGCTATTTATTAAGCATCTAAGTGTCTTAATAATTTTGTTATCAGACAACATAAAATTATCAAATTTATCTTATGTAGATACTCGATCTATCCATAGAAATATAATAATTGAAAATTATATAATCCCCCAACTCCATGCAGAAATTATCAAATTTATCATCGACACGAATGATAATCCCCAACTCCGTAAATTCTTCTTGAACATATAGTAAAGCTTCATCGATAAAACAAAGCTTGCTTAAGAATTGACTACCTAACACAGAACAATTCTGGATACACTTGAAGTCTTCATCATGTTCATTCCGACGCCATGTTTCCATCACCTTCTCCAATCCCAAGAAACAATCTATCAGTGAACTTGTTGGTTTCAAATACCATGACACGCTTATTTGTGGCCTCACTACAAGTTGACAAGATGCTCATACAAAATTTATCTTTATTGAATGCGGTGGACCATTTCTTTAATTTTGTAAAGTTCGAAGCATGATCATGCAAATTGCCTTCCTCTAGCATGGCAAACCAAGCATCCTCAAACTCATCCTTTGTGTATGCTGCTGCATGTATAGAATAGCCCTTGAACTCTCTTGTTACTACTAAAGCATTGGACCTTGAGGGCTTTCTTTGAGATATATGCCATTGGCACAAGACGCGTATCGCGGTAGTACATTCTCGATAGCTCGCCATAGCGATCTTGATCGAATATCGTTATAGGATGCACGCCACCCATCAACCAAGAAATGTCCGGAATAACCATGTGAATGACTCGATGGTCTCTTCCGACAAAAAGGCTACTCTGAATAAGACGTTTTGCCAATGATGATTCACTCCAACGAGTGGGGCACATACAAGATTATATTTATTGAGCCGATAACTAGTATCAAAAATTATCACATCCCCAAAACAATCAAATTCAACCCTAGACATACCATTGCTCCAAAAAAAACTCACCAAGCAATCAGACGCATAAACCTGAACATCCCATGTAAACATCTCGTCCACTGCTTGTCTTTTCTTGAACAGCTGTATTAATTCATTGCTATCACCACTTGCAATCCGTGACCTTCGCATCTTTCTGGATGAAATTGAAAGCATATCTTTTTGTGAATCTAATATTCTCTACCCCACCAACTTCCTCGTTAGATAGGTGAATCGTCGTTCTAATGTCTTTGTCATCGTCTTCAAAAGCGATGCCTTCTCGATGCAGCGTCTCTCGAGAAGATGCAGATCACCGCCTTTTGAATGATTATGGCTCTATATATTTTTAACCAATTCCCCTCCAAATCCACACAGAATCGAATCATCGCCGGACAACCATCCTGTATCGCTTTTCTAGAATTTATGGTTTTGGATTGGCGGTTTTTTCGACCTGCTTTCCCACACAGAAAATCTTTCGATTTCAATTTCTTAGAGTTTAACCAATAACTTGTATGGTCTTTTCTAACACTGAAGCCAGTTTGATGTGCATAATCACAATACAGTGCATAAGCGGTTTCATTATGCACCGCTAGCAGATTCCCAAATTTGGGTCATTAGATAAAACAACTTCATCATCGCATTGCTCATTCACCACCTTCATCTCTGTCGAGCAGTTCCGATAATAGAGAATGCAGATGAAACAGAGAGTCTGAGAGTATAGAGGGTACAGTTAGTCCAGAGTACGACACAAAAAATACCCAAAAAATCGTTGACGACCAAATTGCAATCATTAAATTTTAATTACCATGATCCCGAACAATGGCTCTGAAAATGAACCTAAACCTGGACAAAATCATCAGTGGGAGTCGAGGGTACAGAGAAAGAGGTACGGAGAGTATAGAAGAATGCAGAGAAAGTATGATTCATTACGGAGGGCAGGTACATAGTACAGAGGGTATAGAGTGCAAGAAGGTATAGAGAGAGCTCTGAGAGATATAGCGGCACAGAAGGTATATAGGTATAGAAGGTATGGTCTCAGAGGCAGTATAAGCGTCTGAGAGGGCGGAGAACAGAGTGCAGAGGTACAAAGGCCAGAGGCAGGAGAGATAGATCTGAGAGGTACAGTACAAAGAGAGTACAGAGAGTACAAATACCAGAAATCTCCTAAAATTCATCAGAACAACCACCTCATTGCTTTGATTGGGATTTAGTTACCATGATCAACAACCAGCTACTGAAGTGAAACAAAGCGGAAAAATTGTCTATACTGAAAGGCGATGCGAGAGTACATATGTAAATAAGTACTAAAAAATTAATCAAACACCACTAATTTTCTCCAAGGATTACAATATGTTTTCTCCAGACCAAAAATCATGAAAAATAAATATGGCTGAACCGGATTATAGAGAACAGCGCAGTTCACCATGCAAAGTCCTGCTGGAAAGAACTCCAAACAGTGTAGGAAATCTAACTTAAATAAATAAATTACAAACTATTGCTGTAATTTTTCATATACAACTCCTTAAAAAGATTACCGATCTATTTTTATTCGACATCATTATTTCTACGCCTCCATTTCCGATTCATTCTCCTTCTTCTTTAGAATGCTCTCAGCTCAGTCTGCAAATAAAAAAATACAGCCACTGCCCCAAATGAAGATATTTATTTCTTTTAAATTTCTCCCGCGCATATACTCATTCCCCGCAGTTTCGGGTCGGGTCGGGCCGGGCGCTAAACCGCGGAAAATAGCGCCGTTTCCGTCTTACGGCGTCATTTTTTGGCGTCGTTTATTCAATATATCTGTGCCACGTCGTCATCCGATTAGTCTGCGTAAACTACGCTCGGACTCGTAATATTTTCCCTTGGACCGGATGCGCATGGTGAATAATGGAAAACGAGAGAGCGAGGAAGGGGATGAGGAAAATGTGAGAAGGAACTACGAGACAATAGGGTGTGAGTCAAGGCTTCGATTTGAAGTTCCAAGGGGCGGGGAGAATGCCAAAAGAGTAGGGATTGCGGTTGAGAGAAAGAAAGAGGAGAGAGGGATTTCGATGGAAGAGCTTGTGGTTGGCGGTTTTGAAATAGAGGAGGAAAGGGGAACGGTTGCTGACGTCGCGATTGAAGGAGTCGGACGAGCGAACGAAGAGCGGGCTTGCATGGAAGAAATTTTTAAAATAAGTATGATTTAAAATATAATTAGTAATTTAAGTATTTAAAAATAAAATTTAAATATAGGTATAGTCGTTCGTTTAACGGACGACTTATCTGTCACTTATATGAAAGTCGTCTATTAAACGGGCGATTTACATATAACTTATGTGTAACTTAGATACAAAATAATTTAAAACAATAGTTCATATAAATTGCTTAACACTTCTTGACTAAGTCGTCGATAAATGAATTATCCTATATTTAAATTTTATTTTTAAGATACTTAAATTACAAATTATGCTTTAAATTATACTTATTTTAAAAATTTCTTCGCTTGCATGCGTAAGAGACGAAGCCGAGGAGGGAATGGTTTTATTTTATTTTATTTTTTTATTTTTTTATTTTTTGGTTTTTAGGGAGGATGCAGAGGGTCAAAAAAAAAAAAAAAAGTTCTTAATGAGTTAATAGTTTGATCGAAAGAATTAAGATTTTTAGCTGTACTCCATCAAAGTGATGAATCATCTTCACCTTCAAACTAAATTGGCTTATCAATCTCTATTATTTTATATATAAAATCTATATCATCTTTAAGAAAAATACCTTTTAGTATAATCAATATTTTACTCTATTTCTTCAGAAATGTTTAACCAATTTGTCTATCTTTTTTTTTTTTTTTTTCATTATTCTTTGTACAATATAAGCATTTTGATACTTTGTTCCCCCCATTATTCATTGAACTATGGTGTTTAATCATAATTTTGTCTATTATAAGGCATATATAGTCAAAATTCCCTAATCTATATTTTTTTTTTGTCCTGCGAGTGAGATGCAGATTGAATATTCGTGCTTTAATAAACCGATTGAATTGTAATTGACCATATTCAATGAACTCAAATTAACACTCATTGATTCCTTGAAGTGATGAATCGCAATCAAAACATTGTTAGGAGTGTTTATGCAAAATCATGTAATCATAATTACCGTTAATGTAGTTAGCACTAATAATTATATTTTATATAAGGGGGATTTACATACATACCACCGAATTCTTATGTATTTACGTATTTCACACCCAATCTTTAATTTTTACTTAAATAGACTTAAATCTTTATTATTACATCAAAATACCACTCATTGTTATTTTTTTAAATACACTTTTTTGAGCATAGTGAAAGTGCTAGTTTTGTAAATATTCAAGTTTGGGTGTGAAATATGTAAATGCAGAAGAATTGGGTGGTATGTATGTAAATTTTCCTTTATATAATTGCTTATTTAGGCTTCTCTTTAAAAAATAATTCAGCGTGCATTTCCCTTTGAATATTAAAATAATAAAATAAAATTCGAAGTCTTCAGACTGGTTTGAAAAAACTGATTTCATTCTCTTTGCTTTGTCGCAAAAATTTAATTACGTGGATTAATTTGAAGAAATAATGGGCGGCGTAAATATCGTAATCTATGTTGAAAATAAATTGATATTCAAGTAAAATAAAATTTTAATTATTTTAAGATAAATATGTTATGTAAAAATTAATCAATTTTTATATTATACATATTTCAAAATAAATCAAATAAAAATATACTTTAATCAACATTTGCTCATATGTTTTGACCTGCAAATTGTTTAAAATTAACATTATTGTGAGTCAAGTTTGACTTTAATCGGCATTTCATGCAGAGTCAAATAAATTTAAAATAATAGAACGCAATATTTAAAAAAGTAGCGAGTTTTGCGCTCGGCTCAAATAAATTAGATTATATATATATAATTTTAAGAAATCTTCGGTCAAACCGATCGACGGCACGTCCTTGAGACGACCGCCGGTCCTGGGTTGACGGGTTCGTGGAAATCCCGTTATCTCCTTTTTACCCTTCCCTTTCCTCGAGATAGTAGGACTAGTAAGGGTATTCACGGAATATCGTTATATAAAAAACACTAGTGCGCGCCTGCCCCCATTCAACGGCTCTATAAGCGGTAATAGACAGATGCATAAAGAGAATGGAATGGTGGTCCCGGCGGACATTTTTTGTAAAATATTTTTTAATCGATAATAATTTGAGAAGAATATCAATTTTTTGTTTTTCAGATAGATTTTAATTTTTTTTTTTTTGAAGTTATTTTTTAATGAATATATTGTAAAAGTGAATTTATTAATTATATATTATGATTATCTTAAAATAAATTTTAAATAAAATTAAGAATTCACTCGTAATAAATTTTAATCAAGATTTTCTCATTATTTTTTGAATTTTTTGTTATGCAGAAAGTAAATCAATATGTATTTTAAAGTTTTCTTCTTGCATATTAATATATTATTTGTTTATTTATTTGAAGTTTTCAATAAAAATAACTGCCTCAAAGGATTTGAGGCGCAAACGCGTAATAAGTAAAAGCTTTAAGAAATAATAAATAACAATAAAAAAAATTAATATCTGAAAATTATGATAAATATTATATTTTTTTATTATTTTAAATAAATTAGATCATAATTTTTTAACAACTACCACACTATATTAAATTAAATTAAAAAATAAATTTTTTATCACAATTTATTCAAAAAATAATAAAAATATAATTTCTTAAATATCATCTTCAATACAATTCAGAGTCTAAGATAAATTAGTTGTGCCATTTGTTTTGTAATTAAAAATCACAAATATTTAAATATTCAAAATTCAAGCTAATGCTATGTATGCATTTCAGTATTCTGTCGTCTAGAATATAAATTTAAACAAGAATTTAAGAGGCACAATGAAATTTTTTTCTTATTCAAATTTGATCATAAAATTTATTTTATAAAAAATTAATATATAGTATAATATATAAATATCTATTTTGATTAATTATTAATTAAATTAAAAATATCTTAATTTAAATTTTCTCTGGGTGGGCAATTCAATCCAAACAAGAAATCAGTTATCTTTACAGCTATTTAATAACTGTCGTCCAACTTCAAATGGACATTTACGAAAGAATATCACTAAAATATATTAACTGAAGTCACATATTATTATTAAAAGAACTTTCTTTCAGAGTAACAAAAACCATAAAGAGATCTAAGCTCTAATAAATAATTTCTCAGTTAAAGAAACTTCTTTTTATTTTTTTTATTTTTTCATTCTTATTTATTTCACCCGCAGCCGCTTCTCCTACTGAGTCCTCCTACAGCTCCTAAGCGGGCAACCTCTCCAAGTCGTGAGCTCGCCGGTCTGAGCCAGTTTCCCTTCACCTCGCGTTCAAAGGATAAAGAGAGAAGGAAAGGATGTTTGATATCCTGTTGGGTTGGAAATTCTCGAACAAATGGTGAGTTTTGATTGTGGATTTCGTTTCTGTGGGTTGGATTTATGGCTTCTTGGATTCAGAACTGATTTGGTTTTGTTGGCTGCAGCAAGCATTCGGTGAAATACATAAAATGCAGGATAGAGATAATCCGAAAGAAGAAGCAGGTGATGGTGAGATATCTCAAGAAGGACGTTGCCGATCTCCTCGCCGGTGGCCACGACGCTAATGCTTTTGGCCGAGTAAGGATTCTTTTCTTTGCGTCTGAGATCTTAGCATGCGGAGATCTCTTTCTGCTTTGAGATGGTTCTTGATGTCTCCTTTTTTTCTGCTTTGATTTTGTTTGCTATGTTAATTTTGGATTCTCTGGATATGCTCACTTCTGTTTCGATTAATAACCTTCGATTTATTTGGTTAATCTTCTTCAGTTTGTGATGGAGTGACATGTGCCTTTGTTTATGGTTTTGGGATTTTAACCTTTTGCCGCACTTGTCTTTAATCATTCCATAGTTTTCTTTGCGGCTCTGTGGGTTTCAGCTGTTTTTGTTGTAACCTGGGAATAAACATTCTATCTTAGCAAATTTATAAACAATGATAACGAGTTTATAAGACAGAAATAATGTTAAACAAGGAGAAAATGATTCTCGCCCTAAAGCAGTGCACATCCAAAGATTGACGTTCTTGAATTGTGAAGGGATCAACCAGAGAAATTATTTGAGGAGAGAAGGATGAGGTCGAGACACTTTCTTCTAATATTAAGGACCATTAGATCAACAGAGATCTAGGAGATCATGAATCTCACAGCTGGATACATATTTAGGGGCTGATCTGGCCTTCTCTCTTGTGCAATGGAAAGGAAGAATCCTGAGAGTTACTCTACACATTTGAGGTTCATTGCAACTGATGGGATGCGGCCTAACAAACAGACATGTTCCTCTCTAATTTGGGAGCACGTGAGTTGTTCCATTACTGATTGCTCTCTGCCTTACTGTATCTAGACCAAAGTAATGATGTGCCTGAGTTATTCAGGCTAATTATAGCTGAGCATATGTGGTTCATGTTATCAACTGGATCCTAAGTGGCTGGTCCATGATACCAACTTCAACGTGCTAATTTCATGTCCGTCTAAAATTATATTAGGCCAAGATTAGCTGTTGACTTCCAAGATTAACACAATCAATTAGCTTAGGAGGCAGCATCTCTTAAGGCTCTAAGGCTGAGAGCTCAAATCTAATAGGGTTGAGGTTAAACTATCCCAAATGGGCGATCAACAACCATGTTGTTCAGCTTGGTGTTGAGCTCGTTGAACTGAGCTTTAGTTGCAGTAAAATAGGATTCTATGACTGGTTTGCTACTGTATTAGAAAATTTAATTTTTTCCTCAAAAATGAATTATTATGGGATGTGAATCTCTAAATATAGTGATGATTACGTTAATTACTTATAATTATCTGTTCTTTGACGATATTGTTTTTTTTTTGGTCGGATGATATTAAGTTTCAACCCTTTTGTTTCTATCGTGATTTCAACATGGAGAAGAAAATTTTACAATCCTATTGATAACCCAATCAAATTTTTAGCCATTCCTTAATTATTAAATATTCTCTCTCTCTCTCTCTCTCTCTCTCTCCATTCTTCACCTTCATTATACTTCCCCAGCGCATCAAGATTCCATTTCAGTGGTCAATAATAAGGTACTGCTAGGTTATACGCTTTGCGTAGCTGTGTTGTTTGCTTGTATGGCTTTCCATGATGGCTTCCATGTTTTACAAGCTTGCTGATTCTGACAGTTTCAGCACAAGGAAGTCAGATACCTCAGTTTTGACTAGCCTTGCTAAGTTTGATTTGTTCTATGATTTTAACTTGTTAAATTTTCTTATAAATGCAATTCATTATTACGTCTGTCTTACCTTGTATTTCCCTTGCCTTGCTTGAGCAGATCGATGCACTTGTTGTTGAAATAAATCATGCAACTTGCTATGATATGATAGAGCAATATTGTGGATGTCTCTTGGAGCATCTCTCGACCATGTGCAAGGAGAGGTATTAATCTTTCATGTTGTCCATTTCTGAATGTCAAATTTCATCAATTATTCCTCTTGTAGAGATTATTCACTCAAAATTCTGCATCCTACTAGATTTTCATTTTAGCTTATGAGCAATAGTAACTTGATAATGTGGTTCTAGTGGTTACAATTTTGTAAGTTTAGTGAGGATTTTAAACAACAGGTGGATCAAATAAAAACTATCAAACATGTCTTTAAGGTCATAAACCACAGCCCACTACATGCTGAAGTTGCTAGAAAACCTATGTCCTTGTTCTACTATCATAGTTACCTATCTTGCAACTATTTGAGGTCTACTAATAACCTCTTCAATATCTACAACTTTTTCCCATTTATTTTTGTTTAAATATGCTATATCTATTCTTCCTTTAATCATGTTATCCACTAATTCTTTGGTTTTCTCATACACACTCTTCAAAATTTACTTAGCAAATCTTATCTTTATGTTGAACAAGTCAACCTTTGTTCCATGTGACAAGTTTTGGAGCATAGGTTTTGCATGCCAATTACCAGCCTAAATGCTTCAGGAACATTAACTTCTAAGTGTTGCGAAGGGTTCTGACTTTTGAGCAAGGCTCAGCAGGATTGATTTTATACAGGTTATAACACGTGGTTTAGTAGAATATGCTTGCATGGGACTAAGATAAACTTGGTTAGGTCATGACCCCTTTTACTGCCTTTTACCTTGGTTCAGGTTAGCATTTATGTTGCTTGACACAAGTACAACAAGAAAGGCCCTGACAAACAAGAGTTCATCGCCTGGGAAGGCTGCTTCATTGAGGGAAGGCTGCCTCATTGAATTAACTGATTCGGCATTACTGCCTGTCATTCAACAGCCTTCGCACCATATCTAGGCTTGAACGCTTTAACTATCTACTTTCACATGTACTTGCAATGGAGTTGATTGAATATGCTGTCTGTTAATCATTTCACCTTTTGATATATTGATTGCTTCTATGCTTTTCAACTAACCATACTTTTGTCACAATTTGAAAATACTTATAGTTATTCTTTTGTTATAGGAGTGCCCCAAAGATGCCATGGAAGCTGTAGCAACTCTGATTTTTGCTGCTGCCAGATTCTCAGACTTGCCTGAATTATCTGAGCTCAGGAGTGTATTTACTAAGCGTTATGGAACTCGGATGGAATCTTGCATTGATAAAGAGGTTTTTAATCTTTAATCTTTAATCCCTTTTCTAAGCATATCCCAACTTTGCTTCCGTGTTTAAATTATCAGGATCTTTCCTTCTATTTTACAGTTTGTTGAGAAGATACAAAAGAAATCATTTTCAAAGGCCACGAAGCTGCAGTTAATGGACGATATAGCCCGGGAGTTTTCTGTGAATTGGAACTCTAATATGTTTGAGAACAAAATCTCAAATCGGTCTGCACATAAGAATCATGTAAGAAATTGTAAACATACAGACATTTATACTGTGTTTTAATTTGTTAACTTGCGGAGAATCATCACCTCGTATCCTTCTCTCTTTAACAGGGCAATTTAATTGAACAGAAACATGTAACTAAAGAGAATGAGAAACAGTTTCCCATTAGAGCTCGGCAGAAGCTTGAAATACTTCCGAATGAGCAGATAGATTCTCAAACCACTCCAATCAATGCTAATATCCATGCACATAATACTACTAAACAGATCTTGAAGTTGACTGCTGATGAATTAGAGGTTGCCAAGTCTGACCACCCAGTCCACCCTGATAAAAAGGCTGATGTCAAAACCAAATACAATCAGAAAGAAAAATACAGAAATGATGCGATTCTTGAAGGAAATGCACACGGTAGATCTGAAATGGTTCATGAGGGAATTGGCCTGGCTGCTACTGAGAGACAACCTTCTACAGAAGTTGTGTACAGGGATCTCAAGGCTATCAATATGATAACTCCTCCATACACCAAGTTAACAGAAGGCTCTGATGGAACCATTGTAGATCATGCTGGCTTATCACATGCTGAAGCTTCTGAAAGTGTCAAGGGGTTGGATCATAATAGTCAAGACGGCAGGTCAAACAGACCAGTAAATGCTTCAAGTCGCAGAACATTCAATTCTCGGCCACCTTACAGGAAATCCAACGCAAACAAGACTCCAAAAGACATTAGTTATGTGAATCCTACAACCTATGAGAAATCTACTAGTGGTCAAGGTGATATGCCAAAAGATGAAATCCTTGAAGATGGTTCCAATCTAATTTCTCAAATTCAAACTAGGCAAGGAAGAGAAACTGCAAAGACAAACGACATCCATGGCGAGGTTTATGGCGAGCAAAGGTTCATCATAAAACGAACTCCCAGTGGTCGTCGAATGCACGGCAGTAGGCAAGCTGCAGTGACTACCAAAGATGGTAGCCGTGACAGAGAGGAGGAGATTATGGATAGACTCTTGATTCATTACAGCAAGAAAGGCACAATTAATGAACCAAGAAAAACCAGGACAAGGACAAGGGAAGCTCCTAAAGAACCCATAGCTGATGCTGCAAGAGTTCCTGAGCACGAAGATGAACACAAGCGCCATCCTAACACGCTTCCCCGAGAACAAACCATTTCAGCTGAGAATGGCAGCAAAAGTCGAACTCAGGCCACCTTGAAGCCCACTGGAAGAGTGCTTTTGAGGCAGCCGGAGAATGAAAACCCGGCAGCCTGGATAGCAGCACAGCATTGAGAAATTCTTAGAAGGATTTACCAATATCGCATCTTAATATAATTCTTTTGATTCAATTGTTTTTTATGATGATTTGTTGCATTTATTAGTATCAAATGTGATCATGATTTCAGGTGATCTTTAGCTTTGCGTTTTATTGAATTGCAATGTATGTGTAATATATATATATATATATATATGCATGTATGTATACGGTTTGTGAATGTATTCCTTGATTTTATAATGCAGCAGTAATTGTGATGCAGAAAGGTCATCTTCTCCTTAGAATTGGATAACACATCGATGGACTCTTCTCATACTGAATTAATTTTAGCAATTCTTGCCAGTTAAGCTAGTGCTATTGGAGTTATGTTGCTGATAAATTTTATTGTTATTGCGTGCAAAAAAAATTCTCATCAGTAGAGTGAAAAAATTTAACAGTCTTAATTTTATATAAAGATTTTTCACGCAGAGAAAAAAAGTTTGAAAAACATCAGAATTTTTATATGAAAAATTTAGAAAGATAAAAAAATTATGGGGTTAGTCCACTTGAAGTATTATTATTATATTAGTATTTATAATTGTTATCTTATCTTCAAATTGAAGAAGTTAAACTTACAAGAGTAAGTTTTGTCAAAAATATCATGAGATTACGGACAAAAGTTTCACTTGCCTAACCCTAAATTGTAAACTTTAAAACTCTAAACCCTAAATCTAAATCCTAAACTTACAACTCTAAAATTAATCCTAAACTTTAAACTTGAAATCCTAAACCATAAAATCCTAAATCCTAAACTCTAAACTGTAAAATCCTAAATGTTAAACCCTAAATCTTAAACTCTAAAGCCTATAACCCTAATCCTAAATCTTAAATCCCAAACCCTAAATCCTAAACTATAAACCTTAAACCATTAACCTTAAACCCTAAAAAACTAAAAATCTAAATTTAAACAAAATAAAACCTAAAAGTAAAATAAATAAAAAAACCAAAACATAAATAAAAAAACCTAAATTAAAACCTAAAACTAAACCTAAACCTACTCCTAAAAAAAAAAATAAATTAAAATAAAATAAATAAAAACTTAAACTAAATTGAAAAAATAAAATAAACCTAAAAGGAAAAAAAAAAACTTAAATAAAATAAAAACTAGATGCAAAATAAAAACTAAATAAACTTAAAATAAAATAAAATAAAAACTAAAAAGAATTGAACCTAAAAAATAATCCTAAAAATAAAACTTAAAAATAAATAAAAAATTAAACCTGAAGCTCTAAACTAAAAAAAATACTAAACTTAAAATAAACATAAACCTAAACATAAATAAAATAAACTAAAATAAATAAAACCTAAACCATAAACCCAAAACCTAAACCCTAAAACCCTAAACCCTAAACCCTAAATCCTAAACCTTAAACTCTAATTCCTAAACTCTAAAAACCTAAAAATCAAAACTTAAACTAAATAAAACCTAAAATTAAATAAATAAAAAAACTAAACCTAAATAAAATAAAATAAAAACTTAAACTAAAACCTAAACCTAAACCTAAACCTAAAAATAAAATGGAATAAAAAATATAAAATTAATAAAAATAAAATAAATAAAACCTAAACTAAACTAAAAATAAAATAAACCTAAAAAAATAAAAAAAAATAAATAAAATACCTAAACATAAAATAAAATAAAATAAAAAACTATAAAATAAAACTAAATAAAACCTAAACCTAAATAAACCTTAAAAAACATAAAATTAAATAAAAAATAAAACTTAAACCCTAAACAAAAAAAACTAAACCTAAAACAAAAATAAAATAAACCTAACCAAAAATTAAAATAAACTAAACTAAAATTAATAAAATCTAAACGTAAACCAAAAAAACTAAACCTACACTTAAACCTAAACTAAATAAAGTAAAATAAACTAGAATATAAAAAACCTAAACTAAAAAAAACCTAAAATAAACTTAAAATAAAACCTAAAACTTAAACCTAAAAAAATGAAATAAAAGCGAAACCTAAACCAAAATAAAAAAATAAAACCTAAACCTAAAAATAAAATAAAATAAAACTAAATAAATATAAACATAAACCTAAACCCAAACCTAAAAGATAAACTAAAATAAAAATCAAAACTAAAATAAATAAACATTTAATAAATAAACTACACTAAATAAAATAAAAAAAAAACAAATAAAATATAAAATAAAACAAATAAATGATAAACCTAAACCTGCCCATTTAATTAATTTTTCTAGACAAAAACCAAACCCTAAGCCCATGCCCTAACACTAAATCACCAAAAACCCTAAACCCTAAACCTCCTAAACATGTAACCCTAAACTTACACAACCACAACCCTGGCTCTAACTCTAAACCCTGGATCTTATGCTAAACACTAAACTAAAGGCATAAATCCTCAACCTTAAATCTAATCTGAAAAACCAAAGCTCTACCCTAAAACCAAAATCCTAAAGCTGAGCACTACCTCCTAAACCCTACCCTAAACTAAACCTAAACCCTAAACTGGGCTCTAAACCTAAACTGAGCCCTAAATCTTAAATGCTTTAAACCACACTCAAACCCTACCACTAAACATCATCCCTGAGCCACACCAAATCCCAAACCTAAACCCTAACCCTGGGCCGGGCCTACTGACCATAAACCTAAACTGACTGACCTAAACTAAATAAAACCTAAAAATAAAATAAGTAAAAACCTAAACCAAAAATAAAATAATAAAATAAAATAAAATGTAAAACATAAACCTAAATCTAATCCTAAACCTAAAATAAAATAAAAAATTAAAACTAAATTAAAACAAAATAAATAAAAAACTAAACTAAACTAAAATATAAAATAAACCTAAAAGTAAATCATAAATGTAAAATAAAAATAAAATCAACCGTAAATAAAAACTAAATAAAAACCTAAACCTAAACAATAAACCTAAAAATAAATAAAAAATAAAACCTAAACCTTAAACAGAAAAAACACCTAAATCTAAAATAAATAAATAAAAACCTAAACCTAAACTAAATTAAAATAAATAAAACCTAAACCTAAAATAAAGTAAACCTAAAAATAAACCTAAACTAAATAAAATAAAATAAACTAAAAATAAGACTAAACCTAAAAATAAACCTAAAATAAAAACCTAAAACCTAAAACCTAAAACTAAAAAAAAGTAAAATAAAAACCTATACCTAAACCTAAAAATAAAAAATAAAATGTAAACCTAAAAAATGAAGAGAAAATAAAACTAAACTAAAAAAGTAAACATAAACCTAAACCTAAACCTAAAAAATAAACTAAATTAAAAACATAAACTAAAATAAATAAACATAAAATAAATAAATTAAAATAAATAAAAATAAAAATAAACCTTAAAAATATAAAATAAACTAAATAAACTAAAAAAACCTAAACCTATCGATTTCTTTATTTAAAAAAATCCTAAATCCTAAACCCTAAACCCTAAACCCTAAACACTAAATCCTAAACTCTAAAACCTAAACCCTAAACCCTAAAATAAACCCTAAACCCTAAGCCTATAACCCTAAACCCTTAATAACCCTTAACCCTAAACCTTAAACCTTAAACCCTAAACCCTAAACCCTAAACACTAAGCCCTAAACACTAGACACTAAACTGTAAACTCTAATCCTTAAACTAAAAATCCTAAACCCTAACCCTTCCTTAACCCTAAACCCTAAACCCTAAACATAAACCCTAAACCTTAAACCCTAAACTAACCCTCAAACTCAAAACACTGCTTTGGTCGACATTCTCAAGCATTCCATTTTCCTTTCCTTTTCCTCATTGCCAATTCCCAATCGTTCCTTCTGTATTTATACTCTTGGTTGGCCGCTTATGTGAGTTTCCCTTGATCTTACAATGGCGGAAGTGTAACTTTCCACGCAATTGAGTTCTTCGAACTTGAAGGCGTCGGCTAATGCTTCTGATTTTCAAAGTAATATCGATCCGACTCCACCCGTTACTGCTCCTGCTGCCTTTAAGGATGCTTTACTGGTAAGAACACTTGCTCTAATGCTTCAGTCAATTTAATCTCAACTTCTTTCCATGGAATGCTGGCTATAATATGCTCGATGATGGAAAAGCCCTTTGAATTTTCATTAGTTGGCAAATTTTCATGCCGCCTGACTCTTGAAAGCATCCGATCCTTCTTTCATAGCCTAAAGCTCTCTGTATTTACTATCGATTGATTGATCCTGACATATCCTTATTTAGCTATCTAATGATTTAGACTACTCCAGTCTTTGCTCGCCGCTTACTTTTTGTATTAAAGCTTTTGAAATGGTCTCCTCTATTTGATGTCAAAGAGGAATCTCCAATTGTTCCTTTATGGCTAGCTTTTCAAACATGAGGATACATTACATTACCCATCAAGTCCTATTTTGGGGCTCTTTGGTAGGCCCTTCATATAGATCAAACCCTCACCATGAGATGCCATCGGTTGCTTTCATATTTTGATTGAATTGATATTATAAAAGTACCCTAAAGAAGTTTGGATCGGTTCGAAAAAATTTGGGTATAATCAAAAGTGGAATTTGAAAATTTTCCTATTTTTTGCACACATTGTAAGATCCATGGTCATGATCACTCTGAATGCTTTGTGTTACACCTAATCTTAAAAGAAAAAAAATTGCACGATCCTAATCCTCTCTCTATCAAATGAAAAAAATAATAAGTTATATGTGCCTAAAGTTACTCAAAATGGAACTCACCCTCTACCCTCTCTCCTTTATTACTACATTTGCCTATTGGAGAACAATGAGCTTGATAAAAATAATAATATTGAGGTTTGTGAGGAAACTAATGATAACTTACCTAACATTGCTTACTTGTAATAACTTGACATCTCAAGACAATCCATTGACTCATATGAATCATAATGGTGATTTGAATGGGAACCTCAAGTTGGATCAAAATCTCAAAAGTAATTCTGGAATTATTTTGAAAATTTTTGATAATTTGGTGATGGATCAAAATCTAAATAATACTCATGGAAATGAAAATAAATTTTGTGCTATTAATGGTGGCACAACCTCTCCTTCTATTACCCTACAGAGTGATACACAAGCTAACCCTATTTCTCAACCTAACTCTGATGCTGAAGAAGGGGAAATCACCATTAGGAATGCTTTGATAGATACTGGTCCTATTCTAGCAAATTTATGTATGGAGATACTTTGGACATAGATAGGCCTTTTCAAACTATTATTAAAAAAAATCCCTTAAAGCTAGAACATTCACTAATAGCTCCACTAGAACCACTTTCGATCTTAACTTCCATAAATAATTGTTTCATGTTTCTCTTCTTCTTATTTTCATTTTTTTAGTTATCTCTTCTCTTTTCTTTCAACTTATTATGATCAATTTTCTTATTTGGAATGTTAGGGTATTGGGACTCTCATTGCTGAGTGTTATAAGCCTTTGCACTCATAACATAGCCTTACTTGTTGTTATTGAACCATTCATTCACTCTTCTAAGATCACTGTTGCTAGAATGCTGGCTTTCAAAACTCATAATATTAGTAATAAAATTTGGTGTTTTGGAATAATTTAATCAACATCTCTATCCTTGATGACCTTCATCAATTGGTTAATGTTCAAATCTCATTGGGTGAATTTTCTGCTCTTGGTTCCTTTATTTATGCTTCTTGTAATAGAATTGGTAGGAGCATCCTTTGGGATAACTTAAGAACCTTTGCCTCCTCTGTCAACAAACTTTGGTTGGTTGGTGGTGATTTCAACACTATTCTCGCTTCCTCAAAAAGAAGGGGAGGTTGCTCTCCTAACATTCATTCCATGGAAGACTTTTTTAATATGATTCTTGATGTAACATTGATATTGGTTTTTTCGACTACATTGGCATAATTAGACTTTGGCGGCTTGATAGGACCCTCTTTAATTCCCTTTGGATCAATCAATGGCTCTTCACTTGTTGAATTTTAAGAACTTTATCTTACCATGCTCTTTTGATTTGTCAAAATCCTCCATACTATCCTCCCCTACTCCTTTTAGATTCCAAAATATGTGGATCCCATAGTGATTTCATTAATGTTGTTTCCATTAATTGGATGGCCCTATTCATCGATAATTCATTAAAGGCATGATTACTTTGGCTTAAGCTTAAAAGGCTTAAACAAAATCTAAATTGGTGGAACAAGCATCATTTTAAAATCTTTTGCAAATCTCAAAAATATGGAACAATTAGTTTGCTCTCTTGAAGATGCTAATTTGGACTCTAATAAGCTTGATGAATTGAATCTAAAGATAACTTGATTAATTATCGAATATGGAGAAACCTCTTGGCACCAAAGGTTGCTAACAAACATATTCTTGATGGTGAAATACAAGATATTTCATGCTCTTTTTTTTAAAAAGAAAGCCTTAAACTCTATTAAAAAAAATAAAATGAGAACGGATTCGCGATAATAATGATATTAAAGATTCTCATACATCATTTTCAAAATTTATTAAACAACAACCCTCTTTTGAAGCCATCTCCAACACACATTTAATTTCTACGATCTAATGATGAAAACCACTTTTCACTTTCGTCCTACGGCGAGATTGGTAGTATTCTTAGCATGAACAGATTCTATTGTACGAAGGCTACGACTCAATTCTTTCAACATTGTTGGCCTATTATTAAGTGACCTTGTTGATGTTGATTTTTTTGAGGGTAACCCTTTACTTAGATATTTTTCTAGCACTTCCATTATTCTCATTCCCAAAATTAATAATCCTAAATCTTGGGGCAATTTCAGACCTATCAGCCTTTGCACATTCTTTCATAAACTCATTACTAAATCAATTGCTAATAGAATTAGTCCACTGTTGCCTAAAATTATTTCCCCCAACCAAACTAGCTTCATTAAAGGTAGAGCAATATCTAACATCTAGCACAAGGCGATTCATGACATTGACGTCCTTCAGGTGGTAACATCCTTTTCTGGACATCTAAAGCTTTTGACAACCTCTCTTAGGATTTCCTCTTTCAAATTCTTCATTTGCTTGGGTTTTTTGGTTATTTTATCCGCCTCATCAAAAATTGCATTACAAATGCTTGGTTCTCTATTATCATGAATGGTGAATCCCTAGGTTTTTTCCCTTCAAAGCATGGTTTGAGACAAGGGGATCCCCTATCCCCCTCTCATTTTATTATTGTTATTGAATATCTATCAAGGAGTATGAATGATCTTTTTTACAATAATCCTAGAATGTTTTATAAAACTCAAGGTGGTCTTCCTGTCACTCATCTTAGCTTTGCTGATGACTTTATAATCTTTTATAATGCCTCAATTCCTCACATTAAAACTATTAAGAATCTTTTAAATAAATTTGGCAATGAAAGTGGTCTTTTTTCTATGAAGGCAAAAGTATTTCATTCCTTCTTCTAAAATCCTAGCAATAGACCAATCAAATCTTGAGAATTACTAATTTTCAACAACAACTTCTATTAAATATCTTGGTGCTCCTCTTTTAAAGGTCAAAAAGATCTCACCTTTTTGATGAGCTAATCCAAAAAATCTCTAATAAAATTTATGTTTGGAAATTTCACTTACTTTCATTTGGTGGTAGGCTCACTTTGATTAAGAGCACCCTTAATTCCATGCCTTTGTATCTCATTCAAACCATTGTGCCGACCAACTCTATCATTAAGAATTGAGTCTCATTAACAAATTTTTGGGGATCTAATAATTCCAAAAATTGCTGGACCTCTTGGTATAAAACCTATGGCACTTTTTTTTGAAGGTGGTCTTGGATGTAAACCTATCAAGGAAACTATCACTATTTTTCTTATAAACTTTGGTGGAATTTTAGAAAAATAATAATCATCCTAATTTCATGTAAATCTGTGGAAAATACCCTCTCATTTGCCCCTATAAAGCAGGAGACTCTTCTGTTTGGAAAAGACTTTATTTCGTCAAATGGGATGCCAAATTCTTAATTTCTTGGGGGATTAACTCTCACTCCTCTTTCTTTTGGCAAGACAACTGGACTGGAGGTGGGTCCATTGATGACTTACTTTCTACCCATTCCAATGCTACTATTAAAGTGAAGTCTTTCTGGTAGAATAATATGTGGAACAATAGTAAGCTTATTGATCATATTCCTCCCTCTCTTTTAAATAAGCTTACTACTATTCCTATCATTCATACCAATCAAGATCAGATCCTTTTTAAGCTTTCACAAAATGGTGATTTCAACTTTAAAAATGTTTGGATTCACATTAAAGAAACTCATGATTTTTCTTATGTTTTCTAAACTTTGGAACAACAATATCCCTACTTATTATTTCTTACTTATATTTTGAAAAACTTCATCATGGACTCCTTGTTGTGGGGTAAAGGTTTTCAATTACCTTCAAAATGCCAATGTTGTTTTCACATTGAGAATATGAATCATGTTTTTGTTAATGGGGCCATTGCTTCTAAACTTTGGATTTGTATGATGACCTCTTTAACATTATCATTTTCAATGGCTCCTTAAATTTATACCAACTTCTTGAAGTTTATTTTGACAACACTATTAAAGGACACATTAAAGTCATACCTGCTATCACTCTTATTTGGTTCATATGGATGGAACAAAATGATACAAAACATCATGAGATCCCTATGAATCAGATAAGGATAATTGCTAGAACTAAAAACAAAATTCGTGACTTGTTTAATGCTAATTTAATTAAATAGAAATAATTCAAAGGTTGCAAATTTGTGGCCAATAAATTGGGTTTTAACTTGATCACCACATAAGATGACAAGATTATTTATTAGGTAAAACCTCATGCTAACACTATTAAAATTATGATGGCTCTGTCTCATAAAGGTTTAGGTGGTGGAATTTTCAAAATCTTAATGGAAAATTCTATTTGCTTTACCCCTTAATTCCTGCTCTGTTCCTTTTGCTGAGCTCATGGAAGTGTATAAAGCTCTTGATATTTGCCTTCAAAAAGGTTGGCTCAATATTTGGATTGAGGTGGATGCCCTTCTGCTGATTGATCTCTTAACTTCCACCAAAATGGGCAATCGAATTGTACTACCTTCTTAAGCAAACTAGAACTCTCCTTGCCCAACTCTACTTTAAAATCACTCATGTATGGCATGAGGGTAATGCATGTGTCGATTATCAATCTGCTAGATTGGATGGAATAAAATTCTTTAATCAACTAACCCTTCCTAAACATTTGCATGGCTTGGTTAATTTGGACAATACTGGGTTTCTTTATCTCAGAAATTAATCTAACCTATTAGATTCACCTATTTCAATACCTCTTTTTTTGATCATTTTTATTTACTAATTCCTTTGGTCATTTCTCTAAGGGTCTTCTAGCACGATTTCTCTTAAGGATTTCATTGATACCCTTTGAACCCTTATGGTTCTCTTGTTACTACTTTTTTGGCTTATCATTGCAATAATTGTAGTGTTGTTTTAATTTATGGTTTTTAGATTGTCAATCATGTTTAACCTTGCGTTTGTTAGCTATTTGTTGCATGGTGTTCTTCTGACTGTCTTTCATATTTCATCCAGGCTGCTGCTGATCAATTAATCTGTTGTTTTTTACCTTTTGGCTCTATTAAAATTGTGCAGATCCAACTTGTTGGTCTTCTGGATGTTGCTGGATTATTGCTCCTCATGTTGGGTTTTATTTTATTTTGTTGTTGGCCTCTATTGAGGTTGTAGAAGATGGCTTTTATTTTTTTCTTACTTGTTTCTTATCTCTCCTTTCTCACGAATGTTTGTCTTTAAAACCAGGTATTGTTTCATTACTATTTATATCTGGTTGGTAGTCTTGGCGGACCTCTTCCTTAACTGATTTAACTTATGCATTGTATAATTTGAATGGTTGGTTTTACCAACTTACTATTATTTTCTTTCTTGGTTGTTGGATGGTCGGATCATTGAGTCTTTTATCAACAAGCTATTCTTGGGGTTATTTTGTTGTGAGTGTTGTTAGTGATTGTTTTGCCCAACCTCATATTCCTAATCTAGAGAGATTTTGCAATTTCTGTTCAATTTTTAATTTTGGACTTCCTTTATGGCTTCTCAGTTTGCCTTTAATGTGGTTGTGGATTTAGCTGCTAGCTTGATCATCTTTATCTGTAAGGTTTTTTCTGCTGATTATCTTTTGAACCCTTTTGTTGGTACTTTACATCTCTATTTTTATTGGAATTTTATATGGTGGGTGTAATTTTGTTTTATTGCTACCCTTGTCTTTATGGTTATTATCTATTTCTTGCCTTTTGTTTCTCTGACTATTTTTGTTGTTGCTTTCTGCATTTCATTTCTCCTCGCTATCCCCTTGGCTTTGTTCAAATGGTGCAGAACCCTATGATTATCCATCTAATTATTTGGATCTTTACATATGCTCTATTTACACTGAATGGGTGGACTTTTGGCCGTTCTTGTTGGTTATTATATTTGGATTAATACTCTACATGCTATTTGGGTTTTGGTTTGTTTTGTTCAGTCTATTGAAGTTATTTGCTTGGTGGCTTTTGATTTGAATCTCCTTATTAGTTTATTATATCATCATTATGTTTCTTTATCTGTTCTTTTCTCCATCTTCTTCGTTAAACTTGTATCTATTGCATTGTTTATTTTGAATGGGTGGTTCTCCTGATTTCGTTGTCTTATTGTTGTCTTGGATATTTGTTATCCTTGTTTCTCGAGATTCCAATGTTGGCTCTATCTTTTGGTTGTAGGACTATAGGGTCCTATGTTGAAGTCGTTTTTCTTTATTCGATTGTTTTGGTCATTGGTGTCTAGGTTGCTACTTTTCTGATCCATGTTTCTATGCTCTATCTACTTGGTTACTAACTATTGCAATGTCTACTCTAATTGAGAGGCTCTATGGCCTTGTTTGTCCCTTCTTGTGTCTTGGTTTGTCTCTTGGCACTTCTTGTCTTGGTATTTTTTTTTGTCTTGGTTGCTCTTATTTTTACGGATTCTAATGAGGACCCTAATTTGAATCCCCATTTTGATTTATCCTCTGGTGGGTTCCAATGTTACACTAACTATTTTGTTGTTGGGGTTGGCTTTTTGATTGCCCTTGCTATTTGTGTCTGGCTGCTATTCATTTCTTGATAGTTGTGATCTACATTAACTGCTGTTATTTCTATTCCCATCTGGGTTCAGTTAGGCTTGTGCTGCTATCTCCTTGGAATGTAATATCTATTCTGAATGGGTGGTACTATAGACAGCTGCTGCCTTTTGCTATCTTGCTGTCTTGGTTGTTTGTTGATTTAGATTATCTAATTTTTTGTCCAGCATATTGCTACTAGAGCTGTAGTTCTGACTATCTTTATTTGGTGATGTTTTTGGTATTGGGTTATGCCTCCTTCCTTTACAAATGCTTTTTTCCAACTATTGATATGGATATTAATAAGGGGTTTGTTCACATCTGCATTCATTATTATGATTGAGCTCATTTTCTGGACTTTACTTCTAGGCTGTACTCACTTTGAAAAATTCATATATATATATATATATATATATATATATATATATATATATATATATATATCATATTTGAGATGGTGTTACTTATAGGCTCATCGACTTGCTTGTGCGAGATTTGTGGCTACCTCTTATTTTCTTGTGGATGGTTTTATGCCTATTTCATATGTATAAGTATCCTCATGTCAGGGTGACTATATTGATGATAATTTTCTTGCATGGGACCCCTTATCTTTCTACCCTTTGCAATTTCCTCTCTATATTATATATAGTTTTGTTTAAGTTTGTAGGTAATAAGGCCCATAATACTTTCAACAACTGGCTGTTATCTTCTCACAGGTTTGTTGGCTATGATGGCTGTGATGATTTCACTCCCTTTTGGTTTGGTAGTAGTTCTTGTGATGTAACCCTTCTGCTGAAGTTTGGATGTGCATATTTGCATCTACCCTAACTTGGTGTGACTGAGCTTGAGCCTTCTCTATCACAATTCCTTACTATCATTCTCAGGATGCTATTTTTAGGTTATCATTATGCATTATTACCTTAATCATTTCTTTCCGTTTATATTTTTTGCTTTCTCTTGTCCTCTTGCGGTTTCTCCATAGTGTCATGCATTCTCCGTCTGTATTGGCCCTAATCTTCCTTTGGCTTTTTTATGTTTATCTAATTGTATCTTTTGATTGCTTTAATGTCTTCATTTGCTTTTGGATGTACTTAGATAGGGGATTTACTCCTTAGGCTGATTGTAGCTCTTTGAGCAATAGTTTTGGAGTTTATCCCCTTTAAGGACCTTGTAATCCTCTTTTTGTGGAAATAAAATACCCCCTACATGGGGTTTCCCAAAAAAAAAAAAAAACCATAAACTAACCCTAAACCCTAAACCCTAAAAGCATAACCTCCCAATCTAAACCTCCATAACCTAAAAAAAAACCCCCAAACTAAACCTAATAACACTCTACTGACCTTAAACCCAAACCCTAAACCTTAAAAAACCCTAAACTAACCTCCCTCCCACCACCTAAACCTACTATGACTAACTGACCCCATCTCCACTGGCTCCTGGTTCTGACCCTGACCACCAAACCTAAAACTCTAGCCTAAAAATCACCTACTAAATACTAAAATAAAATAAACCTAAATATAAACTACTAAACTTAAACTAAACCTAAATATAATAAATAAAACCTAAAAAAAAATAAATAAAATAAACTTACATAAATAAACCTCAATAAATAAAAATACATACTCAAATAAAAAATAAATAAACCCAAACCTTGGCTTAAAAAATCCAAAACTCTAAAACTAAAAATAAAAAAACCTAAACTGATAAAACCTAAAATAAAATAAATAAATAAACCTTAACCTAAATAAAATAAAATAAAATAAACCTAAACTAAACCTAAAAAAATAAAATAAAATAAAATATAAAATTAAGTAAAATAAAAAAAATGAAAACCTACTAAACTAAAATAAAATAAAATAAATAAAATAATACCTAAATGTAAAATAAAAATAAAATACAACTAAAATAAACTAAAATAAAAACTAAATAAAAACTTAAACCTAAATAATATACTTAAAAAAATGGAAAATAAAGTTAAACCCTAAAAACAATAAAAATGAAACTAAACCTAAAGAAAAAAAACCTAAACCTAAACTAAAATAAATAAAACCTATACTTAAACCTAATATAACCTAAACTTAAACTTAAACCTAAAAAAATTAAAATAAAATAAACTAAAAATAAACCTAAACCTAAAACTTAAACCTAAAAAAATAAAATAAAAACCTAAACTTTAACCTAAAAATAAAAAATAAAACCTAAACTTAAAAAATAAAATAAAAATAAAACTAAACTAAAAAATAAATATAAACCTAAACCCAACTTAAAGAATGAACTAAAATAAAAAACCCTAAACTAAAATAAATAAACATCAAATAAATAAAATAAACTAAAAAAAAAGTTAAATAAAATATAAAATAAATTAAATAAATAAATAATAAACCTTATGGGTTTTACTTAATTTAAAAAAAAAAATCTAAAAAGACATATACGCTAAACCTAAATCCTAGCTAAACCCTACCACAACCTACCACAACCTACCTAATACTCAGAATCCTAAACCCTAAACCCTAAAATCCTAAACTCTAAAGCCTAAACCTTCAAACCCCAATCCAACCAAACCCTAAACTGACCATAAACCACAAAAACACAAATCCTGGCTAAATACTACCTAAACCAAACCATAAACCCTAAATCCTAAAACCTAAAACTTAATAAACTAAATAAAACATAAAAAATAAAATAAAGAAAAATTAAAACTAAATAAAATAAAAAATAAAATAAAATAAAACCAATACTAAACTAAAATAAATATAAAACATAAAACTAAAATAAAATAAAATAAAAAAATAAAACTAAATTAAAATAAAATAAATAAAACCTAAACTAAACTAAAAAAAAAAAATAAAATGAACTTAAGAATAGAAACCCAAATAAAATAAAACTAAACGTCTGATAAAAATAGACTAAATGAAATATAATAAAACTAAATAAAATCCTAAACCTAAAAAATAAATCTAAAAATAAAGAAAAATTATAACCTAAACCCAAAACAAAAAAAAACCTAAACCTAAAATAAAAATAAAATAAACAAAATAAAATAAACCTAAACATAAAAAAAAATAAAATAAAAAAAACTAAACCTAAAAATAAAAAAATAACCTAGCTAATAAATAAAATAAAATAAAACTCATATAAAAAAATAAACCTAAACCTAAACCTAAACCTAAAAATAAACTAAAATAAAAACCTAAACTAAAATAAATAAACATAAATAAATAAACTAAACTAAATAAAATAAAAATAAACTTAAATGAAGAAAAAGTACTAAAATTTTAAATAAATAAACTAAACTAAATATACTAAACAAACTTAAACCTGGGTTTACTTAATTTAAACCCTAAAATCCAAACCCCATAACCAAATAAACCCTAAAAGTTTAAATCCTATAACCTTAAACCCTAAATCTTAAACCCTAACCTAAACCCTAAACACTAAACCCCAAAACCTAAATCTAAACCTAAAGTAACTAAATAAATTAAAAAATAAACCTAAACCCTATAGCCTAATAAACCTAAACCTAAAGCTAAACCCTAAGAAAGGGCAGAACCTTGATAGCATGAACATCACTATCCGCCTGATCTAGATGCGGTGGAAAGGTGGCATTATCATAGTAGCGATTGGGGATCTGGAAGTGCTAGTGGATATGGGGGTAGTGGTCGGAGCAGTGGTGGTTATGAAGGCGGGAGGAGCGATAGAGGTTACAACCATGGTGGGGGCGGAAGGAGAGATTGGGGATATGATTGTGGATCCCTCTACTTGAGAGGAGTTTGATGGGAATTAGAAACTAAAGATCAATCCGATTCGCTTCTTGACTGTCTTTCTTGTAAAGCGGTTCTAGTTATCTTGGTTTTGATTTGCTTTATCGTGCTCTTTTTTATCTACGTCATCACTTGTGTCTTAGAAAACTTGGTCTATTACTTGGTTGATGAAATGATAAAGAAGAAATATTGAATCTAAATTTGTTCTCTGTTAAAAAAAAAAACCCAAAAATCCTAAATATAAAACCTAAACCCTAAAGCCTAAGCCTTAAACCCTAAAAATCCTAAACCCTAAACCCTAAACCTTAAACCCTAAAACCCTAAACCCTAAGCCCTAAATCTCTACCCTAAAACCAAATGAAATCCTAAAACTACAACCCTACCCTAACCTAAATCTCAACTAAAATCTAAAAAACATAAACCCAATAAATAAAATAAAATAAAATAAAGCCACTAAAATAAAATAAATAACTAAAATAAAATCAAACATAAACTAAACCTAAACCTAAACCTAAACCTAAACCTAAAGGAAATAAAATAAAATAAAACTAAACTAAAATAAAATAAATAAAAGCTAAACTAGATAAAATAAAACTCAATAATAAAAACTAAACATAAAATAAAATTAAAACCTATAAATAAAATAAAAAAATAAATAAAAAATAAAATAAACATAAATAAAATAAAATAAATAAAATGAATAAATAAATAAACTAAATAAACCTAAACCTACCGGGTTCATGATTTAAAAAAAACCCTAACCCTAAAATAAACTTAACCCTATCTACAACCCTAAACCCTAAACTATAAACCTAAACCCAAGCGAGCCCTAAAACCACTAAAACACTAAACCCTAAACCTAAATATAATATTAAAAAATTATATTAAATAAAAACCTAAACTAAAACCTAAACATAAATGTCAACCGAAAGCTAAACCTAAACCTAAAAATAAAATAAAATAAAAAATGAAAATTAAACTAAAAATACATCAATAAAACCTTAACTAAACTAAAAATAAAATAAACCTAAAAATAAGAAAGCCTAAATAAAATAAAATTAAACGTGGATAAAATAAAATAAAATAAAAAAACTAAATAAAACCTAAACCTAAAAATAAACCAAAATAAATAAAATAAAACTAAACCATAGACTCAAATAAAAAAAATATAAACATAAATTCAGCAAAATAAAATAAACCTAAACCTAAACTATAATAAATTAATCTAAAATAAATAAAACATAAACCTAAATTAAACTAAACCTAAACCCAAAACTAAATAAAATAAAAAATAAAATAAACCTAAACTAAAAAATAAAACCTAAAATAAACCTAAAATAAAACCTAAAATCTAAACCTAAAAAAATAAAATAAAGCCTAAACCTAAAAAATAAAAAAATCAAACTTGAACCTAAAAAAAAAGTAAACTAAAAAATAAGCATAAACTTAAACCTAAACCTAAAAAATAAACTAAAATAATTTTTTTTTAAAAGTAAATAAACCTAAAATAAAGAAATTAAACTAAATAAAATAAAAAATTAACCTACATAAAATAAAATAAATGAGAATAAATAAATAAATAAAAGCTAAATAAACTTTAGTTTTCTTAATTTAAAAAAACCCTACAAACCCTAAATCCTAAACCAAATCCCAAACCCAAACCCTAAACCCTAAACCTTAAACTTAAACCCTAAACCCTAAATAAATAAAATCTAAAAAAAACCCTAACAAACCTAAACCCTAAAACCCTAAAACTTAAAACCCTAAACCCCAAACCCAAAAAAACTCAACCCTGACCAAACCCTAAACCTTAACCCTAAAAAACCAAACCCTAACATTAAATGCTAAACTAACCTAAAACAAAAGCTAAAAAATTTAAAACACATACTAAATAAAACCTAAAATAAAGTAAATAAAGAACAACCAAAATAAAATAAAAATAAAAAATAAAAAACATAAACTAATGACCTAAACCTAAACTTAAAGAAAAAAACTAAAATAAAATAAAATAAATAAACTTAAACTAAACTAAAAAAAATAAACCTAAATAAAATAAAACTAAACCTAAAATAAAAAAAAATAAGTCAAAATAAAATAAATTAAAATTAAATAAAACCTAAAAATAAAAAATATATAAAATAAATAAAAAATACAACCTTATAATAAAAAAACCCTTAGATAAAAATAGATATAATAAACCTAAACTAAAATAAACAAAACCTAAACCCAAACCTAAAATAAACTAAACCTATAAAGAAATAAACTAAATAAAAGAAAATAAACTAAAATAAACCTAAACCAAAACTAAAAAAATAAACCTAAAACCTAAAGTAAAACCTAAAACCTAAACCTAAGAAAATAAAATAAAAACCTAAACATAAATGTAAAAATAAAAAATAATAACTAAACCTGAAAAATAAAATAAAAATAAAAATAAAACTAAATTAAAAAATAAACCTAAATAAAAACCTAAACTAAAATAAGTAAATTAAAAATAAATAAACTAAATTAAATAAAATAAACCTAAATAAAATAAATAATAAGAAACTAAAAAAAATAAAGCATAAACTAAATAAACATAAACCTACAATTTACTTAATTAAAACCATAAACTAAATCCTAAACCCACCCACCCTAAACTACAAAGATGCTGACCTTCAAAACCCTAAACCCACCTAAACCCTAACCCATCTACTTGGCCAAACCCACCTAAACCCACCCACCACTAATAAACCATGAAAACTAAACCATAACAATAATAAAAATAAATAAAAGACTACCAAAATAAATAAAATAAATAAAAGAAATAAAACCTAAACTAAACTCACGGACATAAACCTTAAAGAAAATAAAAAACTAAACTTAAATAAATAAATGAGCTTAAACTAAAATGCTAAATAAAATAAAACTAAACCTAAATAAAATAAATAAACCTAAAATAAAATAAAATAAAACAAAATAAAAAAAGAATAAAAATAAAATAAAAATAAAACAAATAAAATAAAGATAAAAATATAAATAAATCTAAATGGGTTTACATAAAGAAACCTAACCCTCTCCTTAACCCTCCACCCTAAACCCAGTCTAAACTATAAACCCTAAATCATAACTAAATCCTCACTAAATCCTGCGCCACAAATCCTAACCCACTGACCTATCTAAATCCTACAAAAAAACTGAGCTTTACCCTAACCCTGACCTAAACCTAAAACCAGGCCTTAGGCCCTAAACTCACAATCTAAACTAACCTTGTTAAAAAAAGCTAAAACCTAAACATAATAATACTTAAAATAAAATAAATAAAAAGACCTAAACAAAAAAAAAAGGAAAAAAAACCTAAACTAAAACCTAAACCGGAACTTAAATCTTAAAAGAAAATAAAAACTAAACTTAAATAAAATAAATAGAAACATAAACAAAAAATAAAATAGAAAATACATAAATAAAATAAAAAAACTAAACCTAAAATAAAAATAAAATAAACCTAAAATAAAATAAAATAAAAACAAAATAAAAACCTAAATAAAAATAAAAATAAAAATAAATAAAAAAAATAAAGGAAAAATAAACTAAATAATCTTAAACCTATAAGTTTACATAATTTAAAAACATAAACCCTACCTTAAACCTCAAATCCTACCCTCCACAAATCCCAAACCTACACCCAAAACCCTAAACTCTAAAACCTAAACCCTAAACCCTAAACCCTAAAAAACTAAACCTAAACTAAATAAAACCTAATAAATAAATAAATAAATTGAAACCTAAATATAATAAAAGAATAAAATAAAATCAAAACCTAAACTAAAACCTAAACCTAAACCTAAACCTAAAATTAAGCTGAAAAATAAAATAATATAAAAAATAGAAATTAAACTAAAGTAAAATAAATAAAAATCTAAACTAAACTAATAAAATAAAATAAACTTAAAAATAAAAAACCTAAATAAAATAAAAGCTAAACATAAAATAAAAATAAAATAAACCTAAACTAAAATAAAATAAAAACTAAATAAAAATGTAGACCTAAAGATAAACCTAAAAATAAAACCTAAAAATAAATAATAAAAACCCAAACTAAAAAGTAAAAAAAAACTTAAACTTGAAATAAATAAAATAAAATAAACCAAAACCTAAACTAAAATAAACTAAACTAAAATAAATAAAACCTAAACCTAAACCTAAAATAAACTAAACTTAAACCCCTAAATAAAATAAAATAAACTAAAATAAATCTCAACTTAAACTAAAAAATAAAACCTAAAAATAAACCAAAACAAAACCTAAAACCTAAAAAAATAAACTAAACCTAAACCTAAAATAAAAAATAAAGCTTAAACCTAAAAGGAAAATAAAAAGAAAACTAAAGTAAAAAAATAAACATAAACCTAATATATAAACTAAAATAAAAAACCTAAAAATCATTGAACTAAACTAAATAAAAATAAAAAAAATAAACATAAATAAAAATTAAAAATTAAATGAACTAAACTAAATAAAAAATAAACTAAATAAACCTAAACCTACTCATTTTCTTTATTTTTTTTAAAAAACCCTAAACCGTAAACCTAAACTAATGTAATTAAATAAATTAAAAAAATCCTAAACTCTAAAACATAATAAACCTAAACCTAAACTTAAACCCTAAGAATGGGCATAACCTTGATGGCAGGAACATCACTATCAATCATGCTCAATCCAGATTTGGTGGTGGAGGAAAAACTGGAGGCGACAGTTATCCTAATGCTGGTGGGCGATCTGGAGGTATTGGTGGGATGGAGGTGGTGGTTTTGGAGGCACGCAGATCGATAGAGGTTACAACCATGGTGGTGGTGAAGGGGAGAGATTGGGGATAAGATGGTCGATCCTACTAGTTGAGAGGCTGGGGTTGTTTTGATGGGAACTAAACAAACTGAAGAACTCTCGATCTGATCTACTGCTTATGGAACTTTATCTTTATAGTAGAGATATATCTAGTTATCTAGGGTTTTTAATTTTCTATGTGCATGCTCATTTTTGATCTATGTCATCGCTTGTGTCTTAGAAAATTTTGTGTATTGGTTGGTAAAATCAAAAAGAAGAAAAGTTGAATATGAATTTGTTCTCTGTTAAAAAAAATAAAAACCCTAAACCCTAAATGTAAAACTTAAATCCTAAACCCTAAACCCTAAACCCTAAACCCTAAATAATAAACCCTAAAATATAAACCCCAAACCCTAAACCCTAAACCATAAATGCTATACCCTAACCCTAGCCTTAAACCTTAAACCCTAAACCCTAAACCCTAAAACCCTAAACCATAAACCTTAAACTAACCCTAAATTAAACCCTAAATCAAATCCAAAACATGCTCCCCTCTCCTCCATGCTCACAATTAGTGTTCCCTTTTTTTTGCTTGCCATGTTTGATTCTCGATGGATTTCTTCTCTCGGTTGGCCACTTATGTGAGTTTCCCTTGATCTTATAATGGCTGAAGCACCGCTTTCCACGTAGCCGAGCACTTGAACTTGGAGGCGTCGGCTAAGGCTTCTGATTTTCAAGGTAATATTGATCCAACTCCATTCGTTACTGTGCCTGCTATTATGTCCTTCAAGGACGCTTTATCTAGTAAGAACACTTGCTCTAATGCTATGGTCAATTTAATCTCAACTTCTATCCGTGGAATGCCAGCTGTAATGTGCTCGAATCTTGATGTGGAAAAGTTGGCGAAGCCCTTTGAATTTTCATTGGTTGGTAAATTATCATTGCGTCGCCCGACTCTTGAAAGCATCTGATCCTTCTTTCATAGCCTAAAGCTCTCAGGTGTATTTATTATTAGATTGATTGATCTTAGACATATCCTTATTCAGCTATCTAATAATTTAGACTACTCAAGAGTCTTTGCTCGTCACTCTTACTTTGTGTACAATTGTCAAATGAGGCTTTTGAAATGGTCTCCTCTATTTAATGTCAAAGAGGAATCCCAATTGTTCCTTTATGGCTAGCTTTTTCCAAACATGAGGATACATTATGTTACCCATCAAGTCCTTTGTGGTTGGGGATCTCTTTGGTAGTCCCCTATAGATCCCTTCAGATCACGAGTTTATCGTATCTTGGTTGAGATTGATAGTACCAAAAAGTACCCTAAAGAAGTTTGGATCAGTTCGAAAAAATTTGGGTATAATCAAAAAGTGGAATGTGAAAATTTGCCTCTTTTTTACACACATTGTAAGATCCATGGTCATGATCACTCTGAATGCTTTGTGTTACACCCTAATCTTAAAAAGAAAAAATTGACTGATCCTAATCCCTCTCTAACAAATGAAAAAAATAATAAGTTTGCTTATGTGCCTAAAGTTACTCAAAATGGAACTCACCCTACCCCTCTCCTTTATTACCTACATATTTGCCTATTGGAGAACAATGAGCTTGATAAAATAATGATATTGAGGTTTGTAAGGAATGATAACTTACCTAACATTGCTTCTACTTGTAATAACTTGGCATCTCAAGACAATCCTTTTACTCATATGAATCATAATGGTGATTTGGATGGGAACCTCAAGTTGGATCAAAATCTCAAAACTAATTTTGGAATTGTTCTGAAAATTTTTGATAATTTGGTGATGGATCAAAATCTAAATAGTACTCATGGAAATGAAAATGAATTTTCTACTATTAATGGTGCCACAACCTATCCTTCTATTACCCTACAGAGTGATACACAAGCTAACCCTATTTCTTAACCTAACTCTGATACTGAAGAAGGGGAAGTCACCATTAGGAATGCTTTGATAGATACTGGTCCTATTTTGAATATAACAAATCACTCTCTTTCAGATGGAGATATTTGGACATAGATAGGCCTTTTCAAACTGTTATTAAAAAAAAATCCCTTAAAGCTAGAATGTTCACTAATAGCTCCACTAGATCTACTCGATCTTCTCTAACTTCCAATAAATAATTGTTTCATGTTTCTCTTCTTCTTGTATTTCATTTTTTCAATTATCTCCTCTCTTTTCTTTCAACTTATTATGATCAATTTTATTATTTGGAATGTTTGTATTGGGACTCTCGGTCATGAGTGTTAGAAGCCTTTCTTTCATAACATAGCTTTACTTGTTGTTATTGAACCATTCATTCACTCTTCTAAGATCTCAGTTCTTTAGAATGCTTGGCTTTCAAAACTCCTTTTATAATATTAGCAATAAAATTTAGTGTTTTTGGAATAATCTAGTCAACATCTCTATCCTTGATGACCTTCATCAATTGGTTAATGTTCGAATCTCATTGGATGAATTTTTTGCTCTTGGTTTCTTTATTTATGCTTCTTATAATAGAACTGGTAGAAGCATCCTTTGGGATAACTTAAGAACCTTTGCCTCCTCTGTCAACAAATCTTGGTTGGTCGGTGGTGATTTCAACACTATTCTCGCATCCTTGGAAAGAAGGAGAGTTTCTCTCCTAACATTCATTCCATGGAAGACTTTTCTAATATGATTCTTGATTGTAATCTGATTGATATTGGTTTTTTGGGTTTTGACTACACGTGGCATAATTTTAGACTTTGGCAATGGCTTGATAGGACCCTCTTTAATCCCCTTTGGATCAATCAATGGCCTCTTACTTTGGTTGAACATTTAAGCAAAACTTTATCTGACCATGCTCCGCTTTTAATTTCTATCAAAAATCCCTCCACTAGACTATGCTCCCCTACTCCTTTTAGATTCCAAAATATGTGGATCCAACATAGTGATTTCATTAATGTTATTTCCATTAATTGGTGGTCCCCTATTCATCCTAATAATTTTGTTGAAGGCATGCTTCACCTTTGGCTTAAGCTAAAAAGGCTTAAACAAAATCTAAATTGGTGGTACAAACATCATCCTAAAAATCTTTTTGCAAATCTCAAAAATATGGAACAACTTGTTTGCTCTCTTGAAGATGCTATTTTGCCTGACTCTAATAAGCTTGATGAATTGAATGCAGTTAAAGATAACTTGATTAATTATTAGAATATGGAAAACCTCTGCCAAAAGGTGCTAGCAAACATATTCGATGGTGATAAACACAAGGTATTTCCATGCTATTTTTTAAAAAAGAAAGCCTTAAACTCTATTAAAAAAATAAAAATGATAGAAAACGGATTACTAATAATAATGATATTAAAGATTCTATCATACATCATTTTCAAAATTTATTAAACAACCTCTCCTTGAAGCCATCTCCAACACATATTTGATCTCCTCCCGATCTCTAATGACGAAAACCACTTACTCAATTTGCGTCTCTGAGCGAGATTGGTAGTATTCTCAATAGCATGAACAAATTTTGTTCTAAAGGCTACACGACTCAATTCTTTCAACATTGTTGGCCTATTATTAAGACTGACCTTATTGATGCGGTTGTTGATTTTTTTGAGGGTGGCCCTTTACTTAGATATTTTTCTAGCACTTTCATTATTCTCATTCCCAAAATTAATAATCTTAAAACTTGGGGTGATTTTAGACCTATCAGCCTTTGCACCTTCTTTCATAAACTCATTGCTAAATTAATTGCTAATAAAATTAGTCCACTGCTGCCTAAAATTATTTCCCCCAACCCAATTCGTTAAAGGTAGAGCAATATATGATAACATACTTCTAGCACAAGAGCTGATTCATGACATTGACGTCCATATCAGAGGTGGTAACATTCTTTTTAAACTGGACATCACTAAAGCTTTTGACAACCTCTCTTGGGATTTCCTCTTTCAAATTCTTCATTTGCTTGGGTTTTCTGGTTATTTCATCCACCTCATCAAAAATTGCATTACAAATGCTTGGTTCTCTGTTATCATGAATGGTGAATCCCTAAGTTTTTTCCCTTCAAAGCATGGTTTGAGACGAGGGGATCCCCTATCCCCCTTTCTTTTTATTATTGTTGTTGAATATCTATTAAGGAGTCTGAATGATCTTTTTTATAATAATCCTAGGATGTTTTATATAACTCAAGGTGGTCTTCCTGTCACTCATCGTAGTTTTGCTGATGACTTTATAATCTTTTGCAATGCCTCAATTCCTCACATTAAAATTATTAAGAATCTTTAAAGTAAATTTGGCAATGAAAGTGGTCTTTTTCTCAATGAAGGCAAAAGTTGTTTCATTCCTTCTAAAATCCAGAGCAATAGGACCAATCAAATCATGATAATTATTAATTTTCAACCACAATAACTTCCTATTAAATATCTTGGTGCTCCTCTTTTTAAAGGTTAAAAAAGATCTCACCTTTTTGATGAGCTAATCCAAAAAATCTCTAAAAAAATTTCTGTTTGGGAATTTCACTTACTTTCATTTGGTGGTAAGCTCACTTTGATTAAGAGCATCCTTAATTCTATGCCTTTGTACCTCATTCAAATTATTGTGCCGACCAACTCTATCATTAATAGAATTGAGCAGCTCATTAATAAATTTTTCTGGGGATCTAATAATTCCTCTAAAAAATTGCACTGGACTTCTTGGTATAAAACCTGTGGCACTTTTGCCGAAGGTGGTCTTGGATGTAAACCAATCAAGGAAACTATCACTGCTTTTTCTTATAAACTTTGGTAGAATTTTAGAAAAAATAATAATCTATGAGCTAATTTCATGACTGCTAAATATTTCCAGGGAAAGCACCCTCTCATTTGCCCCTATAAACTGAGAGACTCTCTTATTTGGAAAAGACTTTGTTCCATCAAATGGGATGCCGAATCCTTAATTTCCTGGGGGATTAACTCTGGCTCCTCTTTCTTTTGGCAAGACAAGCTGGGTGGGTGATGATGACTTACTTTCTACCCATTCCTGCTATTAAAGCGAACTCTTTTTTGAGAATAATATGTGGAACAATAGTAAGCTTATTGATCATATTCCTCCCTCTCTTTTAAATAAGCTTACTACTATTCCTATCATTCCAACCAATCAAGATCAGATCCTTTTTAAGCTTTCACATAATGGTGATTTCAACTTTAAAAATGTTTGAATTCACATTAAAGAAACTCATGATTTTTCCTATGCATTTTTTAAACTTTGGAACAACAATATCCCTACTTCTTATTCTATTTTTACTTGGCATATTTTGAAAAACTTCATCCCTGTGGACTCCTTGTTGTGGGGTAAAGGTTTTTAATTACCTTCAAAATGCCAATGCTATTTTTACATTGAGAATGTGAATCATGTTTTTTTGTTACGGGGCCATTGCTTCTTTGGATTTGGTATGATGACCTCTTTAACATTGTCCTTTTCAATGGCTCCTTAAATTTATACCAACTTCTTGATGTTTATTTTGACAACACTATTAAAGGACACAATAAAGTCGTAACTGCTATCACTCTTATTTGGTTCATATGGATGGACCAAAATGATGCAAAATATCATGAGATCCCAATGAATCACATAAGGATAATTGCTAGAACTAAAAACAAAATTCGTGACTTGTTTAATGCCAATTTAATTAAATACAAATAATTCAAAGGTTGCAAACTTGTGGCCAATAAACTGGGGTTTAACTTGCCGGATCACCACATCTATAAAGATGACAAGATTGTTTATTGGGTAAAACCTTATGCTAACACTATTAAAGTTAATACTGATGGCTCTATCTCTCATAAAGGTTTATGCTGTGGTAGAATTTTCAAAAATCTTAATGGAAAAGTCCTATGTGCCTTTGCTTACCCCCTTAATCCCTGTTCTGTTCCTTTTGCTGAGCTCATGACAATGTACAAAGCTCTTAAGATTTGCCTTCAAAAAGGTTGGCTCAATATTTGGATTGAGGTGGATGCCCTTCTTTTGATTGATCTCTTGACTTCCACCAAAATGGGCAATGCTGAATTATACTACCTTCTTAAGCAAACTAGATATCTCCTTGCCCAACTCTACTTTAAAATCACTCATGTATGGCATGAGGGTAATGCATGTGCTGATTATCTAGCCAATCTGGGTGCTAGAGTGGATGGAATAAAATTCTTTGATCAATTAACCCTTCTAAACATTTACATGGCTTGGTTAATGGACAATCGGTTTCCTTATCTAATTAATCTAACCTATTGGATTCACCTATTTCAATACCTCTTTTATTGCATGATCATTTTTTTATTTACTATTGTTATTTCTTTGGTCTTTCTTTGATGCATCGATATCCCTTACTATTTACTTGTTGACCTCGTGGCGTGCTATTGGTTTAATTATCTTAGCTTTAATTGGGAGCTTCGCCTCTACTATTTTTCTTGTTAATGTCTCTTGCTTCTTTGGAATTTCTGATGCATCATCATATTACTCTTCTTTGGTCCTTTGTTGAGCTAAGTGGCATCTTTGTTGGTTTAATTATCCCAACCTTGTTTGGGGTCTTCTTTGTTCGATTACTACATCTATGTTAAAGGTTTAATTATTGGCTATTGGGCTTTTGGGCCCTTTTGTCCAGCAGGCTGATCATGGAGTTGGTTTAATGTATTTCTTTGAATGTATATGCTAACATACATACGTAAGGAAAGAAATATGCAATACCTTTGTTATTATTAATGGTTCTTTGCGGGTTGGTATTATTTAATGAATTCCTTTCACGATTTCTCGAGGGTAGTTCTGCTTCTTTGATTTCTAAAGGATTTCATTAATAATGCCCTTTTATGGTAGCTCTGTTTCCCCACTTGCTTTTTTATTTATCTATGGTTGCAATAATTGTAGTGTTGTTTTAACCTATGGCTATTGGATTTAATTCTTGTCCTCTTGGCTAACCTTGTTTGTTAGCTATTTGTTGCACAGGTGTTCTTCTGTCTTTCTTTGTACTAACTTCTCTTGTCGATCAATTAATATGTTGTTTTTTTTTACCTTTTGGCTCTATTAAAATTGTGCAGATCCAGCTTGTTGGTAATTACTGTCCTGGATATTGGCTGATCTAGATTATTGCTCCTCATGCTGCTTCTGGGGTTTTATTTTATTTTGTTCAGTTGGCCTCTATTGAGGTTGTAGACTACAAGATGATTTTCTACTTGACTGCTTCTTATCTCTCATTTTTCTGAATGTTTGTGCTGTTAAAACCTAGGATGCTACTATTTTCACCAGCTGCTATTTTTTATATCCTGGTTTAGCTAGTCTTGGCCAGACCTCTTCCTTAACTATCTGGGATTTAACTTATGCATTGTATAATTTGAATGGTTGGTTTTATGGCCAACTTACTATTATTTTCTTTCTTGGTTGTTGGATGGTCTGGATCATTGAGTCTTTTATCCAGCAAGCTATTACTAGGGTTGTTTATGGTTCGTGGGTCTGTTGTTATTGTTTTGCCCAACCTCATATTCCTAATCTGCCTATTTAATTTTATTAATTCCTTGCAGGTTTGGACTTCCTTTATGGCTTCTAAGTTTGCTTTTAATGTGGTTGTGAGTTTAGCTGCTAGCTTGATCATCTTTATCTAGAAGGTTTTTTCTGTTGATTATCTTTTGAACCCTTTCTGTTGCTACTTTACATCTCTATTTTTTATTAGAATTTTATATGGTGGGTGTAATTTTTATTTTATTGCTACCCTTATCTTTGTGGTTATTATCTGTTTATTGCCTTTTGTTTCTCTGACTATTTTTTCTATTAACAACTGGGCAACTGCTAATTTCTCCTACTACTATTTTTCCCCCTTGGCTCAATTCAAATGGTGCAGAACCCTATGATTATCCATTTGATTATTTGGATCTTTACATATGCTCTATTTACTCTGAATGGGTAGACTTTTGGCCAGCTTGTTAGTAATTACTGTCTGGGTTGTTGGTTGAACTATATTAATACTCTACATGCTATTTCTGGGTTTTTGTTTGTTTTGATCAGCAAGCCTCTATTGAATTGTTGATTTGAATCTCCTTATTGGCTTATTATATGCTTATTATCTGAATTCTATGGACTACTTTATCTACTACTCTTTTCTCCATCTTCTTTTAGTTAAACTTGTATCTATTGCACTGTTTATTCTGAATGGGTGGTTCTCTGGCCAGCTAGCTGATTTTTGTTGTCTTGGCTATTTGTTGTCTTGGATATTTGCTATCCTTGTTTCTCAAGATTCCAATGTTGGCTCTATCTTTGTTGGTTGTAGGACTTTAGGGTCCTATGTTCAAAAGTCGCTTCGACTTTTGCTCGATTAGTTTTGGTCATTGGTGTCTAGGCTGCTGCTTTTTTGATCCATGTTTCTATACTCTATCTACTTGGTTACTAACTATTGCAATGTATACTTTGATTGAGAGGCTTTATGGCCATCTTACTGTCCCTTGCTATATTGGCTACTGCTGTCTTGGCTATTTTTTTTTATCTTGGTTATCTGCTGTCTTATTTTTTCTGGATTCTAATGAGGACCCTAATTTGAATCCCCATTTTGATTTATCCTCTGGTGGGTTCCAATGTTACACTAACTATTTTGTTATTGGGGTTGACTTTCTGATTGCCCTTGCTGTTTGTGTCTGGGCTGCTATTCATTTCCTGATAGCTGTGATCTACATTAACTACTACTGTTTCTATTCCAATCTGGGTTCAGTTAGGCTTGTGTTGCTATTTCCTTGGAATGCAATGTCTTTTCTGAATGGGTGGTACTGGACAGCCGCTTCTTTCCCTCTGTTGTCTTGGTTGTTTGTTGATCCGGATTATCCAATTTTTTTCCAAAGATGTATGAGCTATAGTTATTATCTTTATTTGGTGCTATTTTTGGTTATCGCCTTTACAAAATGTTTTGCCAACTACTGATATGGATATTAATAAGGGGTTTGTTCACATTTGCATTCATTATTATAATTGGGCTCATTTTCTGGAGTTTACTTGGTACACTCGGCTCGAAAGATTCATATATATATATATATATATATATATATATATATATATATATATATATATATATATATATATATATATATATATATATATCATATGTTTGGGATGGTGTTACTTATAGGTTCATCGACTTACTTAGCAGGATTTCAGCAGGCTATCTCTTCTACTGTTTTCTTGTGGATGGTTTTTATGCATAAGTATCCTCATGTCAAGGTGACTATAAATAAATAAAAAATAAAACCTAATCCCTAGACAAAAAAAACCTAAACCTAAAATAAAAATAAAATAAACAATATACAATAAACCTAAACCTAAACTAAACTAAACTAAACTAAACTAAAATAAATAAAACCTAAACTTAAATCTAAAATAAACTAAATCTAAACGCTAAACTAAATAAAAGAAAATAAATAATAAATAAACCTAAACCTAAATTAAAAAATAAAACCTAAAAATAAACATAAAATAAAACCCTAAATCTTAAAATAAAAAATACTTAAAATAAAAATAAAAAGAACCTAAACCTAAATATAATAATAAAATAAAATAAAATGTTAACATAAACTAGAACCTAAACCTAAACCTAACCCAAAAATAAAATAAAATAAAAAATAAAAACCATACAAAAATAAAATAAATAATAGCATAAACTAAACAAAAAAATAAAACCTAAATAAAATAAAAACTAAAGCTAAAATAAAAATATAATAAACTTAAAATAAAATAATATAAAAACTAAATAAAATTCTAAACCTAAAAAATAGAACCTAAAAATAAATAAAAAATAAAACCTAAACCCTAAACTAAAAAAAAAAACTAATTCTAAAATAGGAGTAAAATAAACCAAAACCTAAGCTAAAATAAATAAACTAAAATAAATAAAACCTAAACTTAAACCTAAAATAAACTAAACCTAAACCTAAACTTAAACTAAATAAAATATAAAAAACTAAAAATAAACCTAAACCTAAACTAAAAAATAGAACCTAAAATTAAACCTAAAATGAAAACCTAAAAGCTAAACCTAAGAAAATAAAATAAAACCCTAAACCTAAACATAAAAATAAAAATAAAACCTAAACCTAAAAAACAAAATAAAAATAAAACTAAAGAAAAAAATGAACATAAACCTAAACCTAAACCTATAAACTAAACTAAAATAAAATACCTAAATGAAATAAATAAACTTTAATTAAATAAACTAAACTAAATAAAATAAAACTAAACCAAAATCAAAATAGAAAATAAAATAAAATAAAATTAATAAAAAATAAACTAAATAAAGCTGAACCTATCATTTGACTTAATTTTAAAACAAATAAAAAAAATAAAAAAAATCCTGCCCCTTAAACCCTAAAACTAACCCTAAACTTGCAACCCTAAACCATAAACCCTAAAACTAACCCTAAACCCTAAACCCTAAACCTACAAGCCTAAACCTAAAACACTAAACCCTAAATCGTAAATTTAAAAAATAAAAAATAAAATAAAAAAACCCTAACCTTAACCCTAAACCCTAAACCCTTAACCTACAACTGTAAATCCTAAACCTTAAATCCTAAACCCTAAACCCTAAACCCTAAACTTTAAACCCTAAACCCTAAACCGTAAAACCTACAAACCTAAACCGTAAACGCTAAACCCTAAACCCTAAGCCCCAAACCTTAAACACTAAACCTTAAACCCTAATTCATAAAACCTAAAAACCTTAACCTAAACTAATTAAAACCTAAAAATAAAATGAATAAATAATCCTAAACCTAAATAAAATAAAATAAAATAAAAAACTAAACTAAAACCTAAACAAAAACCTAAAAATAAAATATAATAAAAAATAAAAATTAAAATAAAATAAAATAAATAAATACCTAACTTAAATTAAAAAAATAAAAAAAAATCTAAAAATAAAAAACCTAAATAAAATAAAAACTAAAAGTAAGATAAAATTAAAATAAACCTAAAATAAAATAAAATAAAAACTGAGTAAATACATAAACCTAAAAATAAATAAAAATAAAACTAAATAAAAACTCAAAATAAAATAAATAAAAAAACCTAAACCTAAATATAATAAAAAAATTAAATAAAATAAAAACATAAACTACAACCTAAATTTGAACCTAAACCCAAAGAGAAAAAAAAAACAAAAAAAATAAAAACTAAACTAAAATAAAATAAATAAAAACCTAAAATAAACAAAAAAATAATAATAAGCCTAAATAAAATAAAAATTAAACTAAAATAAAAATAAAATTAACCTAAAATAAAATAAAATTAAAACTAAATAAAAACCTAAACTTAGTAAATAAACCTAATAGTTAATCTTAAAAATAAATAAAAAATATATCCTAAACCCTAAACTAAAACAAAACCTAAACCAAAAAAAAAAAAAAACCTAAACCTAAAATAAACTAAACCTAAATTAAAAAATAAAACAAAAAAATAAACCTAAAATAAATACTAAAACTTAAGCATAAAAAAATAAAATAAAATCGTAAACCTAAACCTAAAAATAAAAAAAACCTAAACTTAAAAAAATAGTAAAAAATAAAACTAAGCTAAAATGTGAACTTAAACTTAAACCTAAAAAATAAACTAAACTAAAAAACCTAAACTAAATAAAAATAAAAAATAATCTAAATAAAAAGAAAAAATAAAGTAAAGTAAAATAAATAATAAATAAACTAAATATACCAAATAAACCTAAACCCACTTGTTATTTTAAAACCCTAAACCCTAAACCCTAAACTCTAAACCTTAAAAAGCTAAAAACCCTAAACATGAAACCCTAACCTTACACCCTAAACCCTAAAAGCATAAACCCTAAAACTTTAAACCCTAAATCCTAAACCCTAAACCTTAAACCCTAAACCCTAAATCCTAAACCCTAAACCCTAAACCCTAAACCTTAAACCTAAACATAATTTAACTAAATAAATTAAAAAAAATAAAACTAAACCCTACGACCTAATAAATAGAAACTAAAACCTAAACCTTAAGAATGGGCAGAACCTTGACGGTAGGAACATCACTATCAACCAAGCTCAGTCTAGATCTAGTAGTGGAGGCGAAGGTAGAGGTGGCAATGGAGGTGGGGGATCTAGAGGTGCTAATGGATATGGAGGTGGTGGTCAGAGCAGTGGTGGTTATGGAGGCAGGAGGAGCGATGGAGGTTACAGTCATGGTGGTGGTAGAGGGAGAGATTTGGGATATGATGGTGGATCCCGCTACTCGAGAGCCCAGGTTATTTCTGATGGGAACTGGAGAAACTAAAGAATGGCTGATCCAATCTACTACTTATGGAACTGTGACTTTACAGTAGAGACAGTTCTAGTTACCTAGGGTTTTTTATTTACCCTATGCATACTCATTTTTAATCTATGTTGCCACTTGTGCCTTAGAAAACTTGTTGTTCTACTTGGTTAATGAAATAAAAAAAGAAATGTTGAATCTAAATTTTTTCTCTATTAAAGAAAAACTAAGAACCCTAAACCCTAAACAAAAGCCTAAACCTTAAACCTAAAACCTAAACCTGACAATTTGCTAGAGCCTTTTGCTGTGTTGGCTGAACTTTTGTTGATCATTTTGAATGGGAATTTTTGGTTTTTGTTTGTTGGTGGTTGCCTTTGGCCCCCTTTATGTGGTTATTTTTGTCTTCTGGTGATTTCCACTAGTTGTAGCTTATTTTTCCTTCGTCGATGGTTTCATTTATGAACTATTTAGTCATTTGTGGTTGCTCACCCTGGTTTGGCTTGGTGACTGCTTATTGTTGGGACTTTGGCTTGAGGGCTTCTATCTTGGTTTTGTTGGCTATTTCATAATTAATTAGCATTGGTCTGGTGCTTGCTGATGGTTGGTTTTAGTTTTCCCTAGTTTAAAGCTTGGATGGGTATTTGGTTAATGGTTGTTGTTGGTGTTCTGAATTTTTTCTAGCATTTCTCTAGGTTATTGTGATTAGTCTGTTGTGGTTTTTGTTTGATGGTGATGGATTTAGAACTCTATGGATTGCTGGGTTTGGATGTTTACTTGTATCAGGTATGCTGGCTATGATGGCTTTGATGTTACTCATGTCTTCTCTCTGGATGGTAGAATTACATATGACTGTAACCCTTCTTTATGAAGTTTGGATGCTCATATGTATTATTGCCCCTTGAGATGATCCTAATTGAGCTTGAGCCTTTTCTTTCTAAGCTCTCTCCTTTTTCTCTCTTTATCCTTATTATTTTAGCTATGACTTTTTCCTTTGTAGTGTTTTGCAGATTTTATTTACAAGTTGGAACTTTATAGAGGGAATGGTCGTTGCTAAGTCAACCTAAGTAATGTTGCTATGGATATTGCATATCTTACTTTTTCAAATGAATCATAAACTACTGTTGACTCATCCTTTTACTATTTTTAGGATTTGTTTGCCTTACTCTATGTATTTTTCTCTTATGCCTTTTAGGCATTATATTTGCTCTATTATTTTCTTTTCTTTTTCTAATGTACTTAGATGGGGTTTAGATTTTTTTGTAGCTCTGCAGTGAGAATTTTAGAGCTTTACCCCTTTTAAGGACATTATATCTTTTCCTTTTATGGTAATAAAATTCTAACTTTCCCAAAAAAAATACCCTAAACCCTAAACCCTAAACCCTAAACCTTAAACAACCCTAAACCCTAAAACCATAAACCCTAAACCCTAAACCCTAAACCCAAACCCTAAACTCTAAACCCTAAACACAAAACCCAAAAGCCTAATCCCTAAACTCTGAAACCCCTAAACCCTAAACCTTAAAATAACCCTAAACCAAAAATCCTAAACATCAAACCCTAAATGCTAAACCATAAACCTTAATCCTAAAACCTGAACCCTAAAAGCATAAACCTAAAATCCTAAATCCTAAATCCTAAACCCTAAACCCTAAACCCTAAACCTTAAAACTAAACCTAAAGTAACTAAATGAATTAAAAAAATAAAGCTAAACCTTAAAACTAATAAACCTAAACAAAAACCTAAACCTTAAGAATTGATAAAACCTTAACGGTAGGAACATCACCATCAACCGTGCTGCCTAGATCACTGGAGGCTAAGGTGGAGGCAAATTACAATGGGTGGTGGGGATTTGGTGGTTGGATGGGAGGAGCGACGGAGGTTACAACCATGATAGTGGTGGAGGGAGAGATCGAGGATATGATGGTGGATCCCACTACTCAAGAGGCCGGGGTGGTTCTGATGGGAACTAGAGAAACTAAGCAATGACAGATCCGATCTGCTACTTATGGAACTGTATCTTTACAATAGAGATGGTTCTAGTTATCTAGGGCTTTTGATTTGCTCGATGCGTGCTCATTTTTTATCTATGTCATCGCTTGTGTCTTAGAAAACTTGGTTGATAAAATCGAAAAGAAGAAATGTTGAATCAAAATTTATTCTTTATTAAAAAAAAACCAAAAACCTAAACCCTAAACTAAAACCTAAACCATAAACCCTAAACCATAAACCATAAACCTACAATCATAAACCCTAAACCCTAAAACCCTAAACCCTAATCCCTAAAATGCTAAACCCATAACTATAAACCTTAAACCCTAATCCCTAAACCCTTAAACCTATAACCCTAAACCCTAAACCCTAAACCTCAAAGCCTAAACCCTAAACCCTAAACCCTAAACCCTAAACTTTAAAAACTTAAAAACCTAAACTAAACTAAATAAAACTTAAAAATGAGATAAATAAAAAACCTAAATCTAAATAAAATAAAAACCTAAACTAAAACTTAAACCTAAACCTAAACCTAAAAATAAAATAAAATCAAAAATAAAAACTAAATTAAAATAAAATTAATAAAAACCTAAACTAAACTTAAAAAAATTAAAATAAGCCTAAGAATAAAAAACCTAAATAAAATAAAAAATAAACATAAAATAAAAATAAAATATACCTAAAATAAAATGAAATAAAAACCTAAACCTAAGAAATAAACCTTAAAATCAAACCTAAACCATAAACCAAAAATAAAAATAAAATAAACAAAATAAAATAAACTAAACCTAAACTAAAATAAACTAAACTAAAATAAATAAAACCTAAGCCTAAACCTAAACTAAATAAAATAAAATAAACTAAAATTAAATCTAAACCTAAATTTAAAAATAAAACCTAAAAATAAACCTAAAATAAAAAGAAAAACCTAAACCTAATAAAATAAACTAAAAACCTAAACCTAAACCTAAAAATAAAAAGTAAAACCTAAACCTAAATAATAAAATAAAAATAAAACTCAACTAAAAAATAAACCTAAAGCTAAACCTAAACTTAAAAAAATAAGCTAAAATAAGAAAATAAAGACTAAAATAAAGAAACTAAACTAAATAAAAATAAAAAATAAACCTAAATAAAAATTAAAAATAAAAGAAAGTAAAATAAATAAAATATAAATTAAATAAACCTAAACCTATCGGTTTATTTAATTTTTTAAAAAATGATAAACCCTAAATCTTAAACCCTAAACCCTAAAAGCATAAACCCAAAAACCTTAAACCTAAAACCCTAGACCCTAAACCCTAAACCTTAAACCCTAAACCCTAAACCCTAAACTTTAAACCCTAAAACCTAACCTTAAACCCTAAACCTCGAACCCTAAATCTAAGCCTAAAGTAACTAAAAAAATTAAAAATTAAACCCAAACCTTAAACCTAATAAACTTAAACCTAAACCTAAAACCCTAAGAATCATATATCCTTTTGATGGAGGTCGAGATTATTTCTTGTTGGTACTGTTGAGATTTAGTTGCCCTCTAGTTTTGGTGGCTCTCTCCTCTTATTGGTCTTCTGTTGTGTTGGTTTTAGGATGGCGTGATTGGCGCAAGCTTGCTTTTTTTTGCCTTTTCCCTAGCCTTTTTTTCTGAGGGTTTATTTGTTGGTGGTTGCTTGATGGCTGTGATTTTTTTTTCTATCCTTTTAGTTTTGGTTTTGGCTATCAGGCATCATGATTATTGGATAGGCCTAGCTGTGGGATTTTTTCCTTCTTGGGTTGAATTTACACTCTTTGGAGTTGTTACATGCCATCTAGTTTTTATTCCCTTTTTTTGGTCATTTTTTTGAAGTTTTTTTCCGGTGTTTTCCTATTGGTTGTATGGCCCATTGGCTTGTCATTTCTTTCTATTGTGGGATGAACCTGTATGTGGCTTTGGCTATTCTTAGCTCTATTGCTATTTCTGCTGATTCCTACTACTATGGTTGGCTAGGTGGCCTTGATGGATGGCTGCAGCTGTGCTGTTGGTTGGTGGATCTATAGAATTTTAAATTCTTTAGCATTGGTCTTTATTTCTTTTGGGTGGCTTTGATGGTGGCTATTTCTTGGCTATTTTCATGTTTGGCAGGTTTCTTTGCTCTAGTTTGGCTGGATGTTTTGCTGGTTAGTTGCCCATTTAATCCCGTTGATAGATACTGGAACTTGGTGAGCTTTTGGCTGTTGGCTATTTAGTTTAATTGAGGTAAGTTAGTTATGATGGTTTGGGATGCTTCCCCTATTATCCTTTTGGCTGGTAGCACCATATGTGATTTTAACCCTTCTTATGAAGTTTGGATGCTCACATATCCTATTTCCCCTTGAGAAGAATATGACTGAGCGTGAGCCTTATCTAAGATTTTTATCATTTTGTTTCTTTTGTGTACTTACCTTGTCTTTATTTCTAGTTGTTTATCCCTATCTTAAGTTCTTTGCAGGTTTGTGGTAGGTTTTGGGGCTGTAGGTGGTATGTGCATCTCTTAGAAGATTTCAAAATATAGAAGGTTTTGGCTTCCCTTCTTGGAATTTGGTGTTGTTTCCTTCTGCATTTTTGTCTTTTCTTTATTTTGCTTTGGTTTTCTTGTAATAGGTAGAAAATTTATTTCTTTAGGCTAATTGTAGCTCTTTGAGTAGTAGTTTAGAGATTTATCTCCTTTAAGGACCTTGTATCCCTTTCTTTTTGGCAATAAAATTCTCCCACTTTTGATTTTAAAAAAACCCTAAGAATGAGCAGAACCTTGATGGCAGGAACATCAACTGGGCTTAGTCTAGATCTAGCGATGGAGGCGAAGGTGGAGGTGGCAGTTATCATAGTGGTGGTGGGGGATCTGGAGGTGCTGGTGGATATGGTGGTGGTGGTCGGAGTAGTGGTGGTTATGGAGGTGGGAGGAGAAGCGGAGGTCACGGTCATGGTGGTGGCGGAGGGAGACATTGGGGATATGATGGTGGATCCCGCTACTTGAGAGGCTGGGGTGATTTTGATGGGAGCTGGAGAAACTAAAAAATAATTGATCCGATCTGTTGCTTATGGAACTATCTTTATAATAGTGAGGGTTATAGTTATCTAGAGTTTTTGATTTGCTCTATGTGTGCTCATTTTTTATTTATGTTGTCACTTGTGTCTTATAAAACATGGTGTGTTACTCGGTTGATGAATTCAAAAAGAAGAAATGTTGAATCTAACTTTGTTCTCTGTTAATAAAAAACCAAAAACCCTAAACCCTAAATTAAAACATGAACCCTAAACCTAAAACCTAAACTCTAAACATTAAACCCTAGACCCTAAACCCTAAACCCTAAACCTTAAAACCCTAAATTCTAAACCATAAATCCTAAAACCTAAACCCTAAACCCTAAACCATAAACCTAAAAAATAAAAAATAAAAACCCTAAACCCTAAACCCTAAACCAAAAACACTAAACTAACCCTAAACCCTAAATCCTAAACCCTAAAAAGCTAAAAACCTAAACCTAAACTAAATAAAACTTAAAAATAAAATAAATTAAAAAACTAAACAAAATTGAATAACAAATAAATTAAAATAAAAACATATACTAAAACCTAAACTTAAACCTAAAAGAAAAAATAGAACTAACTAAAATAAAATCAATAAAATTCTAAACTAAATTAGAAAATAAAAAACCAAAATAAAATAAAAACTAAACCTTAAAAAAACCTAAAATATAATAAAATAAAAACTAAATAAAAACCTAGACCTAAAAAATAAACCTAAAAATAAATAAAAAATAAAACCTAAATCCCAAACTAAAATAAACCTAAACCTAAAATAAAAATAAAATAAACCTAAACCTAAACTAAAATTAACTAAACTAAAATATATAAAACCTAAACCTAAACATAAAATAAACTAAATCTACACCTAAACCTAAACTGAAGAAAATAAAATAAACTAAAAATAAACCTAAACCTAAACTAAAAAATAGAACCTAAAAATAAACCTAAAATAATAACCTAAAACTTAAACCTAAAAAATAAAATAAAAACTGAAACCTAACCTAAAAATAAATAATAAAATCTAAGCCAAAAAAATAAAATAAAAATAAAAATAAACTAAAAAAATAAACTTATACCTAAATGTAAACCTGAAAATTCACTTAATTTAGCAAAAATAAAAAAATAAAAAATAAAAGAATAAAAAAAACCCTAACCCTAAACCCTAAACCAAAATCCCCATACCATAAATGTTAAAACCTAAACCAAACCTAAACCCTAAACTCTGTTAAAAAAACCTTAAACCATAAACCTTAAACCCTAAACCCTAAACCCTAAATTAAAAGCTAAACCCTAAACCTAAAACCTAGACCCTAAACCCTAAACCCTAAACCTTAAAAACCATAAACCCTAAACACTAAACCTAAAACTCAAAACCCAAAATGCTAAAACCCTAAACCATAGACCCTATACCCTAAACCCTAAAACCTAAACCTAAATAATAAAATAAAATAAAATAAAATAAAATAAAATAAAATAAAATAAAAACCTAAACTAAAACATAAACCTTAGCCTAAACTTAAAATTAAAATAAAAATAAAAATAAAAATAAAACTAAAATAAAATGAATAAAAAGCTAAACTAAATAAAAAAATAAAACAAACCTAAAATAAAAATAAAATAAACCTAAGATAAAATAAAATAAAACTAAATAAAAAGCCTAAACGTAAAAAATAAACCTAAAAATAAAACCTAAAATAAATAAAAAAAACACATAAACCCTAAATTAAAAAAAAACCTAAACCTAAAATAAAAATAAAATATACAAAATTAAATAACCTAAACTTAAAATAAAATAAACTAAATAAAAATAAATAAAACCTAACCCTAAACCTAAACCTAAACTAAATAAAATAAAATAAACTAAAAATAAACCTAAGACTAAACTAAAAATTAAAAGCTAGAAAAAAACTAAAATAACAAACTAAAATCTAAACCAAAAAAAAAAAAAAAACCTAAACCTAAACCTAAACCTAAACCTAAAAAAAAAAATTAAACTAAAAAATAAACCTAAACATAAACTTAAACCTAAAAAAAAAACTAAAATTAAAACTTAAATTAAAATAAATAAACTAAAATAAATAAAAATAAAAATAATCCTAAATAAAAGTTAAAAATAAAATAAACTGAAATAAATAAAAAAAAAATCAAATAAAGTAAATAAACCTAAACAAATAGGTTTACTTAATTTTTTATTTTAAAAACCCTAAACCATAAACAAAAAAAAAAACCCAAAATTAAACCTATGAATAAAGAACCCAAGTAAAATAAAAACTAAACGTAACATAAAAATAAAATAAACCTAAAATAAACGTAAAATAAAAACTAAATAAACTCCTAACTTAAAAAATAAAACCAAAAATAAATAAATAAAAAGCCTAAACCCTAAACCTAAAAAAATCGAAAATAAAATAAAAATGAAATAACCAAGTTATAGTAAACATAAACCTAAACTAAAATAAACAAAACTAAAATAAATAAAACCTAAACCTAAACCTAAACTTAAACTAAATAAAATAAAATAAACTAAAAATAAACCAAAATCCATACTAAAAATTAAAACCTAAAAATAAACCTAAAAAAACCTAAAACATAAACCTAAAAAAATAAAATAAAAACCTAAACCTAAATATAAACCTAAAAATAAAAATATAAAACCTAAACCTAAAAAATAAAATAAAAATAAAACTCAACTAAAAAATAAACCTAAGCCTAAACCAAAACCTAAAAAATAAAAAAAAATAATAAACCTTAACTAAAATAAATAAACTAAACTAAATAAAAATTAAAACTAAACATAAATAAAAAATGAAATAAACTAAAATAAATAAAAAATAAATTAAGTAAACTAAATAAACCTAAACCTATCGATTTACTTAATTTATAAAAAAACTCTAAACCCTTTGCTTACCCTAAACCCTAAACCCAAACTCCTATAACACTAAATCCTAAAGCATAAACACTAAACCCTAAAGCCTAATCCCTAACACTAAACCCTAAATCTTAAAACCCTAAAACCTAAACCCTAAACCCTAAAAACCTAAAAACCTAAATTAAATAAAACCTAAAAATTAAATAAAACCTAAAAATAAAATAAAAAATATTAAACCTAAATAAAACAAAAAAATAAAATAAAGTAAAAACTTAAACCAAAACCTAAACCTACAAATAAAAAAATAAATTAATAAAAATAGACTAAAATAAAATAAATAAAAATCTAAACTAAACTTAAAAAATAAAATAAACCTAAGAATAAAAAACCTAAATAAAAAAAAAACCAAATAAACCAAAAATAAAATAAAATAAAAACTAAATAAAAACCTAAACCTAAAAATAATCCTAAAAAATAAAACCTTAAAATAAATAAAAAATAAAACCTAAACCCTAAACTAAAAAAAAACATAAACCTAAAATAAAAATAAAATAAAATAAACCTAAACCTAAACTAAAATAAACTAAACTAAAATAAATAAAACCTAAGCCTTAAATAAACTACACCTAAACCATAAACTAAATAAACTAAAATAAACTAAAAATAAAGTGAAACCTAAAATAAAAATTAAAACCTAAAAATAAACCTAAAATAAAAACCTAGAACCTAAACCTAAGAAAATAAAATAAAAAATTTAACCAAAACCTAAAAATAAAAAATATACCTAAACCTAAAATAGAAAATAAAAATTAAAATAAAACTCAACCAAAAAATAAACATAAACCTAAACCTAAACTTAAAAGATAAACTAAAATAAAAAACTTAAACTAAAATAAATAAACTAAACTAAATAAAAATAAAAATTAAACTAAAGAAAATATAAAATAAACTAAATAAACCTAAACCTACGAGTTTACTTAATTTAAAAAAAACCCTAAATGCTAAACCCCAAACCCTAAACACTAAATCCTAAACCCTGAACCCTAAAACTAACCTTAAGCCCTAAACCCTTAAAAACCCTAAACCCTAAATCTTAAACCATAAACCTTAAATTCTAAACTAACACTAAACCTTAAAACCTAAGCCCCAAAACCCAAAACCCTAAACTCTAAACCCTAAACCCTAAATCCTAAACCCTAAAAACCCTAAATCATAAAGCCTAAACCTTAGACCCTAAACCCTAAACCCTAAACTCTAATCTAATCCTAACTTCTAAGCTAACCTTAAACCATAAACCCTAAACCCTAAACCTTGAAAACCCTAAACTCTAAAGCCTAAACACTAAACCATAAACACTAAACCCTAAACTCTAACCCTAAATAATAAACCCTAAAGCACTAAGCCTGAAAACCCTAAACCCTAAAACTAATCCTAAACCTAAACCGTAAAACCTAAACTTAAACCTAAACCTAAACCTAAACCTAAACTTAAAACTAAACCTAAACCTTGTCCTAAACCTAAACCAAAAACTTAAACTCCAAACCCTAAACCTAAACCTAAACCTAAACCTAAACCTAAACCCTAAACCTAAACTAAAACCTAAACACTAAACCTCAAACCCTAGACTTTAGAAACCTAAACTTGGTAACCCTAGTTCTCTCTTGCGGCAATGTAATAATTCCATTTTCCCCTTCGTCAGTGCATCCCCATCTCGTGTTTTTGGTGGATCCTTCATCATTCTTGACCATTTTCTAGAGCCTTTTGAATCTCTGGAGGCTCACATGATCTTTCTCTTCTGAATATGGCTACGGTGAAATCGAACCTACGGATTACATCTCCCAATTTGGATGATCCGGCTAGGGTATCCAATTTTTTGGAGATTCTTGAACACAATGCCATTTCTGCTATTAAATCCTTTAAGGATGCAATTTTTGGTAAAAGCTCTACCTCTTCTCACTCGATGAATCTGATTTTGACTTCTTTTTGAGATATTCCTATAATCATGTATTCCGATCATGATGTCAAAATGCTTACAAAACCTTTCGAATTTACTTTGTTTGGAAAATTTGCGTTGCACCAACTAAATTTGGAAATGATCCGATCCCTTTTTCATAACCTTAAACTTTTGGGTGCTTTCTCTTTTGGCTTGATCAATCTAAGACATATTCTGATTCAACTTATGAATGATTTGGATTATTTAAGGGTTTTCTCATGTCGAACTTATTTTGTCTTTAACTGTCAAATGCATTTGTTGAAGTGGTCTCCCCTTTTTGCTCTAAAGGATGAATCACCTATTGTTCCTGTGTGGTTAGCTCTTCCAAATATGAGAATCTACCCGCCAATTTTTATTTGCTATGAGGGCTCTTTTCGATTGGCCACTCAAATCGATCAGGTGACTGCTGTGAGATCCCATCCCACTATTGCTCGTATATTGGTTGAACTTGACATATCTAAAAAAAATCCTAAGGAGGTCTAGATTGGATCTGAAAAGTGTGGTTATTTATAAAAGGTCAAATTTGAAAATTTTTTAGTTTTCTGTTCCCATTGCAAGATACATGGTCATGATAATTTAGAGTGTTTTGTTCTTTAATCGTATATTAAAAATAAAATTTTTAATGATCGTAACTCAAAATTAGCATTTGATAAAGTTAATAAAACTATTTTTGTGCCTAAAAATAACTTAAATGTTGATATTAGGTCATATTTTTTGGAATCTTCTGATGTTCCTAAAATTGTTGATTTTACTTCTCATTCTAACCATGACAAAGGTACTAATAATGTTGAAAAAGATGGTTTTCCAAACAACCTTTATTTACATTAGAATATGCCTATTATGGCTAATTCCAAATTTAAAGAGGATGAAAAAAAATGATGATTCATTCTCTAATGAGTTTATTCCTACTTCTTTGCTGGAATTAATTGATGAGAATGGGGTTTTAAATGATAACTTGAATGTGGCTGAAATTCTTGAGCAAAACACTAATTTTGACATTAGTAATTGTGCTTTGAATGGTATAATTTCTTCTCCTTCCCCTAATTCCAAGATTGATCTTCATTCTAATCCCACTTTTCAATAAAATGCTGATTTGGAAGAGGGGGAAGTTGTGATTAGAGATGCTATTGCTAATCCTTATCCTATTAATAGTATATCTAATCAATCTCTATCCGATGGTGACACTTTGGATAAAAATATAAAATTCCAAACTATCTTTAAAAAGAAAACTAAAACTCTAAGATGTAACCTCCTACTCTTGCCAGATCTACTAGATCTGGATCCTCTTCACATAAATAATGTGTTGTTTCAATTTTTTACTTAGAAGAGGATTTGTTATTCTTTCTCTCTCTCTCTTTATTATTATCCATTCATTTCCTTTTAAAATTATATATATATATATATATATATATATATATATATATATTTAATTATTTTATTTGAATTGTTAGAGAAATTGGTACCCTCATTGTTCATAATTGTATTAGAAATCTCTGCAAAATTAACAATATCTCTTTACCTATTGTTATTGAACCTCTTATACATGCTGATAAATCAATCATGTTGCTAGAATGCTTGGCTTTATTAATTTTTTCTCTAACATCAATAAAATTTTTTGGTACTTTTAGAATAGCTTTTTAAATGTTTTAATTTTAGATGATCTACAACAAGTTGTCAATGCTCAAATTTCTTTTGGTGACTCTTGTGTGCTAGGTCTTTTATTTATGCTTCTTGCAATAGAGCTAGTCAAAATGTTCTTTGGGAGAATTTGAGAAGTTTTGCATTTTCTGTTAACAAACCTTGGTTGGTTGGGGGTGATTTCAACACTATTCTATATTCTTCCGAAAGAAGGAGTGGTTGCTCTCCTAATATTCATTATATCAAAGAATTTTCTAATATGATTCTTGATTTTAATGTTTTTTACATTGGTTTTAAATGCTCTAATTATACTTGGCAAAACTCTAAGCTCTGGTAACATTTAGAAAGAATTCTTTTCAACTCTCATTGGATTAATCTATGGCCTCTTACCTCTGTTGACCATTTTAGTAGGACTTTATCTGATTATGCCCCACTTTTGGTCTATGTTAAAGAATACTCTAAAATATTAAACATCTCTCCTTCTTTCAGATTTCAAAATATGTATATTCAGCATTTAGATTTTCTTAAAGTCATGGCCATTAATTGGATTGCCCCTTCACACTCTGATAATTTGATTAGTGCTATGAATAGATTATGATTTAAGCTTAAAAGGCTCAAACAAAATCTAGTTTGGTGGAACAAACATTATTTTAAAAATATTTTTGCTAATATAAAAAACATGAACTTTTGGTTTGTGATCTTGAAAATGATGTTTTCACACATTCTTCTAAGCTTAAGGATTTAAATGAAGCTAAAGATAAACTTATTAATTATCAGAATATGGAAGAGACCTATTGGCAGAAAAAAGCTGCTAGAAAACATATTGCTAATGGGGACAGGAATGCCATGTATTTTCATGATTTATTTAATTAAAAGAGAGCTTTAAATTATATCCAAAAAATTAAAAATGATATTGGAGATTGGATCACTGATATTAATGTTATTAACCACTTTACAAATATGTTTAATAAAAGCCACTCTTATGAAGCTTGTTCTAATTCACATTTAATCCCCTCTATTATTACCAATGATGATAATCATTGGCTTACTAGGTTGCCTACTGAAGATGAGATTGGTAAAGTTATCAATAGCATGAACTTTGATTTCCTTGCTAGTCTGGAGGGTTATACGACTCAATTTTTTCAAAATTATTTTTCTATTATTAAGCATGACTTAATCGATGCTATTGTTGATTTTTTTTATTGGTAATCCTCTCCTTAAATATCTTTCAAGCACTTCCATTATTCTCATACCTAAAAAAGATAATTTAGATTCTTGGAGTGATTTCAGACCTATTAGTCTTTGTACTTTCTTTAAAAAATTGATTTCTATAATTCTTACTAATAGACTTAGTCCTTTACTTCAAAAAGTTATCTCTCTCAACCAAACTGGTTTTGTTAGAGGGAGATCTATATTTGATACCGCTTGCTCAACTTTATTCATGATTTGGATGTTCCAACTAGAGGTGGTAACATCCTTTTAAATTAGATATTTCTAAAGCCTTTGATAATATCTATTAAATTCTGCATTTATTTGGGTTTTTTTTAATAATTTCATTAACCTTATTAAAAACTATATTAATAATGTCGGGTTTTCTATTCTTCGAAATGGTGAAGCTTTAGGCTTCTTCCCTTTTTTCATTGATTGAGACAAGGAGGTCCTTTGTCCCCTTCTTTGTTTATTATTACAGTGGAATACCTTTTTAGGACTTTAAATGATTTATTCAATAACAATCCTAGCATGCACTTTACAACCCTTGGTGGTAGCCTATATCTCATCTCAGCTTTGTTGATGATTTGATTATCTTTTGTAATGCATCTTTTCATCATATCAAAAGACTTAAAGAAATTTTTAAATAATTTTGGTAGAGAAAGAGGTCTTTCTATTAATGAAAGCAAGAGCTACTTTATTACTTCCTCTAAAATGTCCAATAATAAAATCAATCATATCTTGAGAATCACTAACTTTAAACACCAACAACTCCCTATTAAATATTGGGTGCTCTTCTTTTCAATGGTAAAAAAAGATCCCATATTTTTGATGAGCTTATCCAAAAAATTTCTAATAAAATTTTGATGTGGGAACTTCACTTACTTTCATTTGGTGACAAGCTTACTTTGTTTAGAGTACTCTTAATTGATGCCTTTATATATTATTCAAACCATTATCCCTACTAATTTAAAATAGAATTGATCATCTCCTTAATAAATTTTTTGGGGCTTAAATAATTAAAAGGATGCATTGGGCTTGGCTTAAATGTTGTGGACCTCTGGTGAAGGTGGACTACAAACCTATTCATGATTGCCTTCTCCCATAAACTCGGTGGAATTTTAGAAAAAAGATAGCCTCTGGCTAATTTTATGATAGCTAAATAAGCACCTCTAATCACTTATAAAGTTGGTGACTCCACAATTTGGAAAAGGCTTTGCTCCATTAAATGGGAGGTTGAATCTTTAATATCTTGGGGAATGATCTTCTCTTCTTTGGCAAGACAATTGGATTGGTGGTGGTTATTGATTCTTTTTTATCTACCCATTCTACTTCTACTAAAGTTAACTCCTTTTGGCTTAATAAACAAATTGGAATGATAGTAAACTTAGTGAATCTATTCCTATCTCTCTTTTTCATAAATTTAGTGATATTCCTATTTTTTTCCAACAAGCTTGATCAAATTATTTTTAAGCTATATTATAATGGTAATTTTATTCTTGAAGAGGCTTGGAATTATATTAGAGATGCTCATATTTCTTCTAATGTTTTTATTAAACTTTGGAATGATATCATCCCTATCTCTTATTTTGTCCTTGCTTGGAAAATTCTGAAAAACTTCATTCCTGTTGATTCCTTGCTAAGGGATAAAGGATTTCATTTGCCTTCCAAATGTTATTGTTATTTTTATTTCAAAAATGTTAATCATGTTTTTGTCAATGGTGCTATTGGCTCAAAATTATGGGGTTGGTATGATTTTTTTAATACGAACCATTTCCATGGCTTTCTTTCTTTATATCAACTTCTTGAAGCTTGTTTCCACAAAATTGTGAAAGGTCATATCAAAATTTTAATTTCCATTACCTTTATTTTGTTCATATGGATGGATAGAAATGACTCTAAATATCATGGTATTCCTATGAATCATAAAAGGATTATTGCTAGAACCACAAAAACAAATTCATGCTATATTTAATGCTAAGTTAATTAGTAACACACATTTTAGAGATTGCAAATTTGTGGCCAAAAAATTGGGTCTTTACCGGCATGAGATCACCTTCTATAAAGAAGATAAGATTATATATTGGATAAAACCTCATAATAATATTATTAAAATTAATACTGATGGCTATGTCTCTTAGAATACATTTGATTATGGTGGTATTTTTAGGGATTTTGAAGGTAATGTCATTTGTGCTTTTGCTTATCCTTTTAAAGCTTGTTTTGCTATCTATGCTAAATTAATGGTTGTAAACAAAGCTATTGACATTTGTTTGCAAAAAGGTTTCTTCAATATTTGGATTGAAGTTGATGCTCTTTTACTCATTGACATGTTGACTTCCACTAAGATGGGAATGCAAATTTATTCTATCTTCTTAATCATACTAGAACACTCCTCTCTCAAGTATGTTTTAAAATTTCTTACATTTGGCATGAAGGAAATGTCTTTGTATATTTTTTGGCTAATCTAGGTGCTAAATTAAATGATCTCACTCTTTATGATCATCTTAATTTACCTAAATAATTGTGAGACTTGGTTAATCTAGATAACACCAGATTACCTTATCTTAGAAATTAATTTTTCTTTGTGTTTTTTTAGTTTTCTATGTTTTTATCTGTGTGCATTTTCATTTTGCTGCATTCCTCTAGTTGGTTCACTCTCTTGTCTGGTTTGTGCTGTAATATTTGGGAGATCTTTTTGAGGTGGTGGCTGGTTGTTCAACCTCTATTGTTGGAGAGGTGTTCTCATTGGATGACTATTTTATTTAAGGATCTGAATGTCAATAATTTCTTCAAGTGCATCCTTAAACTTGTGGTGGCCTCCTTTTAGGTTATGTCTCTACCTAGTTTTGGCTTTTCCCTTTTCTTAATTGGTACTAGTTTTGCCTCTAGTTTTTGTTAGCTATTTCCTTACTTAGGAAGGTTTTTCTGCAACTATTTTTGGGCCTGGTTGGTGCTATTGTTTGCTCTTACCCTCTACCTAGCTGGCTTGGGTGGCTATTATTTGATGGCTACTGTTGATCTTTTCACTCTTGAGTTTATGCTAGGCCTTTTGGTGGTTTTTGCCTCTTCATCCTTTTTAGGCTTGGTGGCTTTTGTTTGTTGGTTTCTCCCTTTATCTTGTTGCTGCAAGGGTTCTAATTGGTGGTTGCTAGTAACCAATTTTCTCTTTGGTATTGGTTTTTTTGATCCCTAGAGTCTAGAAGGGACCTTAGTCTATTTTCTTTTCCACTCTGGTTGGCTGTTGGTGGTTGGATGGTCCTCCCAGGCTACAAATTTTTGTTTGGTTGGGTGACTACCATTTATTTATTTATTATTTTTGGTGGCTTCCTATTGGTTTTTCACTATGCCTATCTTTCTCTGTGTTGGGATTGCCTCCCCTTTGGATTAGTTGCTTCTTTTTCAGAGTTGGCTCATATGCGGCTTTGTTAATTAGCTGGGTGGCTTTGTGGGCTGGCTGGTTTGGTTGGTTTTCATTCTGAACTATTATTAGCTGGTAGGGTTGCCTTTTTAGTGGTTTTTCATTATTTTAGTTTTGGCCTTATGGTGGCTGTTTGTTGGTTGCTGTCTCTGGTTGTTTGCTCAGTTTGGTGGCTGCTACTTTTTCCTTGAGTGCTGTTTGCTTGGTCTATTATTTTGGCTGAGGATTTGGATTGCTTTTGGTTTCTTTGGCTCTATTTGTTCCTTATGTCTTGCCTCTTGGTTGGTAGGGTGGGTTTGGTTTTCCTTTTGCTCTTGGTGGTGATTTTTTAGTGTTTTGGATGCCCCTTTGGTCTCCTCATGGGTTCTTTTTCCACTCTCTGGTGCTACTATTTTCTTGTGGCTATCTTTCTATCTCTGAAGGAGGTATTGCAACTTCCTTTTTATTTCTTTCCTCTGATGTTTGGGTTGGCCTAGTGGTTGCTTTTAGCGTTGGCCTTGCTCTCTAATCTAGTTTGGAATTGCTGGTTTTTTGGTGCTAGTTGTAGGTTGATGTTTTGGTTTTGGGCTGTTACTTGTGGTTGTCTGGTGACACTAGTGGGTTTGGTTTCTATCTGTGGTGGCTTTGCTTTCTGGGTGAAATCTTGGCAGCTCCTCTTTCATTTCTATTATGGTGGTTTTGTTGATGCTACTTCCTTTTAGGCTTGGTGACCTTTAGTCGGCTGGGTGATTTGTGGGCTAGCTATTTCTATTGCTTGAGTAGCAGGTACTAGAGAATTGTTGACTTTCACTCTTTGGCAGATTGCCTTCGTTGAGGTAAGTGGGTGATGATGGTTGGGATGATTTCCTTATTATCTTTTGGTTGGTAGCAGCATATGTGACTGTAACCCTTCTTTTGAAGTATGGATGCTCACTTTTGTGGTTGCCCCTTATGATGAAGGTAACTGAGCTTGAGCCTTATTTGAAATTTTCTCTTATATTGCTCTTTATTATATGCTTAAGCTTGATTTTCTCTAGTTGTGCTAATTACATCTTCTATTTTCTTGCAAGATTCTTTTATAGGTTCTTTGCAGGTTTCAGATCCTAGATGTGGATTATGCAATACTCAAAAGACTTCTGATTCTAGTAGTGGGCTTTAGCTGATCCTCCTATTTACTATATTGTTGCTTAGTTATTTTTTTGGTCTTTTATTTCTTTTGCTTAGGTTTTTATTTCCTTGCTTTTGTTGTATTAGATAGGGGACTTTTCTCTCTTGGTTGAATGCAGCACTTTGAGCGGTACTTAACAAAAAGTTCCCTTCTTAAGGAACTTGTACTCCTTTATCCGTGGTAATAAAATTCTCCCCTCTATGGGTTTTCTTTTAAAAAAAACCCTAAATCCTAAACCGTAAGCCCCAAACCCTAAACCCTAATCCTTAAACCCTAACAACCTAGAAACTGAAACCTAAACTAAATAAAACTTAAAAATCAAATAAATAAAGAACCAAAACCTAAATAAAATAAAAAATAAAATAAAATAAAAATTTAAACTAAAACCTCAACCTAAAAAAAATAAAATAAAAAAAATAAAAAAAACTAAAATAAAATAAATAAAATCTTAAACTAAACTAAAAAATAAAATAAATCTAAGAATAGAAAACCTAAATAATATAAAAACTAAACCTAAAACATAAATAAAATAAACTTAAAATAAAATAAAATAAAAACTAAATAAAAACCTAAAACCTAAAAATAAATAAAAAATAAAACCTAAACCCTAAACTAAAACAAAACTAGTTACCATAGTGGTGGTGGGGGATCTAGAGGTGTTGGTGGATATGGAGGTGGTGGTTGGAGCATGGACTAAATAAATGTTACAACCTGGTGGTGGTAAATCGAGGATGTGATAAGATCCTACTAGAGATATAACTAAAATTGAAGAATTGATCCGACCCTATGAACTATAGGTTCTAGTTATCTAGTGTTTTGATTTGCTCTATGCGTGCTCAATCTAAGTCATCACTGTCTTAAAAAAAACTTGGTGTGTTACTTGGTTGATGAAATTGAAAAGAAGAAATGTTGAATCTAAATTTGTTCTCTCTTAAAAAAACTAAAACCCTAAACCTAAACCTACATCCGTAAACCCTAAATAAACCCAAACCAAAAAAACCCCAACCATAAACCTAAAAATCCCACAAAACCCTAAAACCTAAATGAACCCTAAACCTAATCCCCAAACCCTAAAACTAAATAAAATATAATCTAAACTAAACCTAAACCTATAAATAAAATAAATAAAATAATAAAACTATAAATAAAATAAATAAACTTGAACTAAACTAAATAATACCTAAGAATAAACCTATAATAAAACTAAACTAAAATAAAACATAAACATAAAATAAAATAAAATACCTCTAAAAAACCTAAACTTAAACTTACCTAAAATAATAAAATAAATAAAGAAAATAAAATAAACCTAAAACTAAATAAATAAACTAAAATAATAAACCTAAACCTAATCCTAAACTAAATAAAATAAAATAAACTAAAATAAACCTACATAAGCTAAAATAAAACCTAAAATAAGCCTAAAATAAAACCTAAATCAAATAACCTAAACCTAAAAAAAAAACTAACCTAAATAAAGATACTACTAAAATGTACCTACCTAAAAAACATACTACTAAAATAACATAAACTAAAATAAATAACTACTAGAAAACCTAAATGAAAATTAAATACTAAAATAAATAAAATAAACTAAATAAACCTACCTGGGTTTGCTTGGTTTTAAAAAAATACCTAAATCACCATAACTAAACCACACTATTTAAGCCCTAAACCCTAATCCACTGACCTAACTGAAACAGCCCTAACCCTAAAACTCTGCATAAACCTATAACTAAATGACCACTAATGACCCTAAACTAGAAACTAAATATAAACCTAAAGTAACTAAATAAATTAAAAATTAAACTTAAACCCTAAAACCTAATAAACCTAAACATAAACTTAAACCCTAACAATGGTATCTCCTTCTAATGAAGGTCAAAATTATTTCTAGTTAGTACTGCTGAGCTTTGGTTGCCCTCTAATTTTGATGGCTCTCTCATCTTGTCGATCTCTTGCTGTGTTGATTTTATGATGGCCTAGTGATTAGCATGCTTCGGAGCTTTCTTGTTTGCCTTTTTTCGTAGCATCTTTTTATCCTGTGAGAGTTTTGTTGGATGGTGGTTGCTTGATGGCTATGGTTTTTCTAGCCTTTTGCTTTTGGTTTTGGCTATTTGGCATCGTGATTATTGGTTGAGCCTGGCCATGGGCTTTGTTCCTTCCTAGGCCGAGTTACTCTCTTTGGAGCTGTTACCTACCATCTAGTTGTTGTTCCCCTTTTATGGTGATTTTTTGATGTTTTTTTTTGTGGTGTTTACCTGTTGGCTGGATGGCCCAATGGCTTGTCATTTCTTTCTATTGTGGGATGAACCTGTACGTGGCTTTGGTTGTTCTTGGCTCTGTTATTATTTCTAATGATTCTTGTTGCTATGGTTGCATTGGTGTCCTTGATGACTGGCTACAACTGCGATGTTGGTTGTTGGTTCTGCAGAATTTTTGGTTCTTTACCATTTATCTTTATTTGTTTTGTGTGGCTTTATGGTGGTTGTTTCATGGCTACTGTCCTGTTTGGTTGGTTGCTTTGCTCTGGTTTGGCTAGATGTTTTGCTAGTTAGTTACCTATTTAATCCTGATGATAGATATTGGAACTTGGTTAGCTCTTGGTTGTTGGCTATTTGGTTTAATCGGGGTAAGTTGGCTATTATGCCTGGGATGTTTCCCCTATTATCCTTTTGGTTCATAGCACCATATGTGATTATAACCCTTCTTCTTAAGTTTGGATGCTCACATATCCTGTTGCCCCTTGAGATGAATGTGACTAAGCCTGAGCCTTATCTAAGATTATTATCATTTTGTTTCTTTCATGTACTTGGCTTGTCCTTATTTCTATATGCTTTTCTCTATAGAAATAAACCAAAATCAAAATAAAATAAAAAATAAAAGAAAATAAAAACCTGAGCTAAAACTTAAAGCTAAACCAAAAAAGAATATAAAATAAAAAATTAAAACAAAACTAAAATAAAATAAATAAAAACCTAAACTAAACTAAAAAAGAAAAAGCCTAAATAAAATACTATACCTAAAATAAAAATAAAATAAACCTAAAATAAAATAAAATAAAAGCAAAATAAAAACCAAAACCTAAAAAAACAAAAAATAAAACTTGAAAATTAGTAAAAAGTAAAACCTAAACCCTAAACTAATAAAAAACATAAACCTAAAAAAAATAAACCTAAACCTAAACTAAAATAAATTAAACTAAAATAAATAAAATCTAAACCTAAAATAAACTAAACCTAAACCTAAACCTAAAATAAATAAAATAAAATAAACTAAAAATAAACCTAAGCCTAAATTAAAAGTTAAAAAAAATAAAAACATAAACCTAAACCCTAAAAAATAAAATAAAAGTAAAACTAAACTAAAAAAATAAACCTAAACCTAAACTTAAACCTAAATAAGAAACTAAACTAAAAAAAATACTTAAATTAAAATAAACAAACCTAATATAAATAAACTAAATTAAATAAAAATAAAAATAATCTTAAATAAAATAAAAAATAAAATAAACTAAAATAAAAAAATAAACTAAATAAACTAAAACCTACGAGTTTACATAATTTTTAAAACTTGAACCTAAAAAATAAACTAAAAAATAAAACCCAAAAATAAACCTAAAATAAAAATCTAAAACTTGAACCTAAAAAAATAAATTAAAAACCTAAACCTAAACCTAAAAATAAAAAAATAAAACCTAAACCTAAAAAATAAATTAAAAATAAAACAAAGCTAAAAAATAAACCTAAACCTAAACCTAAACCTAAAAAATAAACTAAAATAAAAAACCTAAATGAAAATAAATAAACTAAACTAAATATAAATAAAAATAAATCTAAAGAAAAGTAAAAAATAACTAAATAAAATTAAACCTACAAGTTTACTTAATTTAAAAAAAATAAAAAAAATAAAAAAATAAATAAAAATTAAAAGAAAAACATAGTACTAAACCCTAAACCCTAAAGCTAACCCTAAACCCTAAAACCCTAAATCCTAAACTCTAGAGCCTAAACCCTAAAACCCTAAATCATAAACCTTAATCCCTAAACTCTAATCCCTCAACTCAGTTAAAAAAAAACCTTAAACCCAAAACCTTAAACCCTAAACCCTAAACCCTAAACTAAAACCTAAACCCTAAACTTAAAACCTAAATCCTAAAGCCTAAACACTAAACCCTAAACCTTAAACCCTAAACCCTAAACCCTAAAACCCTAAACCATAAAACATAAACCTTAAAACTTGAACCTAAATAAAAAAATAATATAAAATAAATTAAAAACCTAAACTAAAGCCTAAACCTAAACTTAAACATAAACCTAAACCTAAAACTAAAATTAAAATAAAATAAAAAATGAAAACTAAAATAAAATAAAATAAATGGAAACCTAAACCGAACAAAAAAATAAAATAAACTTAAAAATAAAAAACCTAAATAAAATAAAAACTAAACCTAAAATAGAAATAAAATAAACTTAAGATAAGATAAAATAAAAACTAAATAAAAACCTAAATCAAAAAAATAAACCTAAAATTTAATAAAAAATAACACCTAAACCATAAACTAAAAAAAAACCTAAACTTAAAATAAAAAATAAAATAAACAAAATAAAATAAATCTAAACCTGAACTAATGTAAAATTAATTAAAGCAATTAAAACTTAAACCTAAAATAAACTAAACCTAAACCTAAACCTAAAATAAACTAAAACTAAACCTAAACCTAAACTAAATAAAATTAAATAAACTAAATATAAACCTAAGCCTAATCTGAAAAATAAAATCTAAAAATAAACCTAAAATAACAACCTAAAACCTAAACCTAAAAAAATAAAATAAAAACCTAAACCAAAACCTGATAATAAAAAATAAAACCTATACCTAAAAAATAAAATAAAAATAAAACTCAACAAAAAAATAAACTTAAACCAAAAAAAAAAAAGCCTAAACTAAAATAAATAAACTTAATATAAATAATCTATCTTAAATAACAATAAAAATAAACCTAAATAAAAATAGAAAATAAAATAAACTAAAATAAATAAAAAAAACTAAATCAACTAAATAAACATAAACCAATTGGTCTAATTAAATTTTTTTTAAAAAAACCCTAAATGCTAAACTTTAAATCCTAAACCCTAAACAGACAAAGCTAAACCCGAAACCCTAAACCCTAAACCCTAAACATACAACCCTAAACCCTAAACCCTAAATCATAAACCCTAAACCCTAAAACCCTAAACTTTAAACCCTAAACCCTAAACCCTAAACCCTAAACCCTAAACCTTAAAGCATAAACCCTAAACCCTAAACCTTAAGCCCTTAAACCTTAAAGCCTACCCCTAAACCCTAAACTCTAAACCCCAAACCCTAAACCTAAACCTAAAGTAATTAAATAAATTAATAAAGAAACCTAATCCCTAATACCTAACAAATCCAAACTTAAACCTAAACATAAACCCTAAGAATGGGCATAACCTTGACAGTAGGAACATCACCATCAACCAGGCTCAGTTTAGATCTGACGGTAAAGGTGAAGGCATAGGCAGCGATTATCACAGTGGTGGTAGGTGATCTGGAGGTGCTGGTGGATATGGAGGTGGTGGACAGACTAGTGGTGGTTATGGAGGCGGGAGGAGCAATGAAGGTTACAACCGTGGTGGTGGTGGAGGGAGAGATCGGGGATATGATGGTGGATCCCGCTACTCGAGAGGCTGGGGTGGTTCTAATGGGAACTGGAGAAATTGAAGAACAACCGATCCGATCTGCTGCTTAACGAACTATGTCCTTACAGTAGAGATGGTTCTAGTTATCTAGGGTTATTGATTTACTCTATGCATGCTCATTATTTATTTATATTGTCGCTTATGTATTAGAAAACTTGGTGTGTTACTTGGTTGATAAAATCAAAAAGAAGAAATGTCAAAAATGAATTTATTCTCTGTTAAAATAAAATAAAATAAAAAACCAAAAACCCTAAACCCTAAACAAAAAGCTAAATCTTAAACCTAAATCTAAATCCTAAACCCTAAATCCTAACCCCTAAACTCTAAACCCTAAACCCTAAACTAACCCTAAACTCTAAACCCTGAAAAGCCAAAAACCTAAACATAAACTAAATAAAACCTTAAAAATAAATAAATAAATAAACCAAAAAATAAATGAAATAAAAAATAAAAGAAAATAAAATACTAAACTAAAATCCAGAGCCTAAACCTAAAAGAATGTAAAATAAAATAAAATAAAACTAAAATAAAGATAAATAAAACCTAAACTAAACTAAAAGGAAAAACCTAAAAATAAAATAAAATACTACACCTAAAATAAAAATAAATAAATAAAATAAAATAAAAGCAAAATAAGAACCCAAACCTAAAAAACCTAAAAAAATAAAACCTAAATTAATAAAAGTAAAACCTAAACTAAACTAAAAAAATTTAAACCTAAAATAAAATAACTAAACTAAACTGAGCTAAAATGATTTAAGACAAATAAACTACACTAGATAAAACTAAACCTAAACTAACCTACTAAATAAAATAAAATAACTAAAAATAAACCTAAACTAATTGAAGGAAATAAAGACCTAAAAATAAAATAAAAATAAAACCTAAAATAGCCAAAAATAAAACCTAAGACCTCGAGCAAAGATAATAAGATTAAAGGCTGAAACTGAGCACAAGATAAAAAAATAAAACTGAGCCTAAAGCTATGTAAATAAAGCTAGGCTAAAGATTGAAGCTAACCTAGAGCTGAAGCATAAACTTAAAATAAACTAAAATAAAGACCTAAAAGATAAATAGATAAAATAATAAAATGATTGGGCGTGATAAGAAATAAAAGGCAAAAAAACTAAATAGCTAAAATGACCTAAACACCTTGGGTTAGCATTTAAATAATGGTAAATGGGACAGAGACCCTAGGCTTGAGAATCCTGAGCCACTGAGCCCTAGGCAGGAGCCAAGGCACGGGAATACAGGCCTGAGCCACTGAGCCAAACCACAAGCCAGGCCACACCAGACCCTAAGTGACCCCTAGGCCCTATGTGACCCTAGGCCAGCAAACCCTGAGCACTAAAGCCTAAACACTAAACCCAAACCCAAACTCTGGCCCCAAATCCACAAGCCAACCTCCTAAATCATAAAACCATAAACCACAAACACAACTTTAATCCTTAATCCACCCCAACCACAAACCACACCCTAAACCATAAACCCTAAATGCTAAACCTAAACCTAAAGAAATTAAATACAAAAAAAATTGAACATAATCCCTAAAACCTAATAAACCAAAAATAAAATCTAAACCTAAACCCTAATAATGGGCAAAACCTTGATGAGAAAATCAATGTCAACTTGGCTTAGTCTAGATGGCGTGGAGGAAAGGTGGGAGATTATCCTTGTGGTGGTGTGGGATTGAGGAGGATGGATGGATATGGAGGTGGTGGTAGGAGCAGTGGTGGTTATGGAGGCAGGAGGAGCGACGAAGGTTGCAACCGTGGTGGTCACAGAGGGATAGATTGGGGATATGATGGTGGATCACGTTGCTCAAGAGGTGGTGGTGATTCTAATGGGAACTGGAGAAACTGAAGTATGGCTGATCTGATCTACTGCTTATGGATCAATGTCTTTGTAGTAGAGATGGTTTTAGCTATCTAGGGTTTTGCTCTATGCGCGATCATTTTTTATCTTTGTCATTGCTTGTGTCTTAGAAAACTTGGTCTGCTACTTGGTTGGTGAAATCGAAAAGAAGAAATGTTGAATCTGAATTTATTCTCTATTTAAAAAAAACCTTAAACCCTAAACCCTAAATTAAACCTAAATTCTAAACATAAAACCTAAATCTTAAACCCTAAACCCTAAAAACCATAAACCCTAAACCTTAAGCCCTAAAACCTAAAGACACAGGCCCTAAACTTATAAACCAAATGCTAAACCCTGGGCCACTCCACTAAACTCTGACCTGTCACACTTGGGCCCTTGGGCCCAGCCCAGGCCCTGGGCCCTAAACCCTGGGCTACTGGGCTCTGACCCACCCTCTTAGATCATGGACTGCAGGCCACAGGCCCGCAGACCCCGCACCCCTGCAGGCCCTGGGCTGACCCTGAGGCTGGCACTGGAGTGCTGGGCCCTGGGCAGGCCAGCTGACACACCAGGCTGGGCCCTGGCTGGGCCCTGGGCTGAGCTGCAGGCCCTGAGCTGAGCTGAGCTGAGCTGGGCTGAAACAGGCTGGGCTGAGCCAGAGGCTGAGCAACCTGAGCTGGGCTTAGGCCCTGAGTATGGGCCCTGGGCCGGCACGGATCTGGGCTGGGCCCTGAGCTGAGCTGGGCTGGGCCCTGGGCTGGGACCTGATCACTGAGCTGGGCGGCTGAGGCTGGGCTGAGTCAGGCCTGAGCTGAGCTGATCACTGAGCTGAGGCTTGGAGTCTGAGTCTAGGCCTGAGCATGAGCCTGGGCTGATCACAGGCCGGGCCCTGGGCCCTGGGACCTGGGGCCCTGAGCCCAGGCCTGGGCTGACCTGAGCCACTGACCCCAGGCCCAGGCCCTGGGCTCAAGGCTGGGCCATGGAGCCAGGCTAGGCCTGAGGCCAGTCACTGGGCCAGCCCAGGCCACTGATCACTGAGTCCACAAGACAGGCCACAGCTGCAGGACCACTGGGCCACTGAGCCCTGGTTCCAGGCCACAGGCTCTTCTGGATCTTGGGCCAGAGGCCTTAGAGCCCTAGGCTGGGCTAGGTAAAGATGTTAAGAAGATGGATAAAAGGCCTAGCCTAGGCTGAAGTATATAAGATAAATAAGAAACTTAAAGGCTAGGCCCTAGGCACAAGTGAAGCTAATGAGGCTAAAGATAAAGATAAAGATAAAAAAATAAAAACTATCTAAGATAAAGATAAATAAAACTAAAAGAACTAAATAAAATAAAGCTAAACTAAAATAAATGAATTAGGCCTAAAGATGTAAATAAAACTAAAGAAACCAAAACCTAAAGATGTGAAAACATGTCAAAAAAAAAATAAGAATGAAAATAAGAAGAGAAACCTAAAATAAAACTAAAAGATAAATAAAACCTAAACTAGACCTAAGATAAAATACTGAACTAGGCTAAATAATATAAAGATAAACTAAAAATAAACCTAAACTGAAACTAAAATAAAACCTAAAATGAAAACCTAAAATAAAACTGAAGCCTAAAATAATATAAAACCTGATCCTAAGCCAAGATAAGATAGAAACCTAGGCACAAAATAAAGCTAAAAAATAAGACTAAATTAAGGAAGATAAACTGAGCTGAAACTGAGCTTTTAAAGAGCTAGATAAAACCTACACTAAAATATATAAAACTTAAAGATATAAATAAATAAAAAAAGAACACAAATAAAATAAAAATAAAATAAACTAAAATAAATAAAACTAAACTAAATAAACTAAATAAACCAAAACTTGTTGGGTTGCTTGATTTAAAAGATTAACAAAAAATAAATAAATAAAATGCTCTAAACCCTCCACAACCCTAAACCACAACCCATAAACCCTGAAACCTTAAAGTCAAAACCACAAAATCTAAACAACCCCAGACCATAAAAGCCTGAAACACAAGCACAAACCTAAACCCTAAACCCTAAGCCAAAACACTAAGCCCTAAGCCACAAACCATAAACCACTAAACCACTAACCCTAAAGCCAAAGCATCCACCCCAAACAAAATATAAAATTCTAAACCACAAAGCATAAAACTATACCTAAACCCACAACCACTGTGGTGCTAGTGGATATGATGGTGGATATGGAGGTGGTGGTTATGTAGGCAAGATCTGGGGGTGGAGGATCTGGAGGTGCTAATGGATCTAGAGGTGCTAGTGGATATGGAGATGGTGGTTATGGAGGCAAAAGGACTGATAGAGGTTACAACCATGGTGGTGGCAGAGGGATAGATTAGAGATATGATGGATGATCCCGCTACTCATGAGGTGAGGGTAGTCTGATGGGAACTGGAGAAATTGAAGAACGGTCAACCCAATATGCTGCTTATGGAACTGGGTCTTTATAATGAGACAATTCTAGTTATCTAGGGTATTTGAGCTACTTTATACGTGCTCATTTTTTATGTATGTCATCGCTTGTATCTTAGAAAACTTGGTCTGCTACTTGGTTGATGAAATTAAAAAGAAGAAATATTGAATCTAAATTTCTTCTCTATTAAAAAAAACCATAAACCCTAAACCCTAAACCCTAAACAAAAACCTAAACTCTAAAAACCCTAAAAACTCTAAAACCCTAAACGTTAAACCCTAAACTCTAAACCCTAAATCCTAAACCCTAAACTAACATAAACCCTAAAACTTAGAGCCTAAACTAACCTAAATCCTAAACTAGAAAATAACCTAAACCCCACAATCTAAACCTTAACCTACTAACTGGGCCCTGACCACTGAGCCCTAAACCACAAACCACATAAAATCAAACATAAAATAAACATTAAAGACCTAAAATAAGATAAAATAAAAATGAATAAAACTACAAAGAAAGATCTAAAAATAAACCTAAAAATAAATATAATATAACTGGCCTAAAATAAACAAAATAAGATAAACTCAAACTAAGCTAAAATAAACTAAACCTAGAATAAAGCTAAAACTAGGCCAAAACTAAATAAAATAAAATAAATTAAAATAAACCTAAACTAACTAAAATAAAACATAAAACCTAAAATAAAATCTAAAATGTGGACCTAAAAAATAAAATTAAAAACAAAATAAACCAAAATAAAAAAAATAAACCTAAAAGAAATATAATAAAAAAAAACTAAACTAAAAATAAGCATAAACCTACATAATTCAAAGAATAAATTAAAATAAAAACCTAAACTAAAAATAAACTTAAACCTAAATAAAATAAAATAAAACCAAAGATAAAAATATATGAGTGATTAGATAAAATTTAATTAACTAAACCTCTGGGTTTGCTTAATTTTTTTTAAAAAACCCTAAACCTTACCAAAACCCTAGATCTAGATCCTAGGCCATCCTAAGTGACCTAAACCCTGGACCATGACCTGACCCTGGCCTTTACTGGCGCTACTAGGCCCTGGCTCTAGGCCATGGCCCTGAGCCAGGAAGACCCTAGCTGAGCTTTGACCCTGAGCCTAGGCTCTGGGCTGAGGCCACTGAATGCAGGCCACTAGGCCCCTGATACTGGGCTCAGGCCTGATCCTGGGCCAGCACTGGGCCCAGGCTAGGCTTAGGCTTGAGCTGACGGGACTCTGAGGCCACAAGACTTGACTGGGCTTGAGCAAGCTTGCCAGGCCACTGAGGCTGAGGCCCACCTGGGCGACAGGCCCAGGCCACAAGACCCTGGCCAGGCCCTGGGCCACTGAGGCCCTGACCATGAGGCTAAGACGCTGGGCCAGGCCCTGGCCAGCCATGATGAGCTCTAGATGCTGAGCCTGGCGTTAAGACCTGGACCCTGAGTCTTGCCCTGGGCCACTGATCCTTAAGGCCCTCCACAAAGATAGGATAATAACCTAAATATATAATAAAGATAAAATAAAATAAAACCTAAACTAAAGGCATAAACCTATCACTAATAATAAAATAAAATAAAACTAAAATAAAGTAAAATATAATAAATAAAATCTAAACTAAAACTAAAATAAAATAAACATAAGAATAAAACCTAAATAAATTAATAATTTTAAAATAAAATATAATAAACCTTAAATAAATTATAATAAAAAAACCTAAACCTAAAATAAACCTAAAAAATAAATAAAATAAAACCTAAACTAAAATAAACCTAAAATAAAATAAATAAAATAAAATAAAATAAACCTAAAATAAACTAAAATAAATAACAACTAAACCTAAACTTAAGATAAACTAAACCTAAACATAAACCTAAACTAAATAAAATAAAATAAACTAAAAATAGAACTAAACCTAAACCTAAAAAAAATAAAACCTTAAATAAAAAACATACAAATTAAAAATAAAACCTAAATAAACAAAATAAAATAAAATAAAAATAAAACTCAACTAAAGTAAACCTAAACCTAAGCTGAAAAAATAAAACTTAAAAATAAACCTAAAATAAAAATCTAAAACCTAATCGTAAAAAAATAAAATAAAAATTGAACTTAAACCTAAAAATAGAAAATAAAACCTAAACCTAAAAGAAAAAAAAACTCAACTAAAAAGTAAACCAAAAAATAAACCTAAACCTAAAAAATAAACTAAAATAAAAATCCTAAACTAAAATAAATAAACCTAAAATAAATAAACTAAATTAAAAAAAATAAAAAAAATAAACCTAAATAAAAATAAAAATACATAAATAAAATGAATAAACCTAAACTTACTAGTTTACTTAATTTAAAAAAATGCCTAAAAAAAGTAACCATATGCCTATACACTAAACCTACAAACCTACCCTACACTAAAACTAAACCCTAATCCCTGACTGACCCTAAACCACTAAACCTAAACACTACTGACCCACAAAAAAAACTTTAAAACCTCCCTAAACCACAAATCCTAACCTTAAATCCTAAATCCTAAGCCCTAAACCCTAAACCTAAACCTAAAGTAACTAAATAAATTTAAAATTAAACCTAAACCCTAAAACCTAATAAACTTAAACCTAAACTTAAACCCTAAGAATGGGCAGAACCTTGATGGAAGGAACATCACCATCAACCAGGTTCAATTTAGATCTAGTAGTGGAGGAGAAGGCGGAGGTGGCAGTTATCAGAGTGGTAGTGGGGATCTAGAGGTGCTGGTGGATATGGAGGTGGTGGTTAGAGTAGTGGTGGTTATGGAGGCAGGAGAAGGGATGGAGGTTACATTCATGGAGGTGGTGGAGGGAGAGATCAGGGATATGATGGTGGATCCGGCTAATCGAGAGGCGGGGGTGGTTCTAATGAGAACTATAGAAACTGAAGAATAGTCGATCCAATCTGTTGCTTACGGAACTATATCTTTATAATAGAGACGGTTCTAGTTTTGATTTGCTCTATGTGTGCTCATTTTTTATCTATGTCGTCACTTATGTCTTAGAGAACTTGGTGTGTTACTTGGCTGATGTAATAAAAAGAAGAAATGTTGAATGTGGATATGTTCTCTGTTAAAAAAAAAACTAAAAACCCTAAACCCTAAACTAAAACTTGAACCCTAATCCTAAAACATAAACACTAAACCATAAAACTACAACACTAAATGCTAAACTAACCCTAAATGCTAAATCCTAAAATTAACCCTAAACCTTAAACCTACAACCGTAAACCCTAAACCCTAAACCTAAACCCTAAAACCTTAAACTCCAAACCGTAAACACTAAAAATAAACTAATAAAACATGAAACTAAACTAACTAAAACTAATACTAATAAATAATAAACTAATAAACTAATAATAAACTAGAGCAAAAAACTAGTAAAATTAACTAAACTAAACTAACTAAATAATAACTAAATAATTAATAAATTAATAATAACAAAAACTAATTAAACTAATAAACAAACTAATAACTAAATTGAACATAAATAAAAGAACCCCACAAATAAACTAATTAAAAATAAACTAAACTAATAAATAATAAAAACTAAACTAAACCTAAACTATTAACCAAAATAAAACTAATAAACTAACTAAACTAAACCATAATAAATAATTAACTAATAATAATAACTAACTAATAAATAAAACCTAAACATAACAATAACTAACTAATAATAAAACTAAACCCAATAACTAAACTAATTAAACTAAAACTAATAACTAATAAACTAAAACTTATAAACTGAGTAAATAACTAAAAAATGCCTAATAATAATAATGATCAAATAATAATAACTAACTAATAACTATACAAAACTAATAAACTAATAAACTAACTAAACCTAATAATAAACTAACTAAATAATAATAACTAAAACTAATAAACTAAAATAAAATAACTAATAAACTAATAATAAACTAAACTAAATAAAACTAATAACTAAGATAATAATATGAATACTAATAATTAACTAAATTAATAATAAACTAAATAATAAATAAAACCTAAATAAATAAACAAAACTTATTAATAATAAACAAACATAATAAACTAACTAATAATTATAAAGTAATAAAATTAACTAAACTAATAAGGTAATAACTAATAATAATAAAAAATAAACTAAACTAAAAACTAATAATAACTAAAAAAACTCTAAATAATAATAAAACCTAATAACATTAAAACTAACTAAACTAATAATAATAATAATAAACTAAATAATAACTAACTAAAACTAAACTAAACACTAAACTAAGTAAACTAATAAATAATAATTAACTAAATAAAAACTAACTAATAATAACTAAATTAACTAAATAAATAACTAATAACTAACTAACTAAAACTAATAACAATAATAATAATAATAATAATAATAATAATAATAATTATAATTATATTACAATAATAATAATAAAAATAATAATAATAATAACAATAATAATAAAACTAAATAAAATAAACAGTAAACCCCAAAACCTAAATTAATCAAACTAATAATTATAAAACTAATAATAACAAACTAAACTAAAGTAAAATAAATAATAACTAAACTATTAAAACTAATAATAATAACTAAACAATAATTATAAAAACTAATAAACAAAAAATAATACTAAACAAAAACTAACTAATAACAAACTAATAAAACTTAATAAACTAAAAACCTAATAATAACTATTAAAAAAAATTAAAACTAATAATAAACTAAATAAAACTAATAAGAAATAACTAATAACCTAAAACTAATAACTAATAAACTAATAAATAGTAAACTAATAAACAAACTAATAAACGAAACTAATAATAATATAACTAATACACTAACTAACTAACTAAACTAAACAATAATAATAATCAATAATAATAGCCTAAAATATACACCTAAACTAAATCCTAAACCTAAACTTAAACCTAAAAATAAAATAAAATAAAAAATAAAAACTAATCTAAATTAAAATAAATAAAAACCTAAACTAAACAAAAAAACCTATATAAAATAAAACCTAAATGTAAAATAAGAAATTCCAAAAATAAAATAAAATTCAAACTAAATAAAACCTAAAATTACAAAAATAAACCTAAAAACAAAACCTAAAAAAAACAAAACCTATTCCACAAATTAAAAAAAAAAACAAAACATAAAATAAATAAAATAAAATAAACCTAAACCTAAACTAAAATAAACTGAAGTAAAATAAATAATACCCAAAATAGACCTAAAATAGACCTAAGAATAATAAACCTAAATAAAATAAAAGCTAAACATAAAATAAAAATAAAATATACCAAAAGTAAACCTAAAATAAAATAAAATAAAAACTTAAAACTAAAAAACAAAACTAAAAATATATAAAAAATAGATCCTAAACCCTAAACTAAAAAAAAATCTAAACCTAAAATAAAAAAATATACTTAAACCTAAACCTAAACCTAAATTAAATAAAATAAAATAAAAACTAAAAATAAACCTAAACCTAAACTAAAAGATTAAATCTAAAATAAAAACCTAAAACCCCAACCTAAAACCTAAACCTAAACCTAAAAATAAAAAATAAAATAAAAATAAAACTAAATTGAAAAGTAAACCTAAACCTAATCCTAAAAAGAAAAACTAAAACCTAAACCTAAAAAATAAAATAAAAATAAATCTAAACTAAAAAATAAACCTATACCTAAACCTAAATAATAATCTAAAATAAAAAACTTAAATTAAAATAAAAAAGCTAAAATAAATAAACTAAGCTAAATAAAAATAAAAATAAACCTAAATAAAAAAAAATAAACTAAAATAAAATAAATAAATAAAATTAAACAAAGTAAACATAAACTTATTAGTTTACTTATTTTAAAAAAATAAAAAATAAAATAAAAAACCAAGACCCTAAAACCCTAAACCCTTAAACTAACCCTAAACCCTAAAACCCAAAACCTAAAATCCAAGACCCAAAACCCTAAACCCTAAAACCTACAACCCTAAACACTAAGCCTGAAACCCTAAACCCTAAAAGCCTAAAAACCTAAACCTAAACTTAAAAAATAAAATAAATAAATAAAATATAAACATGAATAAAATTTAAAATAAAATAAAATAAAAACCTAAATTAAAACCTAAACCTAAACCTAAAAAAATATAAACTAATCTAAAATAAAATAAATAAAAATTTAACTAAACTAAAAAAAAATAAAATATGCCTAAAAATAAAAAACCTAAATAAAATAAAACCTAAATGTAAAATAAATAAATACCTAAATAAAATAAAATAAAAACTAAATAAATCCTAAACCTAAAAAAATAAACCTAAAAATAAAACCTAAAAAAACTATTCCCTAAAGTAAAAAAAACCAAAACATAAGATAAAAAAATAATAAAAATGTAAACCTAAGCTTAAATAAACTAAACTAAAATAAATAAAACCCAAAATAGCCCTAAAATAAAGCTAAGAATAAAAAACTCAAATAAAATAAAAATTGTACATGAAATAAACCTAAAATAAACCTAAAATAAACCTAAAATAAAAATGAAATGAGAACTAAATAAAATCATAAACATGAACAATAAAACCTAAAAATAAATAAAAAATAAAACCTAAACCCTAAACTAAAAAAAACCTAAACCTATAATAAAAATGAAATAAACAAAATAAAATAAATCTAAACTTAAACAAAAATAAACTAAACTAAAATAAAAACATAAAACCTAAACCTGAAAAAATAAAATAAAAACCTAAACCTAAACCTAAACCTAAAAAATAAACTAAAATAAAAACCTAAATGAACAAAAATAAACTAATCTAAATAAAAATTAAAAATAAAGATAAATAAAAATAAAAATAAAGTTAGCTAAAATAAAGAAAAAAATAAAATAAATAAACCTAAACCTATCGATTTACTTAATTTTTATTACAAAAAACCCTAAACCATAAAAACCCTAACTCTAAAGCCTAAACACTAAACCCTAAACCCTAAATCTGAAAACCCTAAACCCTAAAACCCTAAACCATAAACCCTAAATCCTAAACACTAAACCCAGAAGACATAAAAACCTAAAAACCTAAAAACCTAAACCTAAATTAAATAAAACATAAAAATAAAATATATAAAAAGCCTAAACATAAATGAAGTAAGAAAATAAATAAACTTAAAACCTAAACCAAAACCTAAAATAAAAAAATAAACTAATAAAAAAGCTAAAATAAAATAAGTAAAAAACTAAACTAAACTTCAAAATAAAATAAACATAAGACTAAAAAACATAAATAAAATAAAACTATATGTAAAATAAAAACTGAATAAACAAAAAATAAATAAAATAAAAACTAAATAAAAACCTAAACCTAAAAAAATAAACCTAAATATAAATAAAAAATAAAACCTAAATCCTAAACTAAATCCTAAACCTAAACCTAAAAATAAAAGAAAGTAAAAAAATAAAAACTAATATAAAATAAAATAAATAAAAACCAAAACTAAACCAAAAAAATAAAATAAACCTAAAAATAAAAAACCTATTTAAAATAAAACCTAAATGTAAAATAAGAAATACCTAAAATAAAATAAAATTCAAACTAAATAAAACTTAAAATTACAAAAATAAACCTAAAAATAAAACCGAAAAAAACAAAACCTATTCCATAAACTAAAAAAAACCTAAACATAAAATAAACAAAATAAAATAAACCTAAACCTAAACTAAAATAAACTAAAGTAAAATAAATAATAACCAAAATAGACCTAAAATAAACCTAAGAATAATAAATCTAAATAAAATAAAAACTAAACATAAAATAAAAATAAAATAAACCTAAAATAAACCTAAACTAAAATAAAATAAAATCATAAAACTAAAAAACAAAACTAAAAATATATAAAAAATGGATCCTATACCATAAACTAAAAAAAAAAATCTAAACCTAAAATAAAAAAATAAACCTAAACTAAATAAAGTAAAATAAAAATTGAAAATAAACATAATCCCAAACTAAAAGATTAAACCTAAAATAAAATCCTAAAACCCCAACCTAAAACCTAAACCTAAACCTAAACCTAAAAATAAAAAATAAAATAAAAATAAAACTAAATTAAAATTTAAATCTAAACCTAAACCTAAACCTAGAAATAAAATTATAACCTAAACTTAACCCTAAAAATAAAAACTAAAACCTAAACCTAAAAAATAAAATAAAAATAAATCTAAACTGGAAAATAAACCATACCTAAACCTAAATAATAATCTAAAATAAAAAACTTAAATTAAAATAGAAAAGCTAAAATAAATAAACTAAGCTAAATAAATAAAAAATAAATTAAACTAAACTAAAATAAATAAATAATATTAAACAAAGTAAACATAAACCTATTAGTTTACTAGTTTTTTAAAAAAAAAATAAAATAAAAAACCTTGACATAAAACCCTAAACCCTAAAACCCAAAACCCAAAATCCAAAACCCAAACCCTAAAGCTAAATAAAATAAATAAATAAAATATAAAATAAAATAAATTAAAATAAAGACAATAAACTAAAACCTAAACCTAAAAAAAATATAAAAAAATCTAAAATTAAAAAAATAAAAATTTAACTAAACTAAAAAATAAAATAAAATATGCCTAAAAATAAAAAACCTAAATAAAATAAAACCTAAATGTAAAATAAATAAATACCTAAGTAAAATAAAATAAAACTAAATAATTCCTAAACTAAAAATAAACCTAAAAAAATAAAACCTAAAAAACTATTCCCTAAAGTAAAAAAACCTAAACATAATATAAACAAAATAATATAAATTTAAACCTGCTTAAACTAAACTAAAAAAAATAAATAAAAAAAATGGGCTAAAATAAAGCTAAGAATAAAAACTTAAATAAAATAAAAATTGTACATAAAATAAAAATAAAATAAACCTGAAATAAACCTAAAGTAAAATGAAATGAAAACTAAATAAAATCATAAACATGAAAAATAAAACCTAAAAATAAATAAAAAATAAAACCTAAGCCCTAAATTAAAAAAAACTAAACCTATAATAAAAATGAAATAAACAAAATTAAATAAACCTAAACCTAAACTAAAATAAACTAAACTAAAATAAAAACATTAAACTTAAACCTAAAAAAATAAAATAAACCTAAACTAAACATAAAATTAAAAAAATAAAACCTAAACCTAAAAATAAAATTAAAATAATACACAACTAAAAATAAACCTAAATCAAACCTAAACCTAAAATAAACTAAAATAAAACCTAAAATGAACAAAAATAAACTAAACAAAATAAAAATTAAAAATAAACATAAATAAAAATAAAAAAAATAAAATTAACTAAAATAAATAAAAAATAAAATAAATAAACCTAAACTTGCTTGTTTACTTTATTTTTTTAAAAACCCTAAACCATAAAAACCCTAAACCCTAAAGCCTAAACACTAAATCCTAAACTCTAAACCTGAAAATCCTAAACCCTAAAACCCTAAACCGTAAACCCTAAACCCTAAACACTAAAAACTTAAAACCAAAACCAAAACCTAAATTAAATCAAACATAAAATAAAATATATAAAAGCTAAACATAAATGAAATAAAAAAATAAAAAACTAAAACTAAACCAAAACATAAATTAAAAAAATAAACTAATAAAAAAAAAAAAATAAGTAAAACTAAACTAAACTTGAAAATAAAATAAACATAAGACTAAAAAACATAAATAAAATAAAAACTAAACATAAAATAAAAGCCAAATAAACCAAAAATAAATAAAATAAAACTAAATTAAAACCTAAACCTAAAAAAATAGACTTAAAAATAAATAAAAAATAAAACCTAAATCCTCAACTAAAGAGAAAAACCTAAACCTAAAATAAAAATAAAATAAACTTAAACTTAAACTAAAATAAACTAAACTAAAATAAATAAAACCTAAACCTAAACATAAAATAAAGTAAATCAAAACCTAATCCTAAACTAAATAAAATTAAATTAACTAAACATAAACCTAAACCCCAAAACCAAAATTAATAACTAACTAATAATAATAAACTAATAATAACTAAATTAACTAAATAAATAAGTAATAACTAAACTAACAAAAACTAACAACAACAACAACAACAGCAACAACAACAATAACAACAACAACAATAACAACAACAACAAATAACAACAATAATAATAATAATAATAATAATAATAATAATAATAGTAATAATAATAATAATAATAATAATAATAATAATAATAAAACTAAATAAACTAAACACTAAACCCAAAAACCTAAATTAATAAAACTAATAATAATAAAACTAATAATAACAAACTAAACTAAAGTAAAATAACTAATAATTAAACTAATAATAATAACTAAACAATAACTATAAAAACTAATAAACTAAAAATAAAACTAAACAAAAACTAACTAATAACAAACTAATAAAATTAAATAAACTAAAAACCTAATAATAGCTATTAAAAAAATTTAAACTAATAATAAACTAAATAAAACTAATAAAAAATAATTAATAACCTAAAACTAATAACTAATAAATTAATAACTAAGAAATAAATAATAAAATAAAACTAATAAACTAAACTAATAATAATATAACTAATAAACTAACTAACTAACTAAACTAAATAATAATAATAAGCAATAATAATAATAACCTAAATTATAAACCTAAACTAAATCCTAAACCTAAATCTAATCCTAAAAAAATAAAATAAAAAATAAAAACTAATCTAAAATAAAATAAATAAAAACCTAAACTAAACCAAAAAAATAAAATAAACCTAAAAATAAAAAACCTAAATAAAATAAAACCTAAATGTAAAATAAGAAATACCTAAAATAAAATAAAATTCAAACTAAATAAAATCTAAAATTACAAAAATAAACCTAAAAATAAAGCCTAAAAAGAAAAAATCCATAAACTAAAAAAAAAAACATAAATAAACAAAATAAAATAAACTAAACCTAAACTAAAATAAACTAAAATAAAATAAATAAAATAAAATAAAATAAATCTAAAATAAAATAAAACTAAACATAAAATAAAATAAAATAAAATAAAAATAAACCTAAAATAAAATAAAATAAAAACCTAAGACTAAAACAAACCTAAAATATATAAAACATAAATTAAAATAAACTAAAAACAAATTCTAAACCTAAATAAAAAAATAAAACTTAACCTAAACCTAAACTAAAATAAAATAAAAATAAAATACTAAAATAAACCTAAACTTAAACTAAAAATTAAACCTAAAATAAAACCTAAAAACCTAAACCTAAACTAAACCTAAAAATAAAAAAAATAAAATCTAAAACTAAAAATAAAATAAAATAAATCTAAAAAAAAATAAACATACTAAATAAATAATCTAAAATAAAAACTTAAATTAAAATAAAAAGCTAAAATAAATAAATTAAGCTAAATAAAAATAAACATAAGCCTAAATAAAAAATAAATTAAACTAAACTAAAATAAATAAAAAAAATTAAATAAAGTAAACATAAACCTATTAGTTTACTTATTTTAAAAATAAAAATAAAATAAAACCCAAACCCTAAACCCTAAAACCACAACCCTAACCCAAAACTAAAATCTCACAAAACTGATCACCTGACCTCAACCCTAACCCTACCCTAAACAAACTACTAAACTAAACTAAATAAACTTAAAAATAAAATAAATAAATAAAATATAAACATATAAATTGAAAATAATAAAATAAAACCTCTAAAACCTAAACCTATATATGTATATATATATATATATATATATATATATAATATATAATATGTATATAATAATCTAAAATAAATAAATAAAACTTAAACTAAACTAAAATAAAATATGCCTAAAATAAAACTTAAACATAAAATAAAAAAAAACCTAAATAAAATAAAATAAAACTAAATAAATCCTAAACCTAAAATGAATATAAATAAAATAATTATCCAAGTAAAAAACTTAAACATAAGATAAACAAAATAATATAAATTCAAACTAAGCCAAATAAACTAAACTAAAATAAATAAAACCCAAAATGGGCTAAAATAAAATAAGAATAAAACTTAAATAAAATAAAACTACATAAAAATAAAATAAAATAAACCTAAAATAAACCAAATAAAATGAAATAAAAACTAAATAAAATCATAAACCTAAAAAATATAACTTAAAAATAAATAAAAAATAAAACCTAAACCCTAAACTAAAAAAACCTAAACCTATAATAAAATGAAATAAACAAATTAAAATAAACATAAACCTAAACTAAAATAAACTAAAATAAAATAAAACATAAAACTAAACCTAAAAAAAATAAAATAAAACTAAACCTAAACTAAACATAAATTAAAATAAAACCTAAACCTAAAAATAAAATTAAAATATACCTGACTAAAAAAAAATACCTAAACAAACTAAACCTAAACTAAAATAAAAACCTAAAGGAACAAAAATAAACTAAACTAAATAAAAATTAAAAATAATAAATAAAAAATAAACTAAATAAAAACTCTGGTTTACTTAATTTTTTTAAAAAAAAAATAAAATAAACCCTAAACCACAAAGCCAAACACTAAACCCTAGGCAACCCAAACTGAGACCCTAAAAAACCCTACTAAACCTAAAATACTAACCCACAAACCACAAACCTAAACTAAATTAAATAAAACATAAAATAAAATATAAAAAGCTAAACATAAAATGAAATAAAATAAAATAAAAAAAAAACTAAATCTAAAATAAAAATAAAATAAAAAAACTAAAATAAATATAAATAAACTAAACTTGAAAATAAAATAAAATGGACTAAAAAAACCTAAAATAAAAAACTCAATAAATAAAACCAAATAAACCAAAATAAAATAAAATAAAACCAAATAAAACCTAAACTGAAAATAAAATAAAAATAAATAAAAATAAAACCTAAATCCTCATAGAGAAAACCTAAAATAAATAAAATAAACTAAACTTAAACTAAATAAACTAAAATAGACATAAAACCTAAACCTAAATAATAAATAAAATAATAAAAAATAAACCTAAACTAAAAAATACTTAAAAAATAAACTAAAAATAAAAAAAAAAATGTAAGCTAAAATTAAATAAAACCAAAATTTAAACCTAAAAAAAACCTAAACCTAAAAATAAAATAAAATAAAACCTAAACTAAAATTAATAAAATAAAATAAGTACTAAACTAAAATAAAATAAACTAAATAAAATATAAAATAAACTAAAATAAACTAAAATGACCTAAACCTGGGTTTGCTTAATTTTAAAAAACTAAATCTACCTAAACTACACTAAATCCACAACTTTAAAACTAACTGAGCCCTAAACCAAAAACTAAACTAAAACTGAACCACCAAATAAAACTAAATAATTGACCAAAAACCACTGAGCCCTGAGCTCTCTCTAAACCCAGGCCAGGCCACTGACTATAGTCTAAACCACTGAGCCACTCTAAAGCTACACTGACCATGACCACTATTGGAACTGACCCCCATCTTGACCTGACCTGGGCCCTAAACTCTACCCTGAGGCTAAAGTCACTACTCAGCCATGACCTCAGATGGTGAGAATAACCCTCACCATAATCCTCCAAACCCCCCAGCCAAATAAACCCTGAGCCATAACCCAAACCTAGAGCTAAACTACTAAATAAAACCTAAAATAAAAAATGAAAACTAAACCTAAATAAAATAAAATAAAATAAATTAAAACCTATAAAGCCTAAACCTAAGCCTCAATAAAATAAACTAAAATAAAATAAAATAAATCGAATTAAACTAAAAAATAAAATAAACCTCAAAATAAAATGCAAAAATAAAATAAAATAAACATAAAGAAACTTGAAATAAAATAAAACAAAATTAAATAAACCAAACTTAAAATAAACTTAAAATAAACCTAAACTAAATAAAAATAAAACCTAAACCCCACTATTATAAACCTTACATAAAATAAAATAAAATGATCCTAAACCTAGCTAAATTAAACTAAACTAAAATTAAAACTAAACCTAAACCTAAAATAAAATACCAAACTAAACCTAAACTAAACAAATAAAATAAAACTAAAATAAACCTAAATGTAAAATAAAATAAAACAAAACCTAAATAAATCCAAAAATACAAACCTAAAATAAAATAAAACCATAAACCTAAAAATAAAATAAAATATAAAACTAAACCTAAAATAAAATATAAAATAAAACTCAAATTAAAAAACTTAAAAAAAAAAAATAAACTAAAATAAAAAAACCTAAATTAAAATAAAAAACAAAACTAAATAAAAATAAAAAATAAAGTAAACTAAAAAAAATAAAAGATAAACTAAATATATTATGAAATCCTAAACTTGTTGATTTACTTAATTAAAAAAACCATAAACTCAATCTAAACACCAAACCCCCAAGCCCAAACCCTAATCCTAAACCCAACCCTAAACCCTAAACTCTAAATAACCTAAACCCAACATTAAAAGCATAAACTAAAACCCAAATCCTAAACCCAGACCCACATGCACAACCAAACCCTAAACCCCTAAACACTAAACTAAAACAAACCCCAAGCCTCTAAACCTAAAGTAACTAAATAAATCAAAAAATAAACCTAAACCCTAAAACCTAATAAACCTAAACCTAAACCTAAACCATAAGAACGGGTAGAACCTTGATGACAGGAACTTCATTATCAACCAAGCTCAGTCTAGCTTTGCAAGTGGAGGTGAAGGTGGAGGCAGTGAGGTATCTGGAGGTGTTGGTGGATATGGAGGTAGTGGTCGGAGCAGTGGTGGTTTTGGAGGAGGGAGGAGCGACGAAGGTTACAACCGTGGTGGTGGCGGAGGGAGAGATCAAGGATATGATGGTGGATCCCGCTACTCGAGATTCCAGGGTGATTTTAATGGGAACTAAAGAAATTGAAGAATGGTCCATCCGATCTATTGCTTATTGAACTATGTTTTTATAGTAGAGATGATTTAAGTTATCTAGGGTTTTTGATTTGCTCTATGCGTGGTCATTTTTTATCTATGTCATCACTTGTGCTTTGGAGAACTTAGTGTGTTACTTGGTTGATGAAATCAAAAAGAAGAAATGTTGAATCTAAATTTGTTCTCTATTAAAAAAAACCAAAAACACTAAACACTAAACTAAAACTTAAACCTTAAACCTAAAACCTAAACCCAAAAATTTGCTAGAGCCTTTTGCTGTGCTAACTGAATCTTTGTTGATGCTTTTGGATTGGAATTTTTTGTTTTTGGAGTTGGTGGCTGCCTTTCAACCCCTTTTGAGTGGTTGTTTTGTCTTCTGGTGATTTGCACTAGCTGCAACTTAAGTTTCCTTCAGTTGATGGTTTTATTTCTAAGCTACTTAATCATTTATGGTTGCTCACCCTGGTTAAGCTTGGTGACTACTTATTGTTGGGACTTTGTCTTGAGGGCTCCTATCTTAGTTTTGTTGGTTGTTTCTCCATTAATTAGCATTGGTTTGGTGCTTACTGATGGCTAGATCTAGTTTTCCCTAATTTATTGTTTGGATGGGTATTTGGTTAATGGCTATTGTTAGTGTTCTAAGTTTGATTTGGCCTCTCTCTAGGTTATTATGATTAGTCTATTATGGTTTTTGTTGGTGGTTTGGTTGCTAAATAGTTTCTGGTTGGTTGCTCTTTGTTTAATGGTGATGGATCTAGAACTCTATGGACTACTAGCCCTGGATGTTTGCTTGTATCAGTTATGTTGGCAATGATGGCTTTGATGTTACTCACCTCTTCTCTCTAGCTAGTAGCATTACATATGCATTGTTGCCCATTAAGATGATCCTAACTTAGCTGAGCATTCTCTTTCTCAACTCTCTCATTTCCTCTCTTTATCCTTATCCTTTTTAGCTATGATTTTTGCCCTTGTAGTGTTTTGCAGATTTTTTTTACATGTTGGAACTTTATAGAGGGAATGTTCATTGTTCAGTCAACCTAAGTAAAATTGTTATGGATCTTGCTTATCTTGCTCTCTTAATAGAATCATGAACTTTTGATGACTCATCCTTTTTCTATTTTTAGGATTTGCTTTAGTTTTACTCTGTGTCTTTTTCTCTTATGCTTTATGGGCGTTGTATTTGCTCTTTTATTTTATTTTCTTTTTCTAATGTACATAGATGGGGGTTTAGCTCTCTAGGTTTCTTGTAGCTCAGAGAGCAGTACAAATTTAGAGCTTTACCTTTTTTAAGGACATTATATCTTTTCCATTTATGGTAATAAAATTCTAACTTTTACCAAAAAAAAACCTTAAACCCTAAACCCTAAACCCTAAACCCTAAACCCTAAAACCCTAAATCTTAAACCCTAAATTAACCCTAAACCCTAGAGCCTAAACACTAAGTGCTAAACCCTAAACCCTAAACCTTAAACTAAAAAATAAAACCTAAAAATAAACCTAAACTAGAAACCTAAAACCCAAATGTAAAAATATAAAATAAAAACCTAAACCTAAACCTAAAAAAAATCTAAACCTAAAAAATAAATAAAAATAAAACACAACTAAAAAATAAACCTAAACTTAAACCTAAACTTAAAAAATAAACTAGAATAAAAAACCTAAATTAAAATAAATAAACTTAAAATAAATAAACAAAATTAAATAAAAAATAAAAATAAAATAAACTAAAATAAATAAAAAATAAACTAAATAAACCTATACCTACTAGTTTAGTTAATTTAAGAAAAAAAATCATAAACCTTAAATCCTAAACCCTAAACCCTTAAACCAAAACCTACAATACTATACCCTAAATACTAAACCCTAAACCCTAAAAAATTGTAAACCCTAAACCTTAAACCCTAACCCTAAAATCATTAGCCTTAATACCCTGAACCCTAAACCTTAAACCATAAACCCTAAACCCTAAACTCTAAACCCTGAACATTAAACCCCAAACCTTAAACTTAAACCTAAAGTAACTAAATAAATTAAGAAATAAACCTAAACCCTAAACCTAATAAACCTAAACCTAATCACAGAATGGTATCTCCTTGGGTCATGATTATTTTTGGTTGGTACTATTGAGCTTTGGTTTCCCTCTAGTTTTGGTGGCTCTCTCCTCTTGCTGGTATCTTATTGTGTTGGTTTTAGGATGGTCTAGTGATTGGTAAGCTTCAGAGCTTACTTGTTTTCCTTTTTCCCTAACCTCTTTTTTTCCCCGTGAAAGTTTATTGGATGGTGGTTGCTTGATGGTTGGGTCTTTTCCAGCCTTTTGCATTCATTTTTAGCTATATGGCATCTTGATTATTGGTTGAGCCTGTCCGTGGGCTTTGTTCCTTCCTGGGCTGAGTTACTCTCTCTAGAGCTGTTACCTACCATCTAATTTTTGTTCCCCTTTTATGGTGGTTTTTTCAAAGTTTTTTTTTATGGTTTTTTCCTGTTAGTTGGATGGCCCTTTGGTTTGTCATTTCTTTTTGTTATTGGATAAACTTGTATGTGGTTTTGGCTATTCTTGGCTCTGTTGCTATTTCTGCTAATTCTTGTTAATATGGTTGGCTGGGTGGCCTTGATGGTTGGCTGCATCTATGATGTTGGTTAGTGGATCTACAAAATTTTTGGTTCTTTACCTTTGGTCTTTGTTTATTTTGGGTGGTTTTGATGGTGGTTATTTCTTGGCTTCTATCTTGTTTGGTTGGTTTCTTTACTCTGGTTTGGCTGTATGTTTTGCTAATTAGTTGCTTATTTAATCTTGATGATAGATACTGGAACTTGGCTAGCTCTTTGCTGTTGGTTGTTTGGTTTAATCGAGGTAAGTTGGCTATGATGGTTGGGATGTTTCCCCTATTATCCTTTTGTCTAGTAGCACCATATGTGATTGTAACCCTTCTTCTAAAGTTTGGATGCTCACATATCTTGTTGCCCCTTGAGATGAATGTGACTGAGCCTGAGCCTTATCTAAGAATTTTATCATTTTGTTCCTTTTGTGTACTTAGCTTATCCTTATTTCAGGATACTTATCTATATCTTAAGTTATTTGCAGGTTTGTGGTAGGTTTGGGGCTATAGGTGGTTTGTGCATTTCTTAGAATATTTCAGGATATAGATGGCTTTGGCCGCCCTTCTTGGAATTTTGTGATATTTCTTTCTTAATTTTTGTCTTTTCTTTCTTTTGCTTTGGTTTTCTTATAATAGGTAGGGGATTTACCTCTTTAGGCTAATTACAGCTCTTTGAGCTTTAGTTTAGAGATTTATCCATTTTAAGGACCTTTTATTCCTTTCTTTTTGGAAATATAATTCTCCCACTTTTGATTTAAAAAAAACCCTAAGAATGGGCAGAACCTTGATGGCAGGAACATCACTGTCAATTAGGCTCAGTCAAGATCTGGCGATGGAGGTGAAGGTAGAGGCAGCAATAATCACAATGGTGGTGGGGGACCTAGAGGTGCTAATAGATATGGAGGTGGGAGGAGCAATGGAGGTTACAACCATGGTGATAGCTGAGGGAGAGATGAGAGATATGATGGTGGATCCCACTACTTAAAAGGCCACAATGGTTTTGATGGGAATTGGAGAAACTAAAATTTGGCCAATCTGATCTATTGTTTATAGAACTATATCTTCTGAGATGATTCTAATCTAAATTTAAATTTGCTATGCATGCTCATTTTTATCTATCATCGCCAACCTTTTGAATTTGAAGAAGAAATGTTGATTCCTAAATACCCTAAACCCCTAAACCCTAAACCTAAACCTTAAACCCTAAACCCTAAACTAAACCTTAAACCTAAACTTGGGGCATGCCTTTCCCTCTCGACTTCCTGGTGTTCAAGAAACCCTCATTTCTATGGCTTTTTCCATGGATCATTAATGATCTTCACTGGTAAGGCTCTCATTCCTTGTCCTTTGGTTGATTCCCATCTTTTCCACTAGTTCAAATGGCTGTCTTGGAGTCGTATCTGGTGTCTAGAAAGTCTAAACTGATGCCTAAAGTTGCTCCTCCTAGGACTGATGATTTCTTGGGTAAATTAAGGTTGCTTCTTATAAATCCTTCAAATATGCCTTATCTAGTAAAGATGCTTCAACCTCCCCTGAATTTTTTATTAATCTTGTTCATATGATGTTTAAAGGATAATGTGTTCGATTTGGATATTGAGAAACTTCGAGCCTTATGCTTTTACTCTGATTGCCAAATTTTCTTTTTGATGGCCTAATATGGATTATTTTCAATTTTTCTTTCATGATTTAAAGCTTTCTAGTGTGTTTCATGTTGGTTTGTTTGATGGTCATCATGCCCTCATAAATTATCTAATGATCTTGACTATAGCTAGATTTTCCCTCGCTGATCTTATTATGTTAAAAATTGTCAAATTATTATCCTTAAATGGACTCCTTTTTTGACATTTAAGAAAGATCTCTTATAGTGCTAGTTTAGATTGCTTTGCCTAATCTTAGGATTCATTTTGTTAATTATCAATTTCTTCATGTGGTTGGGTCTATTTTCGATAGACCTTTACAAATTGATGAAGCAACTATGACTAAATCTCACCCTTCAGTTGCTAATATCCTTATTGAAATTGATGTTATAAGGAAGTTTCCTAAGGAGATTTGGATAGGGTCCAAAAAGTATGGGTACTTTCAACTGGTTGAATTTGAAAACCTTCTGCTTTTACGCAATCCGCAAAACCCATGGCCATGTCTTTTTAGATTATTTCATTGCTCATCCTCAACTTAGAAAAAAATTTATTAAAAATCCTATGCTGATTGATCAACCTGGAGATCTTTTAGCTAATAAAAATAAAAGTTAAGTTACTTCTGAAAAAGATAAAGATGTTGTTGATTGAATTTTTTTAACTTCTGAGAATGCTTTTGAAAATGTTTCTAAAAATGATGATGATGCTTGGAATGGTAATCAAATTTTAGATTCTATTGATCCTATGCTTTCTAGAAATATTCAAGATGATGTTATTCTAATTTTGGTTTCCTCTACTAAAGATTGTTGTGATATGGCTCCTGAAAATTTTAAAGATAATGTCTTTCTTTCTAATTTTCAAGAAACTTTAAAAGAAAAGGATGATTTTAATTCTTTTAATATGGAAGTTGTTGATGGTTTGGGTAAGATGGATGTTGTGCAACCCGCTTCTTGTTTTCTTAACAAATATGTTTCTGCTCCTTCTTTAACTTTTATTTTTGATGATGTCTTGCCTATGGTTTCTTCTCAATTAATGGATACTAATGTTTTAGTGCCTTTTCAATTGGATTCTCCTACTAAATCTATAGTTATTAAAATTTCTAATGCTCCTTCTGATGATGAATCTTTGGGAAATGAAATTGGTTCTGAAACTATTTTTGTGAAAAAGAAAAAAATAGTTCAAAAATTTTCCTCCTAAAGTTTTTAGATCGACTCGATCTTCTTCATCTTCTTTGCCTAATAAGAATTAATGTTTAATTTTTTTAAATGTTTGGGCATTGGTACTCTTTCTATTAGGAATAGGATTAAGAACCTTTGTAGGGTTTATAATGTCAGTTTCTTGGTTATTCTTGAACCTCTTATTTTTTCTTCTAAAATTATGCATGCGGCTAAAACGATTGGTTTCTCCAATTATTTTTGTAACAATAGCAATAAGATTTGGTTATTTTGGAAAAATTCTCTTTCTATTAATGTCATTAATGATTTTCATCAAGTTGTAAATGTGGATATTTCTTTTAGTGATTATCATGCTTTTGGCTCTTTTGTTTATGCTGCTTGTAATATGATTGAGAGGAGGATTCTTTCGGATGAATTATGTACTTTTGCTTATACTATTATTAATTCTTGGATTGTTGGTGGGGATTTTAATACGGTCCTTTCTGTGAATGAAAGAAAAGGGGGTTCTTCATTGAATTTACATTCTATGGAAGATTTATTGAAATTGTTCTTGGAGTGTAAGCTGCATGATGTTGGTTTTATTGGCACTAGTTTCACTTGGAATAATCATAGACTTTGGCAACATTTGGATCGTGCCTTATTTAATAATTTTTGGTTAAATCATTGGCCTTTGACTTTGGTTGAACACCTTAGTAGAACTCTCTGATCATGCTTCTCTTTTGATTTCCATTAAGGATGTTGTTCATAACAATAGTGTTATTAAAAATTTCATTTTCAAAATATGTGGTTGCAAGATAGTGGCTTTCTTGATGCTATTGCTTCTAATTGGTATGCTCCTCTTGCTCCTGATGATTCTACTTTTGGTATAAGAGATTTTGGCTTAAACTAAAAAGGTTTAAGCATCATATTAATTGGTGAAATAGAAATTATTTCAAAAATCTTTTTGATAATATCAATAACATGGAACAATAGGTGAAAGATTTGGAAGAACTTGTTATTCATGATTCCTCTTTTTGTTCTAACCTTGCTAAAGCTAAAGATAATCTCACTAAGTTTGGATATAGAAACCTGGAGACAAAAGCGCTTCTAAACATCTTTCGAGGGGAAAGAAAAACTAAATATTTTCATGCTTTAGTTATGAAAAGGAGAGTTCTTGGGAAAATTCATAAAATAAAGAATCCTGATGGTTCTTTGATCACTGAAAAAGAGGATATTTTTTCTTTTGCTATTAACTATTTTAAATATCTTTTAAATAAAAATTGTCACCTTGACCAGTTATCTAACCCCTCTATCATTTCCTCTATTATGTCTCTTGAGGATAATGATTGCTTGGTTTCTCCTCCTTCGGATGAGGAAATTTGTAATATTCTTAATGGTATGAATGTTAATTCTGTTGCAGGATCGGATGGCTATTCTACTTTATTTTCCAAAAATCTTGGTTTATTATTAAATTTGATCTTGTTAATGCCATGAGGGATTTCTCTCTTTGGAACTCTAATCCTAAATACTTCACTTCTACAAATATTATTCTTATTCCCAAGAAAGATAATCCTAACTTCTAGAATGATTTCAGACCTATTAGTCTTTGTACTTTCTTTAATAAATTGATTTCTAAAATTCTGACTAGTAGGCTTGGTAAATTTCTTCCTAAGATTATTTCTCCTAATCAAACTGGCGTTGTGAATGGTAGGACTATCTCTGACAACATCTTGCTTGCGCAAGAATTAATTCATGATTTAAATGTAAAAACTATAGGTGGCAATTTACTTTTCAAGATTAATATTATCGAAGCTTATGACAACATTTCTTGGGATTTTGTTAACAACATTCATTCTTTATTCAATTTTTATACTAAATTTATCTCTTTGGTTAACAATATCATTTGTAATGTTTTGTTCTCTTTAGTTATAAATGGTGAAAACTTTAGCTTCTTTAAGTCTTCCCAATGCATTAGACAAGGTGATCCTCTTTCTTGGTCACTTTTTATTATTGCTATTGAATATTTGTCTCATTGGCTTAATTTTTTATTTGGGAAGAATTCTATCATGTATTTCAAGAATCTTGGTGGTTTGGCTATATCCCACTTAAGTTTTGCTGATGACTTCATTATATTTTGTAATGGCTCATTACAATATGTTAACAAACTGAAGGTGTTTTTGAATAAGTTTGAAAAGGAAAGTGGCCTCTTGATTAGTACTCAGAAAAGCTATTTTATCTCATCTATTTCTATTTTTTCTCATATAATCAACAGAATAAAGGATATTACTGGATTTTCCCATCAATGTCTTCCTATCAAGTATTTAGGTTCTCCTTATACTGTGGTTCGAAGAGATCTCACCATTTTGATGAGGTTATCCAGAACATTCAGAATAAGATTTCTACCCTTGAATTTCATTTTTTATCTTTTGGTGGCAGATTAATTGTTATAAAAAGTATTATTTATTCTCTTTCTTTTTATTTGCTACTTAATATTGTTTATCCTTCTCTTATTATTATGCGGATTGAAAGGCATTTTAATAATTTTTTTTGGGGCTCAAGTCTTTCAGCCAAAAGATTTCATTAGCCCTCTTGGAATAACATGCGTGGTACTTTATTTGAAGGTGGTCTTGGCTACAGGTCCTTGTTGGATTCCGCTAATGGTTTTTCTTTTAAACTTTGGTGGAATTTTAGGAAGAATGTTAGTCTTTGGGCTAATTTTATCAATTTCAAATACTACAAAGGTAAACATCCTTGAACTTGTAGCTATAAGCATGGTGACTCTATTGGTTGGAAATGCCTTTGTGTTATTAAATGGAAAGCTAATTCTCTCATTTTCTGGGGTATTAATAGTGGCTCCTCTTTCTTTTGGCAAGATAATTGGATGGGGGAATCCTCTATTGATTCTATGCTTAATACTCACTCTACTTTTTCTTTGAAAGCTAAGAATTTTGTTTTAAATGGTGATTGGAATCATTCTCTTTTGTTCAACTTGATTCCTGATTTTATTTGTAATAATATCACCAAGATTCCTATTTATGGTATTATTTCTAATCAAGTTTATACCAGTATTTATAGTAATGGTGATTTTTCCTTTAAAGATACTTGGCACCACATTAGAGATAATAAACCCTATTCATCTATCATTTTTAAGATTTGGAATAACATTATTCCTACCTCTTATTCTATTCTTGTTTGGAGGATTTTAACGGGTTTTATTATTGTTGATTCTTTACTTTTGGAGAAAGGTTTTTATCTTCCTTCTAAATGCTTGTTTTGTTTTCATAATGAGAATGTTAGCCATGTTTTTGTTAATGGTGCTATTTCCTCTAAAGTTTGGAATTTGTATAAGGACTTATTCAACATTAGTTCTTTTAATAGTAATTTTACCTTAATGCAGCTCCTTAACTCTTACTTTCTTAATATTGTCAAAGGGCATATCAAAATTGTTGTGGCTGTTACTTTGATTTGGTTCATTTGGCTTGACAGAAATGATGCTAAATATCATAATGTGCCTATGAATCATAAGAGGATTATTGATAGGACTAAAGAAAAGGAACTTTCTTTACATAAGGCTGTGCTTCTTAATGGTACTAATTATAGAGGTTGCATGTTTGTTGCTTCTAAATTAGGTATTAAGTTTCCTTATTGTTATATGCCTCCTTCTTATAAAATCATTTACTGGATTAAGCCTCTTAAAATTAACACTGCTGGCTCTATTGCACTTAACAAATCTGGCTGTGGTGGTATTTTTCATAATAATCTTGGGAGTATTATCTTGGTTTTTGCACTTGACAAATCTGGCTATGGTGGTATTCATCGTAATAATCTTGGGAGTATTATCTTGGATTTCTCCACTCCTCTCTCTACTACTTCTATTATTATGGCTAAACTAATGGCTGTTTATTAAGCTCTTAAGCTTTGTTTGGAGAAGAATTTTCTTTCCATTTGGTTGGAATCTGATGTTGAGATGGTTGTTTCTATGATCAACTCAAATCACAAGGGTAATGCTCAATTTTTCTACTTAAGAATATTAAAGCTATTATTTTTAAATTGTCTTTTAAGATGACTCATATTTTGAGAGAAGGTAATGCTAGTGCTGATTTTTTTGCTAGCTTGGGGAGTACTATTTTTTATTTTACTTTATTTTCCAATGATAATATTCCAAAGCAATAAAGAGGCCTTTCAAACTTAGATAAAGCTAGTTTTCCTTATTTCATATTTACTTAATTTTATTTTCTCCTTCTATGATGGTGGTTGGTATCCCTTGTTCTTATGACTTTACTTGGTCTAGTGCATTTCTATGAGGTTTGTTGAATGATGATGGTCGGATGTTCCTTTTTCCTTTTGGTTGGTAGCCTTTTTTTTGTGATTGTAACCCTTCTTCCGGAGGTTTGGTTTTGCTCACAAAATTTTACTAAGCCCTGAACCTTACTTTCACATCTTTCTCTTACTTTCCTTTCTGCAGGTCTTTCTTCTTTTCTTTGTAGGTGTCAGCTTGAGCTTGTGGCTTCTACTGCTCTCCCTCTCCTACTATTCTCTTTGTGGTCATTGGCTATTTCTTTTTTTCTTTTATTTTATTGCTCCTTTTCTTAGGTTTTATTTTCTTTCTTGCTTCTCGTTGTAATAGTTTGGGGAATTTTCTCTCTAGGCTGATTATAGATCTTGGAGCATTAGTTTTGAGGATTTTCCCCTCTTAAAGACTTTTGAACTCTTTTGTGGCATTAAAATTTCTCCCCACTGTGGGTTTTATCAAAATAATGAAAAAACAAAATCCTAAATCGTAAACTCCAAACCTTAAACCATAAACACTAAACCTTAAACAAGCCCTAAACCCTAAACCCTAAACCCTAAAAAGCTAAAAACCAAAACCTAAACTAAATAACCAAAAAATCTCAAACCACAATCCTCAAACCAAATCTCTCTCCTCTCGGCCACAGCTTTCTCTAGTGATTTCGTGTTCCTTCTCATTTTCCATATGGTTTGGCCGCTTATTGACCCTTCCCAATCGAATTTTTAGGTTTTAGCTCTCGGGTTGGCCGCTTATGTGAGTTTACCTTGACCTCCAATGGAGAACGCATCGTTATCCAGACAACCGAGCTCTTCGAACTTGGAGGCATTGGCTATGGATCCCGATTTATAAGGTATTATGGACCTGACTCAATCCGTTACTGCACACTCAATCCGTTACTGCACCTACTGTTAAATCTTTCAAAGATGCACAATTTGGTAAGAACACTTGCTCTAATGCTTCAGTCAACTTAATTTCTACTTCTTTCCATTTAATGCCGACTGTAATGTGCTCTGATCTTGATGTGGAAAAATTGGCGAAGCCATTTGAGTTTTCTTTAGTGGGTAAATTTTCATTACGTCGCCCGACTCTTGATAATATCCATTCCTTCTTTCATAGCCTAAAGCTCTTGGGCATTTTCACTATAGGATTGATTGATCCTAGGCATATCCTTATTAAGCTATCGAATGATTTAGACTACTGTAGAGTCTTTGCTCGTCACTCCTATTTTGTGTACAATTATCAAATGAGGCTCTTGAAATGGTCACCTCTCTTTGATGTCAAAGGGGAATCCCCTATTATTCCTTTTTGGCTAGCCTTTCCAAACATGAGGATACATTATGTTACTTATCAAGTCCTATTTGCGGTTGGGGCTCTCTTTGGTAGGCCCCTACAAATCGACCAAGCCACTACCATGAGATCTTAGCCATCAGTTGCACGTATCTTGGTTGAGATTGATATTACCAAAAAGTATCCTAAAAAAGTTTGGATCGGTTTAGAAAAATTTGGGTATAATCAGAAAATGGAATTTTAAAATTTTCCTGTCTTTTGCACACACTGTAAGATCCATGGTCATGATCACTCTGAATACTTTGTGTTACACCCTAATCTAAAAAAAAATAAATTGTTGGATCCTAAACCCTCTTTAGGAAATAAAAAAACCAATAAGTTTGCTTATGTTCCTAAAGCTACTCCAAAATGGAACTCACCCTCCTACCCCTACTCCTTTACTATTTACTGATTTGCCTATTGGAGAACAATCTGAGCTTGATAAAAATATAGATATTGAGGTTTGTGAGGAAACTAATGATAACTTATTTAACATTACTCCTACTTATAATAATTTGGCATCACAAGATAATCCCTTGACTCATATGAACCATCATGGTGATTTGAATGGAAATCTCAAGTTGGATCAAAAAGTCAAAACTAATTCTGGAATTGTTTTGAAAAATGTTGATACTTTGGTGACGGACCAAAATCTGAATAATCATCATGGAAATGAGAATGAAATTTGTGCTATTAATGGTGTCATAACCTCTCTTTCTATTACCCTTCAGAGTGATATCCATGCTAATCCAATTCCTCAACCTAACTCTGATACCGAAGAAGGAGAAATCACCATTAGGAATGCTTTCACAAATACTGCTCCTATTCTAAATATCGCCAACCACTCCCTTTCTGATGGAGATACATTGGACATAAATAGGCCTTTTCAAACTGTTACTAAAAGAAAATCTCTTAAAGCTAGAATGTTCATTAACAGCTCCACTAGAACCACTCAATCTTCTCTAACTTCCCATAAATAATTGCCTCTTGCTCTCTTTTTCTTCTCCTTCAATTTTTTAGTTATCTCTTTTCTTTTCTTTCCACCTTATTATGATCAATTTTTTTATTTGGAATGTTCAAGGTATTGGGACTCTCACTGTCCGCAATCATGTAAGGAGCCTTTGACACACTCATAACATAACCTTACTTGTTGTTATTGAGCCTTTCATTCACTCTTCTAAGATCACACATGTTGCTAGAATGCTTGGCTTTAAAAATTTCTTTTATAATATTAGTAATAAAATTTGGTATTTTTGGAATAATTTAATCAACATTTCTATCCTTGATGATCTCGAACAATTGGTTATTGTTCAAATCTCATTAGGTGAATTTTTTGCTCTTGGTTTCTTTTTATGCTTCTTGTAAGTGGTAGGAACATCCTTTGGGATCACTTAAGAACCTTCACCTCCTCGGTTAACAAACCCTGGTTGGTTGGGGGTGACTTCAACACTATTATTGCTTCTTCAGAAAGGAGGGGAGGCTGCTCTTCTAACATCCATTCCATGGAAGACTTCTCCAATATGATCCTCGATTGCAACCAGATTGATATTAGTTTTTCTGGCTCTGACTATATGTTGCATAACTCTAGACTTTGGCAGCGGCTTGATAGGACCCTCTTTAATTCCCTTTGGATCAATCAATGGCCCCTCACTTCTATCGAGCATTTTGAGAACTTTGGACCATGCTCTTCTTTTGATCTCTATCAAAACCTCTTCCCGTCTTTCCTCCCCTTCTTCTTTTAGATTCCAAAATATGTGGACCCAACATTGATTTCATTAATGTTGTTTCCACTAATTGGATGGCCCTATTCACGGGACAATTTTGTTAAAGGAATGATTCAGTTTTGGCTTAAGCTCAAAAAACTTAAACAAAATCTAAATTGGTGGAACAAGCATCATTTTAAAATTCTTTTTGCCAATCTCAAAATTATGGAACAATTAGTTTGCTCCCTTGAAGATACTGCCTTAACTGATCCTAGTAAGCTTGATGAGTTGAACACTACTAAAGATAACTTGGTCAACTATCAAAATATGGAGGAAACCTACTGGTGTCAAAAGACCGCTAGCAAACATATTGCTGATGGTGACAGAAATATAAGGTATTTCCATGCTCTTTTCAACAAAAGGAAAGCCTTAAACTCTATTCAAAAAATCAAAAATGTTAACGGTAGCTGGATCACTGATAAGAATGAAATTAAAGATTCTGTCATACAACATTTTCAAAATGAAATTAAAGATCCTTAAACTAGATATCTCTAAAGCCTTTGATAACCTCTCGTGGGATTTTCTCTTTTAAATCTTAGATTTATTCCAGTTTTCTGATAATTTCATCTGCCTCATCAAAAACTGTATTACCAATGTTTGGTTCTCTATTATCATGAATGGTGAGTCCCTTGATTTCTTTACTTCAGGGCATGGCTTGAGACAAGGAGACCCCCTATCACCCTCTCTTTTTATTATTACCGTTGAATACCTTTTGAGGAGCTTGAGTGATCTTTTCAATAAAAATCTTACCATGTTTTTTAAAACTCATGGAGGTATCCCTGTTTCTCATCTCAATTTTGCAGATGATTTTATAATCTTTTGCAATGCCTCTATTCAGCACATTAAAACTATTAAGAACCTTTTAAATGAATTTGGCAAAGAAAGTGGCCTCTTTCTCAATGATGGAAAATGTTGTTTCATTCCTTCCACTAAAATCCCCATAATAGGCTCAACCAAATCTCCAGAATTACTAATTTTCAGCTACATCAACCTCTTATTAATTATCTCTGGGCTCCGCTTTTTAAAGGTCAAAAAAGATCTCACCTTTTTGATGATCTTATCAATCTCAAATAAAATTTTTGTTTGGGAATTTCATTTACTCTCTTCTGGTAGGCTCACCTTGATTAAGAGCACTCTTAATTCCATGCCTTTATATCTCATCCAAACCATTGTGCCAACCATTTCTATCATTAACAGAATTGAGCGTCTCTTTAACAAATTTTTCTGGGGCTCTAATACCTCCTCTAAAAAATTCACTGGACCTCTTGGGTTAAAAGTTGTGGCACTCTCGTCGAAGGTGGTCTTGTATGTAAGCCAATCAAAGAAGCTATCACTACTTTTTCCTATAAACTCTGGTGGAATTTTAAAAGTAACAATAGTCTTTGGGAAAATTTCATGACTGCTAAATATTGTCAGGGTAAGCACCCCCTCATTTGTCCCTATAAAGCGAGAGACTCTCCTATTTGGAAAAGACTGTTCCGTCAAATGGGATCACGAATCCTTAATTTTTTTGGGGGATTAACTCTAGTTCCTTATTCTTTTGGCAAGATAACTAGAGTGGATGTGGGTCCATTGATGACTTACTCTCCACCCATTCCACTATCGCTATTAAAGTGAAATCTTTATGGCAGAATAATATGAGGAATAATAGTAAGCTTATTAATTATATTCCTTCTTTTCTCTTAAACAAACTCACTATTATTCCTATCATTCCTACCAATCAAGATCAGATCCTTTGTTCTCACATAATGGTGATTTCAACTTTAAAAATGTTTGGCTTCATATTAAAGAAACTCATGTTTCTTCCAATGTGTTTCTCAAACTTTGGAATATCACTATCCCTACTTCTTATTCTATTCTTACTTGGCATATTTTGAAAAATTTCATCCCTGTTGACTCCTTCTTGTGGGATTAAGGTTTTCAATTACCTTCAAAATGCCAATGCTGCTTTCACATTGAGAATGTGAACCATTTCTTTGTTAACGGGGCCATTGCTTCTAAACTTTGGATTTGGTATGATGATCTCTTTAACATTATCATTTTCAATGGCTCCCTAACTTTTATTTTGACAACACTATTAAAGGACACATTAAAGTCATAACTACTATCACTCTTATTTGGTTCATATGCTTGTGCTGACTACCTTGCCAATCTGGGTGCTAGATCAGATGGTATCATCTTCTTTGATCATCTCACCTTACCCAAACACTTGCGTGGGCTGGTTAACTTGGACAATTCTGGGTTTCCTTATCTCAGAACTTAATCTAACCGTTTGATGTATACTGTCCATTCATCTTTAATTTGTACGCCTCTTTATTTATGGCTTTCTGTTCCTTTTTGTGTCTTTTGTGGATGCTTCACACAGATATTACTTGCTGTCTTAATCTTTGTGCCATGATTTGGTGTTTTAATAGCTTCTCCTTTATTTGTAGGCTCTCTGCTTTTGGCATTTACACTGATAAAGGGCTGCTATTGAGCTATGTGCATACTAATACCCTGCATTGGAATATTGTTGAGCTATGTGTCAGCTACTATTGGTTTTATAACACCACTCCTAGTTGGGATTTTAATATCAATTCTGCCTTCATTCCTAATCCCAGGGGGCTTAATCATTGTTGGATGGAGATATTTATTTTGATGGGTTTAGCTACTGCCATTAATTTCTGCAACTGGTTGTTTCTCAATGATATTACTGCTTGGAGCATCTTAGTTACCTATGTTGTTTCTATGCATTGTATTAGTGTTCATTATGCTGGTTGCAAAATTTATTTTGATGATTTATTATTAAGTTGTTGGATTTTAGTTGATAATGACTGGTGGCATCTGGACCCCATTCAGCCTGCTCTCTTTGGTAACCATTTTCTGATTCAGCAGGGTCCCTTTGGTGGGATCTTGTTGTGGGGCTTTCTTCTTTTCTTCCACCTGCCAAGGTTGTTTTTTGTAGGTTTTCTTACAGGCTTCTACTAACCTCCTTACCCCTTCTGGCAGACTTATTATTGTGCAGAACTTTGATACTACTTCTTGGTTATCTTTTTATTCTTCTTTTACTTTGCTTGGGTGGAATCTCTGGCATTCTGTTATTTCTTTCTGCACTGTTTATTTTTTTGGACTGGATGGAGTTTCTTCATATTGAGTTTATTATTTTGCTCAGATCCTTTTGTGGATGTTTCTAAGATTAGGGCTTTGGTCAATCTCTTTTACTGCTCTTATCTGGAGAGAATTTGTTTTTTGCTGGATGTTTTCTCTTGCTCCCTGCAGGAATGGGTTTTCATGTTTGCCTTTCTGTTTAGTTTTTACTTTGTTTTCCCTCTCATTCTGGGCCTTGCTGCTAAACTGTATTTTTTGATCAGGAAAGGTCTTCTTATTCCTTTCAATGCTAGTCATTGGTTTTTTGGTACCTATTTCTAGATTGTTGTCTTTATGACTTATGGGTATTTTTTGATTCTCGATTTTCCAACTATTTGTGTTATTATCAGCTGGGCTATTTTTGATCACACATGCTGTTGTTCTTTTCATCCTGGTTCTATTTGCCATAGTCTAAATTCTTCTCTTTCATTATGGGATCATTTTTATGCTCTCTCTACTCTTAATGGCTTTTCCTATGGTCAACTTGTTGGTATTTCCTTTCTTAGTTGTTGGCTGAATTTGACCCTTGAGGCTACTTTCAATCTTGTTGTTTCTGGACTTGTTTCCCATGCTCAGCAGGTTTGGAGTTACTTAATGGATTTTCATTTTTCCTTTGCTGAGGTTGTGGGTACTACTGCTTACTCTGGTGGGAATTACTTGAACTCATTCATTCTCTATTTTATATCTTTGTTCTTAAAGATTGCTTGTCTTAATGAGTGTAAAAATTGTAACAATGTCTCTACTGTTGGTTTTTGGAATTTTGAGTACCTTGCCCAGCAAGTTTTCTTTATTTTTTTTCTATCTTTGCTGCTATCATCTGGGCTGCTGTTGGTTTTCCCTCCTATTGGTTTCCTTCTGTATGCCACGAAGGGGACATGCAAATCTTGAAGATCATTCTACAAGCAGCTATTGGGGTTATTTGTTGGCTGAACTGGATTAATACTCTACATGCTTTTTCTGGGGTTTTGGTTTGTTTTGTTCAACAAGCCTCTATTGAAGTTGTTGACTACTTGGTGGATTTTGATTTGAATCTCCTTATTGGTTTATTATATGCTTATCATCTAAATTGGACTACTGCCACGCTCTTTTCTCCATCTTCTTCGCTTAAACTTATATCTATTGCATTGTTTATTACAGGTTCTGCCGCCTACCGATCTTCGCCTTGGCTATTTATTGCCTTAGATCTTTGCTATCCTTGTTTCTCAGGATTGCAATGTTGGCTCTATCTTTGTTGGTTGTAGGACTTTAGGGTCCTGTGCTCATCAAGCTTTTTCTGATTATGTTGTTCTGATTATTTTTGGTCTTTGGTGTTTGGGCTGCAGCTTTTTCGATCCATGTTTCTATGTTCTATCTACTTGGTTACTAACTTTTGCAATGTCTTCTTTGATTGAGAGGTCCTATGGCCATCTTGCTATCCCTTGCTGTCTTGGTTGTGGCTGTCTTGGCTGCTGCTATCTTGGCTATTTTTTGCCTTGGTTATCTGCTGTCTTATTTTTTCTGGATTCTAATGAGGATCCTAATTTGAATCCCCATTTTGACTTATCCTCTGGTGGGTTCCAATGTTGCACTAACTATTTTGTTGTTGGGATTGGTTTTCTGATTGCCCTTGCTATTTCTGTCTGGGCTATTACTCATTTTCTGATAGCTATGATCTACATTAACTGCTACTATTTCTATTCCCATTTGGGTTCAGTCAGGCTTGTGCTGCTTTCTCCTTAGAATGCAATCTCTATTCTGAAGGGACGACACTATGAACAACTACTGCCATTTGCTATCTTGCTGTCTTGGTTGTTTGTTGATCTAGATTTTTCATTCTTTTGTCCAGCTTGCTGCTACTGGAGCTATTGTCCTGACTATCTTTTATTTGGTGTTGTTTCTGGTTTTTGGTTATGCTACCTTCCCTTACAAATGTTTTTTTCCACTACTGATATAGATACTAATAAGGGGTCTGTTCTCATCTGCATTCATTATTATGATTTGGCTCATTTTCTGGACTTTACATCTACTTCTAGGTTGTATTCACGGCACAAACATTCATATATATATATATATATATATATATATATATATATATATATATATATATATATATATATATATATATATATATTTGGGATGGTGTAACTTATAGGCTCATTGACTTGCTTAGCATGATTTCAGCAGGCTACCTCTTATGTTGTTTTCTTGTGGATGGTTTTTATGCTGGCCTATTTCATATGTATAAGTATCCTCATGTAAGGACGGTAATATTGATGATCATTTTTCGGCATGGGACCCCTAATCTTTCTGCCCTTTGCAATTTCCTCTTTATATTATATATAGTTTTGTTTAGGTTTGCAGGTAATAAAGCCACAAGACTTTCAACAACTGGCTGTTATCTTCTCACAGGTTTGTTGGCTATGATGGCTGTGATGATTTCACTCTCTTTTGGTTTGGTAGTAGCTCTTGTGATGTAACCCTTTTGCTGAAGTTTGGATGTGCATATTTGCATCTGCCCTAACTTGGTGTGACTGAGACTGAGCCTTCTCTTTCACAATTCTTTACTATCATTCTCAGATTATGCTATTTTCAGTTATCATTATGTTTGTATTACCTTAACTGCTCTAATTTCTTTTCGTTTACTTTTTTGCAAGTGCGTCTCTCTTGTTCCCTTGCAGGCTTGCTTCATAGTGCCATGCTTTCTCACATCCTGCAGAGCATTGGTCGTAATCTTCCTTTGGCTTTTTTTTATGTTAATCTAATTGTATCTTTTGATTACTTTAATGCCTTCTTTAGCTTTTGGTTGTACTTAGATAGGAGATTTACTCCTTAGGCTGATTGTAGCACTTTGAGAAATAGTTCTGGAGTTTATCCCCCTTTAAGAATCTTGTAACCCTCTTTTTGTGACAATAAAACACCCCTCCATGCCTTAAACCCTAAAACCTTAAACCTTAAACCCTAAACCCTAAAAAACCATAAACCGTAAATCGTAAACCCTAAACCTTAAACTAACCCTAAACCCTAAATCCCCTAGAATCCTAAAACTTAAACCCTAAACCCTAAACCCTAAACCATACAACCCTAAACCCCAATCCCAAAACCCTAAATCCTAAAATAACCCTAAACGCTAAGCTATCTCTAAACCCTAAACCCTAAACCCTTAACCCAAAACCTTAAAAACCCTAAACCTTAAAGCCTAAACACTAAACTCTAAACCCTAAACCCTAAAAACTCTAATGCTAAAATACTAAACCTTAAACCCTAACTTTAAAACCTAACCCTAAACCTCAAAACCCTAAACCCTAACTCCCTAACACTAAACCAACCCTAAACCTAAAACTAAAACTAAAAATAAATATAAAAATAAATCTAAACCATAAAACCTAATAAACATAAACCTAAACCTAAACCTAAACTCTAATAATGGGAAGAACCATGATGGCAGGAACATCAACATCAACTAGGCTCAATCTAGATCTGACGGTGGAGGCAAAGGTGAAGGTGGCAGTTTTCGTAGTGGTGGTGGGAGATTTGGAGGTGCTAGTGGATTTGAAGGTTGTGGTAGGAGCAGTCATGGTTATAGAGGTAAGAGGAGAAAAAGATGTTACAGTCGTGCTGGTCGTAGAGGGATAGATCAAAAATATGATGGTGGATCCCGCTGTTCAAGAGGTGGCAGTGGTTTTGATGGGAACTAGAGGAACTAGAGATCGGCCGATCCAATCTGCTGCTTATGGGAATGTGTTTTTACGGTAGAGATAGTTCAAATTATCTATGGGTTTTGAATTTGCTATATGCGTGCTCATTTTTGATCTATATCGTCGCTTATGCCTTAGAAAACTTGGTGCGCTACTCGGTTGGTTAAATCAAAAAGAAGAAATGTTGATTATGAATTTTTTCTCTATTAAAAAAATAACTTTGAACCCTAAACCCTAAACTAAAACCTAAACCCTAAACCTAAAACCTAAACCCTAAACTCCACCTAAAACCATAAACCCCTAAACTAAAATCCTACCACCCTAAACCCTAAACCCAAAACCCTAAACCCTAAACCCTAAACCTCCCTAAAAACCCTAAACCCTAAACCCTCCCTCTCTAAATTCTCCTAAACATCCCTATCTTAAACCATTCCTAAACCATCCCTAAACTAAACCATGACTCCCTCTAAACTCCTAAACCTAAAAAAAAATCTAAACCTAATAAACCTAACTAACCTAACCCACTACTCCCTCCTCCAACCCTAAACTATAAACCCTAAACTAAACTCCCTCCTCTGACCTAAACTAAACCCTAAACCTAAAGGACATAAACCTAAACCTAAAAAAATAAAATAAAACCTAAACTTACTTAAAATAAAAATAAAACATAAACCTAAAAATAAAACTAAACAAAAAAAAATAAACCCAAACCTAAACCTAAACCTTAAAATAAACAAAATAAAACATAAATAAAACCTAAAAAAATAAATACTAAACTAGATAAAATAAAATGAACTAAATAAAAATAAAAAAATTAAAAAATAAAAAAATAAAAAAACTAAAATAAATAAAAAATAAACAAAATAAACAAAATAAACCTAAACCCACTCATTTACTTAATTTAGAAAAAAAAATTAACAAAATTAATAAGAAAACCCTAAACCCTAAACCCTAAAAACCCTAAATCCTAAACCCTAAACCCTAAACCCTAAACATTAAACCCTAAACTTTAAATCCTAAACAACCCCAAGCCTTATAACCTTAAACCATAAACCCTAAACACTAAACATTAATCCCTAAACCCTAAACCCTAAACCCTAAAACCTTAAACCCTAAAACCCTAAAGCCTAAACCCTAAAACCTAAACTTACCCTAAACATAAGTTATCCCTAAACCCTAAACCCTAAACCCTAAACCCTGAAAACCATATACCCTAAAATGTAAACACTAAATTGTAAACCCTAAAGCTTAAACACTAAACCCTAACCCTAAACCCTAAACTCTAAACCCTAACCTTATTGGAGGTGCTGGTGGATCTAGAGGTGCTGGTGGATATGAAGGTGGGGGCTACAGAGGTGGTAGGAGGTTACAGCCGTGGTAGTGGTGGAGGGATAGATCTGGGATATGATGGTATATCTTGCTACTCGAGAGGCAAGGGTGGTTTTGATGGGAACTAGAGTAACTAAAGAACGACCGATCTAATTTGTCGCTTAAGGAACTGTGCCTTTCCAGTATAGACAGTTCTAGTTATCTAAGGTTTTTGATTTTCTCTATGCGTGCTCATTTTTTATCTATGTCATCGCATGTATCTTAGAAAACTTGGTCTGCTACTAGATTGATGAAATAAAAATGAAGAAATGTTGAATCTGAATTTGTTCTCTTTTAAAAAAAAACCTTAAACCTTAAACCATAAACCCCAAACTAAAACTTAAACCCTAAAATCCCAAAAAAACCTTAAAACCCTAACCCCAAAATCCTAATCCCTAAACCCTAAACCATAAACTAACTTAAACACTAAACTCTAAACTAACATATACCCTAAACCCTAAACTAACCTAAACTCTAAACCCTAAATATTAAACCTAAACCATAAACCCAAAACTTAAAAACCCTAAACCCTAAAACCTTAAACCATAAACCCAAAACTCTAAACTAAACCTTGAACCCTAAAACCCTAAATCATAAAACCTAAACCCTAAACCCTAAACCCTAAACCCTACAACCCTAATCCCTAAACCCTAAAACCCTAACCCTAAATCTTAAACCTTAAATCCTAAACCCTAAACACTAAAATCTTAAATCGTAAACCCCAAACCCTAAACCACAAACTGTCAACCCCTCTCAACTGCGCTCCCTCTTAGGCGATTTTGTGTTCCCGTGCAATTGTCTATGGTTTGGCCGCTTCAGCTCGTTGTGATCATTTGTTTTTTTTGCTTGTTTTGCTTTCCTCTCGACTTGGTTGCTTATGTGACTCTCACTGGATCGTTCAATGGCGGAGGCTTCGCTCTCCATGCCATCAAGCTCATCACTCCTGGATGCACCGGTTTTGCCCTCCGATCCTAAAGGTATTTTGGATCCGATTGCATCCGTTAATGCGCCCGCTGTCAAGTCCTTTAAGGATGCCCTTTGTGGTTAGAACCCTTGCTCTAATGCCTCGATTAACTTAGTTTCAACCTCATTCTATGGATTATTGGCTATCATGTGTTCTGATCAGGATGTGGAGATATTAGCTAAGCCTTTTAAGTTCTCTTTGGTTGGTAAATTCTCTCTATGGCGCCCTACTCTAGATAATATCTGATATTTCTTCCATAGCTTAAAGCTTTCGGGAGTCTTCACTATTGGCTGATTTATCCTCGACATATCCTTATTCAGTTATCAAATGATTTAGATTATTCTCGAGTCTTTACTCGTCTCTCTTATTTTGTGTATAATTGTCAAATGCGGCTCTTGAAATGGTCACCCCTTTTTGATGTCAAAGAGGAATCCCCTATTGTTCCTTTATGGCTTGCTTTTCCCAACATGAGAATTCACTATGTTACTCACCAAGTTCTGTTTGCGATTGGGGCTCTATTTGGTAGACCCCTTCAAATTGATCAAGCCACTGTCGCTAGATCTAGGCCATCTGTTGCACGTATCTTGGTTGAGATTGACCTTACCAAAAAATACCCTAAAAAAGTTTGGATCTTCAAAAATTGGATATAACCGTAGAATTTGAAAATTTCCCGTCTTTTTGTACTCCGTAAGATCCATGGTCATGATCACTCTGAATGCTTTGTGTTACACCCTAACCTCAAAAAAGAATATATGACAGGATTCTACTACCTCTCTTGGAACTGGAAAAACTAATAAGTTAGCTTATGTGCCTAAAGCTACTCATAATGGAACTCATCCTCCTCCACCTACCCCTTTATTACCTACTGATTTATCTAATGAAAAATATTCTGAGCTTGGTATAAATACTACTATTGAGGTGTGTGAAGAAACTAATGACAACTTACCACTCCTACTTGTAATAATTTCACTTCTCATGACAATCCTTTGCTCCATTTGAATCCTAATGACAATTTGAATGGGAATCTTATATTGGATCAAAATAATGTTGATCCTTTTGTGTCAAACCAAAATTTAAATATGCATCATGGCAATGAGAATGATATTTATACTATTAATGGTGCGAGAACCTCCCCTTCTATTTCTCTACAGAGTGATACTTAGGCAATCCCAATTTCTCATCCTTACTCTGATACTGAAGAAGGAGAAATCACCACTACTAAAATATTGACTGATACTGCTCCTATTCTGGATACCAAAAACCAATCCCTTTCTAATGGAGATACTTTGGATATTGATAGAACCTTCCAAACTGTTATTAAAAAAAATTCTATGAAGCCAAAATGACTAATAATAACTTCACTAGAACCACACGTTCTTCTCTAACACCTCACAAATAATTATGTACTCCTCTCTCCCAATTTTCCATTTCTTTAAGCTCTCACATAATGGTGATTTCAACCTCAAAAATGTGTGGCTCCACATTAAAGATACTCATGATTCCTCGTATGTGTTCTCCAAACTTTGGAATAACAATATCTACTTCTTATTCTTCTTACTTGGCATATTAAAAATTTTATCCTGTTGATTCCTTATTGTGGGTAAAGGGTTCCATTTTCCCTCTAAATGTCAATGTTGTTTCTATATTGAGAATGTTAATCATGTTTTTGTTAATGGGGCCATTGCTTCTAAACTTTGGATTTGGTATGATGATCTTTTTAACAATGTCAATTTCAATAGCTCTCTTACTTTATATCAACTTCTTGAAGTCTATTTTGATAATACTATTAGAGGTCACATTAAAGTTATCACTGCTATCACTCTTATCTTGTTCATATGGATGGAACAAAATGATGCAAAACATCGTGGGATCCCTATGAACCACGTAAGGGTTATTGCTAGAACTAAAAACAAAATTCGTGACTTGTTTAAAGCCAATCTTATTCATTACAGATAATTCAAAGGATACAAATTTGTGGCCAATAAACTGGGTTTTAACCTGCCAGACCAACCTTACTATTAAAATGAAAAGATTATTTATTGGAAAAAACCTCTTGACCATATTATTAAAATTAATACTGATGGCTCTATCTCTCATAATGGCTCTAGTTGTGGTGGCATTTTTAGGAACTCTAAGAGCATATTACTATGTGCTTTTACTTATCCCCTTATTTCCTGCACTGTCCCATTTACTGAGCTTATGACAGTCTACAAAGCTCTTGAGATTTGCCTCCAAAATGGCTGGCTCAATATTTGGATTGAGGTGGATGCACTTCTGCTGATTGATCTTTGGACTTCCACCAAAATGAGAAGCACTGAATTGTACTACCTCCTCAAGAAAATTAGAGCTCTTTTTTCCCAACTGAATTTTAACATCACTCATGTTTGACATGAAAGAAATGCTTGTGCTGACTACCTTGCCAATCTGGGTGCTAGATTAGATGGTATCATCTTCTTTGATCATTTCAGCTTACCCAAACACTTGCGTGGGCTAGTTAACTTGGATAATTCTGGGTTTCCTTATCTCAGAACTTAATCTAATTTTTTGATGTATACTATCCATTCATCTTCTAACTGTATGCCCCTTTATTTATTCAGATTTCTGTTCCTTTTTGTGTCTTTTGTGGATGCTTCACATGGATATTACTTGCTGTCTTGATCTCTGTGCCATGTTTTAGTGTTTTAATAGCTTCTCCTTTATCTGGAGGCTCTCTGCTTTTGGCATTTACACTGATAAAGGGCTGCTATTGAGCTATGTGCATACTAATACCCTGCATTGGAATTTTGTTGAGCTATGTGTCGCTATTGGTTTTATAACACCACTCCTATTTGTGATTTTAATATCAATCGCCTTCATTCCTAATCCTAGGGGCTTAATCATTCTTTGGATGGAGATATTTATTTTGATGGGTTTAGCACGCCATTAATTTCTACCTCGGTTTCTCAAAGATGCTTGGAGCATCTTAGTTACCTATGTTGTTTCTATGCATTGTATTAGTGTTCATTATGCTAGTTGCAATATTTATTTTGATGATTTACTATTAGGTTGTTGGATTTTAGCTGATAATGACTGGTAGCATCTAGACCCCATTTAGCTTGCTCTCTTTGGTAACCATTTTCTGATTCAGCAGGGTCCCTTTGGTGGGATCTTGTTGGGGAGGCTTTCTTCTTTTCTTCCACCTGCCAAGGTTTATTTTTGCAGGTTTTCTTACAGGCTGCTGCTGACCTCCTTACCCCTTATGGTAGATTATTATTGTGCAGAACTTTGATACTACTTCTTGGTTATCTTTTTATGCTTCTTTTACTTTGCAGGTGGAATCTCGGCATTATTCTTTCTTTTGCACTATTTATTTTTTTGACCGGATGGAGTTTCTTGAGTCAGTCATTTGTTTCATTCGATCCTTTTTGTGCAGGATGTTTCTAAGATTGGGGCTTTGGTCATTCTCTTTTACTACTCTTGTCTGGAGAGAATTTGTTTTTTACTGGATGTTTTCTCTTGTTCCCTGCAAGAATGGGTTTTCATGTTTGCCTCTCTCTTTGGTTTTTACTTTATTTTCCTCTCATTTTCTTCTTTGCTAGATATTTTTTGATTTGGAAAGGTCTTGTTATTCCTTTCAATGCTAGTCATTGGTTTTGGGACTGTTTCCGGTTGTTGTCTTTATGACTTATGGATGTTTTTTGATTTTGATTTTCCAACCTGTTTGTGTTATTCAATGGCTATTTTGATCACACATGTTGTTGCTCTTTGCATCCTGGTTCTGTTTGCAATAGTTTGAATTCTTCCCTTTCATTATGGGATCAATTTTATGCTCTCTCTACTCTTAATGGATTTTCTTATGGTCAACTTGTTGGTATCTCCTTTCTTAGTTGTTGGCTGAATTGGACCCTTGAGGCTACTGTCAATCTTATTTGTTTTGGACTTGTTTCCCATGCTCGGTTTGGAGTTACTTAATGGATTTTCATTTTGCTTTTGAGGTTTGTACTACTATTTACTCGTGGGAATTACTTGAACTCATTCATTCTCTTTTTTATATCTTTGTTCTTAAAGATTGCTTTTCTTAATGAGTGTAAAACGTACAATCTCCATTGTTGGTTTTGGAATTTGTACCTTTTCTTTTTCTTTGTTTTGTTTGTCTTTCTAACATCTGGCTCTGTTGGTTTTCCCTGCTATTGGTTTCCTTCTGTATGCTATAAAGGGAACATGCAAATCTTGAAGATCATTCTACTAGCGATCGGGTTGTTTGTTGGTCTGATTAATACTCTACATGCTTTTTTGGGTTTGGTTTGTTTGTTCAAGCCTCTCTATTGAAGTTGTTGTATTTGCTTGGTGGCTTTTGATTTGAATCTCCTTATTGGTTTATTATATGCTTATCATTGAATTCAATGGACTACTTTATCTTTGCTCTTTTCTCCATCTTCTTTTTCGTTAAACTTGTACCTTTGTTTATTCTTATTGGGTGGTTCTTTGGCCAGCTAGCTGATTTTTGTTGCCTTGGCTATTTATTGCCTTGGATCTTTGCTATCCTTATTTCTCAGGATTGCAATGTTGGCTCTATCTTTGTTGGTTGTAGGACTTTAGGGTCCTATGCTCACCAAGCTTTTTTTGATTATGCTGTTCTGATTATTTTTGGTCATTGGTTTCTGGGCTGTGGCTTTTTTGATCCATGTTTCTATGCTCTATCTACTTTGTTACTAACTTTTGCAATGTCTTCTCTGATTGGGAGGTCCTATGGCCATCTTGCTGTATCTTGCTGTGTTGGCTATGGCTGTCTTAGCTGCTGCTGTCTTGGCTATTTTTTATCTTGGTTATCTGCTGTCTTATTTTTTCTGGATTCTAATGAGGATCCTAATTTGAATCCCCATTTTGATTTATCCTCTGGTGGGTTCCAATATTGCACTAACTATTTTGTTGTTGGGGTTGGTTTTTTGATTGCCCTTGCTATTTATGTCTGGGCTATTGTTCATTTTCTGATAGCTGTGATCTTTATTAACTGCTGCTATTTCTATTCCCATCTGGGTTCAGTCAGGCTTGTGGTGCTTTCTCCTTGGAATACAATCTCTATTCTGAAGGGGCGGTACTATGAACAGCTGCTGCCATTTGCTGTCTTGCTATCTTGGTTGTTTGTTGATCTAGATTATCCATTCTTTTGTCCGGCTTCTCTCTTTGTTATTTGTTCTTTATTTGGTGTTATTTTTGGTTTTTGGTTATGCAGCCTTCCCTTACAAATGGATACTAATAAGGGGTTTGTTCTCATCTGCATTCATTATTATGATTGGGCTCATTTTCTGGACTTTACATCTACTTCTAGGCTGTACTCTTGGCCTGAAAGATTCATATATATATATATATATATATATATATATATTTGGGATGGTGTAACTTATAGGCTCATTAACTTGCTTAGCAGGATTTCAGCAGGCTACCTCTTCTGCTGTTTTCCTGTGGATGGTTTTTATGCTGGCCTATTTCATATGTATAAGTATCCTCATGTCAGGGTGGCTATATTGATGATCATTTTCTGGCATGGGACCCCTAATCTTTCTGCCCTTTGCAATTTCCTATTTATATTATATATAGTTTTGTTTAGGTTTGCAGGTAATAAAGCCCACAAGACTTTCAACAACTGGCTATTATCTTCTCACAGGTTTGTTGGCTATGATGGCTGTGATGATTTTACTCTCTTTTGGTTTGGTAGTAGCTCTTGTGATGTAACCCTTCTACTGAAGTTTGGATTCACATATTTGCATCTGCCCCAACTTGGTGTGACTGAGCCTATGCCTTCTCTTTCACAATTCTTTACTATCATTCTCAGATTATGCTGTTTTCAGTTATCATTATGTATGTATTACCTTAACTGCTCTAATTTCTTTCCATTTATTATTTTGTAGGTGCTTCTATCTTGTTCCCTTGCAAGCTTGCTTCATAGTGTCATGCATTCTCACATCCTATAGAGCATTGGTCCTAATCTTCCTTTGGCTTTTTTATGTTAATCTAATTGTATCTTTTGATTGCTTTAATGCCTTCTTTTTCTTTTGGTTGTACTTAGATAAGGGATTTACTCCTTAGACTGATTGTAGCTCTTTGAGTAGTAGTTCTGGAGTTTATCCCCTTTAAGGATCTTGTAACCCACTTTTTGTGGCAATAAAATACCCCTCTATGGGGTTTCCCAAAAAAAAAAAAAACCCCAAACCCTAAACCTTAAAACCTACAACCCTTAATCCTAAACCTGAAAACCAAAACCCTAAACTCTAAACTCTAAACTTACAACCCTAAACCCTCAACACTAAACCTACAACCCTAAAACCCTAAATCCTAAAACCATTTAAATTAACTAAACCCTAAATCCTAAACCCTAACCCCAAAGCCTACCATAATCCCTAAATCCTTTACTAACCTCGTCCCTAAACCCCTGATCTTTAAACCCTCATTAAACCCTAAACCCTAAATCCTAAACCTAAACTTTAAACCCCAGGCCCTCCATATTTAAACTATAAAGTAAAACCCTCACTAAACCCTGGGCCCTAAACCCTATGTATAAACCCTAAAACTCTGGGCCCTGGGCCCTAAAACCTACACAAAACTTAAACCAAGATCTTAAACACTGTACTCATGACCCAAATTATTATAAAGTCCCTGGGTTTAAAACTTTAAATCCTACCCTAAACCTCTGATCATAAAACCAAGTAACCTAAACCATAAAGCATGGCACTAAACCCCTAAACCCTAAACCTTAAACCTCACTAAACCCTGCTACTAAACCCTAAACCTAAAACCACAAAACCCAAACCCAAAACCTTAAACCCTAAATCGTAAACCCTAATCCCTAAACCCTAAACCTTAAATCTTAAACTTAAACTTAAAGTAATAAAAAAATAAAGCTAAACCATATAAGCAAATAAACCTAAACCTAAATCTAAACCCTAAGAATGGGCAGAACCTTGAAGGCATGAACATCACCATCAACCAGATCAATCTAGATCTATCCGTGGAGGTTAAGGTAGAGATAATGGTTATCATAGTGGTGGTGGTAATCTGGAGGTTCTGGTGGATATGTAGGAGGCAATTATGGAGGCAGGACGAGCAATGGAGGTTATAGCTGTGGTGGTGGCTGTGGTAGAGATCAGGGACATGATGGCGGATCCCACTACTAGATAGGAGGGGCTAGTTCTGATGGGAACTAGAGAATCTGAAGACCGGACGATCCGATCCACTACTTATGAAACTGTGTCTTTATAGTGGGGAAGGTTCTAGTTATCTTGGGTTTTTCATTTGCTCTATGCTTGTTCATTTTTTATCTATGTCATTGCTTATCTTTTATAAAACTTAGTGTGCTACTTGCTTGATGAAATCAAAAAGAAGAAATGTTGAATTTGAATTTGTTCTATATTACAAAAACCATAAACTAAAACATAAACCCTAAACCTAAAACTTAAACCCTAAACCCTAAACCCTAAACCCTAAACTCTAAAAACCCTAAACCCTATACTAAAAAAAACCCTAAACCCTAAACCCGAAGCCCTAAGCCCTATAACCCTAAACCCTAAACCATAAACCCTAAATCCTAAAACCTAAACTTGGCGGATCACCACATCTTTAAAGATGACAAGATTGTTTGTTGGGTTAAACCTGATGCTAACATTATTAAAGTTAACACTGATGGTTTTGTCTCTCATAAAGGTTTAGGCTGTGGTAGAATTTTTAGAAATTTTATTGGTAAAGTCCTATATACCTTTGCTTTTTAATCCCTCGTTCCTTTTGAGCTCATGGCGGTACAAAGCTCTTAAGATTTGCTTTTAAAAAGGTTGGCTCAATATTTGGATTGAGGTGGATGCCCTTTTGCTGATTGATCTCTTGACTTCCACCAAAATGGGCAATATGGAATTGTACTAACTTCTTAAGCAAACTAGAACTCTCCTTTCCCAACTCTACTTTAAAATCACTCATGTATGGCGTGAGGGTAATGCATGTGCTGATTATCTGACCAATCTGGGTACTAGATTGAATGGAATAAAATTCTTTGATCAACTAACCCTTCCTAAACATTTGCATGGCTTGGTTAATTTGGACAATACTGGGCTTCCTTATCTCAAAAATTAATCTAACCTATTAGATTTTTGTTTCAATACCTCTTTTATTGCATGATCATTTTCTATTCTTGTTGATATTTCTTTGGTCTTTCTTGATGCATTAACCTATCCCTTGTGTTTACTTGTTGATCTCATGGCATGTCTTGTTGGTTTAATTGTCTTAGCTTTAATTGAGCTTCTTGCCTCTACTATTTTTATTGTTAATATGTTCGCTTCTTTGGAATTTCGATGCATCATCATATTACTCCTTCGGTCCTTTCTTTGGAGTGGCATCTGTGTTGGTTTAACTATCCCAACCTTGTTTGGGGTCTTGCTATTTCTGGATGCTACATCTATGTTAAAGGTTTAATTGTTGGCTGTTGGGCTTTTGGGCCCTTTGTCCAGCAGGCAAATCATGGAGTTGGTTTAATGTATTTGCTGAATGTCTATGCTAACCCCAGCTTACATATCTGTAAGGAAAGAAAATGCAATACCTTTATTATTATTATTATTAATTATTCTTTATAGGTTTGGTTTTGTTTAATGAATTCCTTTCGGTCGATTTCTTCTCGAGGAGGTAGTTACCTGCTCCTAATTTCTCTAAAGGATTTCATTGATAATACCCTTTTGAACCCTTATGGTAGCTCTGTTGCTTACTTGCTTTTATTAGCTTATCCTATGGTTGCAATAATTGTAGTGCTATTTCTAATGTTTGGATTTCGGATTCACGTCTCTGCTAACCTTGTGTTTATCCGACTTGTTGGTAATTACTATCCAATGTTGGGCGTCGGACTCCTATCTTTGCTTCGGGTTTTATTTTGTTTTGTTCAGTTGGCTTCTATTGTAGACTGCAAGATGGATTTTATTTTTCTGCTTGACTGTTTCTTATCTCTCCTTTTTTTGAATGTTTGTACTGTTAAAACCTGGGGTGCTACTATTTTCAACAGCTGCTATTTTTTATATCCCATTTCAGCTAGTCTTGGTCACACCTTTTCCTTTTTCTGGGGTTTTGGTTTGTTTTGTTCAACAAGCCTCTTTTGAAGTTGTTGACTGCTTGGTGGCTTTTGATTTGAATCTCCTTATTGGTTTGTTATATGCTTATCATCTGAATTTTATGGATTACTTTATCTGCTGCTCTTTTCTCCATCTTCTTTCAGTTAAACTTGTATCTATTCCACTGTTTATTTTGAATGGGTGGTTCTCTGGCCAGCTTGTTGATTTTCGTTGTCTTGGCTATTTATTTCCTTGGATATTTGTTATCCTTGTTTCTCAGGATTGCAATGTTGGCTCTATCTTTGTTGGTTGTAGGACTTTAGGGTCCTATGTTCGTAACTATTTAAATTTGCTATTCGATTATTTTGGTCATTGGTGTGCAGGTTCTTTGCTTTTTTGATCCATGTTTCTATGCTCTATCTACTTGGTTACTAACTATTGCAATGTCTTCTCTGATTGAGAGGTTCTATGACCATCTTGCTATCCTTTGCTGTCTTGGCTATGACTTTCTTGGCTATTTTTTTTATCTTGGTTATCTGCTGTCTCATTTTTTCTGGATTCTAATGAGGACCCTAATTTGAATCCCCATTTTAATTTATCCTCTGGTGGGTTCCAATGTTGCACTAACTATTTTGTTATTGGGGTTGGTTTTCTGATTGCCCTTGCTATTTTTGTCTGGGCTGCTGTTCATTTCCTGATAGCTGTGCCCTTTACAGGATTGGACTTCCTTAATGCAGTTTGCTTGAACTGAGGATCTGGTTTTAGCTGCCAGCTTGATTATCTTTACTTGGAGGGACTTTTCTGCTGATCATCTTTTGAACACCTTTGGTTTTCATTCTACTTATCTTCCTTCTAACAGAGTTTTATATAGTGGGGGTAATAATTGTATTATTGCTTATCCCGATGGCCTTTGGATTTCTGGGTCCTTTATCCAGCAGGTTGTTTTTATGGTTGTTGGCTGTTTCTTACACATTAGTTGTGCCTTTTGGGTTTCTTTGTTAACATAAGAGTGCTAACTTCATCTGCTACTATTTTTTCCCTCTTGGTTATGCTAGATTTGTGCAGATCTTTATGATTATGCTTTTGCCTCTCTTGATTTTAATCTTTGCACTGTTTAATCTCAATGGATGGATTTATGGCCAACTAGATAGATATTACTATCATGACTGTTGGCTGAACTGGATTAATGAGTTTAATGATAAGCAAGATGCTTCTGTTGTGTTATCTGTGATTGCCACTTATTTGAGTTGTTTGTGGTGGAGATCTGATTCTTCATACCTGCTGCTGTACTCCCATTTCCTAGGGTTATTTGGGCTTCGGATATGCTATTTCCCTTTATATTTGCTGCTTTTTAATTTTTGAATAAAGGAGGTTATTAAGAGCTGCATTACTTACATTCTTTTACTGTTGGCTGAACTGGATTATTGAGTATGATGATAAGAAAGCTGATCCTGTGGTGTTATCTCTGATTGTCTCTTATTGGAGTTGTTTGGGTGGGGAGCTGCCCTTTACCTATCTCTTCTTATCTGTTGCTGTATTCCCATTTCCTATGGTAATTTGGGTGCTGTCCCCCTTTTTAATTGCTGCTTTCTTAATTCTGAAATAAGGAGATTGTTAAGAGCTGCATTACTTACATTCTTTGGTTATCCTTTTATGGGAAATAACCCTGAATTGCTTACTGGACTGTTTACCAAGAATATATATTTATTTTTTTCCTTTAGGCTTGGAATGGGGTTAATTCCATGCTCTTGTCTTTTCCTGGCTGGTTTGTAGTAGAATTTCTGCTGTTTCCCACTTGTGACTCTTCTTGCTGGTCTCATTAATCTTTTAAATCTGGTTAAAATTTTGGATGACCTGACATTGATGGCTCTCTTTCATTTGAGTTGGGATTGTCATGCCATGGAGCCTAGTATGATGACATACAATTTGCATGTGATCCCATTACCCACTTTGCGCTTTGCTATTCTTTCTTCTACTCTGTATACGGCTTTGCCTATGTTTGCAGGTATTATGGCTCAACAGATCTTCATCAAATGGCTGCTATACAGGTGCTTTTCCTTCTTTCTCTTGCAAGTTACTCCATTGTGTCATGCATTCTCACATCCTGTAGAACATTGACCCTTATCCTTCATTTGCTTATATATGTTAATCAATTTGTATCTTTTGCTTGCTTAACTCTTTTCTTTTGCTTTTGGATGTACTTAGATAGGGGATTTATTCTCTAGGCTATTTGTAGCTCTTTGAGTAGTAGTTCTGGACTTTATCCCCTTTAAGGACCTTGTAACCCATTTTTTGTTGCAATAAAATTTCCCCTATATGGGGTTTCCTAAAAAAAAAAAAAATACCCCTAAACCATTAACCCCAAACCCTAAACTCTAAACCCCAAACCCTAAAAACCTAAAAACCTAAACCTAAACAAAATAAAACCTAAAAATAAAATAAACTCTAAACACTAAACCTAAATAAAATAAAATAAAGTAAAATAAAATGATAACCTTAACTAAAACCTAAACCTAAACCTAAAAATAAAATAACACAAACTAATAAAAATAAAATAAAATAAAATAAATAAAAACTTAAACTAAACTAAAAATAAAATAAAACTAAGAATAAAAACCTAAATAAAATAAAACCAAACATAAAATGATAAAATAATAAAATAAAATAAAATATAAACTAAATAAAACCTAAACTTAAAAAATAAATGTTAATCTAAAACCTAAAAATAAATTAAAAATAAAACCTAAACCCTAAATTAAAAATAAAATAAACCTAAATCATAACTAAAATAAATAAATCTTAAACCTAAACCTAAAATAAACTAAACCTATACCTAAATCTAAACTAAATAAAATAAATTAAACTAAAAATAAACTAAACCTAAATTTAAACTTAAACTAAAAAAATAAAACCTAAAAATAAACCTAAAATAAAAAACTAAAACCTAAACTAAAAAAATAAAATAAAAATTGAAACCCTAAACCCTAAACCCTAAACCCTAAACCCTAAATCCTAAAACTTACAAACCCAAACCATAAACCCCCCCTAAACCATAAACCATAAACCCTCAACTAACCCTAAACCCTAAAAGCTTAAAACCCTAAACCTAAACTAAATAAAATCTAATAATAAAATAAACCCTAAACCCTAAACCTAAATAAAATATAAAAATAAAATAATATAAAAACCTAAACTAAAACTTAAAGCTAAACCTCAAAATAAAATAAGATAAACTAATAAAAATAAACTAAATAAAATAAATAAAAACATAAAATATATTAAAAAATAAAATAAACCTAAGAATAAAAAACTAAAATAAAATAAAGCTAAACGTATAATAAAAATAAAAGAAACCTAAAATAAAATAAAATTTAAACTAAATATAAAACTAAACATAAAAATTAAACCTTAAAATAAAACCTAAAAGCAAATAAGAATTAAAACCTAAACCCTAAACTAAAAAAAAGAATAAATGTGAAATAATAATAAAATAAACAAAACCTAAACTAAAATAAACTAAACTAAAATAAATAAAACTTATATCTAAAATAAACTAAACCTAAACCTAAACCTAAACTAAATAAAATAAAATAAACTAAAAATAAACCTAAATCAAAAGTAAAAAATAAAAACTAGAAATAAACCTAAAATAAAAACCAAAAACCTCAACTTAAAAAAATAAAATAAAAGCCTAAACCTAAACCTAAAAATAAAAAATAAATACTAAACCTAAAAAACAAAATAAAAACATAACTAAATTATGAATTAAACCTAAACCTAAACTTAAAAAATAAACAAAATTAAAAATCTAAACTAAAATAAAAATACCTAAAATAAATAACTAAACTAAATAAAAATAAAATTTAACCTAAATATAAATAAAAAAAATAAAATAAATAAAATAAATAAAAATAAACTTAATAAACTAAAGAAATCTAAACCTACTAGTTCTTGAATTTTAAAAAATATAAATAAATAAATAAAATCCTTCAACCCTAAATTCTAAATCCACAAACCCTAAACCCAAATCGAAACCCTAAACCCAAAAAACCCAATCCTAAATCCTAAACGTTAAACTAACCCTAAACCTTAAGCAAACCCTAAACCGTAAAAACCCTAAACAATAAAGCCTAAATACTAAACCCTAAACCCTAAGCCTTTATCCTATGGTTGTAATAATTATAGTGCTGTTCTAACCTATGGCTGTTGGATTTTTGGATTCACTGTCCTGATGGCTAACCTTGTGTTTGTTAGCTATTTATTCACTGGTGTTCTTCTGACTGTCTTTGTTGTTCTCATCCAGGCTGCTGCTGATCAATTAATCTTTTATTTTGTTCAGTTGCCCTCTGTAAAGCTATGATATGGCTTTTATTTTTTTTACCTTCGCTTCTTATCTCTCATTTTTTTTGAATGTTTGTCTTTAAAACTTGGGATCTTTGTTTTCACCTACTATTTTTTTATATCGTTCATAGTCTTGGCGGACCTTTTCCTATCGGTTATCTTATCTTTGTATAATTTAAATGGTTGGTTTTATGGCCAACATTCTGTTACTTTCTTTCTTGGCTCTGGGATGGTCGAGATCATTGAGTCTTGTGCCCAGCATTCTTGGGGTTGTTTATCCGTTGGTCTTTGTTGGTGTTGTCTTGCTGATTATTTTGCCCAACCTCATATTCCCAATCCGCCAAGAGAGATTTTGCAATTTCCTATTCAATTTTATTAATTCTTTGTAGGTTTGGACTTCCTTTATGGCTTTTCAGTTTGCCTTTAATGTGGTTGTGGGTTTAGCTGCTAGCTTGATCATCTTTATCTGGAAGGTTTTTTCTATTAATTATCTTTTGAACCCTTTCTGTTGCTACTTTACATCTCTATTTTTTATTAGAATTTTATATGAACCTTATGATATCCATTTGATTATTTGGATCTTTACATATGCTCTCTTTACTCTGAATGGGTGGACTTTTGACCAGCTTATGGGTAATTACTGTCTGGGTTGTTGGCTGAACTGGATTAATACTCTATATGCTATTTCTGGGGTTTTGGTTTGTTTTGTTCAGCAAGCCTCTATTGAAGTTGTTGACTGCTTGGTGGATTTTGATTTGAATCTCCTTATTGGTTTATTAAATGCTTATCATCTGAATTCTATGGACTACTTTATCTGCTGCTCTTTTCTCTATCTTTTTTCAGTTAAACTTGTATCTATTGCACTATTTATTCTGAATGGGTGGTTCTCTGCCAGCTAGCTGATTTTTGTTGTCTTGGCTATTTATTGTCTTGGATATTTGCTATCCTTATTTCTCAGGATTCCAATGTTGGCTCTATCTTTGTTGGTTGTAGGACTTTAGGGTCCTATGTTCAGCAAGCTGTTTCTGACTTTGCTGTTCTGATTATTTTTGGTCATTGGTGTCTAGGCTACTACTTTTTGATCCATGTTTCTATGCTCTATCTACTTGGTTACTAACTATTGCAATGTCTTCTCTGATTGAGAGGTTTTATGGCCATCTTGTTGTCCCTTGCTGTCTTGGCTGTGGCTGTCTTGGCTGCTGCTGTCTTGGCTATTTTTTTGTCTTGGTTATCTGCTGTCTTATTTTTTCTAAATTTTAATGAGGACCCTAATTTGAATCCCCATTTTTATTTATCCTCTGGTGGGTTCCATTATTGCACTAACTATTTTGTTGTTGGGGTTGGCTTTCGATTGCCCATTTTTTTATGCAGGCTTTTCATTTCACAGTATGATCTACACACTAACTGCTATTTTTATTCTCATCACGGGTTCATTTAGGCTTGTCGCTATCTCCTTGAAAAGCAATGTGACTAATGCAATACTATGGACACTGCCATTCTTGTCTTCTTTGTCTTGGTTGTTTGTTGATCTGGATTATCCATTTTTGTCCATTTCATCGGTAGTTCGACTATCTTTATTTGGAGATATTTTTGGTATTGGGTTATGCTGCCTTCCTTTACAAATGCTTTTTTCCAACTACTGATATAGATATTAATAAGGGGTTTGTTCACATCTGCATTCATTATTATGATTGGGCTCATTTTCAGGACTTTACTTCTACTTCTAGGCTGTACTTATGGCCTGAAAGATTCATATATATATATATATATATATCATATATTTCGGATGGTGTTACTTATAGGCTCATCGACTTGCTTAGAAGGATTTCAGCAGGCTACCTCTTCTGCTTTTTTCTTGTGGATGGTTTATATGCTGGCCTATTTCATATGTATAAGTGTCCTTATGTCAGGGTGACTATATTGAAGATAATTTTCCTGCATGGGACCCCTTATCTTTCTGCCCTTTGCAATTTCCTCTCTATATTATATATAGTTTTGTTTAGGTTTGCAGGTAATGAATCCCATAAGACTTTCAACAACTGGCTGTTATCTTCTCACAGGTTTGTTGGCTATGATGGATGTGATGACTTCTCTCTCTTTTGGTTTGGTAGTAACTCTTGTGAAGTAACCCTTTTGCTGAAGTTTGGATGCACATATTTGCATCAGCTGGTGTGGTGAGCGAGCCTTCTCTATCACAATTCTTTACTATCATTCTCGGATTATGCTATTTTCAATTATCATTATATACGTACCTTAACTCTAATTTCTTTCCGTTTACATTTTTGCAGGTGCTTCTCTCTTGTCCTCTTCTAGGCTTGCTTCATAGTGTCATGCATTCTCACGTCTGCATTAGCCTAATCTTCCTTTGGCTTTTATGTTAATCTAATTGTATCTTTTGATTGCTTTAATGCCTTCTTTTGCTTTTGGTACTTAGATGATTTACTCCTTAGGCTAATGTAGCTCTTTGAGCGATGGTTAAGTTTATCCCCTTTAAGGACCTTGTAACCCTCTTTTTTGTGGCAATAAAATACCCCTACATGGGGTCCCCCCCCCACAAAAAAAACCTAAACCCTAAGCCTTAAACCCTAACACTAAACCTTAAACCATAAAATCCTAAATCCTAAACCCTAAACCCTAAGTCCTAAACCCTAACACTAAACCTTAAATCCTAAACCCTAACCTAAACCTAAAGAAACTAAATAAATATAAAAATAAACGTAAACCCTAAAACCTAATAAACCTAAAGTTAAACCCTAATAATGGGAAGAACCTTGACAGTAGGAACATCCGCATCAACTACGCTCAATCTAGATCTGGCGATGGAGGCGAAGGCGGAGGCAGCGATTTTTGTAGTGGTGGTGGGGGATCTGGAGGTGCTAGTGGATATGGAGGTGGTGGTAGGAGCAATGCTGGTTATGGAGGCAAGAGGATCGACGGAGGTTACAGCCGTGCTGGTCATAGACGGATTGATCGAGGATATGATGGCAGATCTCGCTGCTAGAGAGGTTGTGGTAGTTCTGATGGGAACTGAAGAAACTGACGATCGACCGATCTGATCTGCTACTTATGGAACTGTGTCTTTATAATAGAGATAGCCTTAGTTATCCATGGATTTTTGATTTGCTTTATGCATGCTCTTTTTTCATCTATATCGTTGCTTTTGTCTAAGAAATCTTGATGCACTACTTGGTTGGTTAAATCGAAAAGAAGAAATGTTGAATATGAATTTATTCTCTATTAAAAAAATAACCTTAAACCTTAAACCCTAAACTAAAACCTAAACCCTAAACCAAAAATCTAAACCCTAAACTCTAAACCAGAAAAACCATAAACCCTAAACACTAAACCCTAAACCTAACAGGAAAATATAAACCTAAACCTAAACCCTAAACCCTAAACCCTAAACCACAAACCATAACTAACCCACAAACCTAAACCTAAACCTAAACCCTAAACCCTAAAATCTACAACCATAAACCCTAAACCCTAAAATCCCTAAACTCTAAATTCTAAATAATAAACCCTAAACCATAAACCTTAAACCATAATTCCTAAACCATAAAACCTAAATTCTAAATCCTAAATGTACAACCCTAAAGACTAAACCTTAAACCCTAAACCATAAAACACTAAACCTAAAACCTAAACCTAAACCTAAACCTAAACCTAAATCTAAACTAAAACCATAAGCCTAAACTAAACCTAACTGAGCTAAAACCTAAACTGACCTACCTAACTCTAAACTACCTAAACCTAAAATAAAACCTAAACCTGGACACAAAAAAAATAAAATAAAACCTAAACCTAAACCTAAAAAATAAAATAAAGCCTAAACCTAAAATAAATAAAATTAAAACTAAACTAAAATAAACCTAACCTAAAACCTTTAAAATAAACTAGATAAAAGATCTAAAATAAATAAACCTAAAATAAATAAACTAAATTAGATAAAAATAAAAATGAACCTAAATAAAAATAAAATAATAAAATAAACTAAAATTAATAAAAAAATTAATATTATAAACAAAATAAATCTAAACCTACTCATTTACTTAATTTTAAAAAAATAAAAAAAATTAATAAAAAAACTCTAAACCCTAAATCCTAAACCCTACCCTAAAAATCCTAAATCCTAAATCTTAAACCCTAAACCCTAAACTCTAAACATTAAACCCTAAACCCTAAACCTTAAAACCCTAAACCCTAAAACCCTAAACCCTAAACCTTAAACCTAAATAAACTCTAAATCGTAACCTATCCCTAAACCGCAAACTCTAAACCCTAAAAAGCATAAATTCTAAAGCCCAAACACTAAACCCCAAACCCTAAAGCCTAAACCCTAAACCCTATCCTTAAACCTTCAACCCTAATGTTACTGGAGGTGCTGGTGGATCTAGAGGTGCTGGTGGATATGGAGGTGGTGGTTATGGAGGCAGGAGGAATGACAAAGGTTGCAACCATGGTGGTGATGGAGGGATAGATCTGGGATATGATGGAAGATCCTGCTACTCGAAAGGCAACAGTTGTTCTGATGGGAACTAGAGAAACTAAAGAATGGCAGATCTAATCTGCTGCTTAAGGAATTATGTCTTTATAGTAGAGACGATTCTAGTTACCTTGGGTTTTTGATTTACTCTACGTGTGCTCATTTTTTTATCTATGTCATCGCTTTTATCTTAGAAAGCTTGGTCTGCTACTTGGTTGATGAATTAAAAAAGAAGAAATATTGAATATGAATTTGTTCACTATTAAAAAAAACCTTAAGCCTTAAACCCTAAATCCCAAATTGAAACCTAAACCCTAAACCAAAATCTCAAAACCCTAAACAACTAATCCTAAACCTAAAACCCTAAACTAACCTTAAACCATAAACCCTAAACTAACCTAAACCTTAAACCACAAATCTAAACCATAAACTTAAAATAAAACCTAAATCCTAAACCTACTCTAAACCACTGACCCTAAACCCTAAACCTTAAACCCCAACCTCAAACCCTAAATTATAAACCCTAAACCTTAAACCAAACCTAACCACTAAACTCTAAACCTACACCCTAAATCTTACACTCTTAAACCCTACTAAACCCTACCTACAGGCAATTCATCATAAATAAACTTGCACCTTAATCCTGGCCCTAAATCTTGTAAATCTTAAAATAAACACTAAACCCCCAACCCTGACCCTAACTGGGCCTGGGCCATCTTGATCTGGGCCCTGGGCCCTCCACAGGCACTGGGCCCTAGTGGATCCTGAGCCATCCCACCCACCCAGACTGACCTGGGCCAAACATTGGGCCTGGGCCTAAACCCTGGGCCTGATCCTGGGCTCAGGCTGAGCCTTGGTGACACTAAACATGAGCTCACACTGGGCTGGGCCTTGGGCCTTGGGCCCTGGGCTACAAATGACTCCTAAGACCTAGGCCAGACCTGGGCCTCCACTCATTCAAACTAAATCCAACCCTAGCCCAAACTAACTAACTAATCCCACTCTAAACCTAAATCTTAACTCCACTCCTTAACCTAAACCATAATCACTAAACCTTTCCCTAAACTTAAACTCACAAAACTAAACCTCCACTAAACCCTAAGCCTCCTAATCCCACTCCACACCCTAACCCTAAAGTAACAAAATAAAAAATCTAAAGCAAATAAACTTAAACCTAAACTTAAACCCTTAGAATGGGCAGAACCTTGATGGCAGGAAAATCACACCCAACCAGGCTCTAGATGCTGGAAAGGGTAAAGCGATTATCAGTGGTGGTGGGGGATTTGGAGGTTCTGGTGCATATAGAGGTGGTAGTTTTGGAGGCAGGATGACAATGGAGGTTATAGCCATGGTGGCGATGGAGGGTATATGATGGTGGATCCTGCTACTCGAGAGGCGGGGGTAGTTCTGATGGGAACTAGAGAATCTAAAGAATGGATGATCCGATCTACTACTTATGGAACTGTGTCTTCACAATGAGGATGATTTTAATTATCTAGGCTATTTCATTTACTCTATGCATGCTCATTTTTTATCTTTGTCGTCACTTGTGTCATACAAAACTTGGTGTGCTACTTGCTTGATGAAATCTAAAAGAGGAAATGTTTAATCGATTTTGTTCCCTATTAAAAAAGCCATAAACCAAACCATAAACTAAACATAAACATAAACCTAAATTTAAACCCCAAACCCTAAAACATGCTTAAAAATAAAAAAACCCTAAACCCAAACCCTAAACCCTAAACCTAAAAAACCTAAACCCTAAACCCAAATCCTAAATCCTAACCTGCAATAAACCCTAAACTATAAACCCTACCCACAAATCCTAAATCCAAAACACTAAACCTAAACTAAATCCACAAAAAACAAAACCTAAACCCAAACAAAATAAAACCTAAAAAGAAAATAAACCCTAAACACTAAAATAAAATAAAATAAAATAATAAAATATAATGAAAACCTTAACTAAAACCTAAACCTAAACCAAAAAATTAAATAAAATAAACTAAAATAAAATAGATAAAGACTTAAACTAAACTAAAAAAATGAAATGAACCTAAGAATAAAAAAACTTAAATAAAATAAAAAATAAACGTAAAATGAAAATAAAATAAACCTAAAGTAAAATAAAATAAAACTAAATAAAAACATAAAATTAAAATCTAAATGTTAATCTAAAACCTAAATATAAAAAAAATATAAAACCTAAACCCAAATTTAAAAAAAAAGATTTAAACCTATAATTAAAATAAATAAACCTAAACCTAAACTAAAATAAATGTAATCTAAACCTAAAATAAACTAAACCTAAACCTAAACCTAAACCTAAACCAAAACATAAACTAAATAAAAAAAATTAAACTAAAAAAATCTAAACTTAAACCTAAACCTAAACTAAAAAAATAAAAATTAAAAATAAACCTAAAATAAAAAAACTTAAAACCTAAACCTAAAAAAATAAAATAAAAATTGATTCCTAAATCTAAAAATAAAAAAAAAATAAAACCTAAACTTAAAACAAAAAAATAAAAATAAAACTAAACTAAAACAAATAAACCTAATATAAACAAACTAAACTAAATAAAAATAAGAAAAAACCTTAATAAATTAAAATATAAAATAAATTAAAATAATTAAAAAATAAACTAAATAAACCTAAACCTACTAGCTTACTTAATTTAAGAAAAAGATAAATAAAAAAAAACTCCTAAACCCTAAATTATAAACCCTAAACCTTAAAAACCCTAAATCCTAAATCTTAAATCCTAAACCCTAAACCCTAAACCCTCTAAACTGAGCCTGATCCTGGGCCATGACCCTGGGCCACTAAACTACCCTAGCTTTAAACAAAGATCATGAGCCTTGACCTGGGCCTCCACACTAAATCCTAACTCCACTCCCTGGGCCCACTCTGGGCAACTCCAGGCCCTAAACCATCCACCCTGCCTAAACTGGGCACTGTTGATGGCCTAAATGCTGGGCCCAGGCCACTGAGTCACTAAAAGGCCACTAGACCTAAACCTGGGCTCTCTTTAAAACCAGTCTCCATGACCTGGGCTAAACCCTGGGCCACTGGGCCCCCCAAACCCTGGGCTTCCCTAAATCCTAAATCCTAACCTTAACTGACCACCTACTCCAACCCTGACCACTTAAAATCTAAATCTTGGGCCACAAACCTAAATAACCCAAGCCCTGCTAACCCTAAACCTTAAAATCCTAAGCACTAAACTTTAGATCCAAACCTAAACCCTAAACTCTAAACCCACAACCCCCAAACCTAAACCATGAGCCTAAACCACAAACCAAAATCCCTAAACCCTAACCCTGAATTGCTAAACCCTAACCCAAAACCTAAACCTAAAGTAACTAAATAAAGAAAAAAGTAAACCTAAACCCTAAAAGCTAATAAAATTAAACTTAAAGCTAAACCCTAAGAATGGGAAAAACCTTGACGGCAGGAACATCACCATTAACCAGGCTTAGGTTAGATCTAACCGTGGAGGCAAAGGCGAAGGCAATGGTTATCATAGTGGTGGTGGGTGATATGGAGGTGCTGGGGGATATGGTGGTGGCATTTATGGAGGAAGGATGAGTGATGAAGGTTGCAACCGTGTTGGTGGTGATGGTGGAGGGAGAGATCAGGGATATGATGGTAGATCCCGCTACTCGAGAAGCTAGGGTAGTTCTGATGGAACTAGAGCAACTGAAGAACGACCGATTTGATCTACTGCTTATGGAACTATGTCTTTATAATAGAGACAGTTCTAGTTATCTAAGATTTTTGATTTGCTCTATGTGTGCTAATTTTTTAATTGTGTTGTTGCTTGTATCTTAGAAAACTTGGTGTGCTACTTGATTGATGAATTCAAAAAGAAGAAATCTTGAACCTAAATTTGTTCTTTGTTAGAAAATATCATTAACCTAAACCCTAGACCCTAAACTAAAACATAAACCTTAAGTCTAAAACCTAAAACCTAAATCCTAAACCGTAAACCCTAAAGCCTAAACCCTAAAAACCCTAAACCATAATCCCTAAAGCCTAAAGCCTAAACCCTAAACCCTAAACCTTGAATCCTAAAACCTACAACCATAAACCCTAAATCTAAACCAAACCAAACTAAATAAACTAAACCCTAAATCCTAAACTAACCCTAAACCCTAAACCCAAACCAAAACCTAAACCTAACTAAATAATTAAACCAAAAAATAAAATAAACCCTATACCCAAAACCTAAATAAAATATAAAAATATATTAAAATAAAAACCTAAACTAAAACTTAAACCTAAACCAAAAATTAAATAAAATAAATTAATAAAAATAAACTGAAATAAAATAAATAAAAACTTAAACTATACTACAAAATAAATTAAACCTAAGAATAAAAAACCAAAATAAAATAAAACCTAAAGTAAAATAAAATAAAAAGCAAATATAAAACTAAACATAAAAAATCAACCTTAAAATAAAACTTAAAAATAAATAAAAAAATAAAATCTAAACCCTAAACTAAAAAAAAACCTAAAACAAAAATAAAAATAAAATAAATCTAAACCTAAACAAAAATAAACTAAACTAAAATAAAGAAAACCTAAACCTAAACTAAATGAAATAAATGAAACTAAAAATAAACTAAACCTAAACCTAAGTATCTACCTAAACTAAAAAATAAAATGTAAAAATAAACATAAAATAAAAGCCTAAAACCTAAACCTAAAATAATAAAATAAAAACTAAAACTTAAACGTAAAAAGAAAAAATAAAACCTAAACCTAAACAATTAAATAAAAATAAAACTAAACAAAAATAGATAAACCTAATATAAATGCACAAAACTTAATAAAAATAAAAAAACCTAAATAAAAAAATAAAAAATACTAAAATAAATAAAAATTAAACTAAATAAACTAAATAAACCTACCTCCACCTTTTATTTAAGAAATAATCAATATAAAGATCTTTAAACCCTAAACCCTAACCCTCCCTAACTGACCTACCCTAAACCCTAAATCTTGGGCCCTCCAAGAGGAGTAACTCCCTAACTGAATCTACCCTGACCCACTGAGTTGGGCCTCCACCTACCCTTAATCCAGCATGTGATCCTGAGGCTAGTGTTAAACCCTGGGCCCTGGGCCCTGAAAAAACTGACCATGGGCCCAACTCCCCAGGCCATGACTGAAACCACTGGGCCACAGGCCCAGGCCACTCACCTCTAAACTCCTAAATCTCTCTTTGGCTCTAAATGCTAGACCACTAAACTAAGATCCTGGGCCCTCCTAATACACTGAGCCCTAAGGCTGAGCCCAAACACTAAACAACCCAGTATCCTAAATCTTACTCTAAACTTCATGACCCTAAGCTGACCTTGGCCTTAACTCAGTGCTACTGCGATAAACCCTACCACAAACCATGGCTCTAAATCATTGAACGGACCTACCCTAACCCTGATCCCTAAACCCTGGCTTAAAGCCCAACATAAACCTCAAGTAATTAAATAAATAAAAAAAATAAAATAAAATAAAAACTAAATAAAATCCTAAACTCAAAAAGTAAACATTAATCTAAAACCTAAAAATAAATAAAAAATTAAACCTAAACTATAAACTTCAATAAAAAGACATAAACTTAAAATAAAATAAAATAAACCTAAACTTAAACCTAAACTAAAATAAATAAAATCTAAACCTCAACCTAAAATAAACTAAACCTAAACCTAAACCTAAAGTAAATAAAATAAATTAAACTAAAATATATTAAACGTAAACTTAAACCTAAACTAAAAATTAAAACCTAAAAATAAACCTAAAATAAAAACTTAAAACCTAAACTTAAAAAAATAAAATAAAAATGGAAACCTAAATCTAAAAACAAAAATTAAAGCCTAAACCTAAAAAATAAATTAAAAATAAAAATAAACTAAAATAAATGAACCTAATATAAATAAACTAAATAAAATAAAATTAAAATTAAACTTAAATAAATATAAAAATAAAATAAATTAAAATAAATCAAAATTAAACTAAATAAACCTAAACTGACTTTTAAGAAAAATAAAAAACCCAAAACTCCAGTGACCCTAAACCCTCTTTAAGATCCTCCCTAAATGTAAACCCTACCCTAACACCCTCACTCTTGACCCTAAACTGACCCTACACTACCTAATTTTAAACCTAAAATCCATTTTTACCCTACTACTAAATGAGGTCTAACTCTGGCCCTGGGCTCTAAACCTACCCTATGCTAAACCTGATCTCTAAACCTACACTGACCCTGAGCCCCAAAAAAAACTCAAACCCCAAACCTAAACCACATAAGATGACATGGGCCCTGAGCCCACTACCTTAACCACTGACTGGGCTCTACCTGACCTGGGCCCCAGGCCCAAAACTGACTGGGCCACACTCTAAACCTAACCCTACCTGGGCTAACCTGCCCCAATCACTGAGCCACTGTCAGGCCTCAGAAACTGCCCCCTAAACCTGGCTAACCTAAACCTGGAAGTCATGACACTAAAGCCTTAGAGCCCAAACCTAAGTCATGAGCCACGACTAAAATCTGAAACACTGGGCCATATTAACCTAAAATGGTAAACCCTAAAGGCCAAAATCGAACCCTATCTAAATAAATATTTAAACACTAACCCTATTAGCCCTAGCAAGTAACTAAATAAAATATAAATGCTATGAAAGCTAATAACTAAATCTGCTAAACCAAGAATGGTAGAGCACAAGAACATCTCATAGACTAGGGTTAAATCATGGAGCCCAAGTGGAGGTGGTTATCAGGTGGTGGTGGGGGGATCTAGAGTCGGTGGATATGGAGGTTTATGGAGGAGGATGGCGATGGAGGTTACAACCAAGGTGGCGGTGGAGGAGGAGACCAAGGATATGATGGCGGATCCGGCTACTCGAGAGGCAGGGGTGGTTCTGATGGGAACTAGAGAAACTAAAGATCAACCGATCCGATCTGCTGCTTATGGAACTATGTCTTTACAGTAGAGATGATTCTATTTATCTAAGGTTTTTAATTTGCTCTATGCGTGCCCATTATTTATCTATGTCGTCGCTTGCATCTTAGAATACTTGTTGTGCTACTTGATTGACAAAATCAAAAAGAAGGAATGTTGAATCTAAATTTGTTCTCTCTTAAAAAAATCATTAACCCTAAACCCTAAACCTTAAACCCTAAACTAAAACATAAATCAAGCACAACCTAAAACCACAAAACCTAAACCTAAAACTTTAAAACCCTAAACTAAACCATAAATCCAAAATAATGAAAAAAATAATAAAAACTCCCAAACCTACCCTAAATCCTAAACCCACCTCTTAACCACTCTAATCCCAAACAAACTAACCATAACAAACTAACTAACCACAAAAACCTAAAACCTAAACAAATTAAATGGACTTAAAAATAAAATAAACCCTAACCCACAAACCTAAAATAAAATAAAAATAAAATAAAACTAAACTAAATCTTAAACTAAAAAAAAAATAAAATAATAAAATAAACTAAAATAAAATAAATAAAAACCTAAACTGACCTAAAAAATAATTAAACTTAAGAACAAAAAACTTAAATAAAATATAAATAAAAATATAATAAAAATAAAAGAAACCTAAATTAAAATAAAATAAAAATTAACTAAAAAATTAAACATAAACTTTAAAATAAAACCTAAAAAAATAAATAAAAATAAAACCTAAAATAAACAAAAATCTAAACCTAAATAAAAATAAAATAAACCTAAACTAAAAAAAAAACAAAAATAAATAAAACCTAAATCTAAACCTAAAATAAACTAAACCTAAAAACTAAAGTAAAAATAAAATTAAAATAAACTAAACTAAAAGAAAAATAAAACCTAAAATAAATAAAATAAAATAAAACTAAACTAAACCTAAATAAAATTAAACCTAAATTTTAATAAAATAAAAAAATAATTAAACTAAATGACTTAAAAATAAATTAAGCCTAAGTAAAAAATAAAATCTAAATAAAATAAACATAATAATCTAAAATATTAAAAATAAATAAATAAACTGAGTCATGCTTAATTTAGAAGATCAGTATAAAGATCCACTAAACACAACCTAACTGAGCCCACAGGCCACAATCCTACCATGGGCCCTGAACAGGCTTTGGGCCTGGGCCATGGGGTGACACAGGCCCTGGCTGATCCATGATCCCTGAGCCTGGCTAGCCCTGGGCCACAGGCCCCCCACTCCTGGCCAAAGGCCAAGACCTAAGACATAAACTGGGCTAGGCCACTGTGCCTGCCTGACTAGCCACAGGCCCTTAATCTCTAAACCACACCTGACCACTGGGCCCCAGGCCCTAAACTAAAACCCTGAGCCTTAACTAAACTTTAAACACTAAATTTTAAACTAAAAATGGAACTTAAACCCCTATATACACTAAACCTTAAACCCTAACTCTAAATCTTTGAGCCCAAACCCTAAACCATAAACCACAACCTAAACCCTAAATCTAATCCCTAAATGTGACCCCAAACCCAAACCCTTAATATAAACTAAAGTAACTAAAAAAATAAAAAAATTACAAACCCTAAAATCTATTAAACCTAAAGAAACCTAAACCTAGAATATGGAACCTTGATGGCAAGAACATCATCAACAACTCTTGATTTAGCGTTAGAGGTGAAGGTAAAGAAAACAGTTATCGCAGTGGTGGTTAGGGATCTAGAGGTGCTGGTGGATACGAAGGTGGCGATCATGTAGGCCGAAGGACCAGTGGAGGTTACAACCATGGTGGTGGCTGAGGGAGAGATCAGTGATATGATGGCAGATCCTAGTGTTCAAGAGGCAGAGGTGGTTCTGATGGAAATTAGAAAAACTAAAGAATGGCCAATCTGATATGTTGCTTATAGAACTATGCCTTTCTAATAGAGACAATTCTAGTTATCTAAAGGTTCTCATTTGCACTATGTGTGCTCATTTTTTATTTATGGGATCACTTATGTCTTATATAACTTGGTATGCTACTTGGTTGATGAAATTGAAAAGATGATATGTTGAATCTAAATTTATTCTCTGTTAAAAAAAACCATAAACCATAAACCCTAAACCCTAAAACCAAAACTAAAATATAAACCATTAACCTAAAACCAAAACAATAAACCCTAAACTAAAACATAAACCCAAAACCTAAAACCTAAACCCTAACCCAAAACACTAAACCCTAAACCCTAAATCCTAAACCACAAAATAAAAAATCCAAACCCTTAATCCAAAACACATTAACCTAAACCCACTAAACCCCATCCTAAACAAACTATAAACCTAAACCTAAAATAAAACCTAAGCTAAATAAAACCTAAAATAAAATAAATAAAACTAAAACTAAATAAAATAAAAATTAAATAAATTAAAAAACCAAAACTAAACCTAATCTAAACTTTTAAAAATAATAAAATAAAATAAATACTAAACTAAAATAAAATAAATAAAACCAAAATGACTAAAAAAAAATAAAAAAATAAACTAAATAAAATAAAAAAACTAAATAAAATAAAAATAATAAACTTTAAAATTAAGATAAAACTAAACCTAAATCTAAAATAAAAAAATAAAATCTAGTAAAAATATAAATAAAACTAAAGATAAAAAAATAAACCTAAACCTAAACCTAAACTTAAAAAGTAAACTAAAATTAAAACCTAAACAAAATAAATAAACCTAAATAAAAACTAAATAAATAAAAAATAAATCTAAATAAAATTTAAAATAAAATAAACTAAAATAAATAAAATAAAAACCTATCTATTTTGCTTAATTTAAAGAAAGAAAGAAAGAAAACCAGCTAAACCTGGCCACAAACCCTAGGCCACCATAAACCTAATCATCCTAAGGCCCTAGCTCTCAGTCAGGCCACAGGCCTGCAAAACCCTAGGCCTATACTAATGCACTAGGCCCTGACCCTGAGCCATGAAAAGACCCTAAGGCCCTGGGCCAAACCCTAAAACAGAGCCTGGGCTGGGCCCTAAGCCTTAGGCCTGAGCGGCCCTAGCCACAAAGGCCTAAATGGTAAACCCTAAACATTAAAGTTCTAAACCCTAAATCCTAAACCCTAAACCCTAATTTAACTCTGGCAAACTAACCTTAAATCCAAACCCTGCCCTAAGCCCCAAACTCTAAACCCACCTAAATTATAACCCTAAACCCAAAATCCTAACCCTAAAACCTAAACCTTAAACCTTAATTCACAATAATTTTGGTTTGGATTGCTCTCCACAATATGCAAAATCTATTTCATTGACCATCAATTCCTTTTTATTGTGGGTGCTTTATTTGGTTCATTGCAAATTGATTTGGCAATGGCTACGAAATCTCATCCTTCAGTGGCTAGAATCCTTGTTGAATTAGACATTACCAAGAAACCCCCAAAAAAATGTTGTTGGGATCTAAAAATTATGGATACATGCAAATAATTGAATTTGAAAATTTCCACGTCTTTTGTTCTCACTGCAAAATCCACGGGCATGATAATTATGAATATTTCATTCTTCATCCTCACCTAAAAAAGAAAATCCCAATTAAGTAAACTTATGTTCCTAACCCTACACCAACCACTGTTAAATATTAAAATACTACTTTGGAAAAAAGGATTCTTTGAATGTTCCTAATAAGGCTGTTTTACCTCTTACTTCTTCTATGCAACTGAAGGCTTCTAATGTGAATAATAATAACTTTTCTAAACTTTTGAATTAGGATTCTATTTTCTCCAATTCAATCCTTGCATCCTTGCTGGCTTTGATAGATAAAAATTAGTCTTTAATAGAGAACATAAATGAGAAATTTAATACTATGCATCATTCTAATTCAATGGTGAATATGGCTTTAATACCTCATGATAATCAAGTTGATAGACCTGATTCCATATTCCAAATTCAAGATGATTGAGCTTCTCAAAAAGATTTGCTTTTATCTAATAATTTGGCTAATGATGAAGAAGGGTTTGGTGTTCCCACATGCCTTCTTAATAAATTAGTTTATGTTCCCTCCCTTGTTATTCCTGAAGCTCATTTATCTTTAAAAAACTCTAGTGTCATTGAAGGAAGAGAATTCACTTCTCATCAAAAGATTTCTCCTAAATTTGTGACTAATGTTGCTAAATCCTTTTCGAATGATGATTCAAAGGGCAACGAAAATGGCTTCCAAACTTTATATTTGGAAAAAAATTTGTTAAAAATTTTCTTCTCAAATTGCTAAGAAGCACTATAGTTGTTGCAACCTCTCTATCTTCTCTCAATTAACTTTTACTCTCCCCTCCCCCTTTTTCTTTTTTATGTTTAATTTTTTAGTTTTGAATGTTAGAGGGATTTGTTCCCTCTCTATTCATAACCGTATTAGAAATCTTTGTTGTATCCATAATATTTCCTTACTTATTATTCTTGAACCACTTATTCATGCTAGTAAAATTAACCATGTTGCTAGAATGATCGGTTTCAATAAATTTTATAGTAGTAGTGGTTGAGGCGGGAGGTGATGGTTACATTAGGTGGTGGTGGAGGAGAGATCAAGGATATGATGGTGGATTCCACTACTGAGAGAGGCGGGGTGGTTCGATGGGCATTGGAGAAGTGAAGAATGGGTTGATTCTTTGCTTATGGACTGTCTTTATGGTAGATAAAGTTCTAGTTATCTAGGGTTTTTGATTTGCTCTATATGAGCTCATTTTTTATTTATGTTGTCGCTTGTGTCTTAGAAAACATGGTGTGTTACTTGGTTATTGAAATCAAAAAGAAGAATTATTGAATATGAATTTGTTCTCTGTTAAAAAAAACTAAATACTCTAAACCCTAATCTAAAACCTAAACCCTAAACCTAAAACATAAACCTTAAACCATAAACCCTAAATAATAAAAAAACTTAATTGTAAACCCTAAACCCTAAAACCCTAAACCTTAAACCCTAAACCCTAAATCCTAAACCCTAAACCGTAAACCCTAAACCCTAATAATATTAAAAAATTAAAGTGAAGAAACCCCACTGGTCGAGCCCTCTCTTCGTGTTCTAGAAATTTTCCTTTCTTGCTCTCATTTTGGGTTTTTTTGGATGCTGCTTGATGGCTATTTTGAGTGATTCTCATTGGATCCCTTCTGGAATTGATAGTCGTTGGCTGATTTTGTGTCTTTCTTGGAGTGACGTTGTGGCTTAGCATCTTCTTTAATGATTCTCGGGGAAAATGGAAGGTCCTATGGATCTTGCTAAGGCATCATCTACCAAGGCTTCGGTTGCTTAGAAATCATTCAAAGACATTCTTAGTGGTAAGGATGGCTATTCAGGTGAGTCCATGGAACTTATTTTAACTTCTTTTTGATGCATACCTATGATTATATGTTTTGATCTGGTTGTGGAAAATCTTGCTAAGCCATTTGAATTCACCTTGGTTGGAAAATTTACTTTTCGTAGGCCTAATCTGGAAAAAATTTGCTCTTTCTTTCATAGTCTGAAACTTTCACATGCTTTTATGATTGGTTTAATTGATCCTCACTACATTTTGATTCAGTTGATAAATGATTTGGATTACTCTTGTGTTTTATCTCATCATTCTTATTTTGTTTTCAATTGCCAAATGAGGTTGTTGAAATGGTCTCCACTATTTGATATTAAAGAAGAATCCCCAATTATTCTAGTTTGGATTTCTCTCCCAAATATGGGAATTCATTTCAATAACCAGGAATTTCTTTTTACTGTGGGTGCCTTATTTGGTTGGCCATTGCAAATTGATCAAGCAACAGCTATAAAATCTCAATCTTGAATGGCTAAAATCCTTATTGAATTGGACATTATGAAGAAACACCCAAAAGAAATCTAGTTGGGATCTAAAAATTATGGTTATATGCAAAGAATTGAATTTGAAAATTCCCTGTCTTTTGTTCTCACTACAAAATCCATGGGCATGATAATTCTGAATGTTTCATTCTTCATCCTCACCTAAAAAGAAAATCCCTATTAAGGAAACTTCTATTCTAACCTAGGCGACTAAATATCAAAAAACTACTTTGAAAAAAAAGGATTCTTTGAATGTTCCTAATACTGATTTACCTTTTATTTCTTTTGAATTGAAGGCTTCTAATATGAACAATAATAGATTCTAAACTTTTAAATGAGGATTTTGTTTCCTCACGATTGATCCAACCTTGTATCTTTGATGATGAAAATGAAGCTTTAATGGAGAACATAAATGAGAAATTTAATATAATGCTTCATTCTAATTCAATGAAAAATATATCTTTAATACCTCATGATAATTAGGTTGATAAATTTGATTCCATATTTCAAATTCAATATGATTTAACTTCTCAAAAAGATTTGCTTTTATCTAATAATTTGGCTAATGATGAAGAAGGGTTTGGTGTTCCCACTTACCTTCTTAATAAATCAGTTTTTACTCCCTCCCTTTCTGTTCTTGAAGCTCATTTATCTTTAATAAATTCCAGTGTCTTGGAAGAAGGAGAATTCAATTCTCATTAATAGATTTCTCCTAAATTCATGAATAATGTTGCTAAATCCTTTTCGGATGATTATTCAAAGGGCAAAGAAAATGGCTTCCAAACTTTCTATTCGAATAAGAAAAAAATGTTAAAAAATTTTCTCCTAAATTGCCAAGAAACACTAGAACTGCTGCACCCTCCCCCTCTTCTCTCAAGTACCTTTTATTCCAATCCTGCCCCCCGGCTTTTCTTTTCTTTATGTTTAATTTTTTAGTTTGGAATGTTAGAGGGATTGGTACCTCTCTATTCATAACTATTAGAAATTTTGTTGTATTCATAATATTTCTTTACATATTATTCTTGAGCCACTTATTCATGCTAATAAAATTAACCATGTTGCTAGAATGGTCAATTTTAATATTTTTTTCCCTAATGTTAGTAATAAGATTTGTTATTTTTGGAATAACTTTGTAGAAATTTCTATTCTTGATGTTTTTTATTAAGTTGTCAATGCTCAAATCTCTTTTGGTGATTATTGTGTTTTGGGCTCTTTTGTTTATGCATCTTGTAATAGATAGAAATCTTCTTTGGGATAACTTGACTAATTTTGCCACTTCTATCAATAAACCTTGGTTTGTTGGTTTGATTTCAACACTATTTTGTTCTTTCTGAAGTGGTGGTTGCTCTCCTAATATTCATTCCATGGAAAAATTTATCAATATGATCTTTGATTGTAATTTAATTAATATTGGTTTTAAGGGTTTTAATTATACATGGAAAGACACTAGACTTTGGCTAAGGTTGGACCAGATTATTTTTAATACTCATTGGATTACTCAATGGCCTATTACTTCTATCAATCATTTATGCAAAACCTTGTCTGATCATGGTCCTCTTTTAGTTTCTATTAAAGATAATTCTAATAGATTAAAGCATTTCTCTCCTTTTAGATTTCAGAACATGCGGATTCAACATATTGAGTTTTTTAATGTTGTGGCTAACAATTGGAAAGCTCCTTTACATCCTGATAATTCTATTATGGGGATGAAAAAACTTTTGTTTAAGCTTAAAATACTTAAACAAATTCTAGGTTGGTGAAGCAAGCACTATTTTAAAAACCTTTTTGTTAATATCAAAGATATGGAAAAATTAGTTTGTGATATTGAAGTCTCCATTATGTTTGATACTTCCAAGATTAAGGACTTGACTGAGGTGAAAGATAAGCTTGTTAATTTTTAAAATATGGAAGAGACTCATTGATGCCAAAATGTTGCTAGTAAACACATTACAGATGGTGCATGAAAACTAGCTATTTTCATGCTGTAGTTAATAAAATGAGAGGCTTAAATAATATTCAAAAAATTAAAGATGACAATGGTGAATGGATTATAGACAGTAATGATATTAAGGATTAAATCATTAATTACTTTAGAAATATGCTTAATAAGAGTTGCTCTTATGAAGTTATTTCAAAATCACACTTAATTTCTTCTATTATTACCAATGATGATAATAATTTTCTTACTAATATGCCTAATGAAGATGAAATTTTTAAAATTCTTAATTGCATGAACATGGATTCCATTGCTGGTCCAGAGGGTTTCACTACCCAATTTTTTTTAATAATGTTGGTTTATTATTAAAAATGATTTGATTGAGGCTATGGTTAAATTTTTTTAATGGAAATCCTTTTCCTAGATATTTCTCTAGCTCTTCTAATGCTCTCATACCTAAGAAAGATAACCCAGACTATTGGAGTGATTTTAGATCTATTAGTCTTTACACTTTCTTCAATAAGCTGATTTCTAAAGTTCTTGCCAAGAGGCTTAGTCTTTTACTTCATAAGATTATCTCTCTTGACCAACTGGTTTTGGTAGAGGTAAATCTATTTTCGATAACATTTTACTTGCCCAAGAATTAATTCATGATTTAGATGCAAAGACTAGAGGTGGAAACATTCTTTTCAAATTAGATATTACCAAAGATTTTGATAATATCACTTAGATTTTCTTTTCCATATTCTGAATATAATTGGGTTTTCTGCTAAATTTATTTTTCTTATTAAAAATTGTATTAATAATGCATGGTTCTCTATTTTGCTTAATGGGGACTTTCCTTCTTCTCATGGCTTAAGATAAGGGGATCCTTCATCTCTTGCTTTATTTATTATTGATTTTGAGTACATATCTAGGAGCATCAATGAGTTATTCTTAAATAATCCTAGTATGTACTACAAAACTTTGGTGGTCTTCCTTTTCCCACTAAGCTTTGTAGATTATTTTATTTTTTTGCAATGCTTCTTTCATCATATCAAGAACCTCAAGATTTTTTTAATAAATTTGGTAGAAAGTGGTCTTTCTATCAATGATAACAAAAGCTATTTTATTACTTCTTCAAGTATCTCCAATAATAAAATCAATCAAATCCTACATATCTCTAATTTTAAACATCAACACTTACTTCTTAAGTACTTGGGTGCTCCTCTTTTTAAAGGTCCAAAATGATCCCTCCTTTTTGATGAGTTAATTCAAAAAAAATTAAATAAAATTTCTATTTGGGAATTCCATTTACTTTCCTTTGGTGGCAGGCTTACTATTCTTAAAAGCACTCTCAATTCAGTCCCTCTTTGTTTGATTCAAACTATTATTCCGTCAAATTCTACTCTTATCAAAATTGATCGCATGCTTAATAAATGTTTTTAGAGGTCCAATAATTCTATTAAGAGAATGTGTTTCACGGCATAAATGTTGTGGTCCTTTGGATGAAGGTGGTCTTGGTTGCAAACTACTCATGAGCTATCTTGCCTTCTCTCATAAGCTCTGGTGGAATTCTAGAAAGAATGATAGCCTTTGGGTTAATTTTATGATGGAGAAATATTTCCAAGGTAAACACCCTCTTACATGTTCTTATAAAGTTGGTGACTCTCCAATTTAGAAAAGGCTTTGCTCCATTAAATGGGTTGCTGAATCCTTAATATCTTGGGATATTCATTCGGGTTCTTCTTTTGGCAAGATAATTGGATTGGCAATGGCTCTATTGGATACTTTTATCTACACACTCTACTACTACTATTAAAGTTAACTCTTTTTGTCTTAATAAAAATTAAAATAAAAACAAACTTGAGAATGACATTCCTATTTCTTTATTTGGCAAGTTTTACAACATCGCTATTTTTTCTAATAAATCAGATCAAATTCTTTTCAAGCTCTCTTACAATGGTGATTTCATTCTTAAAGAGGTTTGGAATTTTATTAGAACACCTCTAATGTTTTCATTAAATTTTGGAACAATATCATTCCCATTTCTTATTCTATTTTAGCTTGGAAGATTTTGAATAACTTCATCTCTATTGATTCCTTTCTCTAGCTTAAAGGGTTTTATTTACCTTCTAAGTGTTACTGTTTCTTTCATATTGAAAATGTTAATCATGTTTTTTTTTCAATGGTGCTATTGCTTCCAAACTTTGCATATGACATGATGATTTATTTAACACTAACTATTTTCATGGCACTCTTTTGTTATATCAACTTCTTTAAATTTGTTTCCATAAAATTGTGTAAGGTCATATCAAAGTTTTAATTGTTATTGCCCATATTTGGTTCATTTGGATGGATAGAAATGATGCTAAATATCATGGTATCCCTATGAACCATAAAAGGATTTTTACCAAAACTAAAAAAATTCATACTTTGTTAAATGCATATTTAATTAGTAATCTTCACTTTAGAGGTTATAAATTTGCAGCTAAAAAATTGAGTATCACTTTGCATGATGATCCTTAATACAAGAGTATTAGGATGATACATTAGATTAAGCCTAAAAATGTTTTTCTTAAGATCAATATTAATGCTTCTGTTTCCCCAAACAAATATGGCTATGGTGGAATTCTTAGGTATTTTAAAAGTATTGTCATTTGTCCTTTTGCCTACCCTCTGAAAGCTTGTTCTGTTATTTATGTTGAGCTCATGGCTGTTAACAAAGCTATTGATATTTGTTTAAGTGAAGGTCTCTTTAATATTGGGATTTAAGTTTATACTCTTCATTTACTTTATATGCTCAATAATAAAAAAAGGGGAATGTTGACTTATTTTATCTTCATAATCACACTAAAAGCTTCTTTCTCAAGTTTTTCTATAAAATTTTCACATTCTTCATGAAGGTAATGATTTCCAATTTGGGATGGGAATTAAATGACCTCACTTTATTTGATAACCATAGCTTACCTACATGGTCTAGTCAATGGATAACACTGGTGCCTTAGATTTTAACCTTATGCTATTTTGGTGATCTTTTTGCTATGGTGGTTTTATTCAAACTATTTTTTGGTTGTTTATTTTGTGCTTCCCTCACCAGGAAGTGTTTTTTTGAGTTTATTTTTATACTTAAACCTCCTTCCTCTTAACCCCATTCTATACTTGACAAACCCTTTTTTTGGGTCATAGTGGTTATAATTGATTTCACCCTTCTATGGCTCATGCTATCCTTCTTTCTAGTGATTTTTTGAGGGTCTCCTATTTGGTTGTGGTTGTGCCCATTTTTGGCCTACCCTTTTTATTAATGGATGTTGGGTTTGCCTCTAGTTTTGGTTGGATATGGCCTTATTCGAATTGGATTTTTGGTTGCTATGGTTGGATCTATTGGTTGCTATGATTTGCTTCTTCCATTTTCTTGGTTGTTTTGGGAGGTTATTTTTTCATGGATGCTGCTGGCCTCTTCTGGCTTGGCTTAGTTTTGGGTTTTTATGTGATTGATGTTCTCCTTTCCTAGTTTTCCTTGGGGGCTTCTGCTAGTTGGCTTTCCCTCTGCTTTGTGGATTGGAGGTAGCTGTTTTGTTCTATGGTTATTGTCTTCCTATTTTCTCAGTTGTGGTGATTGTATGCTCTTTGGGAATTGGAAAGGGTTTTTTTTGTCCTGGCCTTGTTCCTTTCCTTCTTTTCTTTGCTTGTGGTTGGGTCCTCCTTGGGCCTTGACTACCATTTTTATTTCTTGGTTAATTTTCAGATCTCCAGGTGGGTTTTGGCTTTGTCTATTATTTCTCTTTCCCTCTTTTTTGGGCTTTGTATTGGCTTTATCTGCTAGTTGATTTTTTTGGCTGACTTGGCAGGTTGGCTATTTTGGCTGGTTGGGTTGGTTGGCTGGGTGGATGTGTTGGTTGTGTTTAATGGTTGGTTTAGGTGCTTTTGGTTGGGTTCTCTGGTTGGGTGTCTGGTCTGCTCCTAGGTTGTTATCCTCTATCAGGTGTAGCTGCTTTTCTTTTATTTTTGTTCCTAGTTTGGGTGTTAGTTTTTTGCTGCATTATTTTCTCCTGCTAGTCATCTGGTTGGCTGCTAGCCTAGGTGGTTTTATTGGATATTTTGTTGGTGGAGGATATGAGTTCTTGTGGTTTTTTGGTCATGTTTTAGGACTTGTTGTCTAGGGTTAGCTACTTGAGGTGTTTTTTGTGGCTGCTGTCTTGCCTTGTATGCTTGTGTTGTGGCTTAGTGTTTTGGGATTTATGTTGGTTATTGGTATTGACTCCTTGTAGTTTATTTGGCTCTCCTAATTTCTTGATATTTGCCTCTTGGTTGGTGGTTATGGATTTTCTGTTCTTTTGGCTGCCTTGGTGGTGGTTTTGATGGTAATTTTTGGATACCCTCTTGGCCTCTCTATGCTATGGATTTTCTCTCTCTATCTCCCTATGCTATTTGGGTGGAGGTTTTGCTCTTGGATTTTGATTGATAGTGCTTTGGAGATAGTTGTTGGTTGTTGTTTTGGGGTTTTTCGATTGTGTTATCCCCATTTATCTTGCTCTTTTCAATATTTCTCTTCTTATTGGTGGTGCCTTTGGTGGAGTTACTGCTTGGTTTATTTTAGGTTGGCCAATGATCCTGTTGTAACTTCTAGGATATTGGCTTTAAGTGATTGGTTTATGGTGGGTTTTGGTTGGTGGGTTGGTCATTTGGCTACTGGCTATTTTCTCTATTTGTTTGGTGCATGAATTGGATCACTATGGACTATTTTTCCTTGAAGGTTGCTTATATCAAGTATCTATGATGGCCTTAATATTTCCTCATATATTCTCGGTTGGTATATGATTGTAACCCTTCTCATGAAGTTTGGATGCTCATATGTATTATTTTGAGATGATCTTAACGAGCGAGCCTTCATAGCTCTTTCTAAATTGTCTACTTTATCTTTTCCTCTTGAGCTATGACCATTGCCTTTATAGTGTTTGGTAGATTTATTTTGCAGGTTGGAACTTCATAGATGGGGTGATCTTTACTCAGTCAACCCAAGTATTGTTGATGTGGATCTTGCTTATCTTGACTTCTCAAAGGGATTATGAGCTGCTGCTGACTAATCTTTTTACTACTTTCTCGAGTTATATTAGTCTTTTTTTAGGTCTTTTCTCAGTTTCTTTTAAGCTATTGTATTTGCTCTTTAATTTTTTTCCATTGTACTTTGATGGGAATTTAGCTCTTTAGGTTTCTTGTAGCTATGTGAGCAGTAGAACTTTGTGCTTTACCCCTTTTAAGGACATTTTATTCTTTATTTTTATGGTAATAAAATTCAAACTTTCCTTAAAGAAACCCTAAGCACTAAATGCAAACTGAACCCTAAACTAAATCATAAAGCTAAAAACATAAACCCTAAATAAAACCTAAAATAAATAAATTAAACCAAAATAAAATAAATAAAATAAAATCCTAAACTAAAACCTAAACCTAAATAGAAAATAAAATTTAAAATAAAACTAAAATAAAATAAAATAAATAAAACCTAAATAAATAAAAATAAAAAAAAATAAAATAAAATAACTAAAAATAAAATAAACTTAAAATAAAATAAAATAAAACCTAAACCAAAATAATAAACCTAAAAAAAATAAACTAAACCCTAAAAAAACCTATAAATAAAAAAATAAAAAAAAAAAAAACCAAACTAAAATAAATAAAACCAACCCTAACTAAAATAAATATAAACCTAAACTAAATAAATAAATATAAACTAAAATAAACTTAAACTAAAAAAAGAAAATAAAAACCTAAAATAAAATATAAACCAAAAAAAAAATCTAAACCTAAAAAATAAAAATAAAACCTAAAAAAAATAAAATAGAATAAAACTAAACTAAAATAAACCTAAACCTAAACCAAAAACCTAAAAAAAAAAACTAAAATAACTAAAATAAAATTTGAAATAAAAATCTAAACTAAATAAAATAAAGTTAAATCTAAATTAAATTTAAAATAAAATAAACTAAATTAAATAAATAAAACTAAATAAACTAAATAAACTTAACCTGGTTTACATAATTTTAAAACCCAAACCTAAATAAACCTACCCACAATACCACTCCCCAAACTAAAACCACCTTAAACCTCACCTTAAAACCTACCCCCTGACCTAATCCTAACCCCACCCCAGGCCCTAAATCCTAAATCCTCCTAAACCCCACTAAATAAACCTAAAATAAATAAATAAAATAAACCTAAATAAAATAAAAATAAAACAAAATAAAACTAAACTAAACCTAAACCTAAACTCCTAAACCTAAAAATAATAAAAAATAAAATTAAAATAAACTAAATAAAATAAATAAATAAATTAAAATACCCCTAAAATAAACCCTAAACCCTAAACTCCAAATCTTAAACTAAATCCTACTTAAACCCAAACCAGCAAATCACCAATAATAATAAAGATAAAATCTAAATAACTAAGCTGAAAATAAACCTAAAATAAATAATAAAACTAAAGACCTAAACTAAAATAAACAAAATAAACCTAAACCTAAACTAAAATAAATAAACCAAACCACTCTAAAAACTAAACCTAAACCTAAACTAAATAAATTAAAATAAATAAATAAACCTAAACTAAAATAAAACCTAAACGAAATACTAAAATAAAATAAAACTTGGGCAAACAAACATAAACCTAAACCTAAATTAAACTAAAATAACTTAAACTAAAATAAATTAAACTAAATAAAGTTAAATAAACTTAAATAAAAATAAAAAAATATAATAAAATAAAATAAATAAAAATAAAATTAAATAATCCTAAACCTAACTTAATTTGAAATCAACCTAAAATACCAAACCTAAAACCATAAACCTTAAACCATAAACCTTAAACCTTAAACCATAAACCCTAAAATAAAACCTAAACCCCTAAACCCTAACCCTAAAAAACCTACCCTAAACTGACCCTAAACCTACTAAACCACAAATCTTAAACCCTAAACCTCAAAACCTAAACTATAAATACTAAACCCTAAACCCCAAACCCTAAACTAACCCTCTAAACCCTAAACCCTAAACTTATTTTCACTTTTTGGCCTGAGCTGGGTTATGTTTTTTACCTCTAGTTTTTGGGTTGGCCTGGTGGTTCCTGTCTTTCCAGCATGGGTTGGCTTGGCTTTTTTGGCGTAGTGGCTACTGTATTCTTTACCTTGTTACTTTGGTTGCTGGTGGATGAGATGGTTTCTGCTCTAGCTTTATTCTATTTCTTGCACTAGTTGGTTTGTTGGCTCTCCTCTTGAACATGAATTAGTTTTTGCTAGTTTATCATGGTTGGATAGGTGGCCTTCCTAGTGGGAACTATTGTTGGTTGTTGCCTTTCTAAACCTTCTTTTGTAGAATTTCCTAGCTACTTTTTTGGGTTTGCCTCCCGATTCCTTGTTGTTTATTATTAGATAGTTCTTTAGCCTAGGTTTTGGGTTTAGTAATTCTCTAGATTAGCCTCTGTCGTTGTTTGTAGCTTTACATTATTATGCTTCTGGGTTAGTTTTTTTTAGGAAGTTTGGTTTCTTGGCAAGTTGTTTCCTTTCTATAGTTTTTGAGGTTCTTTTAGACCTCTATTGTATGGTGCTTTGTTGGTTTTCTGCTTTTCCTTGGCTGCTAGGGATGCTTCATTTGTTGGTTACTTATTATGGGATATTCTCTTGTTGTTGCCTTATGGCTGATTTATGTAGCTGGTTTGGTTGGAGGACTTTTAGTTGTCCTTGGAATCTTTGTTGGTTGATTTATTTTCCTTGCTGGTCTTTTCCTTATTATTGGAAAATTTGTTGAAGCCTTTTGTTGTGCTGGCTGAACCTTTGTTAATTCTTTTAGATTGGACTTTTTGGTTTCTGGTGGTTGGTGGCTACCTTTGGCCCCCTTTTGTGTGACTGTTTTATCTTCTTTTGATTTGCACTAGATGCAGCTTATGTTTTCTTTAGTTGATGGTTTCATTTTTAAGCTATTTAGTTGTGTGTGGTTGCTCACCCTAGTTTAGCTTGGTGACTACTACTTGTTGGGACTTTGGCTTGAGGGATCCTATATTGGTTTTGTTGGGTATTTCTCTATTAATTGCATGGGTCTGGTGCTTGCTGACTATTGGTTCTGGGTTTTCCCTTGTTTGGAGCTTGGATGGGTATTTGGATAATGGCCATTGTTTGTGTTCTAACTTTGTTCTAGCCTCTCTCTGGGTTATTGGCAGAAGATAAAACATATTGGTTCTGGGTTTTCCCTAAACCTAAATCTAACCCCAAAGAATGGACAGAACCTTGACGACATGAACATCACCATCAACTAAGCTCAGTCTAGATCTAGCGGTGGAGGTGATGATTAACGCAGTGGTGGTGGGGGATCTCGAGGTGCTGGTGGATGTGGAGGTGGTCATCATAGCAGTTGTGGTTATAGAGGCGGGAGGAGCGATGGAGGTTACAGCTATGGTGGTGATTGAGGGAGAGATTGGGGATATGATGGTGGATCCCACTACTCGAGAGGCTGAGGTGGTTCTGATAGGAACTGGAGAAATTGAGTAACGATTAATCAGATCTACTACTTATGGAACTGTGTCTTTACAATAAAAATGATTCTAGTTACCTAGGGTTTTTGATTTGCTCTATGCCTGCTCATTTTTTATCTATTTTGTCACTTGTGTCTTAGAAAACTTGGTGTGTTACTTGGTTGATAAAATCAAAAAGAAGAAATGTCGAATCTAAATTTGTTCCCTATTTTTTTTTAAAAAAATCTAAAAATCCTAAACCCTAAACTAAAATTTGAACCCTAAACATAAAACCTATACCCTATACCCTAAACCCTAAACTTTAAACCTTAAATCATAAACTCTAAACCATAAACACTAAATGCCAAACCCTAAACCCTAAACTACACCTAAACCCTAAAAAGCTAAGACCAAAACCTAAACTAAATAGAACTTAAAAATAAAATAAATAAAAAAACCTAAACAAAAATAAAATAAAAAAATAAAATAAAATAAAAACTTAAACTAGAACCTAAACTTAAACCTAAAAAGAAAATAAAACAACAAGTAACAACTAATCTAAAATAAAATAAATAAAAACCTAAACTAAAGTAAAAATTAAAAAGCCTAAATAAAATAAAAAAATAAACTTAAAATAAAAACTAAATAAAAACCAAAACCTAAGAAGTAAACCTAAATATAAATATAAATAAAATCTAAACCCTAAATTAAAAAAAACCTAAACCTAAAATAAAATAAAATAAACCTATACTCAAACAATAATAAAATAAACTAAAATAAATAAAACCTAAAATAAACTAAACCTAAATCTAAACTAAATAAAATAAATTAAATTAAAAATAAAGCTGAACCTAAATTAAAAAATTAAACCTAAAAATAAACCTAAAATAAAAATTTAAACCCTAAACCTAAAAAAATAAAATAAAAACCTAAACCTAAACTTAAAAATAAAATAAAATTGAAACCTAAAAAATAATAAAAAAATAAAATAAACTAAAAAATAAACCTAAACTTAAACCTAAAACTAAAAAATAAATTATAATAAAAAACCTAAACTAAAATAAATAATCTTAACATAAATAAACTAAACTAAATAAAAATGAAAATAAACCTAAATAAAAATAAAATATAAAATAAACTAAAATAAATAAAAAATAAACTTAATAAACCTAAACCTACTAGTTTACTTAATTTTAAAAAAAATAAAAAATAAGAAAAAATTAAAATTAAAATTGAGAAAAAAACTAGAACCCTAAACCCTAAAAACCTAAAAACCTTAACTTAGACTAAATAAAATCTAAAAATAAAAAAAAGAAAAAAAAAAGAAAAACCTTAATAAAATAAAAAAATACATTAAAATGAAAACTTAAACTAAAACAGAAAGCTTAAACTAAAACTAAGCTAACCTAAAATAAAATATGAATTAAATAATGAATATTAAACAAAAAAAACTAAATAAAATAAAAATAAACTACCTATAAAGAAACTAAATATAATAAACAAAAGTATAATAAAAATAAAATAAACCTAAAAATAAATTAAAAAAATAAAACCTAAAATTAAAAATGATAAAAAATAAAACTAAAATAAAAAAATAACCCTAAACTAACAGAAATAAAACTAAAAACCTAAAATAATCAAAATAAAATAAACCTAAACCTAAACTAAAATATACTAAACTAAAATAAATAAAACCTAAACCTAAACCTAAAATAAACTAAATTTAAACCCTAAACTAAATAAAAATAAAATAAACTAAAATAAACCTAAACTAAAATAAGAAATAAACTAAAATAAAATAAAATAAAAAGCTAAAACCTAAACCTAAAAAATAAAAAATAAAACCTAAACTAAAACTAAAAAAAATTAAAAATAAAATAAAAGTAAAACTTAAACTTAAACTAAAACTAAAAAATAAACTAAAATAAACTAAATAAATAAACTAAATAAAAATAAAAAAATAAACCTAAAAAAAATATAAAATATAAACTAAAATAAAAAAAAACTAAACTAAACCTATTTATTAATTTTTTTTAAAAAAAAATTAATAAAAAAATTAAAATTAAAATTAAGAAAAAACCCTAACCCTAAACCCTAAATCCTAGACCCTAAACACTAAAGCACTAAACCCTAAACTGTAAACCATAAACCCTAAAACCTATAACTCCAAACCCTAAACCCAAAACCCAAAACCCTAAACCCAAAACCCAAAACCCTAAACCCTAAAAAAACTTAACCTAAACTAAATAAAACCTAAAATAAATAAAAAGCTAAACATTATTAATAAAAAAATAAAATAAAATTAAAACCTAAACTTAAACCTAAAAAAAAAATAAAATAAAATAAACTAAAACAAAATAAATAAAAACCTAAACTAAACTAAAATATAAAGTAAACCTAAAAATAAAAACCTAAATAAAATAAAAACTAAATAAAAACATAAACCTAAAAATAAGACCTAAAAACAAATAAAAAATAAAACCTAAACCCTCAGCTAAAAACAAAACCTAAACCAAAATTAAAACAAATAAAATAAACCTAATCATAAACTAATATAAACTAAATTGAAATAAATGAAACCTAAACCTAAACCTAAATTAAACCTAAACCCTAAACTAAATAAAATAAAAATAAACCTAAACCCTAAGAAATAAAAGTAAAATAAAACCTAAAATAAAACCTAAACTTAAACCAAAAAAATAAAATGAAAACCTAAACCTAAACCTAAACCAAAATAAATAAATAAAATAAAACTAAGCTAAAAACATAAACCCAAACCTAACCTAAAATAAACTAAAATAAAAACCTTAACTAAAATAAAAAACATAAAATAAATAAATAAACTAAATAAAATTAAAATAAACTAAATAAAATGAACTAACATAAATTAAAATAAACTAAATAAACCTAAACCTACTGGTTTACTTAATTTTATAAAACCCTAAACCTAAAATAAACTATAAACCAAACCCTAAAAAACCCTAAACCCAAACCTAAAAACCTAAACTGAGCCCAGGCAAAAATCCTAAACCCTAAAACCATAAACCTAAACCCTGGATCTCTAACCCTAAACCTAAACCTAAAACCACAACCCACCTGACCCCCCCATACAACCCTAAACCATAAACCCTAAACTCCCCACTACCCTAAACCATAAACCTGAACCCTGAACAAACCCACTAACCCAACCCTAAATCCTAACCCAAACTAAACCCTCAAACCCTAAACCCTCCTAAACACTAAACCTAAACCCTACCCTCCACAAACCTACCCTAAACCTATATAACCATAAACTTATTTTCACTTTTTAGCTTGAGTTAGGTTATTTTTTTTGACCTCTTACTTTTGGGTTGGTCTAGTAGTTGCTCCCTGGTGGTTCCTGTCTTTTCAACCTAGGTTGGCTTTGTTTTTTCGGCTTGGTAGCTGCTATCTTCTCTACCTTATTACTTTAATCACTGGTGGATGAGATGGTTTCTGCTCAAGCTTTATTCTATTTTCTACACCTGTTAGTTAGTTGGCTCTCCTCTTGAACTCGAATTACTTTTTACTAATTTTCATGGTTGTATGGGTGGCCTTCCTAGTGGGAATTTCTATTGGATATTCTCTTTCTCATCCTCTAGAATTTCTTGACTACTTTTTTGGGGGTTGCCTCCCAGTTCCTTATTATTTATTGTTGGATCCTTCTTTTGCCTTGGTTTTGTGTTTGCTTATTCTCCTAGGATTAAGTCTTTGGGTGCAGTTTGCACATTTTATGTTGTTATAATGCTTCATGTCGGTTAGACTTTGTTCTTTGGGAAGTTTAGTGCTTCATGGCTTCTACCATTGCCTTCCTATGGTGGTTGTGCTTCTTTTGGACCTCTATTGTGTGGTGCTTTATTGGTTTTCTGCTTTTCCTTGGTTGCTGGTGATGCATCCTTTGTTGGTTACTTATGATGGGCTATTCTTTAGTGGCTGCCTTATGGCTATTTTACTAAGTTGGTTTGGTTGGAGGACTTTTAGTTGTCTTTTGAATCTTGGTTGGTTAATTTGGTTTCTTTTTTGTTGGTTTTTTCTCTTTTAATTGGTATGGTTCTGCTACTTGTTGATGGCTAGTTCTGGTTTTTCCTAGTTTTGGAGCTTGGATGGGTATTTGGACAATGGCTATTGTTGGTGTTCTAACTTTATTCTAGCCTCTCTCTAGGCTATTGTGATTAGCCTATTGAGGTTTTTGTTTGGTGGTTTTTTTGCTAGCAAGTTACTGTTCGGTTGCTCTCTGTTTAATGGTGCAGGATCTAGAACTATGGACTGCTGGCCTTGGATGTTTGCTTGTATCAGGTATGCTAGCTATCTTAGCTTTGATGCTACTCACCTCTTCTCTCTAGTTGGTAGCATTACATATGATTGTAAACCTTCTTTATGAAGTTTGGATGCTCATATGTATTGTTTCCCCTTGAGATGATCCTAACTGAGCCTGAGCCTACTCTTTCTCAGCTCTCTCCTTTTCCTCTCTTTATCCTTATCCTTTCTAGCTATGAATTTTGCCTTTGTAGTGCTTTACAGATTTCTTTTATAGGTTGGAACTTTATAGAGGGAATGGTCGTTACTCAATCAACCCAAGTGTTGTTGTTGTTGATCTTGCTTATCTTGCTTTCTCAAAGATATCATGAACTACCTTTGACTTATCCTTTTACTATTTTTAGATTTGTTTTAGTCTTACTTTGTGTCTTTTTCTCTTATGCTTTCTAGCTGTTGTATTTGCTCTTTTATTTTCTTTTCTTTTTCTAATGTACTAAGATGGGGATTTAGCTCTTTAGGTTTTCTGTTTCTCTCAGAGTAGGAGAATTTTAGAGCTTTACCCTTTTTAAGGACATTGTATCTTTTCCTTTTATGATAATAAAATTCTAACTTTTCCCAAAAAAAACTCCTAAACCATAAACAACCCTAAATCGTAAAACCTAAACCCTAAACCCTAAAGCCTAAACCTTAAACCTCAAACCCTAAGCCCTAAACCTTAAACCCTAAACTAACCCTAAACCTAAAACCCTAAACCTTAAAGCCTAAAAGCTAAAAAAGCCTAAAAAACTAAATAAAATCTAAGAATAAAATAAGTAAAACCTAAACTAAAATAAAAAAAATAAAATAAAATAAAACTAAAACCTAAACCTAAAAAAAAAAAATAAAAAAAAGAAATACACTAAAATAAAATAAATAAGAACCTCAACTAAACTAAAAAAATAAAATAATAAAATAAAACTAAAATAAAATAAAGAAAATAAAAATAAATAAAAAACATTAAAAAAACTTAAATAACCAAACCCTAAAAGTTTCTAAAACTCTAACCCAAAACCCTAAACCCTAAACTAACCCTAAATCCTAAACTTACAACCCAAACTAAACCAAACCCCAAACTAAACCATAAACCCTAAACCCTAAACCATAAAACCCTAAACTCTGTTAAACAAAAAACCTTAAACCTAAAACCTTAAACCCTAAACTCTAAACCCTAATCCTAAAACCTAAACCCTATACGCTAAACCCTAAACCCTAAACACTAAACACTAAACCATAAACCCTAAACCTTAGACCCTAAGCCCAAAACCCCTAAACCATAAACCCTAAACCCCAAACCCTAAAACATAAACCTAAATAAATAAAATAAAATAAAATAAAATAAAATAAAATAAAAGCCTAAACTAAAACTTAAACCTAAACATAAAAATAAAATAAAATAAAATTTAAAAACTAAATTAAAATAAAATAAATAAACTAAATTAAAAATAAAATAAACCTAAAATAAAACCTAATTAAAATAATAAACATAAAATAAAATAAAATAAACTAATGATAAAATAAAATAAACTAAATAAAACATAAAATTAAAAATAAACCTAAAAGAAATAAAAATAACACCTAAACCCTATCTAAAACTAAACCTAAAATAAAACTAAATAAACAAAATAAAATAAACCTAAACCTAAACTAAAATAATCTAGAATAAATAAAATAAAATAAACCTAAAATAAACTAAACCTAAACCTAAACTTAAACTAAAAAAGATAAAATAATCTAAAAATAAACCTAAGCATAAAGTAAAAAAATAAAACCTAAAGCCTAAAATAATAACCTAAACCTAAACCTAAAATTAAAATAAAACCCCTAATCCAAATAATAAAATATAAAACCTAAACCTAAAAAACCAAAATAAAATAAAAACTAAAATAAAAAATATATTTAAACCTAAACCTAAACCTAAAAAATAAACTAAAAGAAGCTACACTAAAATAAATAAACCTAAAATAAATAAACTAAACTAAATAAAAATAAAAATAAACTTAAATAAAAAAATAAAAATAAAATAAATGAAAATAAATAAAAAATAAACTAAATAAACTACATAAACCTAAACTTATCGGTTTACTTAATTAAAAGAAAACTTTAAACCCAAAACCTTAAAATGTATATCCTAAACCCTAAATCAGGCTGACCATATCTATGTGACCCTAAACCCTACCTTAAAAAAACCTAACTGATCACTAAACACTGAAAATAACCATCCTACCCTAAACCCCCCCTGCCTAAACCCTCCCATGTAAACCCTAAACCCACCCAAACTCACTAAACTCACACTCCTTCCACCCAGGCCACACCCTGAGCCAAAACCAAACTCCTTAAGGCCCTCTAAAAACCTAAATAACCTAAACCTTAAATGTTAAACCTCCCTAAACCTCATCCTTCCCTAAACCCTATCCTTCTAACTAACTCCCAAACCCTAAACCTAAAGTAACTAAATAAATTAAAAAATAAACTTAATCCAACCTAATAAACTAAACTTAAACCTAAACTTAAACCCCAATCCTAAACTAAACTAAAGTAACTAAATAATTAAAATAAATCTAAACCCTAACCCAACCTAAAGCTAAACCTAAACCCTAAGAATGGGCAGAACCTTAATGACAGGAACATCACCATCAACTAAACTCAGTCTAAATATGGCGGTGGAGGCGAAGGCAGTGGTGGTAGTTATCGAAGTGGTGGTGGGGGATTTAGAGGTTCGAGTGGTGGTCAGAGCAATGGTGGTTATGCAAGCAAGAAGAGCGATGGAGGTTATAGCCACTATGGTGGCGGAGGGAGAGATCGGGGATATGATGGTGGATCCCACTACTCGAAAGGCTTGGGTTGTTCTGATGGGAACTAGAGAAACTAAAGAATGATCGATCTGATCTACTATTAATGGAACTGTATCTTTATAGTAGAGATGATTCTAGTTATCTATGGTTTTTGATTTGCTCTATGCATGCTAATTTTCTATTTATGTTATCAATTGTGCCTTAGAAAACTTGGTGGTTACTTGGTTGATGATATTAAAAGGAAGAAATGTTTAATGTTGTTCTTAGTTTAAAAAAAAAGAAAAACCCTAAACCCTAAACTAAAACCAAAACCCTAAACCTCAAACCTAAACCCTAAACCCTAAACCTTAATCCATAAACCATAAACCCTAAAACCCTAAACCCTAAATGATAAACCCTAAAGCCTAAACTTTAAACCCTAAACCCTAAACCCTAAACCCTAAATCGTAAACCCCAAACCCTAAACCCTAAACCTGAAACCTTAAACTAATCCTAAACCCTAAACCCAAAACCCTAAAAAGGTAAAAACTTAAACCTAAACTAAATAAAACTTAAAAATAAAATAAATATAAAAATCTTAAACCAAATAAAATAAAAAAATAAAATGTAATAAAATCTTAAACTAAAACATAAACATAAACCTAAAAAAAAACTAAAAAAAATAAAAATAAAAACTAAACAAAAATAAAATAAATAAAACTAAACCTAAAAAAATAAACCTAAACCTAAACCTAAACGTGAAAAATAACTAAAATAAAAAACCTAAACTAAAATAAAAAAACTTAAAATAAATAAACTAAACTAAATAAAAAATAATAAACCTAAATAAATATAAAAATAAAAAAAACTAAAATAAATAAAAAATAAAATAAATAAACTAAATAAACCTAAATATACTAGTTTACTTAGTAATATATAAATAAAAAAAATATAAATCACTAAAGAAACCAGAACCCTAAATTGTAAACATTAAAACTAACCATAAACTCTAAACTGTAAACCATAAAATCTTAAACACTAAACCTTAAACCCTAAACACTAAACCTTGAATCCTCTAACCTAGAACCCTAAAAACTAAACCCTAAAATCTAAACCCCAAACTAAACCCTAAACCCTAAAAACCTAAAAGCTCAAACCTAAACTAAATAAAACCTAAAAATAAAATAAATAAATAAACTTAAACCTAAAAGAAATAAAATAATAAAATATAATGAAAACCTAAACTAAAACTTAAACCTAAACTTAAACCTAAAAATAAAATAAAATAAAAAAACTAAACTAAAATATAATAATTTAAAATCTAAACTAAACTATAAAATAAAATAAACCTAAAACTAAATAAGCTAAATAAAAAAACTAAATTTAAAATAAAAATAAATAAAATCAAAACTAAATAAAAACCAAAACCTAAAAAATAAAACTAAAACTAAAATTTAAAAATAAATAAATAAAACCTAAACTATAAGCTAAAAAAACTAAAGCTAAAATAAACAAAATAAAATAAACCTAAACTTAAACTAAAATAAACTAAACTAAAATAAATAAAACATTAACCTAAACCTAAAATAAACTAATCATAAACTCAAGCTAAATAAAATAAAATAAATTAAAATAAAACTAAACCTAAGCTTTAAAAGTAAAATGAAAAATAAATCTAAAATAAAAACCTAAAACTAAAACCTAAAAAAATAAATTAGAAACCTAGCCTAAACCTAAAAATAAATAAAACCTAAACCTTAAAAATAAAATAAAAATAAAACTAAGCTAAAAAATAAACATAAACCTAAACCTAAACCTAAAAAAAAAAACTAAAAAAAAACTTAAACTAAACTAAATAAGTTAAACAAATTAAATAAAATAAACCTAAATAAAATAAAAAATATAATAAATTAAAATAAATACAAAATAAACTAAATAAACCTAAACCTACCAATTTACTTAATTTAAAAACTAAATAAATCCTAAACCCTACCTAAATCCTTAAACCTACACAACCCTAAACCCTAAAAACTGCTAACCCTAAACCCTATATCCCCTACAACCCTAAACCCTATACCCTAATCCATCAAAACCCTAAACCCTAAAGCCTGAACACTAAACCCTAAACCCAGAACCTTACACCCTAACCATAAACCTTAAACTCTAACTTCTAAACCTTAAACTTAATTTTACTTTTTAGCCTGAGCTAGGTTATATTTTTGACCTCTTACTTTTGGGTTGGCTTGGTTGTTGCTACCTAGTGGTTACTGACTTATCAGCCTAGGTTAGCTTGGTTTTTTAGCTTGGTGGTTGATATCTTATTTGCCTTGTTACTCTAGTTGTTGGTTGATGAGATGGCTTCTTCCCTTGCATTATTATATTTTTTGCACTACTTGGTTTGTTGGCTCTCCACTTGAACTTGAATTACTTTTATTAGTTTTTCATGGTTGGATGGGTGGCCTTCCTAGTGGGAACTGTTGTTGGTTGTTGCCTTTCTGGGCCTTATTTTTGAGAATTTCTTGGCTACTTTTTTGGGGTTGCCTCCTGGTTCCTTGTCATTCATTCCTAGATACTTCTTTTTCCTTAGTTTGTGTTTGCTTATTCTTCTAGGATTTGCCCTTGTTGGGTGCATTGGTTGTAGCACATTTTATGTTATTATTATGCTTCCTGTCAGGTTAATCTTTCTTGCTAGGGAAGTTTGGTTTTGATTGGTCCTAGCCAGCTGCTATGTTGCCTTTATATGGTGGTTGTGCTTCTTTTGGACCTTTGTTTTGTGGTGCTTCGTTGGTTTTCTGCTTTTCCTTAGAGGCTGGGGATGCTACCTTTGTTGGTTACTTATGATGGGCTATTCTCTGATGATTGCCTTATGGCTATTTTACTTAGCTGGTTTGGTTGACTTTTAGTAGTCTTTGGAATCTTGGTTGGTTGATTTTTTCTTTGTTGGTCTATTTCGTATTCTTGGACAATTTGTTAGAGCCTTTTGCTATGCTGGTTGAACCTTTGTTGGTCTTATTGGATTGGACTTTTTGGTTTCTAGTGGTTGGTGGTTGCCTTTCGCCCCCTTTTGTGTGGCTATTTTATCTTGGTAATTTACCTTTGTTGCGACTTATGTTTCCATCAATTGATGGTTTCATTTCTGAGTTGTTTAGTCATTTGTGGTTGCTCACCATGGTTTGGCTTGGTGACTGCTACTTATTGGGTCTTTGGCTTGAGGGCTCCTATCGTGGAATAGTTGGTTGTTTCTCTGTTGCATGCTAATGGTTGGTTTAGTTTTTCCTAGTTTAAAGCTTGGATCGGTATTTGGATATTAGCTATTGTTGGTGTTTTAACTTTGTTCTAGCCTCTCTCTAGGTTATTGTAATTAGTCTATTATGGTTTTTGTTTATTGTTTTGGCTGCTAGCTAGTTGCTGGCTAGTTGCTCTTGATTTAATGGTGCAGTATCTAGAACTCTACAGACTGCTGGCCTTGGATGTTTGCTTGTATCAGGTATGCTAGGTATGATGGCTTTGATGTTACTCACCTCTTCTCTTTGGTTGGTAGCATTACATATGATTGTAACCCTTCTTTATGAAGTTTCGATACTAATATGTATTATTGACCCTTCAAATGTTCCTAATTGAGTCTGGGCTTCTCTTTCTCAGCTCTCTCCTTTTCCTCTATTTACCCTTATTCTTTTTAGCTATGACTTTTGCCTTTGTAGTGTTTTGTAAATTTCTTTTACAGGTTGGAACTTTACAGAGGGAATGGTCGTTACTCAGTCAACCCAAGTGTTGTTGTTGTGGTGTGCTTATCTTGCTTTCTCAAAGGAATCATGAACTACTGTTGGCTCATCCTTTTACTATTTTCAGGATTTATTTTAGTCTAACTCTGTCTTTTTCTCTTATGCTTTTTAGCTATTGTATTTCCTCATTTATTTTATTTTCTAATGCTAATGTACTTAGATGGGTGTCTAGCTCTTTAGGTTTCTTATTGCTCTAAGAGAAGTAGAATTTTAAAGCTTTACCCCTTTTAAGGACATTGTATCTTTCCTTTTCATGGTAATAAAATTCTAACTCCCCCCCACCAAAAAAGAAAACCCTAAACCCTAAACCCCAAACCCTAAAGCCTAAATCCTAAACCCGAAACCCTAAAAAGCTAAAAGCATAAACCTAAACTAAATAAAACCTTAAAAAATAAATAAAAAATCCTAAACAAAAATAAAATAAAAAATAAAAATGATAAAAAAAACTAGAACCTAAACCTAAGCCTAAAAATGATAATAAAATAAAAAATAAAAAACTAAACAAAATAAAATAAATAAAACCTAAACTTAACTAAAAAATAAAAAACCTAAGAAAAACTAAACCGAAAATAAAAATATACTAAATCAAAAATAATATAAAATAAAAACCAAATAACATTCTAAACCTAAAAAAATTCTAAAATATAACCTAAAAATAAATAAAAAATAAAACCTAAACCCTCAACTAAAAAAAGAAACCCTAAACCTAAAATAAAAATAAAATAAACTTAAACTTAAACTAAAAGAAATTAAACTAAAATAAATAAAACCTAAACGTAAACCTAAAATAAACTAAACCAAAATGAAATAAAATTAAATAAACTAAAAATAAACCTAAACTTACACTAAAAAATAAAACTTAAAAATAAACCTATAATAAAAAACTAAAACCTAAACTTAAGAAAATAGAATAAAAACCTAAACCTAAATCTAAAAAAAAATAAACAAAAATAAAAAACCTAAAATATAACAAATAAATGTAAATTAAATAAACTAAACTAAATAAAATGAAAAACCTCAATAAAATAAAAAATAAAATAAACTAAAATAAACAATAAATAAACTAAATAAACATAAACCTACCTATTTACTTAATTTAAAAAAAATGAAATAAAAAAGACCGAACCCTAAACCTTAAACCCTAAAACTAAACCCTAAACCCTAAACATTATATCCTAAACCTTAAACCCTAAACCCTAAACCCTAACCCTAACCCTAAACCCTAAATCGTAGAACCCTAAACCCTAAACCTAAATAAATCAGAACCCTAAAAAACTTAAAACTAAACTAAATAAAACCTAAAAATAAAATAAATAAGAAATTATTTAAACTAAATAAAATAAAATAAAATAAAATGAAATAAAAAATTGATCTGAAACCTAAGCCTAAACCTAAAAAGAAAATAAAATAAAATAATAAAAATAAAATAAACTAAAATATAAAAAACATAAACTAAATTAAAAAAATAAACCTAATAATAAATAACTTAAATAAAATAAGAACTAAACATAAAATAAAAATAAAATAACCTAATATAAAATAATATAAAAATTAAATAAAAACCTAAACTGAAAAAAAACCTTAAAATAAAACCTAAACTAAATAAAAAATAAAACCTAAATCCTAAAATAAAAAAACCTAAACCTATAAAAATATTAAATAAACAAAATAAAATAAACCTAAACCCAAACTAAAATATACTAAACTAAAATAAATAAAACCTAAGCCTGAACCTAAAATAAACTAAACCTGAACTTAAATAAAAACTAAATAAAAAAAATAAACTAAAAGTAAACCTAAGCAAAAACTAAACATTAAAACCTAAAGATAAACCTAAAATAAAAACTTAAGAAATAGAGGTGGTGGTCGGACTAGTGGTGGTTATGGTGGCGGGAGTAGTAATAGAGGTTACAGCTGTCATGGTGGTAGAGGGAGAAATTAGGGATATGATGGTGGATCCTGCTACTCGAGATGCCGAGGCAGTTCTGATGGGAACTGGAGAAATTGAAGAACGATTGATCCTATCTACTGCATATGGAACTGTATCTTTATGGTAGAGATGGTTCATGTTATGGACCTGACTCAATCCATTACTGCGCTTGCTGTTAAATCCTTCAAAGATGTGCTATCTGGTAAGAACACTTGCTCTAATGCTTCCGCCAACTTAATTTCTACTTGTTTCGGTGGAATGCTGGCTGTAATGTGCTCTGATCTTGATGTGGAAAAATTTGCAAAGCCATTTGAGTTTTCTTTAGTGGGTAAATTTTCATTACATCACCCGAATATTGATAATATCCGTTCCTTCTTTCATAGCCTAAAGGTCTCGGGCATTTTCACTATTGGATTGATTGATCCTAGGCATATCCTTATTCAACTATCGGATGATTTAGACTACTATAGAGTCTTTGCTCGTCGCTCCTATTTTGTGTACAATTATCATATGAGGCTCTTGAAATGGTCACCTCTCTTTGATGTCAAAGAAGAATCCCCTATTGTTCCTTTATGGCTAGCCTTTCCAAACATGAGGATACATTATGTTACTAATCAAGTCCTATTTGCGATTGGGGATCTCTTTGGTAGGCCCCTTCAAATCGACCAAGCCACTGCCGTGAGATCTTGGCCATCAGTTGCATGTATCTTGGTTGAGATTGCTATTATCAAAAAGTATCCTAAAGAAGTTTGGATCGGTTCAGAAAAATTTGGGTATAATCAGAAAGTGGAATTTGAAAATTTCCTTATCTTTTGCACACACTGTAAGATCCATGGTCATGATCACTCTGAATGCTTTGTGTTACACCCTAATCCTAAAAATAATAAATTGTTGGATCCTAAACCCTCTCTAGGAAATGAAAAGAATAATAAGTTTGCTTATGTTCCTAAAGCTACTCAAAATGGAACTCACCCTCCTACCCCTACTCCTTTACTATCTACTGATTTGCCTATTGGAGAATAATCTGAGCTTGGTAAAAATAATGATATTGAGGTTTGTGAAGAAACTAATGATAACTTATTTAACATTACACCTACTTGTAATAATTTGGCATCACAAGACAATCCCTTGACTCATATGAACCATCATGCTGATTTGAATGAAAATCTCAAGTTGGATCAAAAACTCAAAACTAATTTTGGAATTGTTCTGAAAAATGTTGATACTTTGGTGACGGACAAAAATCTGAATAATCATCATGGAAATGAGAATGAAATTTGTGTTATTAATGGTGTCACAACCTCTCTTTCTATTACCCTTCAGAGTGATATCCATGCTAATCCAATTCCTCAAGCTAACTCTGATACCGAAGAAGGAGAAATCACCATTAGGAATGCTTTCACAGATACTGCCCCTATTCTGAATATTGCCAACCACTCCCTTTCTGATGGATGTACATTGGACATAGATAGGCCTTTTCAAACTGTTACTAAAAGAAAATCCCTTAAAGCTAGAATGTTCACTAATAGCTCCACTAGAACCACTCGATCTTCTCTAACTTCCCACAAATAATTGCCTCTTGCTCTCTTTTTCTTCTCCTTTAATTTCTCAATTATCTCTTTTCTTTTCTTTCCATCTTATTATGATCACTTTTCTTATTTGGAATGTTTGGGGCATTGGGACTCTCACTATCTGCAATCGTGTTAGGAGCCTTTGTCGCACTCATAACATAACCTTACTTGTTGTTATTGAGCCTTTCATTCACTCTTCTAAGATCACACATGTTGCTAGGATGCTTGGCTTTCAAAATTTCTTTTATAATATTAGTAATAAAATTTGGTGTTTTTGGAATAATTTAATCAACATTTCTATCCTTGATGATCTCAAACAATTGGTTAATGTTCAAATCTCATTGGGTGAATTTTCTAGTTGTGGTTCCTTTATCTATGCTTCTTATAATAGAGCTGGTAGGAACATCCTTTGGGATCAGTTAAGAACCTTCACCTCCTTGATTAACAAACCCTAGTTGGTTGGGGGTGACTTCAACACTATTATCGCTTCTTTGGAAAGGAGGGGAGGCAGCTCTCCTAACATCCATTCCATGGAAGACTTCTCCAATATGATCCTCGATTGCAACTTGATTGATATTGGTTTTTCTGGCTCCGACTATATGTGGCATAACTCTAGACTTTGGCAGCGGCTTGATAGGACCCTCTTTAATTCCCTTTGGATCAATCAATGGCCCTCACTTCCGAGCATTTGAGAACTTTGTCGAACCATGCTCTCTTTGATCTCTATCAAAACCTCCTTCCGATTCTTTCCTCCCCTTCTCCTTTTAGATTACAAAATATGTGGACCCAACATCATGATTTCATTAATGTTGTTTCCACTAATTTGATGGCCCCTATTCACGGACAATTTCTTAAAGGCATGATTCCTTTGGCTTAAGCTCAAAAGACTTAAACAAAATCTAAATTGGTGGAACAAGCATCATTTTAAAAATATTTTTGCCAATCTCAAAATTATGGAACAATTAGTTTGCTCCCTTGAAGATGCTGCCTTAACTGATCCTAGTAAGCTTGATGAGTTGAACACTGCGAAAGATAACTTGATAAATTATCAGAATATGGAGGAAACCTACTGGCTTCAAAGGCCGCTAGCAAACATATTGCTGATGGTGACAGAAATACAAGGTATTTCCATGCTCTTTTCAAAAAAAGGAAAGCCTTAAACTCTATTGAAAAAAATTAAAAATATTAACAGTAGCTGGATCACTAATAAGAATGAAATTAAAGATTCTGTCATACAAAATTTTCAAAATTTATTAAACATCAACCCTCCCTTAGAAGCCCTCTCCAACACACACTTGATCCCCTCTATGATTACTAATGATGAGAATCATTTACTCACTTTGCATCCTACGGAAGCTAAGATCAGGATTACTCAATAGCATGAACACTGATTTCTTCGGTCGATGGCTACACCCATTTTTTTTTTAGCATTGTTGCCCTTTATTAAGTCTGACCTTGTTGATGCTGTTGTTGACTTCTTTGATGACATACCTTTACCTAGATACTTTTCTAGTACTTCCATTATCCTCATTCCCAAAACTAATAATCCTAATTCTTGGGGAGATTTTAGTCCTATCAGCCTTTGCACCTTCATTTAAAAACTCATTGCTAAATTAATTAATAATAGGATAAGTCCACTGCTCCCTAAAATTATTTTTCCTAACCAAACTGGCTTCATTAAAAATAGAGCTATATCCGACAATATCCTTCTTGCCTAAGAGCTGGTTCATGACATTGATGTTCCTACTAGAGGTGGCAAAATCTTCCTCAAACTAAATATCTCTAAAGCCTTTGATAACCTCTCATGGAATTTCCTCTTTCAAATCTTACATTTGTTTGGGTTTTTTGATAATTTCATCTACCTCATCAAAAACTGTATTACCAATGTTTGGTTCTCTGTTATCATGAATGGTGAGTCCCTCAGTTTCTTTACTTCAAGGCCTGGCTTGAGACAAGGAGACCCCCTATCACCCTCTCTTTTTATTCTTGCTATTAAATACCTTTCGAGGAGCTTGAATGATCTTTTCAATAAAAATCCTACCATGTTTTTTAAAACTCATGGTGGTATCCCTGTTTCTCATCTCGTTTCGATGATTTTATAATCTTTTGCAATGCCTCTATTCAGCACATTAAAACTATTAAGAACCTTTTAAATGAATTTGGCAAAGAAAGTGGCCTCTTTCTCAATGATGGAAAATGTTGTTTCATTCCTTCCACTAAAATCCCTACCAATAGGCTCAACCAAATCTCCAGAATTACTAATTTTCAGCTACATCAACTTCCTATTAATTATCTCGGGGCTCCGCTTTTTAAAGGTCTAAAAAAGATCTCATCTTTTTGATGATCTTATCCAGAAAATCTCCAATAAAATATCTATTTGGGAATTTCATTTACTCTCTTTCGGTGGTAGGCTCACCTTGATTAAGAGCACTCTTAATTCCATGCCTTTATATCTCATCCCAACCATTGTGCCGGCCATTTCTAGCATTAATAGAATTGAGCATCTCTTTAAAAATTTTTTTGGGGCTCTAATAACTCCTCTAAAAAAATGCACTGGACCTCTTGGGTTAAAAGTTGTGGCACTCTCATCGAAGGTGGTCTTGGATGTAAGCCAATCAAAGAAGCTATCACTGCCTTTTCCTATAAACTCTGGTGGAATTTTAGGAGTAACAATAGTCTTTGAGCTAATTTTATGACTGCTAAATATTGTCAGGGTAAGCACCCGCTCATTTGTCCCTATAAAATGGGAGACTCTTCTGTTTGGAAAAGACTTTATTCCGTCAAATGAGATGCCGAATCCTTAATTTTTTGGGGTATTAACTCTGGTACCTCAATCTTTTGGCAAGATAACTGGAGTGAATGTGGGTCCATTGATGACTTACTCTCCACCCATTCCACTGCCACTATTAAAGTGAAATCTTTCTAACAGAATAATATGTGGAACAATAATAAGCTTATTGATTATATTCCTTCTTTTCTCTTGAACAAACTCACCACTATTCCTATCATTCCTACCAATCAAGATCAGATCCTTTTTAAGCTCTCACATAATGGTGATTTCAACTTTAAAAATGTTTGCCTTCACATTAAAGAAACTCATGTTTCTTCCAATGTGTTTTCAAACTTTGGAATATCACTATCCCTACTTCTTATTCTGTTACTTGGCATATTTTGAAAAACTTCATCCCGTTGACTCCTTGTTGTGGATAAAGGTTTTCAATTACCTTCAAAATGCCAATCTTGCTTTCACATTGAGAATGTGAACCATGTCTTTATTAACAGGGTCATTGCTTCTAAACTCTAGATTTGGTATGATGATCTCTTTAACATTGTCATTTTCAATGGCTCCCTAACTTTATATCTACTTCTTGAAGTTTATTTTGACAACACTATTAAAGGTCACATTAAAGTCATAACTATTATCACCCTTATTTGGTTCATATGGATGGACAGAAATGATGCAAAATATCATGAGATACCTATGAACCACATCAGAATAATTGGTAGAATTAAAAACAAAATTTGTGACTTTTTTAATGCCAATCACATTCACTACAAACATTTCAAAGGTTATAAATTTGTGGCCAATAAACTGGGTCTTAACTTACCGGATCAACCCTACTGTAGAAATGATAAGATTGTTTATTGGGTAAAACCTCATGATCATACTATTAAAATTAACACTGATGGCTCTGTCTCTCGTAAAGGTTTATATTTTTTGGTGGCATTTTCAAAAATCTTCGTGGTAAAGTCCTATGTGCTTTTGCCTATCCTCTTAATTCTTGCTCTATTCCTTTTGAGTTTATAGCAGTGTACAAAGCTCTTGAGATTTGCCTTCAAAATGGTTGGCTCAATATTTGGATTGAGGTGGATGCCCTTCTGCTGATTGAACTTTTGACTTCCACCAAAATGAACAACACTGAATTGTACTTCCATCTCAAGCAAACTAGAGCTCTTTTTACCCAACATAATTTTAACATCACTCATGTATGGCATGAAGGTAATGCATCTGCTAATTACCTTGCCAATCTGGGAGCCAAATTGGATGGTATAGTCTTCTTTGATCAACTCACCCTTCCCAAAAATTTGCGTGGCTTGGTTAATTTGGACAATACTGGGCTTCCTTATCTCAAAAATTAATCTAACCTATTGGATTTACCTATTTCAATACCTCTTTTATTGCATGATCATTTTCTATTTACTGTTGATAATTCTTTGGTCTTTGCTGATGCATTAACCTGCTATCCCATATGTTTACTTGTTGATCTCTGTGGCATGTGCTGTTGGTTTAATTGTCTTAGCTTTAATTGGGAGCTTACTGCCTCTACTATTTTTACTGTTAATATGTTGCTGCTTCTTTGGAATTTTTTGATGCATCATCATATTACTCCTTGCTGGTCCTTTCTATGGTGTGGCATCTGTGTTGGTTTAATTATCCCAACCTTGTTTGGGGTCTTGCTATTTCTGGATGCTACATCTATGTTAAAGGTTTTGTTGGGCTTTTGGGCCTTTGTCCGAGCAGGCTAATCATGGAGTTGGTTTAATGTATTTGCTGAATGCCTATGCTAACCCCAGCTTACATATCTGTAAGGAAAGAAAATGCAATACCTTTATTATTATTATTAATTATTCTTTACAAGTTTGGTTTTGTTTAATGAATTCCTTTCAGTCTGACTTCTCTGAGGAGGGTAGTTCTGCTGCTAGCTTAATTTCTCTAAAGGATTTCATTGATAATACCCTTTTGAACCCTTATGGTAGCTCTGTTGCCCCATTGCTTTTTATTGGCTTATCCTATGGTTGCAATAATTGTAGTGCTATTCTAACCTATGGCTGTTGGATTTCTGGATTCACTGTCCTACAGGCTAACCTTGTGTTTATCCAGCTTGTTGGTAATTACTATCCTGAATGTTGGCTGATCTAGACTCCTATGCTGCTTCTGGGTTTTTATTTTGTTTTGTTCAGTTGGCTTCTATTGTAGACTGCAAGATGGATTTTATTTTTCTGCTTGACTGTTTCTTATCTCTCCTTTTTCTGAATGTTTGTCTGTTATCTCTGTTTTCATATGCTATTTTTTTATATCCCATTTCAGCTAGTCTTGGTCACACCTTTTCCTTTTTCTGGGGTTTTGGTTTGTTTTGTTCAACAAGCCTCTTTTGAAGTTGTTGACTGCTTGGTGGCTTTTGATTTGAATCTCCTTATTGGTTTTTTATATGCTTATCATCTGAATTTTATGGATTACTTTATCTGCTGCTCTTTTCTCCATCTTCTTTCAGTTAAACTTGTATCTATTACACTGTTTATTTTGAATGGGTGGTTCTCTGGCTAGCTTGCTGATTTTTGTTGTCTTGGCTATTTATTTCCTTGGATATTTGTTATCCTTGTTTCTCAGGATTGCAATGTTGGCTCTATCTTTGTTGGTTGTAGGACTTTAGGGTCCTATGTTCAGCAAGCTATTTCTGAATTTGCTATTCTGATTTTTTTTGGTCATTGGTGTCTGGGTTGCTGCTTTTTTGATCCATGTTTCTATGCTCTATCCACTTGGTTACTAACTATTGCAATGTCTTCTCTGATTGAGAGGTTCTAAGACCATCTTGCTGTCCTTTGCTGTCTTGGCTATGACTTTCTTGGCTATTTTTTTTATCTTGGTTATCTGCTGTCTCATTTTTTCTGGATTCTAATGAGGACCCTAATTTGAATCCCCATTTTAATTTATCCTCTGGTGGGTTCCAATGTTGCACTAACTTTGTTGTTGGGGTTTTCTTTATTGCCCCTGCTATTTCTGTTCACTGCTCATTTCGATAGTGTCTCTTTACAGATTGGACTTCAATGCGTTGTTTTAACTGAGGATCTATTTTTAGCTACCAGCCTGATTATCTTTACTTGGAGGGACTTTTCTGCTGATCATCTTTTGAACACCTTTGGTTTTCATTCTACTTATCTTCCTTCTAACAGAGTTTTATATAGTGGGGGTAATAATTGTATTATTGCTTATCCTGTTGGCCTTTGGATTTCTGGGTCCTTTATCTAGCAGGTTGTTTTTATGGTTGTTGGTTGTTTCTTACACATTCTGGTTATTGCCTTTTGGGTTTTTGCTGTTAACATAAGGGCTGCAGCTAACTTCATCTGCTACTATTTTTTCCCTCTTGGTTATGCTAGATTTGTGCAGATCTTTATGATTATGCTTTTGCCTCTCTTGATTTTAATCTTTGCACTATTTAATCTCAATGGATGGATTTATGGCCAACTAGATAGATATTACTATCATGACTGTTGGCTGAACTGGATTACTGAGTTTAATGATAAGCAAGATGCTTCTGTTGTGTTATCTGTGATTGCCACTTATTTGAGTTGTTTGTGGTGAGATCACTTACCTCGATTCTTCATACCTATTCCCATTTCCTAGGTTATTTGGGCTTTGATATGCTATTTCCCTTTATATTTGCTGCTTTTAATTTTGAATAAAGGAGGTTATTAAGAGTGCATTACTTACATTCTTTTACTGTTGGCTGAACTGGATTATTGAGTATGATGATAAGAAAGCGATCTTATCTCGATTGTCTCTTATTGAGTTGTTTGGGTGGGGAGCTGCCCTTTACTATCTCTTCTTATCTTCAGTATTCCATTTCCTATGGTAATTTGGGTGTCGTTCCCCTTTTAATTGCTTTTAATTCTCAAATAAGGAGATTGTTAAGAGCTATTCATTTACATTCTTTTGGTTATCCTTGGGAAATAACCAATTGCTTAATGGACTGTTACCAAGAATGTATATTTATTTTTTCCTTTAGGCTTGGAATGGGGTTAATTCCATGCTCTTGTCTTTTCCTGGCTGGTTTGCAGTAGAATTTCTGCTGTTTCCCACTTGTGACTCTTCTTGCTGGTCTCATTAATCCTTTAAATCTGGTTAAAATTTTGGATGACTTGACATTGATGGCTCTCTTTCATTTGAGTTGGGATTATCATGCCATGGAGCCTAGTATGATGACATACAATTTGCATGTGATCCCGTTACCCACTTTGCACTTTTCGTTTTTTCTTCTACTCAGATACGCCTATGTTTGCGGTATTATGGCTCAACAGATCTTCATCAAATGGTCGCTATAATGTGTTTTCCTTCTTTCTCTTGCAAGTTACTAATGTGTCATGCATTCTCACATCCTGGAACATTGACCCTTATCCTTCATTTCCTTATATATGTTAATCAATTTGTATCTTTTGCTTAACTCTTTTGCTTTTGGATGTACTTAGATGGGATTTATTCTCTTATTTTGTGGCTCTTTGAGCAATAGTTCTGGACTTTATCCCCTTTAAGGACCTTGTAACCCATTTTTTGTGGCAATAAAATTTCCCCTATATGGGGTTTCCTAAAAAAAAAAAATACCCCTAAACCATTAACCCCAAACCGTAAACTCTAAACCCCAAACCCTAAAAACCTAAAAACCTAAACCTAAAAATAAAACCTAAAAATAAAGTAAACTCTACTAAACCCTAAATAAAATAAGATAAAGTAAAATAAAATGATAACCTTAACTAAAACCTAAACCTAAACCTAAAAATAAAATAACACAAACTAATAAAATAAACTAAAATAAAATAAATAAAACTTAAACTAAACTAAAATAAAATAAACCTAATAAAAAACCTAAATAAAATAAAACCAAACATAAAATGATAATAAAATAAACGTAAAATAAAATAAAATATAAACTAAATAAAAACCTAAACTTAAAAAATAAATGTTAATCTAAAACCTAAAAATAAATTAAAAATAAAACCTAAACCCTAAATTAAAAATAAAATAAACCTAAATCATAACTAAAATAAATAAAACATAAACCTAAACCTAAAATAAACTAAACCTAAACCTAAACCTAAACTAAATAAAATAAATTAAACTAAAAATAAACTAAACCTAAATTTAAACCTAAACTAAAAAATAAAACCTAAAAATAAACCTAAAATAAAATTAAAACCTAAAACCAAAATAAAATAAAAAATTGCCCACAACCCTAAACCCTAAACCCTAAATCCTAAACTTACAACCCAAAACCCAAACCATAAACCCCAACTAAACCATAAATATAAACCCTTAAACCCTAAGCTTAAAACCCTAAACCTAAACTAAATAAAATCTAATAATAATAAACCCACTAAACCTAAATAAAATATAAAAATAAAATAATATAAAACCTAAACTAAACTTAAAGCTAAAACCTCAAAATAAAATAAGATAAACTAATAAAAAAACTAAATAAAATAAATAAAACATAAAATATATTAAAAAATAAAATAAACCTAAGAATAAAAAATTAAAATAAAATAAAGCTAAACGTATAATAAAAATAAAAGAAACCTAAAATAAAATAAAATTTAAACTAAATATAAAACTAAACATAAAAATAAACCTTAAAATAAAACCTAAAAGCAAATAAAATAAAACCTAAATAAACTAAAAAAAATAATATAACGTGAAATAATAATAAAAAATAAACAAAACCTAAACTAAAATAAACTAAACTAAAATAAATAAAACTTATATCTAAAATAAACTAAACCTAAACCTAAACTAAATAAAATAAAATAAAAAAAATAAACCTAAATCAGAAGTAAAATAAAAACTAGAAATAAACCTAAAATAAAACCAGAAACCTCAAAAAAAATAAAATAAAACCTAAACCTAAACCTAAAAATAAAAAATAAATACTAAACCTAAAAAACAAAACAAAAACATAACTAAATTATGAATTAAACCTAAACCTAAACTTTAAAATAAAATAAATAAAATCTAAACTAAAATAAAATACAAAATAAATAACTAAACTAAATAAAAATAAAATTTAACCTAAATATAAATAAAAAATAAAATAAATAAAAATAAATAAAAAATAAACTTAATAAACTAAAGAAATCTAAACCTACTAATTTACTGAATTTTTAAAAAATATAAATAAATAAATAAAAATCCTTAACCCAAAACCCTAAATTCTAAATCCTAAACCCTAAACCCAAATCCTAAACCCTAAACCCGAAACATAAACCCTAAACCCTAAAAACCCAATCCTAAATCCTAAATGTTAAACTAACCCTAAACCTTAAGCAAACCCTAAACCGTAAAAATCCTAAACAATAAAGCCTAAATACTAAACCCTAAACCCTAAGCCTTTATCCTATGGTTGTAATAATTATAGTGCTTTGTTCTAACCTATGGTACATTTGGATTTGATTCCTTGTCGATGGCTAACCTTGTGTTTGTTAGCTATTTATTCAGTGTTCTTCATTTGTCTTTGTTGTTCTCATCAGCCGATCAATTAATCTTTTATTTTGTTCAGTTGCCCTCTATTGTAGACTGCAATATGGCTTTTATTTTTTTGCTTGACTGCTTCTTATCTCTCATTTTTTTTGAATGTTTGTGCTGTTAAAACTTGGGATGCTGCTGTTTTCACCAGCTACTATTTTTTTATATCCTGGTTCAGCTAGTCTTGGCCAGACCTTTTCCTTAACTATCAGGGATTTATCTTATGCACTGTATAATTTAAATGGTTGGTTTTATGGCCAACTTGCTGTTACTTTCTTTCTTGGCTATTGGATGGTCGAGATCATTGAGTCTTGTGCCCAGCAAGCGGTTACTGGGGTTGTTTATGGTTCAGGGTCTTTGTTGGTGTTGTCTTCTTGATTATTTTTTGCCTCAACCTCATATTCCCAATCTGCCAAGAGAGATTTTGCAATTTCCTATTCAATTTTATTAATTCTTTGCAGGTTTGGACTTCCTTTATGGCTTTTCAGTTTGCCTTTAATGTGGTTGTGGGTTTAGCTTGATCATCTTTATCTGGAAGTTTTTTTCTATTAATTATCTTTTGAACCCTTTCTGTTGCTACTTTACATCTCTATTTTTTATTGGAATTTTATATGAACCTTGTGATATCCATCTAATTATTTGGATCTTTACATATGCTCTCTTTACTCTGAATGGGTGGACTTTTGGCCAGCTTATGGGTAATTACTGTCTGGGTTGTTGGCTGAACTGGATTAATACTCTATATGCTATTTCTGGGGTTTTGGTTTATTTTGTTCAGCAAGCCTCTATTGAAGTTGTTGATTGCTTGGTGGCTTTTGATTTGAATCTCCTTATTAGTTTATTAAATGCTTATCATCTGAATTATATGGACTACTTTATCTGCTGCTCTTTTCTCCATCTTTTTTCAGTTAAACTTGTATCTATTGCACTATTTATTCTGAATGGGTGGTTCTTTGGCCAGCTAGCTAATTTTTGTTGTCTTGGCTATTTATTGTCTTGGATATTTGCTATCCTTATTTCTCAGGATTCCAATGTTGGCTCTATCTTTGTTGGTTGTAGGACTTTAGGGTCCTATGTTCAGCAAGCTATTTCTGACTTTGCTATTTTGATTATTTTTGGTCATTGGTGTCTAGGCTACTATTTTTTTGATCCATGTTTCTATGCTCTATCTACTTGGTTACTAACTATTGTAATGTCTTCTCTGATTGAGAGGTTTTATGGCCATCTTGTTATCCCTTGCTGTCTTGGCTGTGGCTGTCTTGGCTGCTGCTGTCTTGACTATTTTTTTGTCTTGGTTATCTGCTGTCTTGTTGTTTCTGAATTTTAATGAGGACCCTAATTTGAATCCCCATTTTGATTTATCCTCTGGTGGGTTCCATTATTGCACTAACTATTTTGTTGTTGGGGTTGGCTTTCTGATTGCCCATGCTTTTTTTGTCTGGGTTGCTGTTCATTTCCTGGTAGCTGTGATCTACACTGACTACTACTATTTTTATTCTCATCTGGGTTCATTTAGGCTTGTGCTACTATCTCCTTGAAATGCAATGACTATTCTGAATGGGAGGTACTATGGACAACTGCTGCCATTTACTGTCTTGCTGTCTTGGTTGTTTGTTGATCTGGATTATCCATTTTTTTGTCCAGCTTGCTGCTACTGGAGCTGTAGTTCTGACTATCTTTATTTGGAGATATTTTTGGTATTGGGTTATGCTGCCTTCCTTTACAAATGCTTTTTTTCAACTACTGATATGGATATTAATAAGGGGTTTGTTCACATCTGCATTCATTATTATGATTGGGCTCATTTTCTGGACTTTACTTCTACTTCTAGGCTGTACTTATGGCCTGAAAGATTCATATATATATATATATATCATATATTTTGGATGGTGTTACTTATAGGCTCATCGACTTGCTTAGCAGGATTTCAGCAGGCTACCTCTTTTGCTTTTTTCTTGTGGATGGTTTATATGCTGGCCTATTTCATATGTATAAGTATCCTCATGTCAGGGTGACTATATTGAAGATAATTTTCCTACATGGGACCCCTTATCTTTCTGCCCTTTGCAATTTCCTCTCTATATTATATATAGTTTTGTTTAGGTTTCGTAATGAATCCCATAAGACTTTCAACAACATTATCTTCTCACATGTTTGTTGGCTATGATGGATGTGATGACTTCTCTCTTTTGGTTTGGTAGTAACTCTTGTGAAGTAACCCTTTTCTGAGTTTGGATCATATTTGCATCCGCCCAACTTGGTGTGGATGAGCCTTCTCTATCACAATTCTTTACTATCATTCTCAGTTATGCTATTTTCAATTATCATTATGTCTGTATTACCTTAACTGCTCTAATTTCTTTCTGTTTACATTTTTGCAGGTGCTTCTCTCTTGTCCTCTTCCAGGCTTGCTTCATAGTGTCATGCATTCTCACGTCCTGCAGAGCATTAGCCCTAATCTTCCTTTGGCTTTTTATGTTAATCTAATTGTATCTTTTGATTGCTTTAATGCCTTCTTTTGCTTTTGGATGTACTTAGATAGGATTTACTCCTTAGTGATTGTAGCTCTTTGAGCAGTAGTTCTGGAGTTTATCCCCTTTAAGGACCTTGTAACCCTCTTTTTGTGGGAATAAAATTCCCCTACATGGGGTTTCCCCAAAAAAAAAAAAAAATCCCTAAACCCTAAACTATAATCCCTAAACTCTAAGCCCTAAATCCTAAACCTACAACCTTAAACCCTAAACATACAACCCTAAACCCTAAACCCTCAACCCTAAATATTAAACCCTCAACCCTAAAACCTTAAAGCTTAAAACCTAAACCCTAGACCCTAAATCATAAATTAAACGCTAAATCCTAAACCCCAAACCCTAAACCTTACAACCTTAAAACCTAAACCCTAAATCATAAATCCTAAACACTAAACCCTAAATTGTAAACCCTAAACTGTAAACCCTAAATAGTAAAATGTAGACCCTAAACCCTATACCCTAAACCCTAACCCTAAACCTTAAACCCCTCGGCTACGCTCCCTCTCAGACATTTTGTATTCCCGTGCTTTTTTCTGCTGTTTGGCCACTTTTCGGGCTACCCCGATCGTGATTGCTATTTTATTGCTTGGTTGCGTTTCCTCTCTCGGCTTGGTTGCTTATGTGACTCTCACTGGATCGTTCAAAGGCGGAGGCATTGCTCTCCACGTAACCATGCTTGTCGCTTCTAGATACGCTAGCTTTGCCCTCTGATCCTAAAGGTATTTTGGATCTGATTGCATCCGTTAATGCGCCTACTATCAAGTCCTTTAAAGATGCTCTTTTTGGTAAGAGCCCTTGCTCTAATGCCTCGATTAACTCAATTTCAATCTCATTCCATGGATTGTCAGTTGTCATGTGTTCTGACCAGGATGTGGAGATATTAGCTAAGCCTTTTGAGTTTTCCTTGGTTGGTAAATTTTCTCTGCGGTGCCCTACTCTAGATAATATCTGATCTTCCTTCCATAGCTTAAAGCTTTCGGGAGTCTTCTTTATTGGGATGATTGATCCTCGACATATCCTTATTCAGTTATCAAATGATTTAGATTATTCTCGAGTCTTTGCTCATCGCTTCTATTTTGTGTATAATTGTCAAATGCAGCTCTTGAAATGGTCACCCCTTTTTGATGTCAAAGAGGAATCCCCTATTGTTCCTTTATGGCTTGCTTTTCCCGACATGAGAATTCCTTTATGTTACTCACCAAGTTTTGTTTGTGGTTGGGGCTCTATTTGGTAGACCCTTCAAATTGATCAAATTGCTAGATCTCGGACCATTTGCATATCTTGGTTGAGATTGACATTATAAAAAATACCCTAAAGAAGTTTGGATCGGTTCAGAAAAATTCAGATATAATCAGAAAGTGAATTTGAAAATTTCCCCATCTTTTGCACTCATTGTAAGATCCATGGTCATGATCACTTTGAATGCTTTATGTTACACCCTAACCTCAAAAAGAATATATCACAGGATACTAATACCTCTCTTGGAACTGGGAAAACCAATAAGTTAGCTTATGTACCTAAAACTACTCATAATGGAACTCATCTTCCTCCACCTACCCCTTTATTACCTACTGATTTGTCTAATGAAAAACATTATGAGCTTGGTATAAATACTACTATTAAGGTGTGTGAAGGAACTGATGATAACTTACCTAACACTACTCCTACTTGCAATAATTTGGCTTCTCATGATAACCCTTTGCTCCATTTGAATCTTAATGACAATTTGAATGGGAATCTTATATTGGATCAAAATAATATTGATCCTTTGGTGTCAGACCAAAATTTGAATATGCATCATGACAATGAGAATGATCTTTGTACTATTAATGGTGCAAGAACCTCCCCTTCTATTTCTTTACAGAGTGATACTCAGGCTATCCCAATTTCACATCTTTACTCTGATACTGAAGAAGGAGAAATCACCACTACTAAAACATTGACTTATACTGCTCCTATTCTAGACACCAAAAACCAATCCCTTTTTGATGGAGATACTTTGGATCTTGATAGACTATTATTAAAAAAAATCTTATAAAGCCAAAATGACTAATAATAACTTCACTAGAGTCACACGTTCCTCTCTAACACCTCACAAATAATTATGTCCTCCTCTCTTCCTTTTTCCTTTTCTTTTTCTTTTAACCTTTTCCTTTTTGGATTTCTTATTATAATTAATTTTCTTATTTGGAATATCCAAGGTTGTGGGACTCTTCCTATCTACAACCGTGTTAGGAGCCTCTGTCACGCTCATAAGATCAAATTACTTATTATTATTGAGCCTTTCAGCAACTCTTCCAAGATTACCCATGTTGCTACATCGCTTGGGTTTCAAAATTCCCTCTTCAATCTCAATAATAAAATTTGGTGTTTTTGGAATAATTCCATCACCATTTCCATCATTGATGATCTTGATCAATTGTTTAATGTTAAAATCTCGTTAGATGAGTTTTCAGCTTTTGGTTCCTTTATCTATGCTTCGTGTAATAGAGCCGGTAGGAACACCCTTTGGAATAACTTAAGAACCTTATCGGTTAACCTTCCAGTTGGTTGGGGTGATTTCAACACTATTGCTTCTTGAAAGGAGGGAGGATGTTCTCTAACCTCCATTCCATGGAAGACTTCTCTATGATCCTAGATTGCAATCGATTGACATTGGTTCTTTTGGGTGCGATTACACGTGGCATAACTCTAGACTTTGGCGGCTTGTGAGGACCCTCTTTAATTCTCTTTGGATCAATCAATGGCCTCTTCCTCTATTGAGCATTTGAGCGAACTTTGTTCATCGCTCCTCTTTTGATCTCTATCAACACCCCTACTCCCTCCCCTTTTAGATTCCAAAATATGTGGACCCAACATGGTGATTTCACTAATGTTGTTTTCACTAATTGGATGGCTCCTGTTCACCCTGATAATTCCATTAAAGACATGATTCAGCTTTGGCTTAAGCTCAAAAGACTTAAATAAAACCTCAACTGGTGGAACAAACATATATTTAAAAATCTTTTTATCAATCTTAAAGCTATGAAACAAGTGGTTTGTTCTCTTGAAGAGGCTGTCTTAACTGATCCAAGTAAGTTTGATGAGTTGAGCATTGCCAAAGATAACTTGATTAATTACCAAAATATGGAGGAAACCTATTGGCGTCAAAAAACTGCTAGCAAACACATTACTAATGGCGATAGGAACACAAGGTATTTCCATGCTATTTACAATAAATGGAAAGCATTAAACTCGATTAAGAAAATTAAGAACTCTAATGGTGGCTGGATAACTGATAATAATAAAATTAAGGAATCTGTCATACATCACTTTCAAAATTTATTAAATTCTAATCCTTCGTTAGAAACCCCCTCCAATAGCCATCTAATCCCTCCTATGATTAACATTGAGGATAACCATTTGCTCACTATGCGTCCCTCGGAAGCGGAGATTAGTAGTACTCTCAATAGTATGAACACGATTACATTGCGATGGCTATCGACTCATTTCTTTCACATTGTTGGCCTTTTATTAAATCGATCTTGTTGATATCTTGATTTCTTTGATGGTAGCTCTATTCCCAGATATTTTTCAAGTACTTCTATTATCCTTATTCCCAAAACCAATAATCTTGAATCTTGGGGCAATTTTAGACCTATTAGTCTTTGCACCTTTTTATGAAAACTCTTTGCTAAATTAATTAATAATAGGCTTAGCTCTCTGCTCCCTAAAATAATCTCCCCTAGCCAAACTAGTTTTGTTAAAAATAGAGCCATATTTGATAATATTCTTCTCGCTCAAGAGCTGGTTCATGACATTAATGTTCCTTCCAGAAGAGGTAATATCCTTCTGGACATCTCTAAAGCCTTTGACAACCTCGTGGGATTTCCTCTTTCAAATCTTACATTTGTTTGGTTTCTCGATAATTTTATCCGACTTATAAAATTTGTATCACTAATGTCCGGTTTTCTATTATCATGAATGGTGAGTCCCTTGGTTTCTTTACTTGAGCCATGGTTTGCCAAGGTGACCCTCTTTCTCCTTCTCTTTTTTATCATTCTTGTAGAATATCTTTCGAGCATCAATGATCTTTTCATTAAAAATAACATGTTTTTTAAAACTCATGGTGGTTTCCTTGTTTCTCATCTTAGCTTTGCAGATGATTTTATAATCTTCTGCAATGCCTCTCTTCAACATGTTAAAACTATTAAGAATATCTTAAATGATTGGGAAAGTTAGTGGTCTCTTTCTCAATATAAGAAAAATGCTATTTTATTCCCTCAGTTAAGATTCCTACCAATAGACTAAATAAAATATCTAGAATTACTAATTTTAAGCAAAATCAACTTCCCATTAATTATCTCGGGGCTCCGCTTTTTAAAGGCCAGAAAAGATCTCATCTTTTTGATGACCTTATTCAGAAAATATCTAATAAAATTTTGGTTTGGGAATTTCATTTACTCTCTTTCAGTGGTAGGCTCACTTTGATTAAGAGCACTATTAATTCCATGCCTTTACATCTCATCCAAACCATTGTGCCGACCATTTCTATCATCAACAGAATTGAGCATCTCCTAAACAAATTTTCCTGGGGCTCCAATACCTCTAAAAAAATGCACTGGACCTCTTGGTTTAAAAGTTGTGGCACTTTTGATGAAGGTGGTCTTGGTTGTAAATCCATAAAAAGAAGCTATCAATGCCTTTTCCTATAAACTCGAGTGGAATTTTAGGAGTAATCATAGTCTTTGGGCTAATTTCATGAAAGCTAAATATTGCCAGGGTAAGCACCCCCTCATTTGTCCCTTTAAATCAGGTGATTCTTCTGTGTGGAAAAGACTTAGCTCTATCAAATGGGATGCAAAATCCTTAATTTTTGGGGCATAAACTCTGGCGCTTCTTTCTTTTGGCAAGATAACTATAGTGGATATGGATCCATCGATGACTTACTCTCCACCCATTCCACTGCGCTATTAGAGTAAACTCTTTCTGACATAACAACAAGTGGAACTATAGTAAGCTTGCTGATTTTATCCCTTTTACTTTCTTGACTATGGTTTCTACTATTCCTATCACTCCAAATAATCAAGACCAGATTCTATCTAAGCTCTCACATAATGGTGATTTCAACTTCAAAAATGTGTGGCTCCACATTAAAGATACTCATGATTCCTCTTATGTGTTCTCCAAACTTTGGAATAACAATATCCCTACTTCTTATTCTGTTCTTACTTGATTCTAAAAATTTCATCCTGTTGATTCCTTGTTGTGGGGTAAAGGGTTCCATTTACCCTCTAAATGTCAATGCTGTTTCCATTTTGAGACTGTTAATCATATTTTTGTTAATGGGGCCATTGCTTCAAAACTTTGGATTTGGTTTGATGATCTTTTTAACATTGTCAATTTCAATGGCTCTCTTACTTTATATAAACTTCTTGAAGTCTATTTTGATAATACTATTACAGGTCACATTAAAGTCATCACTGCTATCACTCTTATTTGGTTCATATGGATGGACCGAAATGATGCAAAACATCATGGGATCCCTATGAACCATGTGAGGATTATTGCTAGAACTAAAAACAAAATTTGTGACTTGTTTAAAGCTAATCTTACTCATTACAGACAATTCAAAGGCTATAAATTTGTGGCCAATAAACTCGATTTTATTTTGCAGGACCAACCTTACTGTCAAAATGACAAGATTGTTTATTGGAAAAAACCTCTTGACCATATTATTAAAATTAATAATGATGGCTCTGTCTCTCATAATGGCTCTGGTTGTAGTGGCATTTTCAGGAATTCTAAGGGTATAATACTATGTTCTTTTGCTTATCCCCTTATTTCCTGCATTGTCCCATTTACTAAGCTTATGGCAGTATACAAAGCTCTTGAGATTTGCCTCCAAAATGGTTGGCTCAATATTTGGACTGAGGTGGATGCTCTTCTGCTGAATGATCTTTTGACTTCCACCAAAATGAGCAGCATTGAATTGTACTACCTCCTCAAGCAAACTAGAGCTTTTCTTTCCCAATTGAATTTTAACATCACTCATGTTTGGCATGAAGGAAATTCTTGTCTTCTACTTGGGTGCTAGATCAGATGGTATCATCTTCTTTGATCAACTCACCTTACCCAAACACTTGTGTGTGCTAGTTAACTTGGACAATTCTGGGTTTCCTTAGCTCAGAACTTAATCTAGCCTTTTTGATGTATCCTGTCCATTCACCTTTTAACTGTATGCCTCTTTATTTTATGGCTTTCTGTTCCTTCTTGGGTCTTTTATGGATGCTTCACATGGATACTACTTGCTGTCTTGATCTCTGTGCCATGATTTGGTGTTTTAATAGCTTCTTCTTTATTTGGAGGCTCACTGCTTTTGGCCTTTACACTGATAAAGGGCTGCTATTGAGCTATTTGCATACTAATATCCTGCATTGGAATTTTGTTGAGCTATGTGTCAGCTGCTATTGGTTTTATAACACCACTCCTATTTAGGATTTTAATATCAATGCTGCCTTCATTCCTAATCCTAGGGGGCCTAATCATTGATGGATGGAGCTATTTATTTTGATGGGTTTAGCTACTACCATTAATTTTTGCAACCGACTGTTTCTCAAAGATACTACTGCTTGGAGCATCTTAGTTACCTATGTTGTTTCTATGCATTGTATTAGTGTCCATTATGCTGGTTGCAATATTTATATTGATGATTTACTGTTAAGTTGTTGGATTTTAGATAGTGACTAGTTTTGACATCGCTTGTCTCCCTATTACATCTTGATGATATTCTCTTTGACTCTAGCTTTGAGCTGATGTTTTCCTTTTATTTATGGGAGTTATCTTTTATTTTTGTTTTCTGCATGAAGAGCTTTTTTGGCCCTTTTTGATATTTATTCTCTTGGCTGTTATCTATATTAGAATCTGGACCTCGTTTAGCCTGCTCTCTTTGGGAACCATTTTCTGATACATCAGGGTCCCTTCGGTGGGATCTTGTTATGGGAGGCTTTTTTACTTTTCTTCCACCTGCCAAGGTTGTTTTTTGCTGGTTTTCCTACAGGCTGCTGCTGACCTCCTTACCCCTTCCGGTAGACTTATTATTGTGTAGAACTTTGATTTGATTTCTTGGATATCTTTTTATGTTTCTTTTACTTTGCCTGGGTGGAATCTCTGGCATTCTGTTGTTTCTTTCTGCACTGTTTATTTTTTGAACTAGATGGACTTTCTTCAAATTGGTTCAAACTATTTTGTTCAGTAGATCCTTTTTGTACAGGATGTTTTTGAGATTGGGGCTTAGGTCAATCTCTTTTACTTCTCTTATCAGGAGAGATTTTGTATTTTGCTGGCTATTTTCCCTTACTCCCTGCAGGAATGGGCTTTCATGTTTGCCTTTCTCTTTAGTTTTTACTTTATTTTTCCTCTCTTTCTGGGCCTTGCCGCTACACTATTTTTTCTAATCTGGAAAGGTTTTGTTATTCTTTACAATGCTAGTCATTGTTTTTTTGGGACCTGTTTCCAGATTGTTGTCTTTATGACTTATGGATATTTTTGATTCTCGATTTTCAACTGGTGTTATTTATCATTTTGATCACACATGTTGTTGCTCTTTTCATCCTGGTTCTGTTTACCATAGTCAGAATTCTTCTCTTTTATTATGGAATCATTTTTATGCACACTCTACTCTTAATGGATTTTCCTATGGTCAACTTGTTGGTATCTCCTTTCTTAGTTGTTGGCTGAATTGGACTCTTGAGGCTACTGTCAATCTTGCTATTTCTGGACTTGTGTCCCATGCTCAGTAGGTTTGGAGTTACTTAATGGATTTTCATTCTGCCTTTGCTGAAGTTGTGGGTACTACTATTTACTCTGCCTTTTCTATTTATTATTCTTTGAACGCTTTTGCTACCAGTGTTGGCTTTTGGACTTTAGGGTCCTTTATCCAGCTAGTGGCCTTTGTGGTTATTATCTGTTCCCTATTTTTTGATTTTCTGACTATTTTTGCTATTAACAATTGGGCTACTGCTATTTTTCCTGCTTCTATTTTTTTCACTTGGTTCTATTTACATTGTGCAAATCCCTGTGATTATCCATCTGATTTGTTGATTCTTTACTTATGCTTTTGGGTGGACTCTTGGCCAGCTTGTTGGTATTCACTGCCTTGGTTGTTGGCTGAACTGGATTAACACTTTACATGCTATCTCTGGGGTTTTGGTTTGTTTTGCTCAACAACTCTCTATTGAAGTAGTTGATTGCTTGGTGGATTTTTCTTTGAACCCCCTTAATGGTTTATTATATGCATATCATCTTAATTCATTGGTTTACTTTATCTGCTGCTATTTTCTCCATCTTCTCTCAGTTAAACTTGTATCTATTGCAATGTTTATGCTGGATGGGTGGCATTATGGCAAGCTACCTAGATTTTGTTGTCTTGGTTGTTTCTTGTATTGGATATTTGTTGTCTTGGTTTTTCAGGAGTCCTATGTTGGCTCCATCCCTTATGTAGGACTTCAGTCATATGCGAATTTATTTTTGATATTCTTTATTCGATGGCTTTTGGTGATTGCTGTCTGGGTTGCTACCTCCCAGATACCTATTTTTATGCTATATCTACTTGGTTATTAACTATGGAAATGTCTACTCTAATTGAGAGGTTTTATGGCCAACTTGCTGTCCCTTCCTATTTTGGATGTTGTTGTCTTAACTGTTGCTATCTTGGCTGGTTTTTTCCTTCGTTATCTGTTGTCTTGTTCTTTCTGGATTCTAATGTAGATTCTCACTTAAATCCACTTTTTGATTTTTCTTCTAGTGGGTTCCAACATTGCATTCACTTCTTTGCTGTTGGGGTTGGCTCTCTGAATGCCTATGCTGTTTACGTCTGGGCTGCTGTTCATCTCTTGATTATTGTGATCTACATTACCTACTGTTGTCTCTATTCCCATCTCATTTCGGTTAGGTTTGTGCAGTCGTATGCACCATTTATGCTGATTGGGTGGTATTATGGATAATTGCTGCCTTTTGCTAGCTTGCTCTCTTGGTTGTTTGTTGAACTAGATTATCCGATTTTTGGTCCTGAATGTTGCAACTGGAGTTGTAGCTCTGACTGTATTTATTTAGTGCTATTTTTGGTAGGTTGCAGTCTATTTCCTGTGTTCGGCTATGTTGTCTTTCTTTACAATTGCTTTTTCCCTATTACTGATATGGATATTAATAAGGATTTCAGCAAGTTGCCTCCTCTGCTATTTTCCTGTGGAGGGCTTATATGCTGGTTTTTTTCTCTCTTCTTGGATATGACTTTTCATGAGGTTATGGAAAAGATGGCTCATGCTCATATGTTTATGTATTCTCATGTCAGGGTGAATATATTGATGATATTTTTCTTGAATGGGATACCTTACCCTTCAGCTCTTTGTAATTTCCTCTCTATCCTAGATATGGTTTTGTTTAGGGTTGCAGGTAATAAAGCTCACAAGACTTCCAACAAATCTCTCACCTTTTGTTGGCTATGATGTGTGATGATCTCACTCCCTTTTGGTTTGGTAGTAGCTCTTGTGATGTAACCCTTCGAAGTTTGGATGCTCATATTTGCATCCTTTGTTGTGGTGACGAGCCTCTCAACTCTTACTATCATTCTCAGACTATGTTGTTTTTCATTTAACCTTTTGTCTATATTACCATAACAGTTCTAATCTCTTTCTTATTACAATTTTGCAGGTGATTCTCTCTTATCCTCTTGCAGGTTTGCTCCATATTGTCATGCATTCTCATGTCTTCCAGAGCATTGGCCCTAATCTACCTTTGGCTTATTATGTTAATCAACTTGTATCTTTTGATTGCTTTAATGTCTTCTTTTGCTTTTGGATGTACTTAGATGGGATTTACTCCTTGGGATGATTGTAGCTCTTTGAGCGTGGTTCAGTTTATCCCCTTTAAGGACCTTGTAACCCTCTTTTTGTGGCAATAAAATACCCCCACATGGGGTTTCCCTAAAAAAAAACCCTAAACCCTAAAACCCTTAACCCTAAACCCTAAACCCTAAACCGTAAAAACCTGAAAACCTAAACCTAAACTATATAAATCCTAAAAATAAAATAAATAAAAAAACTTAAACTTAAATATAATAAAAAAGTAAAATAAAATAAAAACTTAAACCTAAAATATAATAAAATAAACTAATAAAAATAAACTAAAATAAAATAAATAAAAATATAAACTAAACTAAAAAATAAAATAAACCTTAATTTAAAAACCATGAATAAAATAAAAACTAAATGTAAAATGAAATTAAAATAAACCTAAAATAAAATAAAATAAAATCCCTACAGGATAAATCCTAAACACAAAGCACTAAACCATAAACCTAAAACCCTAAACCGTAAACCCTATACCCTAAGCCAACAACCTTAAACCCTAAACCCTAAACCTAAACCTAAATCTTAAGAACCCTAAACCTTAAACCCTATGCCCTAAACCCCTAAACACTAAATCATAAACCCTAAACCCTAAGCTCAAAATCCTAAACACTAAACCACCCCACTAAATTCCCCACTAACCCTAAAGACCCCTTAAATCTTAAAACCCTAAACTAATCACTAAATACTAAAACCAAACCCTAAAAATAAAACAAAAACTAAACTTAAATAAAATAAATAAACTATGATCTATAATGTAAACCTAAATAATATACTATACTAATAAAAATATATAAATAAAAAACTAAACTAAATAAAAATAAAATAAACCTTAATAAAATAACCTAAATAAAATAAAATTAAACATAAAATAATAATAAAATAAACCTAAAATAAAATAAAATAAAACCCTAAACCTTAAACCCTACCCTAAACCTAAATCCCTTACATTAAACTTTAAGCCCTAAAACCCTACCAACAATACCCTAAACCCTAAACAAATAATCTAAACCCTAAAAAAACCTAAACTAAAAACCCTAAACTAAACAAACTAAACCTGTAAATCTTAAAAACCTAAACCCTAATCCCTTATAAAAACCCTAAACTATGCTAAAGCATAACCCTAAACACTCTCTAAATCTCCTTCAATCTAAACCATAAACTATAAATTAAACTCTAAACACTACCCAATAATAAACCTCAAACTCCCTAAATAAATCTTAAAACTAAATCTGCACTGACTAAAAATCTAAACATAAACTCTACCCTGACTAAACTAATAACTCAGGCCTGATCTTCTAACTTGACAAACCTATATCTCATACTAAACCTAAAAGGCTACTCCACAAACCCTCCATGCCCCAAACTAAAGCCAACCCTAAACAAATCCACTAAACCAAACCCTAAAAACTAAAAAACCAAAAACTGATAAACCCTAAACCCTAAACCTACTAACCCTAAAACCTAAACTACTAACTCTAAACCTAAACCCTAAACCCTAAACCATAAACCAAAAACCCTAAATCCTAAAAAAACTTAAAACCTAAACTTAAACTAAATAAAACCAAAAAATAAAATAAATAAATAAAAACTAAACCTAAACAAAATAAAAAAATAAAAAATAAACTAATAAAAATAAAATAAATTAAATTAAATAAAAACCTAAACTAAATTAAAAAATTAAAATAAACCCAAGAATAAAAAACCTAAATAAAATAAAAACTAAACTTAAAGTAAAAATAAAATAAACCTAAAATAAAAATAAACATTAAATAAAAACCTAAACCTAGAAAATAAACCTAAAAAATAAATAAAAACCTAAACCTAAAAAATAAACTTTAAAATAAAACCTAAAAAAAAATCTTAAACCTTAAACTAAAAAAAAACTTAAACCTAAAATAAAAATAAAATAAATAAATTATAATAAAATATAATAAAAATAAAGCTAAACTAAAATAAAAAAAACCTTAACCTAAACTTAAAATAAACTAAACATAAACCCTCAACTAAATAAAATAAAAGAAATTAAAAATAAATCGAAACCTACATTAAAATAAAATGTAAAAATAAACCTAAAATAAAACCTAAACCTAAACCTTGAAAAATTAAATCAAAACCTAAACCTAAAACTAAACTAAAAAATAAACATAAACCTTAACCTAAACATAGAAAATAAATAAAATTAAAAAACCTACACCTAAACCCTAAACCTTAAACCCTAAACTAAAACCTGAACCCTAAACCTAAAATCTAAACCCTAAACCCTAAATCCTATACAATTAAAACCCTAAATCCTAAACCCTAAACCCTAAACCCTAAACCATAAACCCTAAAACCTAAACCCTAAAACCTAAACCCTGATCGCAAAAATAGTAAAATAAAAAATACCCTAAACCCTAAACCCTAGAAAGCTAATAACCTAAACTTAAACTAAATAAAACATAAAAATATAATAACTAAATAAAACTAAACTGAAATAAAATAAAAAGATAAAATAAAATTAGAACATAAACTAAAACCTAAACCCTAAGAAAAAATTAAAATAAAATAAGTAAAAAACCTAAACTAAACTAAAAAAAATAAATAAAATAAAAACTAAACATATAATAAAAATAAAATAAGCCTAAAATAAAAGGAAATAAAAACTAAATAAAAATATAAACCTAAATAATAAACCTAAAAATAAAACCTAAATCTATATAATAAATAAAACCTAAACCCTAAACTAAAAAAAAAACCTAAACCTTAAATAAAAATAAAATAAACCTAAAGATTCACTAAAAATAAATTGAAACCTAAACCTAAACCTAAACCTAAACTTTATAAAATACAATAAACTAAAAATAAATTGAAACCTAAACTGAAAAACAAAACCTAAAAATAAACCTAAAATAAAAACCCAAAACCTACACCTAAAAAATAAAATAAAAACCTAAACTTAAAAAAATTTAAATAAAAACCTAAACCTAAACCTAAAAATAAAAAAAGAAAATATAAACCTAAGAAATAAGCTAAAAATAATACTAAACTAAAACCAAAACCTAAACCTAAACCTAAAAACTAAACTAAAATATAAAATCTAAATAAAAATAAATAAATCAAAATTAAAAAGCTAAACTAAATAAAAAAATAAACCTAAATCAATATAGAAAATAAAATAAATTGAAATAAATAAAATATTTAATACTAATATTAAAAAATTTAAAATTTAAAAATTTAAAACACCCTAAACCTAAACCAAACCTAAACCTAAATCCTAAACTAAACCTAAACCTTACTACTTAAACTCCTAAACTTTAAACCTAAACTAAAACCCTAAACCCTAAACCCTAACCCTAACCCTTAACCTTAAATCCTAAACTCTAAACACTAAAACCCTCAACCCTAAACTAACCCTAAACCCTAAACGCTAAAACCATAAACCCTAAACCCAAGAGCATAAACCTTAAACCTTAAACCCTAAGCTAACTCTAAACTCTAAACCTCAAACCCTAAAAATACTAAACCCTAAAGCCTAAACCTTAAACCTTAAACCTTAAACCCTAAACTAACCCTAAATCTTAAGCTAATTATAAACCTTAAACCCTAAAGCCTAAAGCCTAAAAAATATACTAAACCCAAACTAAAAAATAAAATAAATAAATAAAATATAATAAACTAAAAATAAATAAATAAAATAAACTAGAAAATAAACTAAAATATACTAAATAAAAAAAATAAAATAAACCTAAATAAATTAAACCAAACTATAACTTAAACTAAGCTAAATAAACTAAAATATATAAAATAAATAAATAAAACCTAAACAAAACTAAAATAAATAAACTAAATAAATAAACCTAAACTAGAAACCTAAACTAAAAAAATTAAAATGTAAACCTAAACTAAAAAAAATTAAAACCTAAACCTAAATAAAATAAATAAACTAAACTGAATAAACTAAATAAACTTAAACCTAAAATAAACCTAAACCTAAGAAAAAAATAAACTAAAACCTAAACCTAAACTTAAACTAAAAATAAATAAATAAAAATAAAAAAACTAAATAAATAAACTAAAACCTAAACCTAAAAAAATAAAATTAAACCTAAAAAACTAAACTCAAATAAACTAAACTAAAAATATAAAATAAAAAGTAAAATAAAACAAAACTAAACTTAAAATTAAATAAAATAAAAAATAAAAAATAAATAAACCTAAAATTAACTAAATAATCTAAAATAAACCTAAACTAAACTAAATTAAATAAATAAAAATAAATTAAACCTAAAGCCTAAATAAATAAACCTAAACCTAAACTAAAATAAAACAAACCTAAACTAAACCAAACTAAACTAAACAAAATAAAATAAAATAAACTAAATAAAATAAACTAAAAAAATAAACTAAATAAAACCTAAACTAAACCTTTGCTAAACTAAATAAACCTAAACCTAAACCTAAACCAAACCCAACTGCCCCCTTCACCCTGAGGGCTCTCTTCTCTCTGGCGATTTTCATTTCCTCTTAGTGGCGCACCCTCGACTAGGGATCTCTGCTATTTTGGCTTTGGTTCATCCGATTCTAAATGTTGATTGGCACCTGGCCGATTACATAATGCTCTATTCTTAATCCTGGCTATTAGGGTGAGTTTGTTTCCTATGGCTCCATCTCAAATTTTGGATGCTTCGGCTAGGGCAGTTGACATTTCATAGGTTGGAAGCTTTAATGCTATAAACTTGATAAAATCATTTAAGGATGCGTTCTCTGGTAAGGCTTCTTCATCTAATGCATCATTTAATCTCATCTCGACTTCTTTTATGGTTTTCTAGCCATAATGTGCTCTGATATGGATGTTGAAAGGTTGGAAATACCATTTGAATTCTCTCTCATTGGAAACTTTTCTTTGTATCGCCCGAATTTGGATAAGATCAGCACCTTTTTTCATAATCTTATGCTTACGGGTGTTTTCTCGATTGGTCATAGTCACCCCCAACAAATTTTGATTCAACTTTCTAATGATTTGGATTATTCTCAAGTTTCTATGCATCATTCTTACTTCATTTTTAATTGTCAAATGTGCTTACTGAAGTGGTCACCCCTTTTTGATATGAAGGAGGAATCTCATATTATCCCTGTGTGGTTATCTCTTCCTATTATGCACATTCATTTTGTTACACATCATGTGCTTTTTTCTATTGAGGCTCTTTTTGGTCGACCTTTACAACTCGACCAAGCGACCGCTGAGTGATCTCACCCTTCTGTGGCTCAAATCTTAGTAAAATTAGACATAACTAAAAAATACCCTAAGGAACTTTGGATTGGCTCTGAAAAATATGAGTATTCACAAAAGGTTGAATTGGAGAATCTTTCAATTTTTTGTTATCATTATAAAATTCATGGTCATAATAACTCACATTACTTTATTCTCCATCCTCATTTAAAAAATTGAAATCCTCCCAAGGAAAATCTGGTTCCTAGTAATAATCTAATCCCCACAAATGTTCAAAAATCAGCCTCAGATCTTAAGAATGGTATGAAAACTGTTATTAGGTTGATTCCTTGAATATTGAGATTATCCCTATTGAACCAGTTTTGGATCCTACGGTTGCTAGGGCTTCGACTGATTTTTAGAATGGGAAGGATGAACTACCTCTTACCTCTTCTTTAAAATTAAATATTTCTAATATAGAGAATAATAATTTTTCTAAGTTATTGGATGATGAATCTATTTCCTCTAATTCTATCCCTGCTTTTATGCTTGCTTTGATCAATGAAAATGACAATTCCAATGAGGATTTAAATGATGTCGATCAAGCTAAAAATGTTCCTGATCCCGATTTAACTGTTTGTGCTTTAAATGGTTCTAAGTCATCACCATCTCTCATTTTTATTCTTGATATTCATGTTAATCCTACTTTTCAACTTAATTTGGATTTGGTAGAGGGTGAACTTCCCTCTAAACATGATTCTAGGGAAAATGAAATCATTATCAAACTTATCATGCTAAAAAGAAAATTAGTGTTAAAAATTACACTCCCAAACTATCCAAAAACACTAGATCTACTACTGTCTCTCACTCATCTATCAATAAACCTTTGCTCACCCTTTTTCCATTATGTTTAATTTTCTTGTTTGGAATGTTAGAGGGATTGGCACCCTATCTATTTGTAATCATATTAGAAATCTTTGTCACTTGCATAATATTTCTTTACTCATTATTTTAGAACCTCTCATTCATTCTAATAAAATTAGCCATGTTGCTAGAATGATCTGCTTTAATAAATTTTACTCTAATGTTAGTAATAGGATCTGGTGTTTTTAGAATAATTTCATTATGGTTTTTATTATTGATGATTTTCAACAAGTTGTTAATACTCTAATCTCCTATGGTGACTATTGTATTTTAGGTTCCTTTGTTTATGCTTCTTGTTATAGATCTGGTCGTAATCTCCTTTGGGATAATTTGAGGAACTTTGCTACCTCCATCAACAAATCTTGGTTTGTGGGGGGTGATTTAAACACTATTTTATTTTCTTCTAAAGGGAGTTGTGGTTGCTCTCCCAATATTCATTCCATGGAAGAATTTTCCAATATGATTTTTAATTGTAGTTTGAATTATATTGGTATTAAGGACTCTAACAACACTTTGCAAAACTCTAGATTTTGGCAAAGGTTGGACAAGATTTTTTTTAATGCTCATTAGAAAACCCAATGGCCTACTACTTCTATTGATCACTTAAGCATAACCTTGTCTGATCATGCTTCTCTTCTAGTTTTTATTATAAATAATTACAATAGTTAAAAAACTCCTCTCCTTTTAGATTTCACAACATGTGGATTCAGCATATTGATTTCTTTGTTGTTGTAGCTAAGAATTGGAAAGCCCATTTACATCCTAAGAATTCAATTACGGGGATGAATAGACTATGGTTTAGACTTAAAAGACTTAAACAAAATTTGGGTTGGTGGAACAAGCATTATTTTAAAAGCCTTTTTGCTAATATCAAAGACATGGAAAATTTGGTTTATTACCTTTAAGTGTCTATTATGTCGACCCTTCAAAGCTTATCGATTTAATCAAGTGAAAGATAAGCTTGCCAATTTCTAAAACATGGAGGAGACTTACTAGCACCAAAAAGTGGCTAGTAAACATATTATGGATGGTGATAGGAATTCTAGATATTTCCATGCTTTGTTTAACAAAATAAGACCTTTCAATAATATTCTAAAAATTATAAATGACAATGGAGATTGGATTTTGGAGAATAATGAGACTAAGGATTCGACTATTAATTACTTTAGAAATAAGCTTAATAAGAATTTCTCTTATGAAGCTATTTCTAATTCTCAATTGACTCCTTCTATTATAAATAATAATAATAATGATTTGCTTACCTTGCTTGGTTCACTACTCAATTTTGTCAGAAATGTTGGTTTATCATTAAAAATGATTTGATTGAGGCTATGATTAATTTTTTAATGGCAATCCTTTTCCAAGATATTTTTAGTACTTCTATCATTCTCATTCCAAAGAAAGATAACCCAAATTATTTGTGTGATTGTAGACCAATTAGTCTTTGCACCTTCTTCAATAAGCTGATATCCAAAATCCTTACCTACAAACTTAATCCTTTACTTAATAGACTTATCTCTCTCAACCAAACTAGTTTTGTTAGAGGTAGATCTATTTCTGATAATATTTTACTTACCCAAGAATTAATTCATGATCTTGACGCCAAGAATAGAGGAGGGCACATTCTTTTCAAACTTGATATTACCAAAGCCTTTGACAATATCTCTTGGGATTTCCTTTACCATATTCTAAATTTATTTAGGTTTTTGAAATAATTTATTTTTCTCAATAAAAATTGTATCAATAATGCCTTGTTTTTGATTTTGTTTAATGAGGAAGCTTTGTGCTTCTTTCCCTCTTCTCATGGCTTAATACAAGGGGATCCCTTATCTCCAGATTTATTTATTATTGCTATTGAGTACGTATCTAAGAGCATCAATGCCTTATTCTTAAATAATCCTAGTACATACTATAGAACTCTTGGTGGTCTCCATGTTTCCCATCTAATTTTTTCTGACGATTTCATCATTTTTTGCAATGCTTCCATTCATCACATCGACCAACTTAAGAATTTTTTAAATAAATTTCGTACAGAAAATTGCCTTTTGATCTATGATAAAAAAAACTATTTTATCATGAACTCTAACATCTCAAATAATATTATCAATCAAATCCTTCATATCATAAATTTTAAACATCAACACTTACCACTTAAGTACTTGGGTGCTTCGCTCTTTAAATGCCCGAAATGTTCCCAAGTCTTTGGTGAGAAAATTCAAAAAATTTCAAATGAAATATATGTTTGGGAATTCCATTTACTATACTTTGGTGGTAGGCTCATTATCCTTAAAAGCACTCTCAACTCTATGCATCTTTATTTGATTCAAACCATTATTCCCACCAATGCTACTCTTATATAAATTGATCATTTGCTTAACAAATTTTTTGGGGCTCTAATAATTCTATCAAAAGAATGATTAAACATCTTGGCATAAATGTTGTGATTATTTGGGTGAATGTGCTCTTGGTTGCAAACCTATCTGTGAGCTATCACTACTTTTTCTCATAAACTTTGGTGAAATTTTAGAAAGAATGATAGCCTTCAGGCTAATTTTATGATGAAAATTTTTGTCAAGGTAAACACCCTCTTAACTATGCTTATAAAGTTGGTGACTCTCTAGTTTGGAAAAGGCTTTGTTCCATTAAATGGGTTTCTAAATCATTAATTTCTTGGGGTATCCAACCAGGATCTTCTTTCTTTTGGCAAGACAATTAGATTGGCAATGGTTCGATTGACACCCAATTATGTACGCACTCTACTGCTGCTATCAAAGTTAATTGTTTTTGGCTTAATAATAATTGGAATGAAAAAAAACTTGATAACTATATCCATACTTCTCTTTTTGACAACTTTAAAAATATTCCTGTTACTTCTAGCAAACCTGATCAAATTTTTTTAAAATTTTCTCATAATGGTGATTTTGCTCTTAAAGAGGTTTGGAACTTTATTAGAGATAAACTACAACCTTCTAATGTTTTTATTAAACTTTGGAACAATATCATTCCCATTTCTTATTCAGTTTTAGCTTGGATGATTTTAAATAACTATATTCCTGTGGATTCTTTGCTCTAGACTAAAGGGTTTTGTTTACCTTCAAAGTGCTATTGCTACTATCATATTGAAAATGTAAATCATGTCTTTATCAATGGTGCTAATGCTTCTAAATTATGGTTTTGGTCTGATGATTTATTTAATTCCAACTATTTTCATGGCTCTCTTTCTTTATAGCAACTTGTTGAAGCCTATTTCAATAACACTGTGAAAGGTCATATAAAAGTTTTAATTGCTATTACCCTTATTTGGTTCATCTGGATGGATGAGTATGATGCTAAATATTGTGGTATTCCTATAAACCATAAAAGGATCCAGGCTAGAACTAAAGAAAAAATTCATGCTATTTTTAATGATAGTCTTATATCATTTTTAGAGGTTTGCATATAAATTAAAAAATTGGGTATCATTTTGCATGATCTTGACCCTCATAAAGGTGCTAGAATTATCTCTTGGATCAAATGTAAAGATAATGTGATTAAAGTTAATACTGATGGTTATGTTACTTCCAATAAATATGGCTGTGGTGGTATCCTTAGAGATTCTAAAGGTACTATCATTTTTTGCTTTTGCCCACCCTCTCAAAGCCTATTATGTTCTCTTTGTTGAGCTTATGGTTGTTAATAAAGCAATTGATATTTGTTTGAATAGAGGTTTTCTCAACATCTGGATTGAAGTTCATGCTCTCTTGGTTTTTGATTTCCTTAATTCCAATAAAAATGGGAATGCTGAATTATTTTATCTTCTTAATCATACTAAAGTTCTGCTTTCTCAAGTTCCTTTTAAAGTTTTCACATCCTTTGTGAAGGGGTGTCAACTTGACTGAGTTCACTTTATTTGACAACCAAAATTTGCCTAAATTATTAAGAGGTTTGGTTAATATGGATAATACTGGATTTCCTTATCTCAGATTAAACTTTCTTTGATTGGTTTTATCCTTTTTTATGATCTTTTGTTTTATTTTGGCATTGTTAAACCATCTTTGGGTTGTAGTCAACTTCTAATTTTCCCTCTTAAATTTTGTTTTTTTTTTGGCCTAGTTTTTGCTCCCATATGGTTTTGATCAGTGCAACCTGGGGTGTTTTGTTTTTTTCAGCTTGGCGGTTGGTAACTATCTGGTTGGGCTTTTATCAAAATTTTCCCTTGGCTATTTCCTAGTTTTTTCTTATAGGTTGCAGCTTTGGCTGGTGCAAGAATTTCCTTATGTATGGGTTTTACCTCTTTTCTAGCCTCCCTACAAATCTATTATACCTACTGCTGTGGTGGTGGATTATGTGGCTTGGTTGGCTACTTGGGTTGGCTGGCAATTTTTTCTATTTGGGTTGGTTTGATGGTTATTTTGGGTGGTTTATCTCTTGCTAATTTTTGGCATAGTGGAGGTGGTTGGCCAGCTAAATATTGATTGGGTTTGGGTATTGTTTTTAAATGGTGGGTTGATGACTATTGTATGGCTATTATTGGGCCTTGGCTGCTTGTTTTTTTGTTTTTGTACCTTTCTTGAGCTATTTTTGTTATTTGTCTTGTTATATGTCTTACTGGGCTATGTATCTTTTTTATCTTTGGCTGGTTTTTCTACCCTTCTAGATTGGTTTTTCTTTTTCCTTGATTGGGTTTGGAGGCTATTATTTTTCTCTTCGCCTTCTTGAGCTATTTTGGATGCTTCTAGCTTGATGACTATTGTTGGTCTTGATGCTGATGTTTTGGGTTTGATGACTTGGATCTTCTTCTATTGAGGTGGTTCACTAGGAGGATTAGTTGGATAGCTGTTTGGATTGTTTATTTTGGCTAGCTGGACTAGATGGAGTGGCTATCTTGGCTATTTTTTTTGCTCCTTTGGTGATTGCTTTAGGAAATTACTGGTTGTCTTTCTATGATTGTTTTCTTTTGGTTTCCTTTTGCTTGGTCTCATCTCTCTTGTCTATAGAAGAACACCCTCTTCCTACTGGATGGAAGCTTTGCTCCCCACCCTTCTTGCTGTTAGGCTAGATTTTTCTATTTGGTGGCTGGAGGATCTGAGCACTTATGGTCTTCCTTTTTGCTCTTATTTGATGTTTGCTCATCTTGAATTAGTTATTCTCATTTGGTGGTGCCTCTGGTGGTGCTCCTTCTGTTTTGCTACTATCCTTGCGGGTTGCTTAACCACCTATCTTTTTAAGCTTGAATGTTCTGGTGGATTGGTGGTTGGCTGCTATATTTGCTGTTTCGATGATTTTGCAGGCTTGCAGGAGGACAGTCTTTGAATTATGTGTGACATGAGGTATGCTGGCAATGATGGCCTTGATGTTTCCCACTCTTTCTTCTTTTGGCTAGTTGCGCTATATGTAAGTGTGACCGTCTTGCTCCTTGAGATGATTCTAACTAAGTCCGCGCCTTTTCTTTACTTTACTCCTTTTATCTTCTCTTACTCTTTATGCTTGATTAATTATACTCATTCTTTCAAAAGTATGTTGTAGATTTCTTTTATAGGCTGGAAGACTCTTTTAGGTGGATCTTACTGGCATCAAAAGGACCAGATGAAGTTGGCTGTTGCTTACATGGATTTTCTTTGGTTGTTTATTTTGCTGCTGTTCTTTTGCTTTGTTTCCTTAATTAATGTAATAGTAAGGGAGTTTATCTCTTTAGGACTTATTGTATCTCTTTGAGCATTAGCTTAGAGATTTAAACCCTTTATGGATTTTGTACCTTTTCTTTGTGGCAATAAAATTTCCCTAATTTTCCTAACAAAAAATAAAAATCCTAAACCCTAAACCCTAAACCTTAACCCTAACCCTAAACCTTAAACCCTAAACCCTAACCCTAAAACCCTAATCCTTAAACCATAAACTAACCCTAAACTCAAAAAACCCTAAACCTTAAACAATAAACTAACCTAAACCCTAAACCATAAAACCAAAAAACCTAAACCCTAAGCCTTAAACCCTAAA